>CAUJNA010003538.1:657500-1400879 GCA_963377175.1 Effrenium voratum | reverse complement strand
TGTCGTTGACGTTGACGTTGACGTTGACGTTGTTGTTGTTGTTGTTGTGGTTGTGGTTGTTGTTGTTGTTGTTGTTGTTGTTGTTGTTGTTGTTGTTGTTGTGTTTGTTGTTGTTGTTGTTGTTGTTGTTGTTGTTGTTGTTGTTGTTGTTGTTGTTGTTGTTGTTGTTGTTGTTGTTGTTGTTGTTGTTGTTGTTGTTGTTGTTGTTGTTGTGTGTTGGTGTTGGTGTTGCTGTTGTGTTGTGTTGGTGTTGGTGTTGTGGTGTTGGTGTTGGTGTTGGTGTTGGTGTTGGTGTTGGTGTTGGTGTTGGTGTTGGTGTTGGTGTTGGTGTTGGTGTTGGTGTTGGTGTTGGTGTTGTTGTTGCGCTGGTGTGGTGTGCTGGTGGTGGTGGTGGTGTTGGTGTTGGTGTTGGTGTTGGTGTTGGTGTTGGTGTTGGTGTTGGTGTTGGTGTTGCTGTGTTGTGTTGGTGTTGGTGTTGGTGTTGGTGTTGGTGTTGGTGTTGGTGTTCGGTGGTGGTGGTGGTGGTGGTGGTGGCGGTGGTGGTGGTGGTGGTGGTGGTTTTGGTGGTGTTGGTGGTGGTGGTGGTGGCGGTGGTGGTGGTGGTGGTGTTGGTGATGGTGATGGTGATGGTGATGGTGCTGGTGCTGGTGCTGGCGCTGGCGGCGGCGGCGGTGGTGGTGGCAGGCGTTGTGGTGGTATTGGTGTTCTTGGTTTCCTTCAGGGACAAGAACATTGGTAATTGCTCTTTTGACTAGCGCCATCATCAGTGCGGGTCTTTCCGAACGCGGTTTAGACCCCTCAACCTGGCCTGAAGTCAGTGGTATGCATCCACGAGCTTGCCTCTGACAAGGCAATGCCGGATGTGAGCCGGCGCTCTTTACGACCTGTTTGCATGGGCTTCTTGACTCTGCACTTGGTCTCATTTCAGCTACGAAGGGCCAGCCAACAAGTCGATTCCACCTTGACACCGCAAATTGACCACCGTCTGCCGCAACGGTCAAAGCCTAAAGGGCATGACGATGTGAGCACTGGGCGGCAGTTTGTCTGTTCTCTTTGCTAGTAGCAGATGGAGCGAGGGGTTTTGCAGTGACACTGAGCAGACGTCGGTGATGGCAAGAGATCAACATGGTGTTCCGGTCGTAGAGGCACCGCACGCAAACTTCTGAGACAGAGCCAGGGGAATGCATTTTGTTGTTCGCTAGCCACATCTCCCCTTGCAGCTTCAAGTGTGCAGGGCCTCAGAGAGGCTGGCGTCGGGCTGCTGAAAAGGTGCGCAGGCAAGTTATGGCAGTCGCACTGAGTCCACTAAATCAAAGGAGCAGGAGCCCGTATCATTGCAACAAAGACATTGACCTTGCGCACACTCTGCAACTTTTTATTGGGAAATGGGAGTTACGAAGTTTCTATGCAATGCCAGTTGGCACTCTGGCTGCAATTCGTATTGCTGATTCAGAGGCATAGAAAGGAGCCATAGCAGCCCAATAGTAATAGTGACATGGTCAGGTGTTTTCTAATGACTCCTACAACGGCGCCAATCTTTCAGTTGCGAACTGGGTTATCTTGGGTATCACAGTACCCATCAAGGTTGTGTGTAGTCCTGCGGTTACATGCTCACAAAGGGTACATGCTACTTCACCCTCGGATCAATAAAACTTGCAGACAGATAGGGGGTTAACTTCCCCATGAAGACTACTTCTCATCTTCTCTAAACGATTACACCGTTCCTGGCTTTCAATTGGAAAATCAGGGGATCCTAAATGGGTTCCAATGCTGCAAACCGATTTAGATCGCCTGCGCCAAGAAGAATTATTTTTGTTTGCATCGTAAACTAGCCCATTTGTTAGAACCCATTGAAAGGGTCACCCCACGTCGCGTGGGCTCCAACCAAAGCTGCTGGAGTTTGCCGGTTTTGCTTTTCTGTTTGAACACGCCCTGGGTTTAATTCTCTGGGTCGAAAAGTAAGGGCCCGCCCCTCAACTCGTTTTGCTGGCCCGGAACATCGTGAACCGACGCCAAGGAAAAAACGACACCAGTAGAAGCCATGAACGCACACCGGGTCCAAGACGTTGTCGCAACCAAGATTGGAATCAGAAATTTGGGCCCCCAAGCTGATGCCCAACCAATAGCCAGCTCATTAGCCATCATTCCAAATCCATCCAGTTGTCTGACTGGAGCTGCCAAAGTGCACTTTGTATACGACACACTTGTGCCGAGCTGGAGCTGCCTGTCAAAATGTACTTGCACTCACCGACCCGACAGGAGGGGTTGTATCGTACGTTAATCACAAGGGTTGTGGGATCAAGGGGTTTCTTCCCACCTCTGTTATAGAAGGGAATCTCCCCCTTCACATGGGGGGTTAGTCTGAGCCCTTGTTGCATCACAGTGGTCATTTCCCACAGCCCGGAAATTCCGAGGGTTGGTAATCACAGTTGTGGCACATAGCAACCATCCAATAGCAAGCTCAGTTCTCCAAAAAAAACGCAAGGCCCTTTTCTGTTATGGCACATAAACCATTGGTTGTCTCCTGTCTGGGGGGTTGGTCTTTGGGAAGCCCTTGTTGCATGCATCACAGTCATTTCCCGCCCTGAGATTCCAAACACGTCGTGGGGTCAAAAACAAGTCGAACAACAAGTCGAACAACACGTCCAAAACGCAGCCCTGAAATTCCAAACACGTCGTGTAAACCCCCCATGTGAAGGGGATTGAATTGTATCAGTGGAGATAAACCCCGTGATCCCACCCTACGTCGAAAAACACGTCCCCAGTGGTGCGAGTGGAGGCAACCAGGGCGGCGCCGCGCCGGGGCTCCAGCCCTGGTGGGAGCTGAGCTCCGCCTCCTCGTACCACGTGGGGTCCATGACCCGCGCCGCGACTGGAGCGGACTGGGGGTCTTCCCTTTGCTGAAGATTATATATATATATATATATACGTATTTTCCCCTGTTGGTTTTAAAGGGAATCTAT
This sequence comes from Effrenium voratum, assembly GCA_963377175.1. NCBI lineage: Eukaryota > Dinophyceae > Suessiales > Symbiodiniaceae > Effrenium > Effrenium voratum. The sequence goes on along the minus strand of CAUJNA010003538.1, from coordinate 1,397,916 downwards.
CACTACTGGAAATATGTTTTCTTATTTCCCCTGTTGGTTTTAAAGGGAACCTATAACTAGGTGAAATATGTTCATTTTTTCCGGGGGTCTTAACGAAATGGAAGGGGGGGGCAAGCAAGGGGGGGATGGCCTCGAGCCGTATTTTGTTCAATGGGTGCGGATTTGGTATTCTTTAGGTCTGTACAAAATCAATTGGAACAGGGAACCCGCGACAAACAAAGGCACACCCATCCCCCCCAAAAAGTGGGTCCCGTCAAAGCTGATTTCCCTTTCAAACCACCATTTAGAGTTAGCAAAGTGGGGGTTTTCAAAGACGCTACCTCCTTGAAGCAGGGAGAGTCTCACATACCCCTTATTGAACCTATTTGGACACCCTTTCCGCCAATCCTGGCTTTGCTGGGTTTTGTGGGTTGTGTTGAAGCGAAATCAGGCCACATTCGTTCGGCATACACAACTTGGAGGCAAGCCATATCCAAGTCTGAGGCAAACTCGCATTTCTTCCAAGCACCCAGTGTTCCTATTTATGGTGTTGGCGTTTTTTTTTGCCCACTTGGTGTTTTGTTCATATGTTCTTTCCAGTGGTTTTTTTCACCTGGTGTTTTGTTCACATGTTTCTTTTCTTCTTTTTTTTTTAAACCTTGTGTTATTCCTGTTTTAGGGGTGGACGTTCTTCTCGGAAACCGAGCGCCGGCCTCGCCGGCGCCGCAGGCTACGTCTTGCCGCGGCACCTGGCGCCGCCCGCGAGGGGCCGCCTGGCCCAGGCGGTGGCCGCCGCCTTCGCGGCGGCGCAGCGCAGCGCCCCGGGGAGCCTCGGAACGGAGTAGCAACAATTGAAAGTTCGCCTAGCCATGCCATAGATGTGGGAAGGCTGTTGCCAAATTGCCAGCCTCCCCTTTAGGGCAATGGCTCGAAAAAGGGCTCGGCCTCTAGCGTGTATTTCTCGGCTAGCATCTACTTTGGCTTGACTCCATTCATGTGTTCTGGTGTTCGCAAGGTGTTCCCTCCAAAAGTGGTCTGAATCCCCACAAGGGGACACCCCCCGATCAAGATCAACCAGGGGTTTATTAATCTGGGATTAACATTCAGGAGTTCGGAGGTCGGGACACGTGTGAGGGCTGCGGACTTGTTGTTTCTGTGTTTGTTGAGACATGACATACGTGTTGATTGCAGGAAACAAGAGTTCGACTTGGAGACCTCGACTGGTTTCTGTAGAAATCTGACATGGCTGATTATGGAACGTTTTAATAGGGAACCACCTCAAAAGTGGTTGGTGGACATGAATCCGCACCGAATTGTGATGTCCACCAAAGGGTCCCTAATCAAACTTTGAAAGTTGCAAGAAGCAAGAGTTTGACCTGGAAGCCCGAAATCGACAGGGGTCAGACGAGATGATTTGGTTTGATTTAATGGGTTTTCCTTTCGCTCCCCAGGCTCAACTGTTTTCCCAGCGATGGAGTCTTCGCCACTGAGTTCGGCGATTCTAAAGGTTCAACCAGGTTGTCTATTGTCAGTTCAAGGAAGGCATGTCCTATGTCCGTTGGGGGCATCTCTTTCAGAGGGGGAACGGTCCCTCCATTCTGGGGTGTGCCTGTTTGAGGTGTAGGGGGGGGGGTTGGGGGGCGCCCTGTTGGCCTTGAAGGGAAGCCCACGGAAAACCAACTCTTAGGGATTTCATCATATTGAGACACCCTACTGGATAGTACCAAACTACCCGGGATTTTTACTCCGGTCGATTGAATCTATATTAAGTTGTATAGCTATTCTCTAAGCTTTGCGTGGAAGCTTGGACACCTGCAATATTCCATTTGGCGAGTAGTTCGAGTCCTTATGGAGCAATGCAAAGCCACTTGTGGAAACATGAGTCCAAACAGCAAGAAGCATCCAGGGCACGGTGTGGAAGGCCCCCTCCCCCCAACCCGCGTGGATGCACGAGCAGAAAATGGGATCGATCCTCATCCAGTTGCGAGGTGAGCCGCAATCTGCTGCCTAGCACACGCAAGTAGGAACAAAACGGTAGCCAGACACGGCTGCAGATATTGGCGAGACTCCTATGCCAGGATTTGTTCCAGGGCGATCTTAGGAATGCGCCGGTGGTTGTCGCCTTCAACTACGGCCTGGGCTTTGGAAGTGACGTCGCGGTGGGCAATTTCAACGAGACTTCGGCGCATCCGCAGGCGCGGGCCAAGGTCTTTGGGCCATGTAGGCCTCCCATATGGATTTCAACAGGAAGCCTCCCTTGAACGTAATTCAGCCAATTCTACCACTAAGGGCCCAGCTTGCCTGGATTTCGCGGATCGAAGAGTGAAACTGCGAGGTGGCGGAGGCCGTGGCCACGGTGAAGTTGGACTGGACCAAGGGCCGAGACGGCGGACCCTTTTTGGTGGACTCCCACTTCCAGGACAGAAATCCCAGTCCGTTGAAAGGGCCCAAAACCCCGCTCCGTCGATCCATTGGAACAAATGCGCAATTGAGATGTGCGGCCAAACATTTCTACGGAGTCTTTGTGGATTGAGGAACTGAGGGGATCAATATCAATGGGTGAGCTCGTTTACATGGTGGTACGCTGAATGATATTGAGCGCCCGTACGTGTGTGTGTGTGTGTGTGTGTGTGTGTGTGTGTGTGTGTGTGTGTGTGTGTGTGTGTGTGTCTGCGTGTATTGTTGCATGTATGTACTGTAATGCAATGTGATGTGATGTGATGTCATGTCATGTCATGTCATGTAATGCAATGAATGCAATGCAATGCAATGCAATGCAATGCAATGCAATGTAATGTAATGTAATATACCGTTGTGTAATGTGCGCAATGCAATGCAATGCACTGCTATGCAATGCAATGCAATGAAATGCAATGCAATGTAATCTAACATGATATAATGTGGTGTGATGTGATGTAATGTGATGTGATGTAAATGTATGTATGTATGCTTGTTTGTGTGTTTGTTTCGATTTTTCGATTGATTGATTGATTGATTGATTGATTGGTTGGTTGGTTGGTTGGTTGGTTGGTTGGTTGGTTGATTGATTTGATTGATTGATTGATTGATTGATTGATTGATTGATTGATTGATTGATTGATTGAGTGACTGACTGACTGACTGACTGACTGTCTGATTGATTTGATTCATGATTGATGGATGGATGGACGGATGGATGGATGGCTGGATGGATTGGATGGATTGATTGATTGGTTGATTGACTGATTGATTTGATTGCTTGATTGCTTGATTGCTTGATTGTTTTTTTTTTGTTTTTTTGTTTGTTTGTTTGCTTTTTTTGTTTGTTTGTTTGTTTGTTGGTTTGTTGGTTTGTTTGTTTGTTTGTTTGTTTGTTTGTTTGTTTGCGTGTTTGTTTGTTTATTTGTTTGCTTGCTTGCTTGCTCGCTTGCTTGCTTGTGTGTTTGCGCGTTTGTGTGTTTGCGCGTTTGCGTCTTTTGTTTGTTTGCGTGTTTGGGTGTGAGCCTTGCAGGCGCCTCATTGAACTAGGTGGCAGAACACCTCTCACGCGGATCACACTCCCGTGTCTGCGTCCAGGTTGACCAATCTGTGTGGCGCAGCTTCCAATCTGCAAGGCGGGATGCGAGAGTGCAAAGCGTGTAAGTTGCTGCTTTTCTCATGGCCCATGCGAAGGTTTGATTGCACGTGAAGTCAGACACTGGTTCTCCTGTTTGATGCCAAGCACTAGGGTTCCATGCAAGGCTTAGCCCAAAAGGGAACCTCTCTTGTCCGATTGAACGTCCTTTGGCTGCAGCGATCGAAACCCGTTTGTTGAAGCCCGTTGAATCAATCGCTACTCGGGATACGCGTCCTCTGGATTTTGCGAGCTCCCCAAAAAAAGCGCGCCTTCTCAGAAAACATGAGAAGGCACTGTGACCCTGGGACCACGTGCGCCGTGCTTTCCCAGGGCCCAGCGTGCCTCTCAATTTTCCCACTTTGAGAAGGCATGGTACTCTGGGGAAGGCTTGGAGATGAGCATGCAGACCCTCGAGTCAATATCGGGGGACCTCCAAAAGGCTGTCTTTTTCCTTTTGCTCCTCCCTTTCACCCAACCTGAACCAGGGTGCCCTCGAGTTTCCCACAATTGTCGGGAAAAGCTCCTTGTGGCTGATATGTCAAGGGAACACAAAAGGACACCTGCCATGTTGAGGGCGCGGCAAAACCTCGCCGCCGGGACAACCCCATCGGCCGAGGGCCGCCGTGGACGAGGTGCTCACGGGCAGCGGGTCCTACTTCAACGAGGGCGACTTCTCGGAGCAAAATTGGCAGAGCCGTTCCGCGGCCAAAGTTCCACCCGCTCCAAGACACGACACGGGAAGGCCGCAAGGGGGTTGGTGTTCTTTAGGGCAAGGAAACCACAGACTTATTGTTGGGCATTTCTGTTTTCATAAATGTTTCTTAAAAGAGATCCCAAAAATGATTGGCATTTTTCTTCCCTTTGAAAACCAGCCAAAGGGGGGTCTAGGATGCACACATGCCTTGCAAGCGATCGGAACCTGTTCATTAGACCCGTTTGATAAAGTTCAGGGTTTGAGCACTGGGGCGCTGGGGGATGTCTTTCGAATGGGGGTTACTGTTTTTGGGTCCGCAACGGGTTGGTTTGCGACTTGAGCTTTCCTTTTGAAACTCACAAGGACACACGCAACGAAAGTCGGAATGCCATGCCATGCGCCTAATGGTGCCATGTAGATTCTCCGGAATTTAAGGGCACGGGACCGGATTTAGCTGATTTTGGTGCGGCCACATTTTTGGGGCGTAGCAGTTCAGATGAAGTTCTGAAATCTCCCATTTTGGGATGCGGGGAGCGGAGCCTGAGGCTATTGGGGCAGCCGGTATTCAAACCTGCTACGTGTCAAGGAGAAGTACGATCCTCAGAATCTGCTCTTTGGCCGCAAGGCCCACCAAACGGTAAGGGTGATTTGTCGGTGCGACCTACAGCAAGGGGGAGTTTCAATCCGGAAGAACCACGACTATGGGTGTGTTTTGTCTTGGGGAAGCCCCAAAATGGTGGTTTGCCGCCTGGCTTTCCTTAAAAAGAAGTAGTACAAAAAGACACACTCATGAGAACCAAACCAACTAGGGAAACTAGCCAGGAAAGAGCCTGAGCGACAGACCTCCGGTGGAAGAGTCCCAGTTTAGACCCAAGAGTTCATGCATGTCACAAGGGATTTGGACCCACACAACTCGGCGGTTTTCCTTTGGGTTTCCCCTTAAAGTAAGGTAAAAAGGGTACCAACTCCGACAACAGACGCGCACCGATGGGTTCACAGAAGTCCTGGCTCACACAGAGCGGCAAGATCCAAAACCTATTGACCCTGTCTAGGGGAAATCTATGGGTTTGCTTTTGGTTTTCCTTTCAAGCACTCCCCAAAGGGGCACCCTTCAAAAACGACGCTCATTTGGCTCGCATGTGTTGCTGCACTGGCACTAGGCACACGCAGGCCTTCCTTGCCCAGGTTTTCGTGCCACCAGTGCGTGGGCAGCGAGAATGGCAAGGGCTGCTTGCGCCGGCTGAGCAGTCCGCCGATCCATTTGTGAGGAAAGGTGACGGTGCACCAGTGGACGAGTCGCATGTGCAGGTTGCGCTTGGGCACACTGAATTTTCGAATTTTGAGTCGGGCCACTGGCAGTACCTGGTCTGACATTGCATGATGCGACGGTTCCCGTGCCTGAAGCAACAAGATCCCAGCTTGAAGCCCACCCGAGCGGTGTGCTGAAATGCACCCGGACACTTCAGGCCACGAATGGCATGTCGCATGCCGATCAACGCTCGGCATAGTCTGGGAGTCCCATTTCAATTTGGCCATCTGCTTGTATAGCTCAACTGCAGCCCTCCCTGTAAAGCGACGCAGTGGCAGCAGTGGCAGGAAAGGTGTCAATAGCTGATGATGGCGACGTTGCACAGTTGCTACATTTCGTCATCCTCGCGCCTGCGTTGCCAAAAGGAACAAAGAGCTTTCGAACAGGAGATGTCAGCCATGCTTTGCGCGTCTTCGTGCACTTCAATGCTTCTGCACGCGGCGTTCTTAGCAGGGGTACTCATACAGTTGAGAGATTATTTGTGCCCTTGCCTCCAGTTTAGGACACGATGACCCATATTCGCCTGCTTCCCGTTTCAGAGTGAAGAGGGATGCGCGGCTCCAGATATTTCAAAGTATTGTCAGCACTTTGCAGTTTGAACGTGAGAGCAGTTGCCTCACAGCCAAGCGCCCAGACGGGGTGGGCGCCTTAAAGAGGACTTTTCTGTACACGTTTCGGAGGTGGGGGGATGACAGGCCGAAATGAACGCAGTTGAGCATCCATCTGCAGGATCGAGCAAGTACAGCCCTTTTTTAACTGCAGGTGCCCCTTGCTCCCAGTTCTTTGCATTGGCATCATTGGCTTCATACCGCTCGCTTTGGGATCCCCAAAGGGAGTCTGGACTCTCCCAAGAATGTTCGCGCTCAAAGCGGGGATGGGCCCTGCTGTTGTGAGCACCATGCCCGCTCGGTCGTGCGCAAGCGTTAAGCCTGCCCTAGGAATCTTGGTACCTGAACAAAGCCCTTTTGAGGTCCCAGACCTTGCAATGGAGATTCCGACCTGTCCAATGGATGGAGCTTTCTGATGCTTAGGGTGGTACAAGGCTTAAATGCGGATCTGATTGCACTGCCAGCTTTGCCAACTCCGGCCTCGAAGAGAAGGCCAGAGCGCTTGCAGTCTGCGATGATTCGGAAGTCTGGACACGCGTCCTCTGGATTTTGCGGGTTCCCCCAGATAAGCGTGCCTTCTCAAGGGCTGGCATGTTGGTTTGTCAGCCTTGGCTCTGGCCTGATACTTTTAGGCATTACCAGTTCAGAGGCATCACCAGCATCAAAGGCAAAACCAGCATCAGCAGCAGCACAGGCATCACCAGCAGCCATGAATGCGGATTTGCACGTCACACATCGCCAAACAAAACAGACTCATATTTTTTCCGGGCCTTCTCCGGATTTTGCGGGCCTTCTCCGGTTTTGCGGGCCTTCTCCGGTTTTGCGGGCCTTCTCCGGGTTTGCGTGCTCCCCCAACCTCTGCGTGCTCGCTCATTTTTATTTTTATTTTTCAACAAAAATAAAACGTTGAGAAGGCACTGTCCACTTGGGAAAAGCCTATGGCCAAAAATGAGGTACCTTACAGTAAAAACGCACATCGGCTTTTCCCCGGGGTATCGTGCCTTCTCAGTTTTTTTTTGTTTTTTTTCCGGGCGGTTCCCCCCAGCCGGTTCTGCGTCGCCCTGATCGGATCCCCTGTTATTTCTTGGGGATCCTAGCTGGTTTTTGACCACAGGGAAAACAACAGGGTTCCATGTCCAGTCCCAGGGGCCCAGTTTGCTTGTGAAACAGCGCCTAAAGAGAAAGAGGTCTCAGTGCGTTGAACCTTCGTGTGAGGGGGGGACAGCTGGGAAAGCAATCATCAAGTAAATTTATGTCTGGGTGTAGCGCCCTTTGGAGCGGTTCCAAGAACTGAGAAGGCATGGTCCCCTGGAGAAGCCTCGGGGATGGGGGTCCAGACCCTCGAATGATGTGGGATGATCCTGGCAGCATGAAGTCGATAGCTGCACAACAACAAGTCACTTCGTTTTTGAAAGGCTGATTGTATGGACCCAAACCTTCATACCAGGAGCACATACTTGATATAATACGAACTTGTACTGACTCTTTGAGTCTGACCAGGGTGGACAGTCCTCGGGGCGGGGGTTGGCTTATTCAGAACTTGCCAATGGCGCACTTGAATGGAGGCCTGAGGATTGTCACACCTCTTGCTGGCATGTGTGCGGACAGCTTGGTCGCTAGACCAAGCAGAATAACTCCGGGTGCCCGGACAATTCCATCCCAAGTGTGTGTGTGTGTGATTACTCAATGAGGATCGATGGACTGAGTATCACAATTCGAGTCCGGCGAGAGTTCCTTTGTGCAATTTGGCTTTTGCAAAGGTTGCATCTCCGGCTCGTCCCAGGGAAAGTCAGGAAACCAACACACATCGTCGATTTGACTCTTGATAGAGCATGGTTCACGATCTACCTTGGCTTGCTCAGCTCATAGCGCAGTCTTCTTGAGATAGTTTCATTTTCCCCAACCACTCATTTCTTGTGCGGCATGCCGTTTTCTAGTTACCATTGCGGAGAGACCTTTCCTTTCGCTTCGCGGAAGGGCGTGCATGTGTGGCGACCCCTAGCTGTTGACTTTGTAGTGCGGTTTCTGCAGGTCCGTTTTGCCTTCATGATGTATGATGAGGAGCAAGATGGGCCGGCGCCACGGATGACGCAGAGCGAAGCCCCACCTTCGAAATGGAGTTTGGGGCATGGCATGTCTCTGGCATCTAATAGAAACCAAAGCCCATGTTGGACTTACCCAGTGGTGTTTAGTAAGTGTTCCCTGAACAGGATCCAGAATACATATATATATATGTATACATATATATATATATATATATACATATATATATATATAATCTCTATATATATATATATATATTATATTATATACGGTACCGCCCTCCCATGGACCCTGGTTTGGTGGGTTTGACCTGTCTTTTTCCAGTGTGTTATTCCTTTTTTTGCTTCTTGGATTTTGTGTAAACATTAGGGGTGCCACACGTATATATGATATGCCTGTATGCATAAATATGTGATAAAAGCAATGGCATCAGAATTTGCAATCTGAAAGAGTTTGAATGCATTCAAGAGTATTAGAACAACTCATTTTGTTGTTCAATTTAGATTCCAGATTCAAGAATCAGAGACAATACTTTCTGGGCCTGCGGCCTCTAGGCGGCTACGCCTCTTTGAAGTTATGCCATGTCATGTCATGTTTTTTGTATGAGAAACGTATCCTGTGCTATGTTATGGCTGGTTAGGTTTTGCATGTTGCCCACCCCAACCCCAGATGATGCCGGGGATGCCACCTTTCTGGGCCCCAGCCGGGCCCCAACCCAGAAGGCTGACATGGGGTCGCGCGCGCGCGCGCGCGCCAGAGGCCCCAGAAACAGCAGCCCAAAAAGAACAGCCCGCAAACCAGCCCGGAAACGCAAACGCAACAAAACGCCGCAAATAGCAGCGTTTTGTGGCTGGGGTCGCGCCCGTAGTCTTCCGTCATCTTCCCGTAGTCTTCTGTCAGCTTCCCGTCATCTTCCCGTAGTCTTCCGTCATCTTCGTGCAGTCTTCCTTCATCTGTTCCGTCATCTTCCCGCACTCTTCCGTCATGTTCGTCAGCTTCGCGTAGTCTTTCATCATCATCATCCATCCTCACGGTTGGAGGCTAAGGTTAGAGGTTAGGGTTAGAGGTTAGGGTTAGAGGTTAGGGTTAGAGGTTGGGGTTAGAGGTTAGGGTTAGGGGCTAGGGTTAGAGGTGAGGGTTAGAGGATAGAGGTTAGGGTTAGAGGTTAGGGTTTAGGGTGAGAGGTTAGGGTTAGAGGTTAGGGTTAGAGGTTATGGTTAGAGGTTAGGGTTAGAGGTTAGGGTTAGAGGTTAGGCGTGTCAAAAATCCGCCGCGCAAACCCCCCTCCCCCCTGTTGGATTTCCAAAATTCCTTATTAGGAAGCTCAATCCCACTTTTCCTTAAATGTAGCCCCAAACGGCGAACTTGGCATGTTTTGGGCCTGTTCCCGTCACTGTGGCCTTGCGTGGTTGAAGGCTGGTCGGGAGGTGGTCGGGAGGTGGTCGGAGGTGGTCGGGAGGTGGTCGGGAGGTGGTCGGAGGTGGTCGGGGGGTGGTCGGAGGTGGTCGGAGAGTGGTCGGAAGGTGGTCGGGGGGTGGTTGGAGGTGGTCGGAGCGTGGTCGGAAGGTGGCCGGAAATTGGTTGGCGGTGGTCGTTTGGAGGTTGAGCCAGGTTCTAAAGGTGTGGTACTGTTGGAGCTTCACGTATTTCCATATTTGGGTCATGCGGTGCAATTCTTCACGTGATTTGCTTTTTAAGCACGTTTTATATCCTTTTTGATCAGCAGGCCGCCCGGATAAGCCATTTGGAAATCCAACACTCCCCCCCTCAGACTCCCCGTAACCACCACTTAGAACACGCCTCGCCCCTAACTTGGCTTTTGCAAAGGGGTCGGCGGAATTGTTTGGAATCTTGAACCTTGAATCCCACAATTTTCAATATTTTTAAAAACATCCAGTGTTGTCCCAATACTCTCGGTGTTCAATAAGATTCTCGGAAAAGCTTTCTGTCTCAAATCTGGAATCCAGCGGTAAAATACGTTCGAGGTTTGAGAACAACTTGAACATGTTTAGGGGTTGACGAGGATGGATGGTTCTCAAAAAAGTTGTTGTTTGTGCAACCCTCAATATTGAATCCTCAATCCAGTGGTAAGCATTTTCAAGTGTTAGAAAAACTTTACTGTTGTTTGGGTTTGGCAAGGATTGACAATTCTCAGGAAAGTTTGCTATGTAATCCTCAATCTTGAATCTTCCATCCAGTGGTAAAGTACGTTCAAGTGCTTAGCGATCCAGTGGAAACTGCTTCATGTCAGATATGCTCACGTTGACCCTTTTCCAGGAGATAACCAAGGTAGGTGAGTTGCTCAAAAACACTGTATTTTACAGTGTTTTTATGAAGAGGCGCAGGATCATTAGGGGTACTATATATGTGTGTGTGCGTATGTGTGTGTATATATAAATAATGTTCACACACCGTGACCCCCTCCCCCTCTTGAACTACCTGTCCACATATGCTGATCTACTACCTCCACCTTTTGAGATAGAATGAATTTTGTTTTCCCGTGCAAAACGAACTTTAAATACAACTGAATCCCTGTTTCGAGATAGTTTTAGAATTTGAACCTCTCTTCCCTTGAAGGGTCCTTTCGGAACACCGTCTAACAAGTTCAATTCCGGACCTTTCTTATGCAACAAAAGGGCCAGAATGTAAACCTCACAAATCGTATGTTGATTTCCTTGTAGAAATCCCTTGAATTATATTCGAGCAGTAGTCTCTATGTAATTGTTATTATCAAAAGCTAATTGAATTGTGCTCTTATTAGATTATATATTCAACACTTGGACTAAATTTGGGAATAAACTCCTATCTAGCTTCTTTTGTTAAAGATTAGTTTGAGTTATCCGAGCCTTTTTTTGTTTAACATTTTCATGTAGCTCCTATTTGGAAAGGATGTTCTTATGTAAGCGGTAATTGAACATAAGCACATTTGTGAAAACTCTATCCTTACTAAACTATATGCAAAATTATAATTCTAGTTGAAGTAAGATCCTATTTGGAAAGGGTATCATATTGGGACATTGTGGAGGAAACTATCGGGCTTTGGGGACCCACAATTGGAGATTCTAGACGTACCATCCCCAAAAGGCAGTAAAACCAGGGTCCATTGGGGTGGGGGGGGGTTGCATTTATACGTATATACACATACATATATATTTATATACATATATATGTATATGTATATACTCCCCCAAGAAACGAGGTGTACCAAGCGCGCTTCCAAAGACAAAACCCACGCCCCGCTTTCCGCGTTTCCGTGGGCGTGGGGGTAACCGCCCCGCGCGCGGTGTTCGGAGTTCGCGCGGCCCAGGTCCGTCGCACGGGAGGAGCTCGCGGAGATGCTTCGGGCCCTGGCGCCCTACATGCGCAGCGCGGGCGCCCGGAGCCAGCGAGCGGTCTCGACGAGGTTTCTTGCGCGCCCTTCGTGGTGGAACCCACGGAACATGGTCCCATGTTTTTTGGGGGCAAACTTTTTTCCCGGACGGTCTGGCTTCAATGGTGAGGGTGGGTGTCCTGTTTTACTGCTCGCTTGAAAAGACTATGGAGCATTTACTGGGGGAATCCCCCTATTGATCCCAGAGGACACCTTAGGGCGCCTTAGGGCGAAGGGTAAGCTTCCCACCACGAAGCATGGTTCAGTGCACAAAAGCTTCAGATTCCAACGGAGAAGTCGTCTTTCCAAGCGGGTTTGGTGCATTTCCTTGGAGCCTTGCGAGCACCCTGGCAGCAGATCCTTTGTGCGTGAGGATCATACGCAAAATGCGAAGTGGCAGGTACTTGTAGCCATCATCCTCAAGTCATGTGTCGGCGGTGACCCAACTAAGGGCCCATTCCCCATGTTTCATTTGTGTGTAGGGAAATCATGAAGGGGGGGCTTCACTCTGTTCTTTTCATCCAGAGGCTATATGGATTCGCGACTTCAGGGGCCGTCGCTGAATACTTCGCTCGCATGGCGTGCGAGCGAGCAACTGAGCAACGGCAAAGGCAATCCACCCGCAAAAATCTGGGTGACCTCACACGACCACACCCCAAATGGTGGTTTATGTGGGGAATAGCCCCCCAACCTTATTTCAGGTTGGTGAAACACATGTATTTCACCCGCACAAACACATCTCCCTTCCCCATGTACAGTTAACAGGGCTCCTTAAAAGATACATTTTGCCCATTTGAAACATGGCTTTTTCTACCAAAATAAAGGGAACCCACCATTTACAAGGCAATGTTCAGGTGTATAATGTAAGGATCCCTGTTTAATATCCCGCTAAAAGAGTCTCCAAGATTTACCATCGACAAAAACACGCCTCGCCCCGCGTCGCGCTTCGCGCTCGAGGCGCGCATCGGGATGCACACCTAGAGAGGCCAGATTTCCGATGGCAGGGTGTGTGCAGGTCTGAGTGGCACCGTCTATCGGGCGTACTGTCACGTTCGATACTAGTGATGGAGCTTCTTGTGCACAATCATGCACTTCACGCTTTCCTTGTGAAAGCTTTAAGAATTTAGCTCTAAGTCTAAATTCACTTTGTGGGGGCTCAAATGTTTGAGCAATCTCACGTTTACGGTGTGCCAGTTTACATCAGGCGCTCGTGGGTCATGTGCTTCAAACAGGTTGGCATGGTGACATGCATAAAATTTTGAAGCAGACGATATCCAAGGTAAGAGTCATAGGAATCCTTCAGCAACGGTCCCTGCAATCTCCACTTTCACGCGCCTCGAATGGGTTTGTCGCAAAATCGAGGGACCCCAGATTTGGTGGTTTTGCTTTGGTTTAAATGAGTTCCCTCAAAAACGACACCCAAATGGGTGTGTGTGTTGCGTGTTTTTTTTGTTTTTTGTTGGAAAGTGCGATCGCCTTTTTGACCTTGCTGCGGTTCGGAGATCGAACGTCCAACATGGCTCTCGAGAGAGGCGTCCGATCGCCTGTGCCGCAGGATCTACGCCCTGCAGAATTTGCATCCCCACTCTCGCGTCACCTTTGACGAGATCCTGGAGCACTTGGGAGGGCGGAAAGGGAAGTTTACTGTTTGTGCCTTTGACTCAATCTGCTAAGAGTCCAAGAGTCCACGAGGAGCCCCGCACTTCGCATTGCAGGAAGGTTGAAGTCTTGCGGCTCCTTTGAAATCAGGGCTTATCAGGGCCTTTGCGCTCTTTTCTTTATTGACATGTGCGTTTGGAAACTGAACTGTTGAATTATTTGCAAGCGAGGCTGGTTTTTGGTAATTACCGTGGTGACCTGTCTCGCTCACTGTTCCAGGGAAGAACCCGCCCGCTCCTTTGACAATTGAGCCCAAGTATGAGCATAAGACTCGAAGCTGGTAAGCTCTGCCTTTTCTGAGCCACTGTTGTGTCTTTAATATGTCTTGTGTAGCTGCTGGATTGCCTCTCCCGCGTTGCAAGCGCTGAAAACTTCTTTATATTTGTATGCACAATCCTGTGTCTTATCTGCACACACACACACACACGCACACACACACACACATGGCACGGTACACGTTGTCTTTCAGATGCAGTATATACAATTTATGTCTACATAAACTATGGACACACAACAATGCATACACATTTCGGGGTGCCAGAATGCAGTGGGCATGTCAATTGCTTTTCCAGTTTAACCTTGGAGCTCTTCCTCCAAGCTCTGTAGCCGCTTTGGCCCAGGGTTTGGAGACCCAAAGGCAGATGCAGATACCGTGGGATGGTTGACCATTGACCTCCCTAAAGTGGGATGGTTGAACTCCTATCGCATTGTGGGGAGCTCAACAAATGGAACGCAGTCATGCCCACTGACGTACTGGGACACAGCATGCAGCTTGATCACAGGTCGCGGGTGCAATCTCTGACCAGATTCATAAGACACCAACGTCTTGTCAGGTTTTGCATCAAGAGCAAACTGTATAGAACCGGCGCCTTTCTACTGTCGACTTTTCGATGAACATTAGCAAAAACTGATGCTTATCAAGAGGACGCCCAATGAATCACCATATGAATATGGGTCAAAATTAAATCACCAGGGGACCGCAGGTTTAGTCCTTGGTTCCATTTACCAGGGTTCCATTTTGGGTACCCATTGTTGACCCACAGCCATATCACGCACAACGTATTGCCGTGTTGCTTACACATCCGGTGCTTCGCCTACCGCCTGCCATGAGCAAGCGGTCCGCCCCTGCCTCCGGATTGCTTTGTATTTGAAGCTTTGACTGTTGTGGCCATGAAACGAGACACAAACGAAACAAAAAAGCAGGCAAGAGAAGCTTAGACACATTCCCCTTGCCATAAATTGGCCCGGATGTCCACCTGTTTACATTGTTTACATGGTTTTGGGCAGGGAACTTTATAATACCAGGCTTTGATTTTGACTCACATGATGTTTGACAGCTGGTTCACAGATGGGAGCAACTTAGACCTTGGACAGCTCCAAGCACTGAGAGCACCGTTTCCAGTGGCTGTCCAACCCGTGAAGCGGGCTTGACCAGGTCTTTGAACTGTCGACTACTGCTCTTTTGGTGAAGGGCCATTCTTCCTGGGGAGATGCCACGTAAAGGGCTTCTGGCTTCAGCCATAGCGTCCGGTATGACAACGATCGTTGCATGGGCATGGCTGAAGACGTGGTTCGCGTGGCTGAGCTGGGATCTGCTTGCAAGATGTTGTAACTAATCTGTGGCTGTGATGAACCTATTTGGCCTTCCGAGATCTCCGACTACAGTCGCATAGAATTTCGAGAGCAGACTCGCTTCGCCAGAAGTGGCGATTGGACCAAAATCCCCGTCCTCTTTGGGGTTGCCTTGGGACACACACACACACGCACACCCTCGGATTCAAATATTTTGTGGTTGTCGGCCCTCCGTACTTGACAGCTCTGCGTTTGACCGCCGGCTCCAGTTGGTCCTAGCCACCCACCCGGGGGAGATGCTGGGTTGAGCCGAGGCGATTTGGGCGACTGGTAAGAGCGGGGTGTTAACTGGGATAGGGCTTTACGCCCAACAGTTTGGTTCCTACAGTTCATTCCCCAGTTCACGGTCAGATTGCTTGAAACGCATGTGGTCTGAATTTGGAGGACGTTGTTAGTGTTTAAGGGACCTGAAATGGACACCAACCCTTTTCAGGAGTCTCCCTATTTTGGGGCCCAGGTGTGCCATGCTCAAAGCATCCTTTTACAGCGTCTCATCAATCTCTTATCAGGGTTTTGAGACAAAACCAATGTAAACACTGAGGGAACTATGGCCGTGACGCAGGGATTCGGAGCTGCAACGCCTCATGTGATTGTACGAGTCCATTCTGTTCTTCACCTTGATGCCTTTGTCAGGTCATGGGGGATCGTAGCCGCAGCCGCAGCAGAAGAAGGCGGGAAATGCACTCGCGAAGTGTTGGGAGACTTGCCAGGACAGGGAGGCGAATACTGCAACGGCATGAGCCCCACATTATGATCATATGCGCAAACGTGTATATAATACTTCCATTGGTCCATATGTGATCATGTATGTATATATCGTGTCGCCGCATCACTGCTTTTGCGTTCGCCCATGCCCTTAGCCTCAGCGAGGGTTGGCTGGCGCGCGCGTGCGCGTGCATGTGCCTTTGTGTGTACGTGCGCGTGGGCATGAGCGTGGTCATGAGCGTGGGCGTGCGCGCGTGTGGGTGTGCGCGTTCGCGGGTGTGTGTTTGTGCGTGTTTGTGTGTGTGTGTGTGTGTGAGTGTGTGTGTGTGTGTGTTTGTTTATTTGTTTGTTTGTTTGTTTGTTTGTGCGTTTGTGTGTTTGCGTGTTTGTGTGTGTGTTTGTGTGTTTGTCTGTTTGTGTGTGTTTGTGTGTTTGTGTGTGTGAGTGTGTGTGTGTGTGTTTGTGTTTGTGTTTGTGTTTGCGTTTGCGTTTGCGTTTGCGTTTGTGCGTGTGCGTGTGCGTGTGCGTGTGCGTGTGCGTGTGTGTGTGTGTGTGTGAGTGTGTGTGTTTGTGTTTGTGTTTGTGTTTGTGTTTGGGTTTGTGTTTGTGTTTGTGCGTGTGTGTGTGTGTGTGTGTGTGTGTGTGTGTGTGTGTGTGTGTTTGTGTGTGTGTGCTTGTGTGTTTTGTTGTGTGTTTTGTTGTGTGTGTTTTTTGTTTTTGTTGTTGTCTGTTTTGTTGTGTGTTGTGTTGTGCGTGTGCGTGCGCATGCGCGTGCGCGTGCGCGTGCGCATGTGCGTGTGCGTGTGCGTGTGCGTGTGCGTGTGCGTGTGCGCGTGCTTGTGTGTGTGTGTGTGTTTGTGTTTGTGTTTGTGTTTGTTTTTGTGTTTGTGTTTGTGTTTGTGCTTGTGTTTGTGTTTGTGTTGGTGCGTGTGCGTGTGCGTGTGCGTGTGCGTGTGCGTGTGCGTGTGCGTGTGCGTGTGCGTGTGCGTGTGCGTGTGCGTGTGCGTGTGCGTGTGCGTGTGTGTGTGTGTGTGTGTGTGTGTGTGTGTGTGTGCGTGTGTGTGTGTGTGTGTGTGTGTGTGTGTGTGTGTGTGTGTGTGTGTGTGTGTGTGTGTGTTTGTGTTGTGTGTGTTTTGTTGTGTGTTTTGTTTTGTGTTTTGTTGTGTGTTTTGTTGTGTGTTTTGTTGCGTGTTTTGTTGTGTGTTTCGTTGTGTTTTGTTGTGTTTTGTTGTGCGTGTGCGTGTGCGTGTGCGTGTGCGTGTGCGTGTGCGTGTGCGTGTGCGTGTGCGTGTGCGTGTGCGTGTGCGTGTGCGTGTGGCGTGCGTGCGTGCGTGCGTGCGTGCGTGCGTGCGTGCGTGCGTGCGTGCGTGCGTGCGTGCGTGCGTGCGTGCGTGCGTGCGTGCGTGCGTGCGTGCGTGCGTGCGTGCGTGGTGCGTGGTGGGTGGGTGGGTGGGTGGGCGGGCGGGTGGGTGGGTGGGTGGGTGGGTGGGTGGGTGTTTGTGTTTGTGTTTGTGTTTGTGTTTGTGTTTGTGTTTGTTTTTGTGTTTGTGTTTGTGTTTGTGTTTGTGTTTGTGTTTGTGTTTGTGTGTGTGTGTGCGCTTGTGTGTGTGTGTTTGTGTGTTTGTGTGCTTGTGTGTTTGTGTGTTTGTGTGTGTGTCTCAGTGCAGTTGCATGGCTGAGCTTGTTCTCGCATATGAGTTTTACAGAGAAAGCGGCTGGCTTGAATAGGCTGCAATGCAAAATAGAAAGACTAGAATGCAGCAGGTACCCTGCTGCCTGACGAATGCATAAGCATTGCAAGTCTGTGTGTTTCATGTTCTGGGGCCCTGCAACGGGTGCGCAAAAGGTATCCCAACCTCGGCACTTCACGCACGCCAGGGACAGCCGGGGCCGCGATGAGCGAAAAGACAGCCGCAGGCTTGGCTTACAACGGATTGTGCTCCCTACTGCGGAGCTTTCTTGGCGAGTTGGTCATTTGCCCAGATTTTCACAAAAGCGGTTAAAGCAGCACCAGGTCTTCAGTGTGCTTTTGGTGGTTTCTGCCTTGGCTTTGGTGTGCCAAGAGGGTCTTGGAGTTTACCCTTTCTTGGCCGCCAGGCGGGACAAGAGCCGAAGCCCTAGCCAGGCAGGGAGACGGTTGAGTTCGCTGGGCAAAGAATTTAAATGCACTTGCCTTGAGATGCCCCACCAAAGAACACGTCCTGGGCCGTTTGGGATGCTTTCTGTGGCAGCCAGGCTAGGCGGCTCAGTGCATGTTGCATCTTCCCAGTCCGTGTGGCTCTTACAGATCTTTGCTTTGCGGACGAATTCTGATAGCAGTCCCGCCACATTCTCGCCTTGTCCATGACAGCATGTTCAACGGTTTTCTCTTTAGCCCACACCATTCGCAGCATCAGAAACGTCTCTGTTTGTCAAAAGGCACAGCAATAAGACTTCAGACCGGCCCTGGCTGCCTGCCACGCCGCGGGCCGAGCGTGCGGGCGGACGGATGGAGGTGCCGGAGACGTTGCGCGCCAAGCTCTGGGCGGCGGTGTCCCGGAGCCGGGCAATCCGCACCAAAGAGATGCAGGCGACGAGGGAGATGGCCGGGAAGTGAACCACAGGGGCGCCAAATATCCGATATGTTTGACTGCCCCAAAAGGACACCTGAAAGTGGACAAGTTTGGAGCGGTTTTTCGGAGCGCGCGCTTATCGCCCAGCAAGCAAAACGCCCCAGAATGTCGCTTGTCTTTGGGAGGGCTGTTGATCGGATACAATGTATGTCGGACGGTGCTGAGTTCGCAAATTGCTGGGCGTCATGACCCCAACTTGTATCGACGCACGAGGGTTCAGCCCTTCTGTGAGCCGCCTAGCAGCAGGAAACACATAGTTTGAGCATGACCCCTCTGGAGGTTGTGAAAAATGGGACCCCGGTCTTGTCGTTGGACCCCTTTGTTTGTGTTCCTGTTTGACCAGGGCTTTTGGCGATATGCTTTGAGCTGTTTGCTGATATATGAGCGCCAAACCCCCCAGAAGCGCCATTTTAGGTGGTTCTGATACCTGGTTTTATTGAGGCTGTGGCAAAGCCTACAAAATAAGCAATATGTCTGAGCAGTTTCCAGTAGAGCCAACAGTCAATGTGCTTTGGGCGCTTGTGTCTGATGGCGGGTCCTACGTCGCGCTTTACTCGCACATGGCAGGAGGCCTGTGCCTTCTACGACTGCGTTCGAAAAGATGCGCGGAAGGTGCAGCCGGAGCTGGTTCCTTGGAGACACGGTCAACGTCCCATGAGGTGCCCACATCCGCTCTTTCCGCAAATCGTGCTGGGTAAGTGTACGTCTTCAACACCGTCTTCAGGTTTTGGCAAGGACTCATGTGAGCAGTTCCCAACCACTAGACTAGCATGGATCCCAAAAGGCCCTCATGAGAGGAATCTCCTGGGGAGAGGATCCCCTGCGTTCCCTCCTTTTGCAAACGCAGGATTTCCAACGGGAAAACATCACCCCAAACTAATTAGCGGCGAGCTGAACCCGGCCGAACACACCACTAAGAACCCCCGTCCCCCCTCCCCCGCCCTTTTTTTTTCTGAGGTGATCGATGTGTGCGGCGGCCATGGCGCGCTGGGCATGCTCTTCTTGGCGCTGCTCAGACTGCATGTTTGTCACTTTCGAACGAGCCAACGCGGCCATGGAATGGGGCAAACTACCGAGATCCACTCGAGGTGTGTGTGGTGTTTCCTAAAACCAAACAATATCCACTTTTGGTTCAAAGCTAAGCTGAGTTACCAGGATCAAACAAATTTCCGGTTTAGGAAAAATCAGGCAAGGTGGTTGATATCGCCGATTTGTCCAGATGTCTTCTAAACCAATGGTAAGGTCGCCCCTCAGACATGGTACCTATTGGAACCCTTCAATAAACTCGAGCAACATGGTTTCAGCCTGGGGCTTCCAAGTCCGCTCCGGCCATAGAAAGCTCGGCTTGGTTTGGGACCGAAGATGTTTGGCAGATGTTCCGCAAAACGGCATCGACCTCACAACACCAAAGAAGAAGAACCAGGATTCGGAATTTTGCCAATGCTGGGTTTTCGGTTGGCTCCCTGTTCGGCACCAAGCAAAGGTTGGAGACCAACGGCTGACGGAAGCGGATCTGTTTCATCGCCCGAGGCATGGCTTGGCGAAGGAGGCGCTGGTGATTGACCGTTCCGAGCCTGCCAGCCACAAGCAGTTGCGATGCTGGGCTGAGAGGCGCTTTAGGCTTCCTTTGAGATGCTTTTGGGAATCCTTTGGCTTTCCTTTTGGTTTCATTTGGGTTTTCTGTAAGGTTCCTTTCCAAGCTCCAAAATCAGGGCGCGCAATTAATATTAGGACCCACGACTGGGTTTTGAAGGGATGAACTATTGGGAACCGGCGCTCTTTTTATTACCAGCCTCGGCCGGTTGGTTGGTTGGTTGGTTGGTTGGTTGGTTGGTTGGTTGGTTGGTTGGTTGGTTGGTTGGTTGGTTGGTTGGTTGGTTGGTTGGTTGGCTCCCAGCATCCCTGATTACTTGGTGTATTGGCTGTGATTTGTTGCTAGGGTTGGTTGGCTGGCTGTCGAATGGCTGCGATTGGTGTTGGTTGGGGTTCACATTAGGCTCGGCAAAGGGCTGATATCCAGGGGGTGGGTTTTAAGGTCGCCTTTAGGTTGGTTTGGGCTGGCTTGGAGCTGATTTGCGCTAGGTTTGCGGCTCGTTTTTGCAGTGGCTTTAGGTTTGCTTTAGGATCCTGGAAAGCCGTATGGCCGTTGTTTTTTGGACGGAACCCGTATTTGGATCATTTTTCCCGTATGGCCATTTTTTGCTGGCCGGTGGCCGTATTTGGCCGTATGCAACCCGTATTTTTTCAACAAATTGTTGACAAAAAGCCGTAAATAACCGTATGGTCATTTTTTTGTGGCCCAAGCCGTATGGACAGAAAAAAACGTCACATATGGGTTTCCAGGATGCTTTAGGGTGTTGTTGTGCGAGTTGTTGGCTGGCTTGGGATTGGTTGTGGGGCGTTGCCCCAAACAACCAAAACTAGCCGCACACCTAGACATTTGCAGATTCATCAGCTCGCAACGCATGATGTATGTAAGTCAACGGATGCAACATGACTCGCTTTTTTCTTCTTGTGGTCGATCAGGACAGGCTTGGGATGAGTTCCTGCCGAAGTCAATTGCCTACGACCAGCGACCACTGCAGGAGGATGGGACTTGTGTTGAACAGACCAAGGCAGTCCTATCCTCCCCAATGGCGTCCTTGTGCAGTTGGGACATGTTAGTTTCTCTGCCTGTGAAGCGCCTTGAAGCCTGATCTCTTCCGGAGGTTTGTTTAGTCTTGCGGTTCGAGGCATCAACTGCAAAACAAAGATGGAAAGGGCAAGCTTCTTGCCCAGCCTATAAATAGAATTGTTAACGGCGCCCGTCTTTGCAGGCGCTGCCGTGCGCAGTGCAGGAGAAGAAGCGACTGTGCCTGGGCCAGCGTTGGCAGTGTTGCAATGGCTGGCTCCGGTGGGTTGCTCGCAATTGGCCAGAGGTCTGGGGGCTTTAAAGATCTGACCGTTTCACTCTGTTCCGGTGAGAAGCGATCACAGCATGCGATATTTCTTGTGACCCCTGGCTCTGGAACAAATCAATAGTGGGGGGGGGGCAGGGGCTCCCACAAACCAGGGAAAGAATGACAAGGGTGCGCCCGTCCGATGTCTTCCTGGCTGTTTTTGAAGGTGACAACTGGGCCAACGTGTTCCCCACAAGACATCTGGATAAGAACCATTCATCTGGGTTCCGGTTCGGTTCCAAATCCAGTAGTGCTAGGCAGAGAAACGCCTTTGGCGCCACTTCACATGAGGAAAACCGTGGCGCTCCGTTAATATCTCGCGAGGCTCGTGGTGGCGTGCCACGCCTGCCAGCACCTGGCACGCCAGATCATCGACTGCTGCCTGGGCGCGCAGGTGGCTTTTGCCGTGTGCCCTTGCTGCCCCAAGGACGGACGGAGCTGTGGAGCTGTGAGTGACGCGCTGAACAGCAGGTATAGCAGGTTCTCGTTGGGTCGCTGGCTCCGTGTCTGGACTTTCGCGTGCTGGGATCACTACTGGCTGGCTTTCCGGGGGATCAAACAACCAGTACACCAGCGAATTTGAGCTTTCCAAGCACCGGCGAGATTATATAGAGGTATTCCTCGAGCATGTGCGTTGGATTGCCCCTGCTGAGGACCATGGAGGACGCACCGGGAGATGAAAGTGAGAGAAGCGGGCGGAGAGCATCCTTGTGTAGCCTTGCGCTAACCTTAGTTTCCTTTTGGCGTGACTGGTCTTGAAGTGTTTGCCTTGTGGAAAATGATCGTGTTTGACCAACCATCTTCTCTAAGAGCCGAAGACCATCCCAGTAGCATTTGGTTTGGGCCTTCCTTTCTATAGCACTTGTTCGGCGAGATCGCAGTCTCGTACAATTGAAATAGCTACATGACCATTAGGTCAAACAAAACAGACACTGCGCCGATATTGGTGACTCTCACGGTTGCTCGCCTTCCGTCAGGAAGCATCCAGGCTGCAGCCAAAGCTCTGAACGTCGACTTCCCCACCGCAATGGTCCTTGCAGCACCTCGGAGACATGGCGCGGTTTTGGGCATTTGCCTCACCCGAAGGATCCCGCGATGTTTTATGGCCATCCGCTAGGTTTTTGCGGAAGCGCATTCGAATTGACCAAAAATAGACCAATTGGTTTGGGCCAGAGCTCGGAAGTGACGGTTTCACGTGTTGGACCACCAGTGGATTCCCCCTTTCGAAGTGGTAATCCAATTCCTGTCGAAGGTTTTCGGGAGCGGAAGAACTCAGGAGCTGGGCCGACTCTCGGGTTTGGGCTGCGCGGTGCACCTCCGCACCTTCGATGCAGAGGCTGGAAACGAAGACCATTTGGGTATGAGGCAAAACGGGCTGAAAGCCACGACTCAGTTGCCCCAAGAAAAGCACCCGGCCTTTTGACCTTTTGCTTTTCCTGCTTTGCCACTTGTCAAGGTCGCGAAAGGTTGATCATGGTTAATCATGTATTTCCAGGTCCTTTGGGCCAAGTGAGACGAAGGTCCTCGTGTGATTTGTGGGAATTTTTGTCCAGATAGGCAAGAGCCAGATCTCGCTAAAGACCGCTTGGCACCCCTGAGAGCAATGGATGCTCATGTCCGAGCAAGATTGAGCAGATCAGCAAATGCAACTCACACACGTCAGCTTTGTGTCCTTTGCTTCTCGCAAAGTGACTTGTGAAAGCCAAGAGATTTGCGGATGATTGCGAGAAGTCCCTATTGCAGCTGTGTTTTTGTGTTTGTTCACTGGGGCTCGACAGCCGACGATTGATTATTATACAGCATGTGTTGTAGGGGCCCTTGACGTCGTTTGTTTGCCGATTTTGAAGGGAAGGCCAAACTCCCGCAAAGGTCGCCAGCTTTTCAACTCACCACATGACCAAAGGCCCAAACCCCCCACAGCTTCCACTTCCTGGTTTCATGGGAATCATAGGCCTCTCTCAACTTTCATAGATTCAGCGCCATGTTAGTACCGCCACCCAGAGCCCTGTTATTACCACTTTCTCAAATTCGGGGCCTCTAGCAACCACCAATCGAATATCGGGGTTTTGGGCGCTCAGCGTGCCACTTCGTCGGAGTCGGGTGCAGATCTCTCCGCAGAATCGGGTGCTGCTGGGGCGGCCGGGTTTGGCCCTGGAGCGCGAGGCCAGGCCCCGACGAAGCGGCCATGGTGGGAAACACTCATGATGCATATAACATGTGATGTAGAATATAGAACATAGTCCCAACCAAGAAATCAACACTGGGATTCATGTTCTATATCATATACTTTGGTCATCATATGTTTTGGCGCTATGCCAACTTTATCCCGACTCTTTGCTTAGAATCCCTCGAAGTAGTGTCCGGATGAATCCGAAGGCATTGTGGGGAGGATTGAGCAACCTCTTGATGCATGGCTGATTTGAACATGGTGAGTTCCCCCAGGTTTGCGGTTCATTTAAGCCAATTAGATGGGAACACAGACGAGTGATTCCCTTGGCCGGCCAAGTGATTCCCAGGGCGAACGATCCGCGGAAGAGCGGCTGCGGCGCGCTTATGCAGCCCGACTTTGGTTGGAAGGTGCTTCCTTTGACTCGACCCGTGCAACTTGGGGTTCATTGGGACACGCAGATTTGGGTCATGTCCTCTACCTGGAAGGTGTGCCCCATTCTTGAGCCAATTCTTGCTGTAATTCATGCTGACCGTTTTTTTTCCACGCGGCTTGTGCCCTCGTGTTCCTTTCTTTCTTTTTAGCACTGATCAATCCCTCACCTGGGCATTGCTGTGGCGCACGGGGGCTATGATTTGGCATTTGGCCATTTGATTACGAATCATTGTGCACTTAGCCCGACATCAGTGGCCCAAAGCAGTCCCAAAGCGGGCTGTGGATGGGGTTCCAAAGCGAGTACCGTACTCTCGACATGCTTCCAACAGTATCAGAAGCTTGTGTGATCTGCTTGCTGTACAGGTGTGTTTTGTTCGAGGGTACTCGTTTTGGGCTTGTTTTAAAAGGAATTTCAAAAGGAAGCCAGCCCGAATGGGTGGACATAGTTGATGAGGCTTGTCCACAGGCTTGATACAATGCTTTGCCTTGCACAAGTAAAGCAACACGATTAGAATATATGCTTGGGAGCAAGACTGCATCCAACCTGCTGAAAAGTCATGAATCCAGTTTGTTGGTGTAGGCTCGCAAGCATGGCACAGCATGCTTAAAGCATGCGAGCTGGCCAATTGTAAAGACGCTGCATGTTCCATGGAATGTGACTTGCCGCGCTTTCCGTTCCATGACTGTCATGATGTGCCAGGGAGACCCCCACCCCCACCCCCCAAAAAAACGAAGAAAAGACAAGAAACACAAGTCAAGGCAAGTGGTTTTGCTTTGCTTCTCTCAGCCCTCAAGGTGCCCTCAAGTTAGCCCGGGCAACCAAAAGGTCTCCCCTGTGGGATCTCCCATTCGGCGACGAAGAATGCCACGAAGTTCCGAGCTCAGGATCGGGCTCACCACCCCAGCTCCAGCGAGGGACGCCGCCTGGCTGGGTCGACCAACGGAGGGGGACTGGTGTTTGCAGAGCGGGCATGAGGTGCGCTTCGGAACCATCTGTGAGAATTTCGGAGTGGCCACGATCGCGCAGATTGGATGTACTTGCTTGGTGTTGGGCTGGCTACAGAAGCACGGGTCGTGCCTCCAGCGTTGGCTAATCACCCTGAGCCTGTTGAGTGATAAACTTTGGTGCATTTTGCTTGGATGTTAAGACTTTTAGCAGGGGAGCAGAAAGCAATCAAGTAAACATACACAGTAGTGGAATCCTCCTTGGAAAGCGGTCACCTAGTTACCTGCCTTTTATAGCATGATGTTCCTTTTGCTTCTTTCGAGGCAAGCCACCAGGTCCAGGCAAAGTATCAACACCGACGACAAGCTTCACACGAAGATGTGTTTTGTTGTTGGTATTTGCACTTTCTGAAGCATTTTGAATGTGGGTGCCTGTTGTTGAGGAACTCTTCTGGTTGGTTCTGAATGGAAGCCCAAGCCAAACCATTGTACTCCCTCCCTGCTCCAAGGTGCTGCAGGTCTTTGGTCCAACCAGGACCGCCGGGACCAAGAGTCAATAAGGGATGCTGCTGCTTGATGATTCAAGCAAACCTTGGGTTTGGTTCTTACAAACCTTGTGAAAACCAGTTATGGGTTTACAGCACATATTTGATCTTCTATCGCAACGCAATACTAAAGATAAGCCCAAACAATTGTAAAGGTGGGAAGTCCTCGATGTTTCACGCGGATATGCCTAGGAGGTGGTGGAAGGCGAGCAGGAGCTAGCGAAGAAGATTGCAGCAGTGTAGGGAAGCCCAGACCAGAAGTCCGCTGCGGCTTTGTGTGAGAACCAACAAAACAAATGTGGCGGGTCAAAACCGTTTGGGATCCCATTTTGGGGTAGGCGAATTCACCACCCATTTTGGTCTATTTTAGTGGGGATTGGGATGTTCACTGGGGGTACGGGCTTTTGACCCATGGCCATGTGACGACCAAAATCCTGCACCAGTTGGGATGGATGAACTCCTATGAGCACTGGAAAAAATGACTACAAAGTGGTGCAGAATTTGAAGTGACGGAAAAGCTGGGATCGGGCCATCAGGTGAAGTTACTGGATGTTACTGGCCCGACATTTGTTTGGACTGAAACCTGGAGGTCTCAGTCTTGCAAGGCCACTGCTAGCCAAAAGCGAGGCAAGGTGAGTGCGGACCCTGAACAGCTTCCAACATGCAACGCTTGTGCTGCGAAGCAGAGATGATTCCTTCTCAACTGAAATATGGCGAATGCGTTTGGCCAATTAAGCCGGGTCATACCAGTTTCGCGCGTGCGTCCGTGTATGTGGTTTGTGCTCGAGCATCAACAATATGTTGGAATCAATGATGCCGTAGCACCTAGGCAAGTCAAACCATTGGAGTTTGCCGACTGCTGTTGCCGATGTCTCAGGCTTTGTCCCCCTGAACATGAGTCCGGCCATATGGCTGTGGTTGTCAAAACCAATGGTACGATTTTGGGGTAGGTGCACCACACATTTTAGTCTGTTTTAGTGGGATTGGGATGCCCATGGCCATATGTTTTTGGAAGAATCGTTTTTTTTGTGGGACGTTTTGGGTTCCATGTTCACTTGCAGGAGTACTCTACAGTCCTCGGCCCGGCCTCAGGCAGGCTCTCTTGACGCCTGTCACGGGAGCAGCCTGGGAGCAGCTGGCCGCTCTGGCAAATCGCACTGGGAGAGGTGTGGTGCAGATGTTGCAACCTCCCAGCTGCCCACCTAAAATGGAACGCAAAGGATCCCTTGACTTTACCGCATGCTTTTACTGGACATCCAGATGAGGTATTTCTTCAATAGTCTTTAGTATCAACGCCATGACCACGGCCTGCGTTGCAAGGAAGACAATGGGAACAGCTGCGAGGGGGTTGTGGGATGCTCTCAAATATCCTGGGCGGGGATGTTTTCATCCTTGTGAAACGTTCCACTGCTAGTGGCCAGGTTTGTATGTTGCTCCTCTTTTCGGGAGCGGTTATCATTCGAAATGAGCCAGTGGCTGCTTTGCCAAAGTGCTTGCTTCCCCAGGGCTCCCCCACAAGGCCCCTGGGCGCTTCTTGTCCCTACGCAGATGCCAGAAGTGTTCAGTCTTCCGCAACATACCCAGGAGATTCGAGAATCACCGCGGGTTCACTACCGCGCAAGGACTCCACGTTCGGCAAGCCACGCATACCGCATGATGCAAAGATGAGTCTTTGGTCGCCGCAACTGTATATTCACAACTCATCGTTTGTATGTGTCAGCACATGCGCAAGAATTGAGTTTGGCAGTTGGCGTGCCGGCGAGCAGATGTGTTTGGCATTTGTGCAGGACAGTTGTGGCTGAGCCTGAGCTGCAGCTAATTTGCATTCCCTGCTGTGCGTGCCATTTGCATTCGACGCACTTAACTTGGTGACTTTAAACCGTTTATTAATTTAAACCTTTTAGAAAATGGCAATTTCCCACTAACCAGCCAGTCGTAAAGCTTTTTGCAAAGGGTCGTAAGACCAACTCAGTTCAAGACTGACTTGCAATGGCGTCTCGCAATCCAGTTATGGAATGGAATTGCAAGAAGGCATTTATACGTACACCAGTATTATCATACCTGAGATTTCGACGGTGCTGAGCTGCGGTCAATCTGAGGTTGGTGCGCACACGCCCACCGATGGTGAGAGCGGCGGCCTATTCAGGCAAAGCTGGACAGATGTGAGCATGACATGAAAGCTGGAGAGCCTCAAGCTCTCCACCTCGATGTGTAGCATTTACTGCCTACCACTGAAGCTGAAGCTGAAGCATTTACTGTCTACCACTGGCAACAGCTTGGAACCTTAGGGGGTGCTGATGAAGGGTTCTGAAAACTTCTGAAGGTTGGCAGAACTGTCTCTCCTTCCCCGGTTTGGGTAGTGAGATAATTACGGCGTCTCAAGGGGGTCCCACATTGACATCCATGTTGTGAAACAGCATTAGTAAGTTATTGACGTTATTGATCATACAAGGCCCGGGGTTCCCATCGATCGGAATCCAGGGTTAACATTATCTGCACTGTTCAAAACCTAATCCCCAATGATTAGCGGTTTGCGGATTATTCTGTCTGCGGATTACGCGGTTTACGGATTAATCTGCTCCCCCTATTAATAAATACACCCCCCCCCCCTATTATAAATAAATCCACCCAAAAAAAATATATATATATATATATATATTAATTGGGTTTTTTGGGGGTTTTTGGGGTTGTTTTTTTTTGCTTTTCCAACAATGTGAGGGTTCACATAGGATTTGGAGGAAATGGATTGAATTGTAAGGTCCGCGAGTAGGCGGTTTAATAAGGAAATTTGATGTATCATTCTATTTGTTTACCAGTTTACTGGTTGTTTGTTTGCAGCCAGGGACAACAGAGTCAAGAACAACCTTTTGGGGAACCCACCAAAAGAACCCAACCTTTTGAAAAGCCAGCTTTTGGGGAAGCAACCTTTTGGGGAATTGAGGAACCCACCTTTTGAAAAGTGAAGCTGGAAGCTTGCTAAAAGTGCCCCCTAATAAGGATTCCAAGACTTTAGTATTGGTTTAGTATTGGCGCAATGGAAAATCAATTGTGCGGAGTGGAAATCTGGTCTTGGGCCCCGGATTTGCATTTATTATTAATGGGGGTCATTCATTAATAGGGGGAGGAGATTAGAGTATGCGGCTCGCCGATTACGGATTACGGGTTGTACGGAGTTTGGATGCTTTGTCAGAAGCTTGTGACCCACAATTTTGCAGCGCCCACAATTTTGCAGCGCGGATTGCGGACTTAGGAGATCCAGCCAGACAAGCGAATTGCGGATTGTGACCAGGCCCCCCTCCCCGGCAGGTGGTGTCCCATTTCGGCAGTGATTATCACCTTTGAGAGAGGCATCCCCGCTACCACAAGGTTTACCACAAGGTTTACCCTCTTTCGAATGACCGAAGACGATAAACACCTCTCTCAACTCGCAGAATATGAGCCACAATCAAAACCCGGTAGATGAAGGTTAGCAAGGGGCAGTCCCAGCCAGAAATAGTTGCGGCCGCCTTCTTAATTCTTTACATGATTCTGGGATTACGACCTTTTTAATACCCTGTTTTGATTGTGATTGATATGGGTTTGGCTCAAAATTAAAGAGCTAGGGTTACGCAGGTTTTAGTCTTTGGTTCATATTATGAACTTTTTGGAAGTTGATGGCAGTCTTCCACGACCCCAGGGCGCGCTTGCCCTCGAATCGCTAGGCTGGTGCCAAAGGAGAAGGGCTTCCAGATCCAATCCACCATCTCCACGGACTGGGGAACAGAGGGCTCAACATACCCTCGCCAACCTCCAACTGGTTGGCTTGTCTTTCAAACCACCCCAAAAGGGGGGGTGCTTTCAGTCCAAGAAAGGAGCCACCAGATTTCTACAGGGAACTGACCCATTCCCAGGGATATCTGACCCATTCCCAGGGATATGAGTTGAATTACTCAACAGGAGACCCTGCTGCCAGAAGTCGCAGCTGCGTTACCCGTTCTGGCGGACATATTGCGACACGGCAGAGTTCAGCGCTGTCTCAACTAGGACTCAGGCTTCAACGCACATGTTTGCAGGCGACTGGGCACACCTGTATGCAGCACACTCAGACACGCAGCTGAAGCTCTGCAGAAGTGTCAGAGTCAAGCAGTAGAACTCTTCGCCACAGGAGCAACGGACAAAAATACTTGTTTCCCGAAAGCTCATAGGAAAATTTTGGATGGCGCCCTGGTTTTTCGTGAGTACCTTGATGCCCCCCCCCGTCCTTCCAAAATCAACAATCGACTACCAAACATATTGTCAGTGACTCACAGACATAAGGATGCTGAGGATAGCATTTTCCGATGCAGTATGTTCCGGTAGGCCGTTCTGGAGACCGACCGCTATGGCATTCACCGGCTTTTTTGTTTCTGCTTCACGTTGCTCGAGGCCGCAGTATGAGGGCCTGCGCTGCGTGAAGCTGCACGGCACAGTCAGTGCCCAGCTACTGGTGTGCCGCTTGGCACGGGTGAAAGTAGATGGCAGAGCCTCCAAATCTCTGTTGCCCAGTGGTGCCCTGCTTTCCTTTTCTGGGGTAAGGGTTCCCGTTTAAACTCACCTAACTAAAAAAGGGTGTCCTGTTTTTTCCCATGGCCACTGGGCATCTAAGAAATTGTGGCTGAGTCATCCCCGGTACTTGGCTAAATAGCAGGAAGGCCATATCATATACTAGCTCTTTCCTTGCCCCCCCCCAAAAAAAAACAGGGAATTGGGCCATGTAGTACTTGTTTACCCCTCCCCCTGGTGTTGACTTTTCCACCCAGTGGCTTCATCAGGCAAGGATCAAAATAGTTTCAACTCATACCTTTGGACCTTCGAGCTTCGTTCATCGCGGTTTGCTCTGGTGCAGTGCGGGTTTGCTCCGCTCGCTTGTCATCCGACTCTGATTCAGCCATTCATAGCAAGTACCTCTGCACTATGTTACAGGTTACTCCAATTCAAGGGAGTTGTTGTGAAGAGGTGAGGGCCCCGTGTTAAAAGGAGACTGAAGCACAAAACATCGTTTGTTGGGCCCCCTATGTGAAGACACGCCCACAGGGCCAGACGGATGTTCAGCGTGCAGAAGTGGGGCAAGACTTTCCTTTGCCCTGAACATACTCTACAACTATTGGGTTGCATCTTTAGACTTCAACTTTTTGGATTCCCCTCATATTTCCCTTTCGCAAGAAGTTTCACTTTTTGGTGGGGATCTACAGCACCCACAGGTCTTTTCCCTTCCACCACCGCTCTTTTCCAAGTGGTTTCCCTGGGCGGTTTTCGGGAAAGGCTCGGGAGCAGCAACCAACATACCCCTCGCCATGGCGACTGCTCCAGGCCTTGTCTTCGGCCCCGGGGCGGAGCTTCCGAGCGCCGCGGCGGGAGTGGTTTCGTTTCGGGGCTGAGGGGGTCTCAAGACTACTTTGGGACTGGCTTCAAGGCAGGGCTGTGGGAAATGGAATCCACTTCTGTGATACAACAAAAGGGTCTCCCAAAGACTACCACCCCCATTTAAACAGGGGATTCCCTTGTATCACAGAAGTGGGGATAAACCCCTTGATCCCACAACCCTGTTTCAAGGGAAAGCACTGCTAAGATGGCCATTTGGAGGAACTGTATTTTTAGTGAACCTTCTCAGAGCCATAAGTTACCATAAGGGGAAGAGTCATCAATGGACACTGGTAGAATTGTATTGTCACTATCAGGCTGCGATGGCTACCCTGGCCACGGCGCTGAATTCAGTATATGAAGATGACCCGATATGAGATGTTTGGGGAGTGTGGGGCAACCCGTTGAATGGAGCATGGACAGGCCCTGCTTGGAGATCCATGTGCATCCCTCAATCCACAAGACTTGTCGATTTACAGACGTACACTTTCGCGTTTGCGCTGAGGTGATGCTGCCCTGGAGGACTTGCGCGCAGGCATGGTGACGACTGAGTTTACTGAGCATTGTCAGATCAGGCATGGCTGGAGCTTGGTGGCAGGTTGGTGTTTAGTCATCAGGTTCCAAATTGCAGGCAAAGCGCTCTGCCAATCTGAAAGCCTTTGATGTTTGCATGGAGGTGTTGTTCAAAGCGGGGTGGCAGTGTAGCATGCACTCCAGCGGATCGATCTGCTTACGTATCTTACTATAAGAGTATCAGATGCTTCGCTTACCACCCTGTTTTGTTACCTGTGGCTGCAAGTTGTTTATTGCATGCTTATATAGGAAACTGTGCTTGTTGGCTGCCATACCAGAGTGCAATCATTGGAATTCTTTTGTCTCACAGCGAGGACATGGCAACAAACTCTGCTGAAAATGCCAACTCGGCTGAACATGACCCTTGGGCTGTTTGCGACAGCTGGCAATGCACTTTGCAGCAGACCAACATCCCTGAAGTGACTTCCCCAGAACTTGAGCCACCTTCAGCCTAGATTCCCTAGGTTTGTCTAAGATTGGGAACGGGGAGCCGTCATTCATGGCGCTTAAAGGAACCACAAAAAAAAACAACTATATGATTGTTGGAGATCTGAGACATCCAAATGTGCCAAACTCCAACTTGAGGCGTTGATTGAAGCCACTTTTGAGAGACCTCCAATTAGTTCAAACATCTTTAGCTTTCATCCTTCGCCGGGTTTCTAGAACTGCTTGAGCTCACCGCTAGGAAAACCCAAAGGAGCCATTCAGTTGTTTGGGGTCCTACATGTTTTTTGGAAAGAGCTCCTCAGTCAGTTGTTGGGGGTTCCCACTTCCCCTAATTTCGGGGACCTACAAAGTATTAGGAACTGCTCTTGATCTGCAGGATTGAAAATTCTAAGGTTTGGCTCCCGGGGCCGCCGCCAAGCCATAGGTTTGACACTTGCGACAGGCCTCCTGGGTGGTTTGGTCGCTGTGCGGGAGCTGGTCGTGCTGGCCTCCGCCAAGGGCCTGCAGCGAGGTGTGCCGCCAGGCGGAGCTGGCTCGGTCTCCGGCTCAAAGCAGCTGCTCGTAGCAGATATTTCTCAGGGTGTGAATTGGTTGAGCAGGTCGTGTACTCTCCAAGCCTGGAAGTGCGCATGCTCCCTTTCCAAGAGCAAACTAGTGTTCCAAAGGAGGGTTGGTCCACCAAACCTTGCTTGTTGGGTGGGAGGGAAACACGTGATAGAACGGCTACACGCCCATTTTCAGCTTGGATCAGTCAAGTCGCCAGGCCGTGACTTTGTAGACGAGGTGTTGGATATCCCCGGCCGCGGCAGCGTTCGCTACCGCCAGCCCTTTGGCCAGTTCTCCAACCCGAATCCGCACATCGCGCCTGGTCTTGCACTCAGTTTTTTGTTTCCCCCCCCCCCCTTTTTCTCCGGGTTTGAAAGACTTCAGAGTCAAGAACCGGTGACTCAAGACCCAAAGGCAGCCCATGGGAAACGCACGGGAACCCCATGCGAAACCCACGGGACCCGCTCCTCGGGGGCGAAAGTCAGGCCATCGCCACTGCGGAGTGGCTGGGCGACGTGGTGCAGTCCATCACGGGCGACACCCCCATGGACCGCACCCAGCGAAGGGGTGACGTGGGGCTTGCGCTGCAGATGAAACCCATGGAACCCAGCACAGAGGTATTTTTCAAAAGGGAGAGATTCCTCTAGAAATCTGGGTTTTGGGGATGTCTTGGGGGGAAAGTATTTAGTCTGCGGGTAGGCGGGTAGTAGCTTGTAAGTGGAAATTGTCCCTTGGGTGGACATGATGAATACCATCGTTGGATATTTATGTGTACTCACCATTTTTGATAGGGCTTCTAAGGTAACGTCGCAGCCGCGGAAAGCTTACGCTGATTTTGTAGACCAGACGCGGGACTTGAAGATTATGCAGACAACGTGAAGGGACGCACAGCACAAGCACAAACGGCACTTAATGACTACGATGCGGGGTCTTTAGTGACATGGTGGTGGCATATCGAGAAGTAGGATCTTGGTTCAGGAACGGAAAGCTGGCAGAAAAGGGTTTGTTTTTGACTTGAATGGTTTTCCTGGGTCATGTGTGCACACAATGCCCAGTAGACAGCGCTTACCCCTGGACTGCACAAACTGGCAGCTAGGATAGCGCATCGGCGCTCCAACAATGAAACTCGCCCGTAGTAAGCGTAGACCAGAAAAGGCTCGTTCGGTTGTAAAAAGGGTAACAAAGTAGGCACTGACATTCTGAGTGCAGGATCAAACCATGATATGAATCGATCACCAGTTGACGACAGCCATGACAACAGAAATTGAGGTCCAATTTGCGGAAAGCCCAAACCACGCAATGTAGGAACACCACACCCGCCGCCATCTGCTCTTGATCGCAGCAAGTGTCTCTGGATTGTTTCCAGGGCAGCCCTTGGAGTTTGTGGACTTTCGCGTTTCCAGCCTGTCTTCAAGTATTTGGTGTTGTTTTTTGTTTTTAATATTTGGGTCCCAGTACTTCAGATTGGGGAAGGGGCTTTCTCATTGACGCTCTTGGATTGTCTCTGATTATCTCTAATTGGGACACGTGGATCAGGGTTTACCACGTTCCATGAGCTTCGAACCAGGCTTGGAACATCAGCAACCCAGCTCCCCCAAAATCAAAGTCCATCCCAGAAATGAGTTTTCCTTTGCATCTCGCATAAACCACTTCCAGCTTGGAGTATCCCGACACACAGCTTCTTTGGACGTGCTCTCCAGTCCAAGGTCATCTCCTCCTCTTTGTTTTTGGGGCCTGCTGGAAACCGCACACCTTGCATCTCAAGCCTCCCACCAACAAACATGTAGATGGACCTATGCCTGAACTGGCTGTAAGGTCTGATTGCTTGAAGAGAAGATGCCCAACCCTGCCCCAACCCCAAGCTTGGCGGACCGAGAACCCCGAGATTCTGACTGTTGCGGACCTGGAGGTTTGGAGGATCTAGGACCTGGCTTAGGTTTACCTAAGCCAAGACCCCAAAGATACAGAGCCCAGAAAACGGGAAGCGTCATAAGTGGTGTCAAGTCAAGGGTGGGTCCCAGTTTTACCCACGAGGTACTCGAGTCGGGTCCTCCGGTCCTCCGAGCTCTGGTCCGAGCTGTAGTCCTCCCAGGACCTGCTGGAGCTGTACTGCGGCTGCGGAAGTCACACCCTGTGCCTGGCCCGCTGCTTCCGCCACGTCCTCGCCGTGGAGATCTCGCGCCGCCTCGTGGAGGCGGCCCAGCCCTTGGGCGCAGAGAGGTCTCAGGGAGCGTGTTTTTTTTGTTTTTTGTTGTTATTTTTACTTTAGCTGTTTGTATTCTACCTCATGAACCAGCAACAAGCTCTTATTTTTTGGCTTGGCAACTTGGCGTTTGTTCGATTTTGATGGCGATACTCTCCGAAACGGTTGGCCATGGGTTTTGGAAGTCCACCAACGGGTTCCCGATGAAAATACTCCCTAATAGGTGTGTGGCTTGATGGTACCCCTTTGGGGGATTTTTTAGAGGGAAGCCAAGAAACTATCACCCATGTTGGGTGTCTATTCCAAGTGAGCCACTTCCTCCAAACTGGTAGGCTACTGGCGCAGTCCCATTGCCATGAGGTGAAAAACACTACCCTCAAGCACACACCTGCATTCTCCCAGCATGTTCAATCCCCAAAGTGCGGGGGGACATTTCCGACAAGTTTTACATCAGGCCCTTGGACGAGTGGATCCGGAGCATTGCTGGCCTTTCAGTGAGGTATAACGTGACACAGAACGGCCTTGACAACGTTACCGTGCTGCGCGCGCCCTCTGAGGCGGGGGTGCGAACCACAGTGAGCTCGCAGTGCCCTCAGGAAGTATCAAGCCCAAGCAACGTAGGTTGGCGCCCCGAGGTGAACGCCTGAGAATGGGGTAAGTATCTGCACCCAAAGAAACTACGTTTGTCTATCAAGGGCGTACCCGCACGAGGCAATTCGCAGCACCAAATCAGACTGTGTCCGTCGGCAAGGGCGCGTTCGCACCAGCAGGGTCTTCAATCTAAGACGAAGATGACGTTGTTCAGGTTGTGGGACATCTTTGATTCGTGAGGTCTTTGAATTCAACCATTGGCATCTTCAGTGACTGTAAGGCTTTAGCATGCATGCGCTTGGTGTTGACATCCACGATCGTTGACGATAGTCATTGAACATGACAGTTGAACATGACGCCTTTTTGACACTTTACGGACCAGACAGGAGTTGTGGAATAACACCTGGCTCGCTCGTAGGCATGCCCCAAATGAGCGGGACACTACGTCCACTCTGTCACACTTCACT
The DNA here is from genome assembly GCA_963377175.1 of Effrenium voratum. Taxonomy (NCBI): domain Eukaryota; class Dinophyceae; order Suessiales; family Symbiodiniaceae; genus Effrenium; species Effrenium voratum. The sequence continues at coordinate 1,362,473 of CAUJNA010003538.1, read as the reverse complement.
CGTAAATGAGCAAACAAGACCTTGGTACACGTTGCGATTTCCGAAGGTGTTTTGGGCGAAAGAAGTCTTGATCTCGTTGCAAAAAGAAGCACTCCGGGCCCTGGCAACCCAGCGTACTTCTTGTTTGATTTGCTGTTGCCTGGACGGGCCGTTTGAACTGATCACGTCCACGTCAAATCAACATTCGCAGTGTTATTGATCCTTCACGAAACATATTCCACTTCGGTTGAGTAGGCACAGGGCACCTTTGAGTTACACAAGAGAAAGCTCACCAACTGCAAGGCTTGTACGCATCGCTTCATAGAAGTTCAGGACACAATCAGCAACCTCATTTGGAGCCCATAGCGCCGCAGCAGCCAAAGAATCACATAGTCCGTGGGAGATTTGAGCCTGGCATTCTCCTAATCAAATTCTCCTTCTTTGATTCCCACAGTCTCGTGAACCCATTTGAGCATTGCGACACTCGGCGGAACCCGCGCGCCGGCAGGACTTTTGTCGCCGCGTGCTGCGGAAGAAGAGCTACGAGCTGCGTGAGGGCGAAGTGAAGGTGCAGCTGAACTTCGGGTGCACTGCAACTCGGGCTTTGGGGTTGCGTAAAAGTCGTTTAGTGATCCCCTTTACTTACCAACAACAATCGGAATTTTCATGGTGTGCTCTAGGCTCAGCTGCCTTTGAGGTGGGGTTGCGCCGGGAGTGAGGGTTTCGCCAATGTCAAGGGGCGCTACAAGCTTTGTCTAAGCATGCAGACAGAGTCGACCAGGCCGTAAAGAATCTAAGTGTTCTCTGGGAGCACAGCGAGAACAGTCGTCGAAGGCCTGGAAACTGGCGCGCGACGCCGACAACTTGACTGGGCCTGAGGTTTAGGGGCTGATCCGTGCAGGGATTGGAGATGCTTGACCCCACAGGAGGTTTAAGGACCCAACTTCCGCAGAATTTGGTTTGTGCCAACTCACGGCGAACCTCGCCATGCTGCTTAGTTTCAGGCTGCGTGACTATGCCCAGCCATTTTCGTTGCAGCTTGGTGCTTTCCTGCGACAAAGGCAGCCTCTTCAATTGCTTTCAAGGTAAGCCAAGATATCCTGGCCAGGTGAAGCGTAGTAAGGGACATCCAAAACCATAAGGCGCGGCCACCCTTTCGATTGGTGCGTAGAGCCCTTTGCCAGTTTTTCATTGTGACTTGGATAGGTTCCTGACTTATGACTTGGCTAGCTGCCCAGCATCGGATGGGAGCTAGCATTCTTTCCACACTTGTTTTAGTGTGCCCCTGGTCGGCGAATAGGCAGCAAATCAGACATATGATAGGCCTCGACCCAATTTCTTGCCCTTCTGTGGTTTCAAGTTAGTTCCTTGCATTTGCCCGTGGAATTCATCTATTGCCAACAGATACCTAAGAGGAGCGGAAACAAGCCACGGTTGTTCAAACACTCTTCTTTTGCCTTTAGGCCCTTTAAAGGGACTGCGAGCCAGGGTCGCAACGTTTAAACAACCGAATGCAACCCACCAAGCCTGTTCACATTTCAATCGACTCAGGTGGTGGACCCGCCACGGGCCGGGCTGGACTCGGTGACTTTGGAGGCCGTGGCAGGCTACGACCACATTCTGTACGTGTCCTGCAACCCCAAGGCGCTGTCCTCGAACTTGGAGGTGCCTCGGAGTCGGCGAAAGCCTTTCGGTCCCTGCCGGCCCTGCCAATCCAAAATCTGGGCAAGTTGTAGCGAGACCTGGGGGCAAAGTCAAGCCCACACGTGAACATCCCTTGATATCCCTTGCTTGCGGGTTCTGTATTTCCGGTAAGAGAAGTTTGCCCAGCAATGACTCCTTATTTTTGCATTGCCGTCAGCGTTCGTGGCGTTTGTGTGGAATCACGCTTGGGCGCATGCATGGCCTTATCCTGTATAGCATGGTGCATTTGGTGCCACTTTGTACTTCAAAATCCAAAAGCGGGTTCCGTACGTTTAAGAGCCGTGACGATAAAGAAGAATCCGTCTTGTACTGTAATACTGAGGTCCTCCTGAAGACGCATGAGCTGTGCCGCATGGTGTTGCTGGACCACTTCCCATGCTCAGCCCACGTGGAGATGGCCGTGCATCTGCGCAAAAGACCCGCCTGAGCATCGAATCGACCAGAACTCCAACGGCGAAGAGCTTCGGGCCTGAGATGAGCGAAGTGCGGCTCGAGCCTTCGAGCCTCGCGCGGCATGCGCTGACGGGGCGCCCTGAAACTGGCCGGAGGGCGCTCGTAGGCGGTCACCACTTCGACCTTCGAGAAGGAGTCGAGTCGAATCGCAGGGTGCGGTGCGGCGGCGCGGATCGAGGAGAAAGGGCTCCGCTGCGAATTGAAGCGCCTCCCAATTTGGGAGATGTTGACTTTGACGTTGTGCCGTTGAATAGACCGCCTATTTACTGAGGATCGCATGGGACTTCGGACTCAGTACCTGAAGTGCTAGGTAGTATAAAGGCGTGTAAGGATCTTTTCAACGTGTACGGTACAAAGTGCAAGGTCGTATCCGAGCGGTTCAATATTTGAGAAGATCGAAATCGAAGAGGGCAACTGATGAAAATTCAGCCGGAGCATTTAAAGAGAGTGCCTGGACGTGGATTGTGCAGTCAAGAAACCTGACTGCTGCATGGACGGACTCTTCGTGCGCGTGTTTCCCATTGGTTCTTGAGTTTCTTGACGCACCTTGCTAACCAAGTCGGTGAGACGCTGGAATTATGCAACACCGCATATGCAGCTCCTTTCAAGAGCGCGGCGCACGCACACAGTGGTCGGCAAAAACGCCAGGGTGACCCATGGCACACCAAGATGCAGGTGGCATGCCAAAACCAGTCCCTCAGCCTCGGGCCAGGCTGCCAGGGAAAAGCGGCCAGAGGATTATGGCGCGGCTCGGCCGCATTTGCGCAGGTGCTGTTGCTGCAGAATCGGCATGTTTGGGCTGCCTATCCGTTTTCCTCTCGGGTGAGAGGTCTTTGCACATGTCATAAAGCGGAGCACGTGACTTGGTTGTGTGTGTGTGTGTGTGTCTCGGTGACCAGAATCCTTGTTCGAAATGCAAGGGTGCAAACGCAGGGATAAGCACGTTGAATCCAACTGATGGCATATAGAGTCAACCGGTTTTGCATTTGTTCTGGCCTGTAGTACATGAGGCTCCTCTCTTCAGTTGCTTCAGAACTAGCCGAGGCTGCTAGGTGTAGAATACTTCCGGCCCAGAGTGGTCCCAGTCAAGCATGGATCATGCCTATCCAGAAATGTAGCGACCGCAATGGTGGACGCTTCGCTTTCTACCGAGCAACAACAAATTTTACTGATCTCCAGCTAGTCACACAAGTTGAACAAGCCGTACACCGTGAGGTGCTGCGCTGGTTTCTTGGATCTGCCTGGGCACAGCCTCAGGTAGATACGCTCAAGATCACAGATGATGATGCCGCCTTCATCCTGGGAAAGGGAGGCAAAACAAAAGAGAAGCCGCTCAGCATTGCAGTATGATTTGCAAATAGCAAGGACTTCCAAACGCCACTGCCTGTTGCATAATAAATGCGACTGGCTCCAGGCTGGGAACCCCCTCCCCGCCGCCGTTGGGGATGGTGGACATAATTTTGCGGGAATATGATGTTTTGATGCTTTTAATATCCATAAGCCACAATGCGGCCGAGCTACCGGCTTTAGATCATGCGGAGTGAGGGCAGATGACCAAAACTTGACGGGTGCTACCGCGGTTGGAGAAGGATAATTAGCAAGCTTCAGCTTTCTGAAACGGCTCACGTGTCAAATTCTGTTGGACTTGGGGGGGGGGGATTTTGATGTTTTTGTTTCCCTTCAAATGTGGGATCTAGGACAGCCAGGCACTCTCCAAATCAAGAAAATATTCAACTGGAACAGAGACCTTCTTTTCTTGGTGCAGTTTCAAGAAGTTGCTTCATTAGGCTGTCGTTGTGTCAGTAACTGCTTGTCAGTTGTTTCACGGCAGAGGGCAACTGGGCAACTAGCCCTTGAAGGGCTTTTTGTCAGTTGTACAAGTCTTGTTTCACCATCCACCAGCCCATGCTTGATGGTAATGGAACGTACTGTGTATATCCCATCTTGTTTGTAGGGATCGGGTTTTTGAGTGGTGGTGGCAACCCTCGGAAAGAGACAAGCAAACCAGTTGTCCGTTGTTGTTTTGGCAAGATCAGATCCTCTTAGTGGTCTCACAGGATCTTCCTGGGCGCGCAGCGTTGCCGCGTCATGCCATGCATCCCAGGATCGCGAGAGTCTCCCAAGCCGAGATCGAGCTCTTTGAGCGCGACCTGATTTTGGCACCTCGCCACAATGAATTCCCCAAGTATTGGAAGTTAACCAAGAGGCACCTTGGTTAAAAAAGATAATTGGAAAAGAAAAACAACAAAACAGGGTTTTCTTTGTTCCCTTCTTGCGAACCGCATACGTGTCTTTTCTGGAGTTTGATTGAAAAACGAGAGATTAGATTGGCTTCGGTTAAGCTCTCATCATTTGAGCTGCATTTTGGGGGGCCGGCGCCTCACTGTCGAGCCTCAGGTTGCCGTGCACTAGTAAACTATACGAGCTGTTCTTAAAAGCAGATGATGTCCAGGCCACTTGTTTGGCCCCTTGTTCCCCCTCCCCTCTCCGATTTGCTCAACGAATACCCTCCAATTCGAAAAACCTGGACGTCGAGCTTGTTCCTTCCTTTCTTGCTCACAATGCCTCAGGAGATCCGCGGGTCAAAGGTTCAGCGACGAAGAGCCAAAAAGTACTGCCGCTCGGCGCGACTTAGACATTGGCAGGGCGAGGTCCAGGCGTTTTCGGCAGAACGAGTTGCATAGCTGGCTTGGATTTCATTGCGTTTGTTTCTTTATGTCTTTCTTTCTTTCCTTCTTTCTTGTGTCTGCGTGACTCAGGTGTACAGGACTTTTGTCTTGCTAGTTGCCAAATCGAATTGGCAGGGAGCTCTGTGTGTGTGTGTGTGCGCGTGTTTGATTGTGGGCGTCGTTTTCCTTGCTCCTGGCGCTTGATTTTGATTGATTTGTCCTAGTAGTGTTAGTTGCTGCGGATAAACTTGAGTCGTCTCAAACCAGGTGAGGTTACACAACCCCTCTTGCGTTTAATTGAGTTTTCGTGCTTGAAGGGCTCCTCGGGATCGCGCACCGGGGCGTTATATTGACATTAGGTTCGAGAACAGTTGCGTGAACATGGATGGCAAACCTCCAAGTTTTTCTCACGCGCTGCATGCGTGCCATCCATCTTCCTGAAGCATTCGGTGAGTTGAGAGCGTTGAGAGCGAAGCCAGCGGCTCAGGTGAGGGCGTCATGGCGCAACGCACGGGGCCGGTGAACATCACCGAGGAGCAGCTTGGACCAGCTCACCTGGGACTTAGGAGTCGAATTTTCGTGTGTTTTTCTTCCCCGTTTTCGGCTGCATGTGTTTTTTTTTGGGCGGGGGGGACGGAGAAGCTGGTTTAGAGGGCATTGTGGGAAAGACGCCGTTTGGTGGATGCCTGCAAAGGAATGACCATGCTGTTTAAGAGCTTGCGTTTAATTGTAGCATCATTTTTCTGGAAGCTGCTCAGTGGTTCTACCACCCAGATTCCCATAATTGCTTTAGACCAAGAGCACTGCGCGCAGACCCAAACTACCTGGATGCCAAAAAATGGATCTGGCACACAGGCCTTCCCCTCCTGTTTTGGCAGCCTCGAGCCGACAAGATTGATTTTTGCAAAGCTGCAATTCTGTTCACAGCAAAAGAGGATCCGGAATGTATGAGACGTGCCCATTTCTCCAAGCTGGGTGAGTTGGCGGCTTGGCAGGGTCTCGTAAGGTATAACGACGACGACCTGACCATGCTCATGGTCCCGCAGGAGACTGCTTCTCGGCGCAACCTGACAACCTGACGGTCCTCATGCTTTTCGGGATCCATGTCTGTTTGTCTCACAATTAGGGAGCCCCCAAAATAAACGATTGGAATTCTTTGATGTGGTTTCAAATTAGTTTCCCCATGATTGGAAAATTGGGGAGCCCCCCAAGGGTTTCCCCTTCATACCAAGGGCTTCCCATACGCGAACACTCATGTTGTCTCCATGTGAACACGGAGGCCCTTTCAAGGCTTCGGGTTCTAGAGACCTCGTGCGACGCCTTCCATTTGGCTAAGACTTTTTATGGTCTGCTGTTGGATTTTAAAGGGAATGTGGTCACTACTGGACATATTTTGTTTCTCAGATTTTTTTTTCTCCAGGGGACTGAAGCGAATGGAGGAAGCGGCCGAAACCCTGGGAGGTGGGCTTTGTGACTGGCCGGGCCGGCAACTTCCTCCGCACCATCGAAGAAGAGCGCCGCGGCACCCCAACCTTTGGATCCCATGCGGGGGCTGTGAAAAAACGTCCTCAACTCTGTGGATCAGTGGCGCGCGCCAATTTTTCATTTTTTTTTGGGGGGAAGGGTTCGCCCTTAAAGTCAACCAACCAAAAAAGGATGCCTTTTTTTTTCATGGCCGCTGGGCATCTGACTCAAAACCCAAGATGAAGGCTAGCAAGGGGCAATCCCAACCACAAGTGGTTGCGGATGTCCGCCTTCTTCATCCTTTACATGGTTCTGGGTAGATCATTTTCATAACGGGTGTTGATTATGACGCATGTGAGCTGCAATCAAAACCCAACATGAAGAGAGTAAGGGACAGTCCCAGCCAGACATGTCCGGGAATTCGGACTAGGTGTTGACTGTGAATCATGTGGGTAGCATATGTGTCGAAGTTGGGCCGGACCCGCAATGGTGGCTTTTCTTTTGGTTTCCCATGTAAACCACCTGACACACCCATGGTCCGTGGTCGACTTGTGAGGGACTCGGGCGGAAACAACATTGCCCGCCAACAAGCAGCGCGACGAAGCCCAATTTTTCCTCGTCCCTTGCAAGCCTTGGGGGGACAGCGTACTTTGACCGTGCGGTTCCATACCTTCACAAATGGTTGGTGGGACTAAAACCCAATCTAGATGATGCCATTCTGAGTCTGTTGTTTTCCCATCCACGTAGCTTCATTCAGTGTTTCCTGTTCCTACGTCAGTGCCACCACAGGAGCTAAACAAGGGTCATTGTTGGTTGGTTCGTTCTAGTGGGGCGCTGTGCTTACGGCTCAGGTGGGGAACACTCATGTTCTTCTGCGAGGTAGGCTCCGGACGTCGTGACAAGGACACCGCCAAGGGATTTGGACCTGAAGCGGGATGCAGCCGGGACCCTCCATGAATGCCATGGCTGCATGACAAGAAAAACAGGGTGGGGCTGTTTTTAAAATGGGGGACTCCTAAAATGGTGGCTTCATGTTCCTTGAAGAACTAGCCAGAAAGACCCCCGCCCACATTCAGGAACACATGTGCAGTGCAATGTTAGGCATTCTCAGCTCGTTGATGATCTGGCGCCCATCCATGAGGAATTATACTACAAAATAAATGATACGCTTCTGGAAGTTCTGACATTATACATTTGTTTCCATTTATTTTGCAAAGCTAGAACTAAACCGAGAAACCTAGAGCTCCCAAGCCAAAACGTACAACCAAGTTTCTGTTCTAAATGATTAATTCAAGTTGATAGACGGTGTACCAACAAAGACTATTATGATTCACGTTGTTCTTGAAATAATAAATGAAAAGGGGTAAAGCTGGCATCAATCACTTTTTCTCAACGCGGATCTGAGCCGCATAGTGCTGCCACATCTTATTCCAGTTACTTTCAATGTGGCATTCGTGCCGGAGGAGCTCGGTGTTGCCTGCCGGCAGAGTTTTGTGCTGACAAAAACCCAATACTATAATGACATATTAATATATGTATGTATATATTAATCTAGTTATTGATTTAGTTATTTATTTATTCATTTGTTTATTTGTTTTGTTTATTTATTTACATATATTTGCTTTGCTTTGGTGTGTTGACCGCAGTCAGCCACTATGTTTATTCGCTTTTGCAAAACAATCAACTGCTGAAGGCTAAACAACGTAGGAAATTGGGAAGGGAAGTGCACTCTGCGTAATTCAGGAAAAGACTTGATGTGCCCTGGCAAACACTCAGTATTTGGAATGTCCACAGAAAATTCCCAACCAAGACCTCCAACGTCCAAAGTATGCTGTGGTTCCAGAGTTTCTTCTCCCTGCTGGACTTAGAAGTACCCCTCTTTCACAGCTTGCACCTTTAGGGCGGTTTGTTATTTTCCACAAGGTCAACTTTGCACATGCTTATGGCTTTCAGGGTGGCGAATTTCTGCCACTTCCAGGGTTGAAAGATGGTTGTGTCCACAAAAGGTTCTGTGTTGCCCTCCTTGAAAGAAAGTTGTTTGAGGAGTTGGCGGTGGCTTAACCGCACTGTTTTGCTTGGTGCTCCAAATCAAATCAACAAACTAAAGACTGTTCCAAGTATTTGGTCGCCTGTTGCAACTGGGAGATGGGGACCCGTTTTGAGTTCCTTCTCCGAGAGTTAAGACAACCATAGTACGACCGAGACGTGACATGAGTTGACCCTGGCATCAAAGGAACAAACAACGCCCCGTGACTGGGGTATCCCTTCCAAGAGGATTCAGACAAAATTTATGAACAATTTTCCAGGAATGTATCCCCTTTTGTTTAAGTAACGCCTATACATTCCTGTATACGTGGCATGAGCAGAATATATTTTGTTCTGGGGCCGTGCCAGGACTACGAGAAGCTGGCGATCTTTGGGGACATCCGGGGGCGGAGGGGCGCCGAGCTCAAGGTCCTCAGCGCCATCGAGACCAAGACTCCAGGAGTCGGATATTTCCGCCCCGAGTCGCAGCGGTCGAGGGTGTCCGTTTCATGCAGGCTGGGGGGGAGGGAGCCTTAAGGCCTTTTTTAGGGCTTATTTGGGCTCCCTCCCCCTCCCCTCCCCCAGCGCCCACAACAGTGGTTGCTCATGGTTTTGCCCGTTAACCACTCGCAATGGCTTCATAGAAGTCCTTGCTGGGAATCTTTGGAAGGGAAAGCTGGAACATGAACCACAGTGACCTGATGGTTCTGCAAACAGGGATCTCAGCCTGGTGGAAGTGGTCTGGAACGGTGGTTGATGTTCACCCACGTTGCCTGCCTGCTGCCTGATGAGGAACATGAGGATCAGGGTACCACGTGTGCAAAACATGCAACTGCAGACGGTCTTTACTTTGGTGGAACATAAATAAAAGGGATTCGACTGCTTCCAGTGGGTTCTACCTTGCCAGTGCCACCTATCCTAGGACTACAGTGCTGCTCGCTCACCGTTGTCTTGATTCAACATTGATAGCTGGAAGTTTTGACATTGGTCGTGCGAAGTGCTGAGTAGTTCGAACCCGGTTTGATGAACGTGACTTGTTTGCCATGCCTGTATCACTTCCAAGTTTGTGCTGGTAATAGTGAACTGCGGTGCAGGGCTGATGCCACGCATTGCCCACGCACGCATCGAGCTATGTATTCATCCTCTTGAAGTACAGTCAGCTTTCAATCCCCTGATGCTTTTTGTGTGGTTCATGCATCCTCTCCCGTGTGCGCGGCGGCATGCTCCGAATAGGCTACCTGTCCAAGATCAAGAACGAGGTGATCGATCGCGACAAGGGCAAAGATCCCGAAGGTGATTCGGTTGAACGGTGTCTTTTTGGATCCTTGTTGAACCCGTTTTGGTTCCAGCTCAATAAGCGCCAACTGGTTTTCCAAAAGGACACCTTTGGAATTACAGCTGTTCTCGGGATGCCAGCCACCGTATGCTTTGAAGGCTTTTTCTGGGAGACATGACCATCAATTGGGCCCACCGAAGAAGGCTTTCCGCACTATGCCTTTGCAGCATCCAGCTTTCAGGTACCTGGTCCACTGACACGATGACGTTCCAGGCTCGCGAATGTGGGAAAGCCTTGCACTGAAAGCTGGCCAAAGCTTTCTTTCCGTCATTTGAGGTCAGTTTGCCAGAACATCGTGGGATTCCGCCTGGTTTTTGTTGGTTCTATCTCAGTGCCGCCGACTTTTTCCAACCTTGGCCTTTGGGAGGACGACGAGCTGTCCTATGCCTTGGGCAAGCAGGGCGGCACCAGGAAGAAGCTGGAGCGTGCCTCAGGCCCGCGAATCGCCGGCAAGTGGCATTTGGAGGGGTCCGGGTGGTTTCCCGGTAATTTGGTAATTGATGTTGGTGACGCTTGAATGGAGACAGTTGCAGATGGCACCTACTTTCTCTGTGCGTTTGTGGCTCTTTTAGATGGTTTCCACTGCCCCCACCTGAGATATAGCCACTATGTAAAGGGTTTGTACCCCGTCCCTGGGGATTGAAAGATGTTGAAACCATTTTGAAGCCTAGGAACTCGGCTCGGCCGGTAGCTGGCATGCACGTCATGGCCGTAGCCAGTGGAACGCTTCCGGGGTGTGGAGCTGTAGCCGGCGGTGCTGCTTCAGCGCTAGCCCGGTTTCCTGTACCTGGAAGTGTCGTGACAACATTCGTTGCTTTCTTTCGCTTGGAGCGCATCCTTTAGGTTTGTCCAAAAGGTCCACTGCCCGGGTGTCCAAGGTTTTGAAAGGCTTGGCAAGAAAGGCATGCGATGCGATGGTGACACATGGCCTTGCCAGGCTGCATCGTTCAGTGGCTGGGCACGCATTTGGTGGCCACTGTGTTCAGCCTTTGCGGCTCCAAAACGAGGGTTGCTACGTGAAGGCTCTAGCTGGATTGTTCAGAATCCATCCTTGGTTCTTATTCCAGATGGTAGGGGTTACCTTTGTATCAGAGCCCCACAAGGTGCCAGGAATTGGCATCAGTTGGGCTCCATAGCATTATGGTAGCTCACCAAGCACACGACGTTTGCTGCACAGGTGAGTCATTTGCATCCGAGTTACTTTATTGGGCAGCATTTGGGCGATCGGATCCGACTCTTGCGGGATCATTGACCATGCATGGTTGTCAAACCTACACCACCAGACCACTGAACATGCATTCAATAACTTGTGTGGCGAGCTCATGGTGTAAGACGTATACATCGTCAACGTCATGCGGGGCTGGCAAGTTGGTTTAACAATTGTGGTAGCTTCGAATGGAATGGGCTGACGCCCGGGTGCCGCCGACCCCTTTTTTGGGCTCTGGGCGACCCGCGGTGGTGCAACCCCGCAATCCAAACAGGAAAACGCAGAGGCACTGCGGGTGCAGAACGAGCCCGAAAAGCCCAACATGAGGTTGAAGGTGCCAAATGGCAGTTTCGAAACTCATTTCAGTCACTAGTCAGGGCCCAGCAGCAGGCCCACCAACAGCCAGGCGTAGCAGGCCGCAAGGGAAATTCATCAGCCAAGGCCCAGCAGCATGGAAGCAGAGCCAGCAACAGCCCGCAGGCTGTAGGCTCCAGAGGCCCATCAGCTAGCATAGTGGCGCTTCGCAAGACACGTGGCGCACGCCCGCCAATCCTCAACAAAAAAATCCGAATCGCGCATCAGACCCTTGCGCTTTGGGTCGATCCGATTCGGGAGGTTAGGAGTTGGAAGGGGGCGGTCGCTTTGTCGAACCGGCGAACCGGGTTCCGGTTGAATGTTTGAAGGTACGTGGGGCACACCGCCCTCTTCTCTGGAACCCGCACCGAGCGGCGCCGAGCGAAGGACTACATGAAGTGCCCCTGACTGGATCGGGTATGGGTGTGCGTGTGTCTCTGCGCGTGTGCGTTTGTTCAAGAGTAGCTTTTGGGGTTGTGTTGCAGAGAGACGAAAGGGCACAACTCATGTTGCCATGACTTCTTATAAACTTACTACTCCCGTCGAGACAAGTGTTGCCTTCGGAAACGGCTCATAGGAACGGAAGAAGTCCAATTCCATTTTTTGTTGAGGGCTGGCGGCGATCCTGAAGCGCCGATGTCATTTGCATGTTGTGTTGCTGCAAACAGTCTGGGAAGCAGTCTAGTGAAGCAAACAGCTTGAACCATCAAATACAGTTCAGCGACATGGCACTGTATCCCAGCCACGTAGAAATTCAATCTGAATTTATGCTGTATGTAATGCAGCTGCATTTGACGCGCATCCTGGAATAAGCGCCATGGCAATGTGGCAAGCTGTGACAATTCGAGCCGCCTCAACTTCAGGTCCGCCTGCATCCTTCCTCTCATAGCCTGGCAGACAGTTTGCTAGGGCAAGCCTCAAATCACCCATTGGCCACCTGTGTGATGGATTGATAATTTCAATCCAACCACAAGAAATAGACCCTGTGCAGCCAAACATATTCCATCAACATGGGCATACATGAATGATTGAGCTGAGGATTTGACAGACTGGATCAGGGCTGTCCATCTAACCGTGCATCATACCGGTTCAGACGCTTCGGTTGTTCCTCAAAATGAAACGCCCCACCAACGGGTGACAAAGGTGCCGCAACCACTAGATATGTCTGTTTGCCCTTTTCGACTAGTTCAAGTGCCAAATTGGGGTTCCGTATCTTAAATTTGGAGACACCCGCATGTGTCAGGGTCCATTTGTCAACGATCATTCGGAAGCCTGGCTGGTGGCCAAATACGTCTCTGTTGCCCAGTGGTGCCCTTTTTTCCTCTTTTTGGGTAAGGGTTCCACTTTAAACTCACCCGACAAAAAAAGGTGCCCTTTTTTTTCCCTATGGCCACTTCAAACCTCACTTTTCCAGAGACACCAAGCAAACGAGCGAAGAGGCCGATGGCCTATCCCAGACTCAGGTGGCTTTTCGCTCAGCTGGAGGGCCCGGTGTACGTGGACGGCTGGGAGGATCGCGATGACTGCTGCGACCTGGCGAAAATTCTTGGCGGTTAAACCGGGTTGCTCCGGCCCTTGAACAGGTGACTCAACCTGATAGTGTATACGTGCATTTAGTAGGTTTCCTTTGGATTCCCATTTCAGTTTCCTTTTGGAGCAACTCTAAAGGGCGATCCATTCTTGGGTGTCTTTTTCCTCGAATTAGGGGTTGAAAGAGTGGCCAACCCTCCATTTTGGGGGCAGGCCATAGTCAAGGACAACGGGCAGGCCGCGGTAAAATTTGCACGCTCAAGATTCATCCGCACACACACACTCCGGATCACTGGACTTGCCAAGGATTGTTTCACTTGTGCACATGTATGAGTTCCAAGAATGGCTTGTACAAAGCCCCGGCTTTGCTTGAAGCATGTTGCCTTTCTCCTGGCAATGCTGAACACAAGGCACGCAAGGCCATATGCTTCCATGGACCATGGAAATACAGCCGATCTCAAGGATTTGGTGCCATCCCCTTATGGAAACACTCGAGTACTCCTAGAGACTTTCTAGCTGCACAAGCTTTCAGAAGCCATCAGAAAGCAGGCTTCACAGCGTGTGAATGCCGGCCACTGAACAGACCGGTGCCAGATTCGATCCTACCAGAACGGACTGCAAACGTTTAAGGCGCGCATTCGTTTGTCCTGCTTCCACTTTGAGAGTGCATGCTTGATTTGGCTAAGGCCCTAAAAACGAGACTCCTGTTTCCTTTTGGAGGTGCCAAACTTGTCCCGCAGACTTTGGCAAAAAGACCTTCCCAGGCTCGCACGGTCTTGCGGTTTTTGCACCTAGGCGTTGTGCATGCCCGGACCTCAGTGCCAGCTGGGATGCTTTGGAGGTGGCTTTAACTTGCCTCGTCCTTGTTCAGAGGCTGAATTTGCCAGTGCTTCATTTGACGCCCAGATGTTATCAATGTGGAAGAGGCAGATTGTGTGTATGGGCCCCGCAATGAGTCAACCGTGCCCACGTGTTACCCTTGCAAAGCTCAAGAGTGCTACCTCAAAACGCCTCAAAACAAGACCAGCCCATGTGACCCATCTGGCCCATATGACATTTGGGAGGCATTGCTTCTCCAGTGCTCAAGGTGCCCAGCGACTGCATCGGCTACATCACGGGAAGCCGGCGTGCCACCTTGGGGCGAATGGAGGAAGAGCCGCTCGAATGACCGGGTTTCAAGGCTTACAAGATCCCATGCTTCGATCACTCCTTGATGTTGTAGAAATTAATGGGGAGCACCCTCGACTGTGTGTGGACATCAATTACTAGGGAAATGGTATCCAAAGGGTTCGCATTTCAAAGTCGCTGCTTCCATCCTTTCCTTGGGTTTGTAAGGACGTGGCGCTCAAGATTTGCACATGCCAATCCTGAGATCTCAGGATATCCTCACTGAACTGCGACAGATCACTCATAGCCAGTTGGCAGACGTGCGATGTTGAATGGTGCATGTTTGATTCATGCACATGCATAGTCGTCGTCACAAACATCGTTGTCTCCGGGGCAAGTGGACGGCTGCAAGCAAGGCACTTGGGGCTTTGAGGGCCAGAACAAGTTTGTTTTTCCGACATGGTGCTTACCCAATGTGCGGAGTGCGAATATGTATGCGTATGCGTATACACATGCGGAAATGTGTGTGTGTGTGTGTGAGTCAGACAAGGCTGGTATTTATGTACTGGCGATTGTCAACCTAGAGTTTGAATGTACACTTCCACTCACACGGAATCAGGCCTCCCTGGAAGATGCGGTTCCTCTCAACCGGGGGGCCTTCTGGTGGGTTACATGCGTGGGCAAACAGAGCTGACAGCCCTTCTGCCCAGGTGGGGAACTCTCATGTTCTTCATGACCAAGGACAGCGGAGGCCAAGAGCTTTGTAGGGCTAGGCTCATGACCTTTTGGGATGTGAACCCTCTTGGCACACAGGACACATTCTCTCAGAGTTTCCTTTTGCAGCGTTGACTTAGACCTTCGGACCTGGAAACGAGGAAAGCTCCCCCAAGCAACAGCTGGTGTTACCAACCCTAGAGTGGGCAGCTTTTTCGCAGTCTTAGATGGACCATCCCAATGCCGAAATCAGGGAGAACTGGTATCCTCTTGTTTGAACCATCCCAGCGGGTTCTCAAGTTCACAAGGTTCAAGAAAACCAGGTTCCAAAACGGCTGGTTTCCCATTCGGCGGCTCAAGAAACCCCAGTTCCCCCCGAAAATAAGACATGAAACATGTCATGTGCCAATCCGGCTTGGTTGCAGAAACCCTTGTTCCCAAAAAAACACACGTCATGTGCCCAGCAGAATCTGCCCATTCGGCCGCTCGAATCGTCCTCCGCGTTCTCCGCGAAGACATCTCTCAGGACGGCGAGAAAGGCGGCCGCTCTGGGCAGGCGGAGAAGCTCATCATCTGCGGCCACGAGCGAGGTCGCCGAGGCGAGGTCACCACGACAGTGCCGGAGCGAAATTCACCGACTCCTGTTTGCGGTTCTAGTGTGCCGTGCCGGAGCGGTTTTGACCCACCCCTGTTTTGACCGACTTCTAGCAGGTTCCATTCCTACCTGGAGTCCTGGGGTAAAGCGAGTATAGTAATATCCGAGTTAGCACTTTAGAACCGTCTTAGCACAAGTCGATAGGTTTTGAGTGCTGCTTATATGGGTTCCTCACTCAATGCCCGTGAAAATCCGTTGAACACCCAAGGGACAAATCCACAGGCTGCAGGAGAAGCCAAAGAGCAGCCAAAGGGAAGCGGGTTTGCGTCTAGGATATTGAACCCCCCGGTTTCCCTCCAAAGCAATAGCAATCCTTGAGCAGTTTCCCTTCAAAGCTTCCTCATAGTCACCGAAAAACACACTGAAATGATGGCCTCCAAAGCTGGAAGCAATGCAGACATCAACCGATATTAGGCCGGGATTTAGCACGGATGAACATGGCAATGACAGCACACCTTGCCCCTTCAGTCTTTCATACGTATGGGATGCGCTCAGAATTTCAGCCCTTGAAACAAGAGGAACACAGGAAGCCACGAAGAAAAGCCCCGGGGAACCGCCATCGCCTCGGAGGCGCCGAGCTGAAGTGCATGAACGAGATCGAGAAGAAGGCGGGCAGCCGTGAGAAGCCATTGCCCTTCTTTGGCTTAGGAGTAGAAGCACCAAGCCAAAGGAAAGCTATGATTAGAGGTCTAAATTGAAGTGGGCTGGAGCTGCCAAAATGTACTTTGTGGGCTACACTTGTACTGAAAAGTTGCACTTGGTGCAAAATGGGATTTCTGGAAATGTGGTCGCCTCTAGCAACCTATGCACTTGCATGCGCGTCTAATGAGTCTAATGTCTCTGGTGGCAAGGTTCGCTCATGGAAACTACCCGATGGTAGGCATGAGCGGGGCGTTCGGGAGTTCTCCACTGCAAATTGGCTCCTGCAGAGAAGTACTTGCCTGAGAGTCAACATCCAGCTCGTATCTTGCCACGAGACGATGCAAGACAAACGTGTCCAGGTTGCTTGCCTTGCAATTGCATGGAACAGCACCTGTAGCCTTCGCCGGGAAGAAACCCAGGGCTATGCCCACATTGCCATTCGCGCAGGCTCCGGGCCACTTCTCCAGGGGCCTCAGGCAGGGCCATGTTAGTGATAACCCAAGCCGCAAACCTGAACCATTGCAGAGCGTTTGGTGGCTCGTCTTTTGCAGGGTGCCGTTTTTTTTGTTGGTTTCAGAGCAAAACCACAAGGCTGCTGCTTTTGGACGCTTGAAATGTGAATGAGTCATGTGATCACTAGGCCTCGCATTGCCAGCACACAGGAGTGCATATGATCATGAATCGTTCATCCAAATGTGTCTTGCGCGGAGGGCGTTTCGCTGAACTTGCATTAGAGGGTCTGGCAGTCTGCCTGAGTCTCTCTGAGCACCTATATAGATATGCACAGAACGCAGAAGATGTTTGAGCTAAGAATCCTGACAGGGCATTCAATTCTGCGAAGAAGCCGCGAAATACATTTTTGTTTGGCATCTGCAGTGGGTTTCTTGGAACCCATTCCTCTGACCCCGTGCTTTCCCCCCTGGTCTGAACCAACCCCCCCCTCCCCAACCCCCCAGCGCAGGGAGAAGTTCTCGGACTCGCGCAACTTCGACACGGATCGCATGGCGCGGCTCGGGAATCGCATGGGGTTGGTCAACGGTTGCTTTCTATTTTGCCCACCTTTTGGTCATTTAATATAGGTTTGGGTGGCCGGCGGCCCAAGGGTCTTGTAGTGTGTTCCGCTTTTCGGGATGTGTTGTTTAGACCTTTGGGCCATGTCCATGGACGTTCTGGTATTGTATTCCCCCTTTGGCCATTTTGTTAAATGACGAGTTTCCTTGTGGGGTGATGTTGGCGACAAAAAACTGGGGACCACTATTCGGGCGTTGGATTCGGTGTTCCGCCTTCGGCAAACTGACCCGAGGGAGCTCTATCCGAGCTGCTGTGAATAGCTTGAGCAACTCCTCACTGATCTCTGTCTGGTCTGTTTGTCAGTGCCAAGAACTACAAAAGTCGCAGCCAATCACAGGAAGCTCTCATTCAAGAAGCATCGCAGCTGCACGATTTGCCTGGAATTGGTGTATGCATCATGTGGTGTGTCCTTTTTGACGGCACCCTTTGTTGAGTTTAAGCCGGAATCCAAGGGGATTGATTGAAGCAATACCGTTCAGTGGCCATCTTGATATGATTCGTTTGTTGATGGGGTGATGTCTAAAGGAGACGCAAACGGATCGTCAAGGATCCTATGTTATCTGCTCAGCGGTCGGCAACGACTTCAAGAATGGAATGCGCTGAGAAGGCTTTCTCGGTCAACACATCCTTGGCGATGGTCATCAACCCCTTAACAGGCAGCTCAGACCATCATTTGAAGGGTCCCTAAAAACACCATGAACATTCCTCCCCCCCTGGCGCATCAAAGTGAGCGTTGCTGGCATGTGGGTATGGGTCAAAATTAAACCACCAGGATATGGACCACAGGTTTACTCAATGTTTCCATTTTCCAGGGCAAGCCATTTTGGGGTTACCCTATTCTTGAGCCACAGCCATGCGTGTCCAGCATGGTGCTTGACGCTCAGCTGGGCAGGCCATCAAGGAGGATGAGCTGAGCTACGTCATCGGAAAAGAAGCGGCCACGCAGAAGAAGATTGAGAAGGCTCGGGTTTCTTGCTGGGTCCTCAGGGAATCAGAAGGGTCTTAGGATCCTCACAGACCTCCCTGTTTCACTGAGGTGAAGCCTGGATCCCTGGATTTTCAAGCCCAAGGATTTCGTGCAGTCAAGCATGGTGGAACCCCAACACCCACGCACACACATAAACAAACAAGCAAATCACGCACAGAAAACAAAATCGGCAGACACACAAACACACAACCGTATACATGGATTGATGGTGCCCGCATGCACTGACTTGAAGCCACATGCATCAGGGCCGCTTTGAACCTCCTTGGACCAAGCCACACGGGCAGAACATTGGTGTTGGGTTCGGCTTTGCTTTTTTCTGGCACCAACTCTCTAGACGTGTGACAGGGTCTTGGGAGAACCGCTTTCGATTGCCCACCGCATACAGTGCCCGCATTTTACAGCACGTGGGCACGGTCCACGGAAAGTGCTGATCTCTGTCCCTCACATTTCACAACATCCACTCGTCGCTAGGAGCACAACACATGCACGCGTTTCATAATCCATGTTCCGCCTCACAAACTGCCAGCGTTCCTTGACGTTCCCTAGGTGCAGCGCTATACATTTGGCTGCCGGTCAGTTTTTATGTTGCCTTCCTCTCTCAGGTCAACACATGCGCGCATCATGTTTTTGTTTTTGTTCGCCAGGGTACGCATTTTTGGCTTGCTCCGCCATTTGGAGACCAAATTAATCCACATCAATCAAGGAAGCTCAGCTATGCTGCACCCAGGCGTGAAAATCTCTTCACTGGCTAGGTTTGGGGCTGAGCAACTGAGCAATTCCATCCAGCAAACGAGAGTGAACCGTTCATATTCCAGGCAGAGTTTGCCAAATTTCTGGCACTCCTGCCCTGTAGATTGAATAGTAGAAGCTAGAGCGATAACACCGGTCTTCCAAGTGGCAAGCGTTGCAGCGCAGTTCCCAGTGCAAAGTGGGGAATCAACTCAGTGCTCCGGCCTCATTTTTGCTGTTTCGGCTCGCAGCCACTCTGCGGCATGAATTTTGTTTCTTGGTCAAACACCCTTTGGTGTCGGCCTTGGTAGGGATGGTCATGAACCCCTTCATGGGGATTTCCGGCGAATTCCATCACCAGCGAATTCCATTCAGAGAGCCCTCACCATGGCCCGAGCACGGGGCTTGACGTGCGCCTGTCAGGCTGCCGGGTGCATCTTGCAGTTTGTGGGGCGCTACGCCTTCATGGCGGGCATCCTCAAGGACTGGGCTTTGGATTTGCGCATGGCTGCGGTTGTCAAAACCGTGTTGGGATCCCTTTTTGGGGTAGGCGCACCACCCATTTTTGTTTTTTTGTTTTTTTTTGGGGGGGAGGGATTGGGATGTGCACTGGGGGTACGGGCTTTTGACCCATGGCCACATCACCAGGTCCCTGCATAAGTATGCGATCGAGTGAACAGTCCGCTGAAAACGAGTTGTCCGTCCGAATCTGCGCCTCATTAAAGGCATCGGGCGCCTTCTCCAGCGGCGCAAGCAATACCTCCCAAGTTTCGGAGGTTAAACACCAGTTTTTCGCTTTCCTTCAATCGCAGGGTTTCTTCTCATCAGCCTAGCAGACCACTCGGCAAGTGCACGATCTTTCAATTCATTCTCGATGCGGAGTGTCATGTATCTTAGGGCCTGGGAGCTTTGACCTGGGAGCTTTGAGAACATGCTGGTCTTTGCAAGGCACTCAGCAAACAGGAACATGGACGCTATGCATCAGAATCATTGCTAGATGTTGTGTGTCTCACATAATATGTATATATATACACGTATTCATACATATATATATATAGTATGGAACATATTGATTGCCTGAGGGCTGGTATATTGAATATTGCCAAGTAGCCCGGCAAAGGGAGGGGGGCTGGTTCCCCAGACTCCCGGCGGCGCCTTTCCAAGCGGGGCATGGATCGGCTCAGGAGCGCAGGCGCTGCAAGGAGTATATCGGCTGGCTGCTGCAGCAGCTCAAAGGCGACACGGAAGGGTCACTTGAGACCTCGTGACATTGGTTGGGCTGCCATTTAAATGTCACCAGGCTGGTGCTTTTCTATGGCAGGTGCCATCTTGCATTTTGTCACTCATGGGTTTTCTGAGTTTTGGGACACCTTGAATTGGCAATTGCTCGTACTAGATACAGCGAGCTCTCCGATTTGGGGCGGGGAACGAGCGATTCCATCCTTTGTGAAGGCCTTTTATCGGGTGTTCCCTTTTTCAAACAAGGCATGCGGAAACGGCATCGCCCTACAGGCGTTTTCAACCAACCCAGCGGTATGTGGCAGCTTCAAGCACGGCGCAGTGAGGTGCGGTTACCATTCCGGATGTGTCCGATCGGGATGACTGCACAGACACTCGGCAAGCACAGAGTGTTAGGGACTCGACAAAGTAAGACATGTTGTGCCGCCTGGAAGAAGAGGGGGCTTCCAAAGTGGGCTTTTTGTTGACCCGACTTTTTGCGAGCTGTCTTGTGCTATTGCAATAATTACGCGGAAGTTTCCAAACAAAACGCTCGGGTCCAGCCAAAGGGGGTTCTCACTCTTTGGATGGTCACACGCTTGGCTGGAAGTGTTGTGGCCTCGTGCGTGGACGCGTGAACTGTTATGGCCCAGCACGCTACGCAGATCATATTCGACGTACTGTTGTGATGTTTGCTTAGATTTGACCGCATAAGAAAACACACATTGACAAAGTGTTCTAGTTGTTCTTTGGTTCAAAGAAGAGCAACCAGCACATGCAATGCTCAATCTAGAGTTGCTGGAAAATCTGAGGAGATGCACATCCCTGCGAACTGCTTCGGCCTCGGATATTTGAGTACCTGTTTCCAGTCTGGGATTCGGGATGATTTGCGGCATGCTGTGATTTTCCGACCGTTTCGGAGCCGAAGAAGGCAGTGAAGAACATACAGGATGTCCCTAGCACGAGCCTTTTGCATGCCACTCGGAACAGGGACGGACACGTCTGTGTCAAAGATCTCTGTTTGTGTCAAGGAGTCAGTTGAATCATTGCAACTATGATAACCTCACACCATTTGGGCTGAGGGGCCACAACTCGACTGTTGTGTGCTATCTTTGTCGTTACAGTCTCACAAGGTGGGCAACACGACTCCGGAGGCTTTCTAGGGCTCAGTCTTAGCCCATTTGCTTCTACAGGGGTTCTTAACCTAAGCCTGCCAAGTTCAGATTCAAAGGGTGTACCCCACCAGGGGGCCTGACCATTTGTGGTCACTGTTTTGGCACATCTTGAACATGCGCCCCTGAGTTCGGACATGACCAATTCTACTTCTTATAAAAGTGTTGTCGCTTCCTCTCACATTCTTGCTTCCCAAGACTGGTTTCCATCAATCATTTCGCTTCCCAATGCCGCTTTCTTCCAAAGAGGATTCACCAAAGTAGAAGTGGTACCAGCTTATTTGACAGAGGTTCCCGCCATTTCCAGCTGTGGATGGCAAGAATTGGGCTTTGGATCAGATGTTTGGTGATCGCCTTGCTGCCCTCCGATCCCTTGGGTTTATGAGAATCATTTTTGCGCTTGTTCTGCTGGACAAATTGATGGTCCTGGTTTACCTGGCGGTTAAATCATCTACCAGGGCCATCTAGTTCCCCTAAAAATGACACCCATGTGCGCTACACGCCCAAGTTCATGACCCATTGGCACGGCCTTGACTTTGTCAAGCGTCCTCATCCGGACTTTTTTGCATCACCTTTTGGACGGAGTTTCTTATTGGAAGGGTCGTGTTGAAAGAACTCTTGTTGAAAGGGTGATGTTGAAAGTGTCTTGTTGGGGCCACATGTTTCTGATTTTTCATTGAACCAAGGAAGCGGACCCTTGTGCCATCCCAGTCTGTCCACAAAGGCACACATCGCCGCAAAAGAGCTCTGCCCGGAAGGGGTGTTTTTGGCAGGTGCCCTTTTTGGGGTCGTTTTGAAAGGAATCAAATGGGTCAAACATCGCAGTTTCACGGCCATTCAAAAGGGTTGTCTGACCCCTATAAAGGGATCCTGTAAACAGTAGGCCAAAGGCAAAGCCAGCGCCCACAAAAGGTCTAGATTATTTGGCAAGAGCCAGGATCCAGAAACACGATTCAGTCTTCAAAGACTCCTCGTTGAGCATTTCCTGATTCTCCAACAGCTCTCAGGAAAACTCGGGTCTTTACAGACTTCCAAAGTTTCCTGAATATTTGGGTGTGTCAGTTTTTTTGGGGGATCCCAAAATGGAGATGTGCCTTTGGATTCCCTTCAAAACCACAAAAACGGTGTGCCCTCAAAAGAGATGAGCCACTCCTTTCGATTCGCAAAGCCCCCACAAAGCACGGGGTCCCAAGATAAGATGGACGGCTCGAGGTAAGGGCTGGGTCACGGGCAACCGCGGCAGCGAGCTGCGACGCATGGAGCACGAGATGCTCGGATTGGGAAAAGAGCGGGGTGGATTCACCGATTGGGTCGACGGACCGATAATCCAAATTATTGCAAAGGGCTTGAAGGGATTTCACCTTCATATGCTCTTTCCGGGTTAGCTGGGTTTTTTGTTGGGGGAAAGTGGATTGCAAAATTCCTGACGTCTTTAGTCAGCCTCTTCCCGTACGAAGGACTGTGTTTTGCTTCAGATGGACAGCAGTTGGGATGGATGAAACCCTATGACAGCTGATGATAAACCACCTACCAACGACTGCAGGACTTGGTTCATCCACAGTTCTATTTAACTGGGAGTGTCTCAAAATGCGCGGTTTTGACTTGCTTTCCCTTAAGGCAAACTCACATGGGTACCCACAAAGAAAGGCGCACTCTGTGAAAACATGGGCCCTTCCCTGCTGCAATAGTTTGCCGGCATTTGTTTGCCGCCCAGTCTGTACCCCATTTTAGAACGGTTTTTGGTGCTGCTCGGCTGATCCCCGCTTGATCCAGGTTGCATTGTGGGTAGTGTGCCATGGTCTCCGCGGAATGTGCCGTGTTGGCATCGCGGTTCAGCGGCATGTGATCTCACACTTTCTTCGGATGGATTACGCCTGTGCTGTTCTGAGGTTACCCTTGTGCAGGTTGGTTTAAAGGGAAACCAGCAGGAATGAGGAAAACCACCATTTTGGAATTTTGGAGGTCCTCTCGCCGTAGAATCGAGTACCTTGGTTAGGGCGGTGCAACCAAATGGTGTCAACTCATGAAGAGCTCAACCTGATAGAAGTATCGGTTTCATAGTAGTAACGGCGAATTGTTTTTCCAGCATCAGGGGATCAAGTGCAGCATTTGCCATCCCAAGCCCCTAAACATGGAACTAGGGACCATCTAAATTGCACTGCAGTTGGGCATCATGGCGTTTCTAAAGTCGCAGTTTATTGAAGCTTGTCTTCATATACCATGGACATCCAAAATGTATATATATATATATGTACGTATACATACACATACGTATATGTTGCGTATATATATATATACACATTGTGGCACTCCGCTTTTCGGGGAAAAAAGCAAGCCACAGGGGCGGAGTGACTTCAGGACGGCCACCTACATGTTCATGGCCCTGGACGGGCGCGGGGACGAGCGGCTCTGCATCTTCTGCCACGAGCAGGGCTCCAAGGTGAGCACCACTGGGCGCATGGCGCCTCGGCCACCGCCCACGACCGGGCCCAAGGCAAGGCATGGGCTGTGGTGGTCAAAACCGTTTTGGACGGATGGGAGCCCATTTTGGTTGGGGGTTGGTGAATTCACCACCCATTTTAGAGTCTTTTTGAGTGGTTGGATTGGGATGTTCACTGGGTATGACTTGGCTTTTGACCCATGCACCCATTTTAGAACCTTTTTGAGTGGTTGGATTGGGATGTTCACTGGGGGTACGGATTTAGTGGTTGGATTGGGATGTTCACTGGGGGTACGATTTGGCTTTTGACCCATGGCCATGGTTCGCCCAGTTGGGATGGGGCTTCTTGGGCTGCTTTGAACCTTCACCTTACCTATGAACCATCTCTTCTGATTTCTGATGTCCTAATGCTGAGAGCCTCTTGTCAGTTCTACTACTCGGTTTCATGCGATAGTAGGGCGACAGTCAGTGAAATATTTACGTACTGTCATCTTGAAAAGGCATGGTACGCCATGAGGACATCGGGTGTGCCCAATGTCATCTTAAACATTTTGGTAGGAGCAACGGTCAATGGGTTTTGGCCGCAAAGGTAAACGCTGCTCAATGTGTAGGTGCTTTACTTCGGGATCGGTGATCTAGGTTGATTCCAGCCTGTAATGGGAGCAAATGATAGAATCAGAGCTTGCCTTTGACCTTGGAAACGGAAAGAAATGGGACCTTCTGAAAGAGGCGTCTTGTTGAACGCCAGGAATGTCGAAGCCCTTTGAGGGTTTTCGCGTCCTCATTCTTCCCTAAACCGGGGTGGATCAAAACGTGGCGCACGGTAGGGCTGCATGGGGACATCATGGACGGTTGGGAGGGGACACCCAATGGGCTCAGGTTTCGATGGGCTCAACTTCCGCTAGTTTGTTGGTCATGGCCCATGGGCTGTTGGTCCAAGGGCATGTGGAGAGAATTCTGTGAGGCTTGAGACATGGTTTATGCCGATGGTTTGCATCTGATGGCTGCATGGCAGCTTGCGTCTGGGAAGGAGAACATGCTTACTGTAAAGCTTCATGCTGGTGCTGCATTCAATCTGGCAAGTTTGTGATGTCACAATTTTCCAGCACGATGTCAGTACCTTGTCCAGGATCTGCTTTTCTGCTTAGCCTCGTAAGTGGATATTTCTACGTGGGTGTTGCGGGTTTGTCTCCAAATGGCAGATCCTCCAAAGTGCAAGGTTCCCTTTGGGTTCCCTTTGCAAACACCTTTAACAACATATCACCTTCCAAAACCGCTAAAGTTTATTTGGGGCTCTTGTGGGTACCCCTTGGGTTGTACCACAATCGCCCACAGATTCATTTTTCACCATGACACGTCGCCTCTCACTGCAAGCACATGAGCTTGTCCATCGCGCTTGTTACAGACCTTTTCCTCAAGGGGCGTTTCCCTCAGGACGGTGCTGCACAATTCCATAGCTTCCTAGCCATGAGCCTCTCCGATGATCCCTTGACATTGGAATGCAAATATGCAGCTCAGCAGTGGCTCCAATCGACCGATCCGTTGATTCAAGATTTCGGAGCCAGGCTGCTGTGTCTCCTCACCTCAAAGGATGTGACATTTGGCCGACGCGGCTCGCATACACCTCCATGCGGCCTGATCCCAAGTGAATTTGAGCCATATCCCTGGAGCCCGGGGACTTTGCGCGGAAATGCCGAGCATGTGAAGCTTCCCAAGGATGCACCAGAGCTGGCCAAGACACCTTTGCGCGAATTCTGGGCGCTGGAGAATACCGAGAGTGTCGGACTGCGCCTGGGGGTGTTTTGGGCCTCCCAGCACTGGCGCTATTTGCCACACCTTTATGAACCCTTCGAACTTCATCATAGTCTGCGTGGGCATGGGCGATACTTCAAGCAGAAGTCCCATTGCCAGACCAAAGGCTTACCTTTGTCTGACCTCTGGCCTTTTTTCGGTTTTCCAGACCACTTCCCAACAAGTTGCCATTGGCCTAGTCGGATCGATCCGAGGTCCGAGGGGTTGGACATTGTGCCAGTGGCGCCTGGCGAAGTCTACCTGCATCTTCCCAGCGAGATCTACGGCTTTGAGTCTGGGGAGGAACCTCTGCTGAACCTATGGGCTGAGCGGGTGATGGATGTTCAACAGGTGCCGCGTGCGATCGCAGATCTTCGGGAAGTCATGGCGGATAAGGTGGGTGGGCAAGATTGGTTCAAACACATGGGCCCGCCAATAGCACAACAGGAGGCTGCCGAAAGAATGGATGTTACGCTTTCAATCAAGCGGCTGGCCCCAGGTGACGCAGGCCTTGACCCACACCGCGCATCAGTGGCTTCAGGCGTCGGGCCTTTGGCTCTTTGTTGCTCCTTGCAAGCAACGGGTGTTGGCAACTAGGGACCAGGGTTATTTCATCCCATCAGCCTACCACCACCTGATAAACCTAATCCCATTCACCCTGGCTTTTCCAACTGATCCCCACCCCCTCCCGCAAAAAAATGTCGCCTTTGATCATGGGGCCACAACCAATCCCATGGCAGGCGGAGGACCCCATGGTGCAGCTGTTTGGCAAGAAGCTGAAGCTCTTCATCACACCAAGGGACCCTGCCTTGCGTGAGGTGGTCTCCTCTGCTCCTCCCAAAGGGATGGTTTCAGCTGAGTTTCGAGGTTGCCCTTGGTATCCAAGCTTGGCATACACCAATTGCATGGACCCCAAGCTGAAGCCCTTGAGGGACTGCATTCTGTATGAAAAGGCAGATACGATGTTCGGCATGTTCTATGCTCCAGCTGGGACCTACTACCCAGCACATCGCCACGAACCATGGGAGATCTACCACATCTTTGAGGGGGAGGGCCTCTTTTTCCTGGGAGATGATGGTGGAGCACCAGCTCCCCCGCTGGCCTGGGAGCAGGATCCAAAGCCTTCATCAGTGTTATCCTGCGGTCCAGGGTCCCATTGGCTACATCATCCGTACCAGTCCCATGGAATGCAGATTCTGAGTCGTCCAGTCCTCATCCTTTGGGGTTGGATTGGCGATCTCTCTGGCGACTATGACCTCCGCTATTTGGAGAAGGACATCTTCCAATGCTGCAAAGGGCACACCTCGAAGCTGTGACATGCTTCCAGGCAATGGGGTGGCCCAGCGCTTGCCCGCCATTTCCAGAACACGGATCCTTCGCTTTTCCTTATTCGGGTTTCGCTCGGCAATTTGAATCGATCCGAGTTTTCTGAGCAAGTCTTGATGCTTCCACTTCCGCTCGCGCAATGAATCCGAGCCCTTGCTCGACCCTGTAAAACAATCAGCCCTGAGCCACAGGGATCGGCCACCGACCGTTGCACGTATTTTGCTTTTGCTGGACATCCACAGAGATGGTTGCAGCGTCACACCCCCTTCCTTGCAGGCCCGGCGGGCACTTCCAGCCAAAGAAGGAATGTCCCCTTTTCCCTTTTGGGGACCTGGCAGTCCCGTCCCCGCCTTTTTGCAGGGTCAAAACGGTCCCCGAAATTCCCCTAACCAAGCCCCAACACCTCCATGTTAGCCGAAATCCACAAAAGCGGGTCACCCAAACAGTCGTTGTCCATTGCTTCACTCGCGAAGCTCAGGCTGCAGAGCGCCTGGTCAACGAGTTGGTGCAGGAGTCGAGTCAGGTGTTGTCTGACGGTTTTCATGCACCGACTCCCGTTTCGGTTTTGCGAGGCACGGACCTTATTATTATGGCCATGGGTCAAAATCTCGCGCCCGCAGTGAACATCCCAATCCCCACTAAATATTAGACTAAAATGGGTGGTGCACCTACCCCAAAATGGTAACATTGGTGTTGACCCACAGCCATCTTGAGAAATGGAAAAGCAACCCCCTTCGGCACCTGAAGCTCGCGTTGGTTCCCTGTTTGGCACTCGATATGGCTATCGCCTCTAAAGGCCACTCACCCCTTGGTCGAATTCGCTCCCCTCGCAAATGATGTCCGGGTGCAACCAAGTGAGAGGAGGAGGAGGGGTGGGGGGTGGGGGGGCCAGGAGAAGCTGAGGGGCGACGAGGATGACCGGGGCCGTGGGCGCTCCGACTCTCGAAAGCGCAGCCCCCCCCGCCGCCACTTGGCGCGAGTGCGCGGGCGGGTGCCGTAGCCAAAAACCATGGTCACAAGACCTGAGCCTTGCTGGAAGTAGTAGGGTTTTAGTGTTTGTTCCCGAATGCGTAGCAAAGGGTTCTCGTTTCATCTTGGGTGCGGGTGAAGCCTTGTTCGCCGGATGTTGTGCAACCGTTCGCAACCGTCCGCAACCGTTCGTATGATTGCGCTATGGCTCTCCCAGTGGGGAAGCGCAGAACGCGTGCGTTTGATGACTTGTGATGTGCTGTTTTCGTTGGCCCTGGTCGCGAATCGTAGCTTCTCAAGCTCGACATGTCGTTCCGCTGCGCAGGAGCAGTGTTTCGTGAGGCTTCACGTTTGCGTTGCAAATGCAGTGGGATTCGCGTTTCAGGGGTCGTCGTTTTGAGGTGTGTTGCTTGGAATGCTCGCGCAAGCGTTTGCTGGAGCGTCGTTTTCGTTGGCCCTGTCGTACAATCGGCCGGTTTTCACGACTGCAGATTTGCAAGAAATCGATCGAAATCATTCTGGCGCTACAGTCCCGCGCTAGTTTTCCGCGCGCGGTGCGAGAGTGTAAAATTATGATTTCGTGGCAGGCGCAGCATTTTGAGCGTTCTGCGTGTCGCTGTAACGTGATTTTTCGGGCTTTTCGTGCAGATTTCGCGGCAGGCGCAGTACTTTCGAGCTTGCGCGCCGATGTCGTGGCAGGCGCAGCACTTTGGGTGGGTCGAGTCCTCGCTGTGGCGCAGTGCACTTTTTGGGTGGGTCAAATCGCTCTCGCTGTGGCGCGGTGCACTGATTGAAAATGCAAAGTGAGCCCTTTCGCTGTGGCGTGGCACACATTTTGAGAATGCAAAGTGAACCCTCTCCGCACTTTGGGTGGGTCGAATCGCTCTTGCTGTGGCGCAGTGCACATTTTGAGACAAGAAACGTGGCGAGAGACCTTTCTCAGACGTGTCGCTCAGAAGTGTCGACGAGAAGCGTCGATGAGAAGTGTTGCGGGCCAAACTTTTCTCTCAAGACTTGTCTCTCAGGACTCAAGATTTTCCTCTCCAAACTTGTCTCTCCAAGCTTGTCTCTCAAGATTTGTCTTCCCAAACTTGTCTCTCAAGACTTGTCTTTCAAGACTGTTCTCTCCAAACTTGTCTCTCCAAATTTGTCTCTCAAGATTTGTCTTCCCAAACTTGTCTCCTCAGACTTGTCTCTCAAGACTTGTCACTTGTAGACTTGTCTCTCCAGACTTGTGTCTCCAAACTTGCTTGTCTTTCAAGATTTGTCTTTTTAAACTTCTCTCCCAAGACGCGTCTCTCAAGGTTTCTCTCTTAAGACTTGTCCCTGCAGGACTGTCCGGGTTCGTGAGTGACCTGCATATGATCCCCAAACTTTTCTCTCAAGACTTGTCTTTCAAGACTTTTCTCTCCAAACTTGTCTCTCAAGATTTGTCTTCCCAAGCTTGTCTCTCCAAACTTGTCTTTCAAGACTTTTCTCTCCAATCTTGTCTCTCCAATCTTGTCTCTCAAGATTTGTCTCCCCAAAGTTGTCTCTCCAGACTTGTGACTTGTCGACTTGTCTCTCGAGACTTGTCTCTTCATACTTTTGACTCAAGGCTTGTCACTTGTAGACTTGTGTCTCCAAACTTGTCTCTGAAGATTTGTTTTTTAAACTTCTCTCCCAAGACGTGTCTCTCCAGGGACAGTGCGTATGTTTTGATGACTTTGTTGTTTTAAAGACTTTGTTGTTCACATTCGCAATTTGGTTTTGTTTTGCTGGGCGACGTTGAAGAGATGTATCGCACCTGCAATACTCAACTCAAGCCTCACGTTTCCATTCAAGACTTATGTAGGCATTCGGGTTCGCGGGCTGCATCTGGTTTTTGTTGCCAAGATGCGGTTTGGTTGAAAGGGCTTTTGTCGAGCTTTCAAGTTGGTGTGGGATGTTTGGGAGCTCAGTGCCCTTCAGAATGGCCATGGGTGTGGGGACTTGGGGAGAACTTGCTTTTGGCGGCAAAGGATCTGAGGCGCCCAAGCTGGTTCCTTGATCTCTCTCTCTCTCTCTCTCTCTCTCTCTCTCTCTTCTCTCTCTTTTTCTCTTTCTTGTTAGGTTTCTTTGTATTTGTATCTGTCTCTTTCAACTTTCTTACTTATTGTTGTTTCCTTTCTCTCTTTCTTCTTTCGCTTTCTCCTGATTATCTTTCTTTGTCTTTATCGTTCTTGTTATTTCTCTTTGTCTTTTCTCTCTTTCTCTGTCTGTTGCTGCTTCTTTCATCTGTATATACGTCTTTCTGATTGTCTATATCTTCTTTCTGTTTCTTTTCTGTCTCTCTTTATCTTTCTCGTTATTGTTCTCTTTCTCTATCTGTCTCTTTCTCGGTATCTTTATCTTCGTTATTGTTCTTCCCTGTCTCTGTTCTTTTCTCGTCATGTTTATATTTATAGTATTGGTGTCTCTTTTATTTCTCTTTCTTTCATGTTTGTTCTGTATCTTTGACTTTATCTGTCTCTTCTTTCTGTTTATTTCCCTTCTCTCGTTCTCTTTGTCTGTATCGTTTCTTTTTTTTGTTTATATTTATCTTGGACTTTATCTTTTTCATTTCTCTCTTTTTGCTCTGTCTCTGTCTCTGTCTCTTTCTCCGTTTGTTTTTATATCTTTAGCGTGCTCTTTCTCTTTATAGTCTTGTGTTCTTTGATTTCTCTCTGTTTGTCTCTTGTTTGTTGCTCTGTTGTGTTTATTCTTCTTTCTTGTTATCTCTTTTCTTTCTCCGTGTCTTTTGTTTATATCGTATCTTTTTTGCTCTTGCTCATTCTCTTTAACTGGCTTGTTCTCTTAATATGTATCTTCTTTTTCTGGTTGTCTTTCTCTTCTTTCCCTTTCTCTTCATATTGTTTTTCTTCGTTTATCTTCCTTTCTCTTTTTCTTTGTACTTGTCTTACTATTCATTTTTTTCCTTCTCCTTCTTCTTTCTTTTCTAGATGTGTCACGTATCTGCACTTCACGCTGCGAAAGTGTTGCGATTGCCACAAAATCTGCACTGACGTTGAGAATCTGCTGCGCCTGTCAGCGATTTGTGCCTGGCAAATTCTACACCTCAGGCTGCCTGGGCCACACAATCTGGGTAGCTTTCAGCCAGCTGGAGAAGCCGCAAGCGCATGCTTTCTCCCGTGTGCTCCCTTCTTTCTCCATGTTGTCTCTGTGCTACCTCCAAGTGGTGTCGCAACATGGAAGTTCCTTCTTAACTTCCTGTGATTAAGACCACATGATCCTGGCCACGTGAGTCAGGTTCAGGTCAAGTCCCCATAGCCAGCGTAAGCCTCAGGCGTTGCTGCGAATCAACCATCCCTTGTGTTCTTTGGGCATGTTCTTGCGGAGGCTGCGAATGGATCTCATGTCACTTATGCATTCTTCGGAACTTTTGAAGGAATGCGCCAGAAGCGTGTACGTAGTCAGGGTGTAGCTCCAAAGTGGTCGAGTTGTCATGGCGATTTGGTACACGGAGAGGCCTCAAGGCTTGTTGGGTTTCAATTGTCGTTTTCCTTTGAAAGCCTCCGAAGACGCTCAACAAGTAGACACACCCAGGTGGTTGGTCCCATCGGTGAACTTTTAGATCTGTTTGGTTGCAAGTAAACGGAGTCAACTGGCTTTGCAACTGGCCTTCCAATGGGGCCAATGTCGTGTGAATGTGATGGTGAATGGGGTCATACCTGCTAGGTACATAGTCTCCTACTTTGGGTCCGCGCGATACTGTTTGTCGTACTTGCAACATGGTTGATGGAAATCGTGTTTTAGGCAAAGTGGAGCCATGGCAACAGGATTCTCACTTTGGTATCAAGATGTTTCTTGTGCTATTTTCCAATTTGGAGGTAATCCCCTAGAGCGTTTTTTGGAACGGAAATCGGAAATCTCAACGGTACCCGTTTCGGGGGTGGTTTTAATGGGCAGCCAAAAGGAAAGCAGCCACTTTCAGAGGTCCCCTATTTTGTATTTTCCGCACCAGTTCCTTCTTGGAAGGACACCCTGAGTACCGGCTAGGGTTTTTTCTGCCATGAGTCTCGACTTTTGAAGCCTTTCGAGGGTACTCTTTTTGGATGGCTTTGTTTGCACTCTCCGGATTTGGGACATGGCGAGCTGCATGTCGACCATGAAGAGCCGAAGGTATCAGAGGATTGTCCAGGACGTCCTTTCTGAACAAAACCGTCCTGGTACATGAAAACTGAAATTTCCTGGTTTTCCTTGTGCACCATGATACATTGTCCAGTTTTCCTTGGTTCCTTTCCTTTCAACATAAACGCAACATGGGTGTGGGTCAAAATTGAACCACTTGGGGACCACAGGTTTTCAGTCCATGTTTAACCGTTTACCAGGGCAAGCCATGTTGGGGTTACTGTACCCTATTTTTGACCCACAGCCACATATTCCGCTGGTACATGAAAACTGAACCAAACTGAAAGCAGAGGAATCCATCTACATCTACTCGCACCCAATCAACCCTCTGGCGGTCCCCCTGCAAATCTGTGGGGCTCGGCAGGGTCACCTAGTCCGCCTGTCCTAGGAATGTGAGGCGAGGTCAAATAGAAGGGTGGGATTCAACCGTACACCCTGCAGGGGAGATGCTTCCTAGTATGGTGAATTGTTCTTCGCACATAGCGTCCAAGGCGACTCGCGCCGGCGCTCGCGGGGCCCTTGGTGGTTCGGTGATGTTGGCTGACTTGTCAGCTGGCATGGATTGGACCAATGGTTGATGAGTCTTCACTCCATGCTTCTCGGGGCCTTTCATTGCAGATTCAAGGGGACCTTGAAGTGTCCTGCGCGAGTTCCCCAACCACCAGAGCAAACAAGTGGCGAGCAGAGCGTCGGTTTCAGCCGCGTGTTCCTCCGCTTCTTCGCAAGGCCGGCGCGACGGTCACCGTCCTACAGGCGAGCAGCTTTATTCAAACTGCTTGTGGGTCGTGTTTGTTGAGCATGTCTATGTCCTACGTTCTTCTTTATTTCGGCGAACCGCCTTTTCCATCAAGCAGGCTGGTTGTATTGCCTGGATTTCCGTAAAGCGACAGTGCTGGCGCCTTCGAGTATTCAAGCTGTAGCGTTTCAGCAGCACGTGAGGAAGGACCTGTTGATAGAGGGCACATCCAGAAGCATTCTCTCGGCACTCATTGCGCTTGTGGGCAATGCTGCAAAGCAAAAGAGCATGCAGCACATTCAGCATGGACCTTGCCTCATTGAACTTGCCACTTGCCCCAGACTTTCTTGAATGAGACCAACTTAGAACCCTCCTTCAAGAGAGAGAGGGAGAGAGCACGTGTTAGTCACAGCTAGATTAGTCACAGCTAGAAGTCTGAAAGCGTGCCACAGTTGGGTTGGGACTGCAAGCCTGAGCAGGGCGACAAATGGCCAAAATAATGTGCATTGCATGGTATGTACATGGATGTGCTCCTGACTAAGCACGGTTAAGCAAATGGTGAAACGTGCCTTCCTCGCCAGGGGCGGCGGCGGGGGACGTCGAGACTCAAGAGCCCGCAACGACTCGCGGCGCCGCTGAGGTGCTTGGTGCCGGGATGGGGTCAGTGCACGGGGAGATTCATCACCCAAGAGTACGATTTGGTTGTCTTATGAATACGTAAGGAACCCCAAAGGAGCGCTGTCCTTTTGTTTTTGTTTTAAAAAACCCCGGAGGGTACAAAAGAAGACACGGTGATTGTGTTCATTAAAAGAGCAGCGACAGTTCCATTTGATTTGGCGTTCGGTTTTGAACTTGTGCAAGCAGACTGGCTTGTCTGCACGGGTTGGCGAGATCGTCTCTGTCTAGTCTTCAAAAGTTTCAAGGTGTACCGTTCCAAGGGTGTCCTGTGATGCGAAAAGGACGAAACCGGCGGCTTAGCTGTATATTCCCGAAGCTTCGTGTGACTTGGCATGCATCCCTTGCCTTACACAGATCAAACGTTCAACGAGCCCTTGCACCAACTTGGGCACGTCTTGTCTGTGATAGGATTGGGACTTGCACCCCTTTGCAGTTCACCTCACTCACCGCCCAGCAGGTGTTGGACCTTAGACCTTGCTGGAACGTTGGAAGGGCACAGGCAGCGAGAAAGGCCCAGCAGAATGATTTGTTTGCATGGGCAACGTGTGGCTAGGTGCAGCAGCCCTGCACTCGGGTATGGAGGAAGCAGCAGTTGCTGCTCTTTGCCTGTTCTTCTCATTCATCTACAGCTGGAGTTTTTGTGCTTTAGGTTCAGTTAATTGTCAAGCCAGGGTTTGCTCACCCGCAACAAGTCCCCACACTGGCACTGACAATAATCACACAACCACGAGCTTCTCCAATTGACAAGCGATACCAACCATGCACTTAGCATTACCAGACCTCCCTGGAAGCTGAGTTCCAACAACAGGGGGAAATTGCCTGGCAGAGAAGGAATGTTTGAAATAGGAGGAAGCATGGGTTTACAGACTCAACTCACCTCCCAGTTGAGTTGCATCATGTTGACAGGGTGTAAGTCTGGCCAAGAACCATTCACCAGCAAGGCAAGCGAGCAGAGGACATTTTCCTTAACCAGCAAGGAAGGTGACCCATGCAGGTGACGTGACCCATGGGTTTCTTTAGGCCCCGTCATTTCGCGCGGCGCCAAGGCAGTCGGCTCTTGAGACTTTAGGCTGCTCACGTGGAGCAATTCGCCTGCCCAGCGCGAGCCACAATTTCTTGGTTTGGCCTATGGAGCTTCTTGGAAACGCATGGCTTCCAAGTTTTAGAAGTACTTTGGAAGCCCGTTGTGGACGCTGGCTGGAGACCTCGTGGGCAGCCATGGCCAGTGTGATTGCTGTTTCAGGCACCACCTGGAGCCTTGCACGGAAGCTGCCGGTACAGGTTTGCCACAGAGAGTTTGTCTTTCCTACGGGGGTCATTCTTGTGGCCGATTGAGAAGTGATGACCTGGGCAGTCAAGGCTTGTACTCCATCAAATCGTGTTGGCAGGAGTCTGGAACTGGCAGCAAAGGCAGAAGATTCTGGCATAGTCTAGAAAAGATGCAGAATGCATGCGACCAGGCGCCGTATCACGAGGTCAAAAAACGCCGTTGCCGCTGCAAACGGCTGAAACTGTTGCGTTCCGGGCCATGCCGGCCTGATTGTTCGAGGTAGAATGTAACTTCTCTCAATCTGCCGGTCCCAGACTTGGAAGTGAAATGCTGATTTCTGGCAGGCAGTTCATTTGCCTTGTGCCAACGTGTCTTGTGAGAGACTGTGACCTCAGAGCCATAGACAGTTGCTGGGTTTCAGAGTGACACATTTCCGCATGAAGCCTTGATGCCATCTTGATGCTTCAGATGCTTTCGGGTTTGACTGCTGATTCCGCTTTTCCAGGCGCCATTCCGAAGTTTCGCCCGGGCCAAACAGTCTCAGTCCCAAGTTGGAGCTAGCAGCTGCCTGCGCCATTCCCGGCAATGCAGCTGGCAGCGATGCCCTGTACGCCTTTGGCGCGCAGGACCCGCGAGGGAAGTCCAACCAAAAGGGTTCCAATCGAGAAAAGTTGCTCCAAACCTTGAAGCAATGGCCAGACGACAAGGATAGAAACTCGGGCTTGCGCATTTTCGTTGTCTTGCGCATTTTCGTTGTCCTTCTCACGCCCAAAAAATACTACCCGTTCACGGGTTCAGCCAGCAAGTCAACTTTTGAGTTGCCACATAGTAATTTCCTTTGGTTTCGCGCTGATTCTCCTTTAAACCAACCTACAAATGGGTGCCGTCAAAAACAAAGACCCACTTCACCTTGACAGTATTAGGAGGACTTCAGCAAATCGTAATCTACAAGCTTTTTGCTCGCGAAGGTTTGCACAGCTTCGGTGGGCCTCCAGTTGTCAACTCAAACCATCGCTACCTCCGTTGCGCGCGCGTGGTTTTCTTTTGGTTTGCCCGCACGCACCAAAAGGATGTCCTCTGATGTTGGAGACCGCCCATTTTTGAGTGTGGGTCCTGTTTTGAAGCTTGGTACCCGTTTCGGGGTTGTAAGAAACCTATTAGTATCAGGTGTGAAGTACATACATGTTGCTCTCACATGTTTTTGATTTAGGTTTCACGCACTCCCCCAATGTGAATGATTCAGCACTGCCGCCTCTCCCTTTGTGCTACGCATCACTCAAATGTCTCCTGTTGGATTCC
This sequence comes from Effrenium voratum, assembly GCA_963377175.1. Lineage (NCBI taxonomy): Eukaryota > Dinophyceae > Suessiales > Symbiodiniaceae > Effrenium > Effrenium voratum. Next base: position 1,326,798 of record CAUJNA010003538.1, on the reverse strand, counting down.
TCAGTAAAATGATCTTAGATGCACAAAATATCAGCCAATTTCTGCCCAGCCTTTCACTGTGGAATTGGATATAGCGGTATGGATGGCCATTTTGAAAACAAGTGTCGACCAGAATATCCTACAGTGGTGTCAACCATAAAAAGCAGCGAAATAAATCGAGCCCCAGAAGGTGCCCCAAATAAAATCCATTCACAGATTCGAACCCAACCACCAGCTTTACTCGACGTTTTCGGGCTCCCACAACGCTACAAAACAGTGCTAACGTGACAATCAGATCCCATATGCAAAGAAGCGAACTCAAGCTGAGAAGGCAACATCCCACAGCTGCATGTCTAATACGTTAATATGCAGATCTTGGGCTGTGCGTGATGATCCACCCAGGCGCCTCCAGCGATTGCCTCAGCGAATGGCTCGATTCGCCGCCCGTTTCGGCAGGATGGCTGACTTTGGATGGTGTGGCGATCCTCCGGCGGGACAGGCAAAGGCGCAGAGCGGATGGGGTGGCAGGCGAATTGTTGGGTAAGGAACTCCCTCTCCTTTGTGCGGTGTTAAAGGATCTTTAGCACTAACTAATTGCTGGACATGTTTGCTTTGTTCCATGGACTCAAGCAGCCCTCGATTGAGAGTAAATGGGAAGCCCCCAATGCTCCGAACAAATCCAAACCACCAAAGGGCCCAGTTTCTGTGGGCCACCCCTGCCTTTTGGTTGTTGTCAAACAAAGTTTTGGGGACTGCCTCCTTTGGTTGTCAAAAGAAGAAAACAACCAGACGTTTGGGTATGTTTGGGTTGATTTGTAAAGAACAAGGGGAATCCGTGCACCATTTTGGAGGGACGCTCGTTCTGACGGCGCTTTTATATGTTTTTCAGGATTTCAGTCTGCAGATTCAAATGGAACCAACAACAGCAGCTTGGAAGGAATGTCCTTGTGCCTTTGTGAATTCGTATTATGAGTTTGCAGGGAGGATTTTTGTCCAGACAATCTACTTGCGGATATCTCCAACTGTAATCTCATGCGGTTGGTAATTGATCTCAGGAAGCAGCCGTAAACCCGACCATGTTCAGCGGGGGCACGGGCAATTTTCCGATGCCCCCCCCCATTCACTGACACAGAGCCTGACAGTGCGTTCTTTTTAGAGGAGTTTGATCTTCCAGGTACTTGTGAAGCAGTTTGCACACAGAGGCAAGCCGGCCACTTGCGGGTAAAACTCTCGCGTGTGCCGCGAGGAAGGGGCTGGAGAATGCTGAAGAAATCAATCATCGCATGTTCCTTCCTTCAAAGCCTTTGCATAGCCCAAGACCGAACCATTTAATACGGGCAATCGGACTCCAAGATCAACGAACAGCGGCAGCTGGAGAGACTGCAAGCAACGCCGCAGGATGCGCGACCAGAAGTCCCTGCACAGTGCCAGATGCCACAGGCAGGAAGCGTGCGGGTGGGCGTAATAGATCCAGACAGGTGTGTCTTTCCTTGGGGGAAACCAAGGGGAAACCACCCGTAGATCTTGGGGGAAGGGTTCCCTATTCCCTATTAAGAGCCAAGCCCATGCTGACCAATATCGGTTGCCTGTGCAAATAGCAAGAAGCAGCACAGGGAAGGGATGTCGAGACAGGCCATTTCTGTTTAACAGTTCGTCCTTTGTGTACTCTGTGTCCAACATGTTCAATGAACGATCAGGAACGCATCTGTGAACATCGTAATGGGGGGGTGTTTGTGCGACAAGCATGTGGTGTGCGATAGCGGACCCTGAGGGGCGATGTTCGGGTTGAGCAATCCTAAATATGTCACGTACGATTTACCGGAACACCGTGTGAGTCCAACCACACGGAACATTTCTCCAAATAGCCTTGTTCTCGCAGAAACTTTTGGCATTGTGGAAAGAGTTTAAGGGCGTTGCGTCCTTTCTTGTTCATCCCCATTATAATAAAGGGAGTAAAATCATTGCACACACTATTTTGCCATGGTCTTCTGCTTTGTTGGGCAGCGGCTTGTCGGAAATTGCGAGGGATGTGAAAGCTGCGCGCCCTCGGCACCACATGGTTGGCGGCCCCGGTCAGTGACCGGTCAGTCCAGAGCAAGTGCTCCTGCAGTTGTGAGCCTGGCACTTCGAGATTGGCTCTGGGAGGTGATCAAGCGGCCGCGTTCATTAGCCGCGTTGGAGGCGTGAAGCTGTCGTGGCGTTTTGGTATCCCGCCTCGGAGCTTCGTCCTTGACTGGCTCAATCCCGGTGGGAGACACCAAGGTTCCACCCAGCTAGGGAGGCGCCTCGCTTCGTTGTCGCCAGCTTGAGACCAACACGGCCTGATCTCTCTCCTCTGGGAAGCACGTTTACGTAGTGGGTCTGCCGGAGTTACATCACGAGCGTGCATCCTGGCTTCGCGTGCATTTGGACCGGGATTTGCACGGCTTGCACACCGAACGTTGACGTCTTTCCAGAACAGATTTCACTGGAGAACACAGTGGCATCATGGGAACAGGGTGTGTGTGCAACGATGGCATCATGCCGTCAGTTCCAGACCTTTGCTTGACGCAGCGTCTCTTAACATGCGCTTCAGAGGTAGCAGGGACTGGCAGCAGCTGCGCCGTGGTAGCCCAGTGGTCGGAGTTGTTTTTGCCGGTGCTGCGGGCAGTTTGGTCTATGTGACGAGAGTGGCTGTGCAGTGACTGGCTTTGCGCTTTCAGCATTGAAGGATGTCAAAGATTACTTACAAGGGGAAGGAGGCGTCTGCAGACTCATGGCTATTGGGATTGAATTTTCAGGGCACTGTCTTTTCGCGTACCCGAGTTGTGGGCCAAGAAGGGGACTTAAACCAAAGGTGGCAATCATGTACAGCGTAAGGCCCACCGGTTTACGAAAACGCGACAAGGGAACGCCCGCCTCTCTTAGATGCACACCAAAGCAAGCGATAACTCATGAGCCTGTCAACTGGAAGCAGGTGAGCAGACAAAACCTTTCTTCAGTTCCCACACAAACAAGGGGACTCTTTCAGGGTTCCCTGTATTTCCTATTTTTGAGAATTGCCAACTAATTGAAAGTGAGTTCCCTGACGGGGTAATGTTAGGTTGGAAATATGGGCACGTGTGAAAATCGGGGGGCCCGCCCAAATGCAGGATTTCGGTGTGGTTCCCGTTAGGCCCACGCCCACGCACCCACAAAAACCTATATAGGCCCCCCCACATTTTTTTTGGAGCAGCCCAGGGCACCAGGCCAGAAGCTCTGCAAGCCCCGCTTGCCCCGCAAGCTCCGGCCACTCCACTGCGGGAGGCGGGAGGCTTCTGAACTGGGCACGTTGCGGCTACCATGGGGTAGATTCTTTAGGATGTGTGTCGTTTTGGAGCAAGATCCAAATCGACCAATACCCGTTTTGTTGTGTTTGGGTTTTGAGACAGACTGAAAGAGAAATGACAAAAGAGCCCATTCATCTTTGGGGGGTCCGTTTGGCAAACTCAGGTTTTGGAGCGTACCCCAAACTCCCAATGCTGGATGTGCAACCTGTAGCGTGCTGTCAGGTGAGGCAAGAAGCGAATGCTGCGGTGGCCACGTACGACGCATGGCCCAAATGGGGATTGTTTCCTGAACAAGACTGCATAGGCGGTTGAAGAGCTGGTTATTTCCCTAAGCATCAGGAAGGAGAGGGAAAGGGACCCCCACAAGATTTGTGACCTCAACAAGGACCCTTGTGAGATACCAAGATCCTTTTTTGTTTTCCGGGGGCTCCAACCACTTATTGGCTGAAGTGCTAGTTCTAGGGAGAGTTTTTAAAAGTTGAGATGCACAGTTTGCGCGCCTACATTGGCCCGACAGGGTGTGACATGCAGTCAAGCATACCCACTGAATCTCCTGGTGTTTTCATCCCACTGCAAAGGGAATGAAGGCAGACATTTGACTGCACGTGTGGAGAAGGTGTCATATGAATTGGTCTTTTACCCCCAAGTCTTTCAGCACACGTCTAGAATGACTTTGGGCTTGTTTTGTCCGGCATCAGTGGAATGCAAACTTGCCAAGAGCGTGAGGTTATAGCGGCTCCAGCAAGTTTGCACACACTATGCCCATTTGGATCAGCAGTTTGCAGTGTTTGTTCAACATGTGTTTGAACACCATTTTGTTCGCTTTGTTGTTGAATTGTATATAAGACACAAGAAAGGAAATTCGAGACACATACCCGATGTAGGACCAACATGAAGAAGGACGTGACTCATAATTGTGAGCTCCCTCTCCTCTAAGCAAAGGACATGGCAACGTGTCAAAATTAGGGTCAAGACCCTCCAAATGGTCACGGAGTCATCATTTTGAGATATGGCGGTCTTTTTCAAATGGTTCCCTTTCGAAATTTCCACTCCGGTCTATTGGCTCCCCGGTTCGTAGATTTTGTGACAGTTGCACATTTAGTGCTTGCTTTAGATAGGACACTTTTGGCATGGTGTTCATGGGAAACCAACGACATCGGGCCCCATGTCAACCTTGCCGGTGCTCAGTAGGGAATGTGGGAATGAACCTGGGGATTCTGGTGCGATAGGCAGCGGAATGAGGCAATGAACCCTATGCACCATCCCTTCTGGTTTCCAAGAGAATCCCCAAGAAACCATACGGGATGGTTCACAGGGTTCATTGCCTCATTCCCCGCCTATGGCACCAGCACGTAGCGGGGTTCGACTCCTCTTGCCAAGGCGTCCAGGGACTCCCAGGGCCGCGTCTGGGGTGTCCCCAACGCCGGTGGCCGCGGTCAATGTCTAGACTGCCCCAGGAAGGCGCCCGATTTGCGCTGCTCCCGATTTGCTAAGCTTTGGCGCATTTTGCCAAGGGATGTTGGGACTTTAACTTTTTGCCAACTAATGGGCTTTCCCATTAAACCGCTGAAAGTTGAACTTTTAGCAGGGGAGCAGAAAGCAACCGAGTAAACATGCAAGCCAACAAAACCATCATTTTAACCCCTCCGTTGTGAGCTCCTCCATGTTGATTTGCAGGGAAGCATTTGGTTTGATCCTTCGCCGTGTGTATTCTCTAGAAGATCATGTTCCTCTAGAAGGGACCCTTTGGCGGGTTCTATTGGGTCCAAAGAAAGGAAGCGGGCAGGAACGAAAAAGTCATGTTTGGTTTGCCGGGATGTCGAGCAACAGGTTAGGTGTGTATGCGGTACAGAACAATGCATTTGTTTTTGAGCTTTTGACTAGCTAAGTAAAGGATGATGCGAACCCTGAACGCTTGTCTTGACTCTCTTGGGGCTGGTTTGCAGAACGAAGGTGAGTGCAAAGCTGAGCACAACTTCAAGAAGTGTTTGTCGCGCTTGTGGTTGCCAAGGCAGGTTGCGGAAATCGTTCTTGCGGAGCAAGCTCCCTTCTCAACTTGTCTGATGTTCCTTGTGTTTGGCAGGCCAAGCTGCCAAGTACGCGATGCGCGGAATGTCAGCTGCGCTCGGGTGCCCAGAGACTGTTCCGCCGAGAGGTAGGCTCTGTATGATTCCTCAACCGCCACTTTCTTCTGGGGGGAACGACCAAGGGACCTGGGCCCCCCCCCCATTTTCCCGCCCACGCCCACCCCCCACCCCCCTCCCCCAACCCCCCCCAACCAGACGACCAGCAACCAGACGACCCGACGACCCGAGGCCGCTCGCAGGGGCAGCCCATGGCGGACGTCAGCGCCCTGCGGGAAGCCTTCGATCGCTTGCTGCAGCGCCAGCCGGGCCGCCAGGCGCCTCGATCCAGGGGAAGCGAAGAGAGGTGCCGCTGAGAGCACGCGGCTTGCCGGAGTTTTGGATGTCTGTGTGTGTGTCTCGTGGAATTTTGAAACGCATGCATAAGCAATATATGTATAAGTATATATATATGCACATGAGTGTATGTTGCATATTTCGTATGATTTTATCCATATATATATATACATATACACACATTCACATGGTATATACACGTGGACATGTTCTTCGCTTGTTGGGGGGCTCGGAGATAAAGCTGAGCCATCCAAGCCGCACTCCCAGCTGGGCACCCCTCGCCCTTTTGTGCTCGATGCTCTTTGCCTATGCCCTTGCCATTTCAAGGGTAAACCATTCTAGGGGTTGAGTCCTTGTCCATTCTTTTCAACCATTGTTCTTTTCAAAAACCAGCTATTTTCCCAGAGTGGTTTTCTAGAGAAAAGGATCCCTGCATGGAAAGAATGGGGAAGCTACCCTTAGAACCATGACTGAACCATGACCCAAGCTGTGTCACGGGTGTGGCACTCGTGAAGGGTCGACAAGTCACTGACGGATGCGCCCAAATGTTCCAGGTCTCCAGGTTCTGGTAGCCAACTGGCGCCCTTTTTGCAGGCGCAGATTCAGGTCCGCCTGGATGCTCTCTATACGCAGCTGCAGGGCGGGCAGATCTCCGATGCGCTTCAAGACCAGCTGTGCCTCCTGCACATGCAGGGAAGTGAGTAAAGGATGAGCCAAGTTGACCATTAAGAGCAATACGCTTCCCATCAGGCCAAATAGGAAACCAACATGTTGGACGGGGGTTCATGGTTTAGGTGGACAACTTAAGAACTTGTTAGGTTTATTAGTTTTGTTGATGGTTTCAGTTTGGTTCCAAAAGTCACCCCTACAAACGATATTTCTCGTCATCTACTGTAGAAGCAAAGGGGTGAGATGATCAACGGTGTTGAGACAGCTTCATGCTGCAATATGTTGCGCATGTTTTAGAAAGATGCCACATGTGTTGTTTGTTTTTGCTTCTTTCTGGTTTTGCCTCCTACGATCTTTGCATTTTTGTTCGTGTTTGTTTGACAACGGTGGCTGCATTGTATTGGGCTCGCGCTCGACGTCAACTTTTGCTCTTGCTCTGTGTCTGAAGCCGTGCGTGTCTGGTTGCAGCTGTCTTGAATTTTTGGCATGGGACTTCTCGACTGCCTTGCGTTGATCCTTCACCATTTGGACAAAAACGTCGCAGCACTTGCTTGCGCCATTGCATGCCTTTGCACACCTTTGCGTCGGGCTGCATGCCCAGCTTCAACATGTTTTTTGCCGGGCATCTTTGCGTGGACGCTTGGACAATTCTAGTCTTGGCCTGGCACATGTTTGTCCTGCTTGCTCTTTGTGTTATAACCAGCAGTTTGTATCTTGGCAAGCCATACGCCATCTCCGCTCAACCAACTTCATTGCACGTTCGATATACATATATATATATACATACTCCTTTAATTTGGGATTTTAGTAGAGTGATTTGTTTTCCGATTTCCTGCTTGCCAGGCAAAGTGAAGCAGCCCCAAGGTTTACGTAGGATAGATTAGCAAGCCAGATGCTTCATTTTGGGAGAGTCCACCAGGCTCAGTCATCTGAGTGCTTCCACTTGAGAGGCAACTATTGAGGTGTGGTTTGCTTTGAGCTCAGTAGTAACTCGGTAGGCACTCGTAGATAAGCATGTTGCGGAGTTCCAGCTAATTATTCGGCTTGCATCGCATGTGTTGATGGTCTTTGCTCCAGTTGCTTCATGTTTGTGTGAGGGCAAGCAGCTTGGTCAAATATATGTTATCCATTGTGAACAGATCTGGTTTCTCAGGCTTGCTAAGGGGGTTCATCAGCCCTGCTTAGAAGTGTCAACCAGAGCCAAAAGCCAAGGTTATGAAGCCTTGGTTGTGTTTCCAGGAGATGAAAGTCCACCTAGCAGTGTGAATTCCGTGTTTCCAGCTTACTTCTTTGCCTTTTTCGCAGACCCGTGTGTTCTCCTTGTCCCCCGTCTTTCCCACGTGTTTTGCCATGCAACACGGCATGGCAGAGGCGCTTCATAGGCTCCGCCGAGCCCAAGCAGGCACAGGCGAAGCTGCAGGAAGCGGATTCATCCCGTTTTTGCGCGCGCGGTTGGTTTCGCCGAAGTGGCGGCTGCTTTTTTGGGGGGGCTATTTTTTGGAGGAAGACGGATCTTGGGTGATTTGAAGGGACACCCACATGGAAGCAAAGCCGTTTTTCGGGGGTTCCCCTATTTGGAGACGGACCGATTTATCTGGGCAAAATGAGCACGGCCTGAGGTGTGCGACGCCAGGGCTTCTTTCATAGGGATCTGTTCTCGGGTGGATAAGAATTTGCCCAGGCCCCTGACGGGTCAGGGAAGCCGCCAAGAAGCAGCCCATTTCTAGGAACCCCTGCTCTTGGGGAAGAAAACCCAATCCCCCAGTTAGCATGTACACCACTTTTTTGAGCCAATCGCAGGCGGGAAAGCAGCTTCCCTGTAACACAACACCTTCCATTTGCTTGAGAATACCTGCTATTTTCCCTTGTTCATTTTAAAAGGAACTTATCGCTACTGGACATATTTTGATTTTTTTCCAGGGGTCTTAACCAAATGGAAGGCCACAAGTTTCCCGGGGCGCGGGTGGTTTCGTGTGCGCGCAACGTGCTCTCCGCGCTCTCCGGATCGCGCAGGAGATGATCGCGGAGCACTGGCAGCAGCACAAGTACTGGCTCTCCGGGCTGAAATGGCTAGTGGTGGCACCAGAGCACTAGGACAGCTGCATAGGCGACGGAAAAAGTCATGACTATGTGCATGGGGTAGTCAATGACACAGTGTTTAGCTTCATGGGCGATGGGGGAACAAAAAAGGATTGGGATGGATGTGCATGGGGTAGTTACTATGTGACTATGTGTTTCAGGGTTACTACAGGATTGGGATGGATTGGGTGTTCTTGTACTAGCAGGCATGGTCCATGGGAAGTTCGCAGGCGGGGAGCCTGCAGCTTGCATCCTTGCTTGCTTTCATTGATCTCATACCGTTCGAATTACATCCCACACTCGAGGAACTTGGATACTACAACCATGCTAGGAATGCTCTACATGACAGCCGGATTCCAAAGCCAGCAAGAAGATCGATGCCAGAAAGGATATTTGTTTGAGTAGTGGTGCACCGATTTCACCAGCATCACATGTTGCAGCGATTGATTTCTCAAAAAGCTCCGTTTTCCCATGGCTCAGGCATCACCTTAGGATTCCCACTCAGACATTCCCCATAGCGCAGTGTCAGACAATTGTACGTTTGTATGTGTTTCCGAGAGAGATGGGCGTACAACGCCACTGGGCCAGTGCCCGTTTTCAGCGCTGGGTGCATTTGCTGCCCAGGAGCAACGTTGAGGTCGCATCCTGCTATTACTTTGAGCTGACCAGCTATCTCCTGAGGCATCGCCTTTGTACAGAAGGAGCCATGGCAGGCTTGAGGAGGGTGGTGCAGATGTGATCAAACCATCTTGCTGAAGAAATGTCCACCTTGATCAATCCATTTCAAGACAGCTGGTTTCACTCGGTTTGTGTTTCGATCTGTTGCTTGGGTTTTTGTACAGCGCACCCCCCGCGCGAATCCTGCCAGTGGAATGCCACCTTGGGCTCGTGGCCCGGAGGCTTTGCATGCAGAAGCGCTGCAAAAGCGGCTGAGCCAGAGGCTGCGAGCAAAAGCAACGGCGGGGGTGTCAGCGTCTCGCAGCCGCAACATCCCCCCCCCCAGAGAGGAGTCTGGAGGGGCCACCGGCAGGTATGGGAGGCGGAGTTCCACCATGGAGAGGGCCCCACCAAAAAAGGTGCGGCGGGTGCTATTCTTTGCGGTAGAACATTGTAGGACACACACACTCCAATTCCAGGTGTTGATCATGATGCAGCCGTTTCAGACGACTGACAGTGAGCCAAAAGCACATCTTAAGCTTGCACTCAGCGAGGGAGCTAACTCCCAAAGAAAGTTTCTCTGATTTTGAATGCTACAGTGTGTGTGTGTGTGACTCGAAGGAATAGAAGTAGCCGAGGGTGTAGCTTCGTTGTTCCAAGCCATTTAATGCCCTTTGTTGTCATGTACGACAAAACCACACTCTCCAAGCGCTTCCTTAAGTGTACGACCTGGCTCAACAAAGATGATTTGCCTCAACACGAGGGTTCGGATGTGTCATCCTTCTGGTTCCCTTCAACACCAACCGAAAGGAGCCAACCAAAACAGAGGCCTCATGTGGGATGAGCAACTTGAAACCACCCAAAAGGCGGGAGGCATGGCAAAGGCGGGGTTGGGGTTTCCCACCCCAAAAACTGCATCCCTCGCAGGCCTGGCGGGGGTCGCTCCCGGTGAGAAACACTTGCGATCTGAGAGCGAAGCAATAGCATCGCTTTGGCTTTGCTTAGACGCGTGGGTTGCTTCATGTTGCAACCTTTGTTGGGGAGTTGTGATATTTGTTCGCCTGGAATGGATTTGGTCTTGAGTCTTGACCAAATGGGAAGGATTAATTTTGGCGATTGACTTCCCTCCAAAGAATCCTCAAATGGGTAACCTCCAAGAACGACATACTCCAAATTGCAAACTGTCGAAAGGTTTCAACATCCGACCGGATCCGGGTGAGCGCGCTCAGCCCTTTCGACGTTGTCACGCGAGGAAAAAGGATGCCAATGCCGGATGTGTTTGTTTGATCCTGTTCGTCATGGAAACGAGCGGTGAAAACACGAGCACTTGAATCATGGGCGCACAAAAAAGCAGTGCGCGCCACGTTGCTTGAGAAGCAAACAGTCTCAATGGACCCTGTGCTCCAAGGGAGTGCCTCTCCTTGTTGGTGTGCTGATTGCATATCAATGGGCTCTTTGGGTTTGATCTGCATCAATCAATTTGAGGGTGTTCTCTACTAGACATAGGCTTTGTCCATTCTCACTGCAGGACTACATGGTGGAGAATCAGGACGGGCTGGCCGCCTGTGTCTCCAGTGCGACCACCACTAACCATCTTTTCGCTCGAAGGAATCTGCTGGCAGTGAAAGTCAATGTTATGCCTCTATGTTACGCGAGTTGGAAGCTTGAACCTCGGTGGGGGTGTTGTTCATTTCATCGCGCGAGTCAATTGCAGTGGCGCACGAGATGTAGGCTTGCATGCTGGGACTTCTGCAGATCCGTTGGTTTTTGACCGTGGCTCGTGGTGCTCACCTTGCATTACTGTTTCATGTGCTGAAGGGCTGGACGAATCAGCAGCCGCTTCGCTGCACCATGGGAGGATCTCATCATGCCTCCAGTGAAGAAGAAGAAGAAGAAGCGCAGCGAGGAGGGAGACCAGGACGCCGCACGGTATTTTCGAGAGGTCTTTTTCGGCCAAAATGTTGACTTTTCTCTTGATGCCAACCTGCTTTTGTTCGGTAGGAGCCCAGCTGACAAGGAGCGGCTATGCTGCGCAAAGGGCCATGTGGAGCTTTCGGCCATTGGCCCAGAAATGGTGTGGTCTGTCACGAGCCGTGCTTTAGATGGCAAGGTGAAATGAAACAGCATGTGGTTCGTTTTGTGCATTTGAGGCTGGAGTGCGAGATTTTCCCGCACATATGCGCGCAACCGAAAAGTTTGGAAGCGAACCAAGAGCAACACTCGACCTGATTAGACCAACTAGTATCTTAGACTCCAAGATGGGCCCCACACAGACCACGTGGTGTCCATGCTTTTCTAGCACCATTCGTCTCGATAGAGGCGCAAAGGCAGGTGCACGTGCAAGCGCTAAAGGCGCGAGAAGCAAATGTGCGTGAAATTACAAGGGAGTCCGAACATGCAGATTGAGTTGGTACTGGATAGGGTGGATACAATGCCTATCCAGTTCTAACCTTCGGGCTGATTCCCGCGATTGCGCACATCATTGCAGTTCGATACAGGCCTGACGGACTCAGACGACGGAATGTTGAATGTGTCGGAGCGATTGCTCCTCGCCTTGGGGCTGTCCGTCTGCAGCCGGTTTATCATTGGCTGTTCCTAGACTTGGCGAAGGGCATTGAGGGAGCATTGATGTGCATCAGGCCCCCGAACACACCATGCAACTCCAATGCTGTTGGGTGATCACTGTTTCAGCTTGATGTCTCGCGGATTTTTGATAGGCATGAGTGTGTGTGTGTGTGCGTGAGTGTCATCCGGTCTCTGATTTGAGCATCTGAAGTGCTATGAGTGAGCCCTCCCAGCGTCTGACTGATTTTTGCATGTTCTTGAGGTAACAACTACTACCGTGCTGCTTTTGCCGCTTGATTGCGGCGGCTGTAGATTGATCAGTTTAAAGGGCAGTGCAAAAGAGAAGAACACAGCAAACTCGCTGCGCCCGGATTGGATCAAGGCGCTTTGGGATGCAGTGCTTCCAAGGTTCAGGTCGTTTGGCATGCACCAGCATGCTTCAAGAGATTTTGTTAGTGGCCACGCAAAAGTCTACCAGTCGACCCTTCGGGTGAAGTTCACACTTAGTTTCCTTCAGCTGCGGAGCTGTGCTATTCCAGCCATGGCCAATGCTCGTCGCCTCGGGAGGAGCCTCTTAAAGGGCGCAAGCTGCGTGTGCTGTCTTTACTCCGTTGGCCATGCTTGAAAACTCCAGGACTTGGCGCTTACCTCGTTCTGGAATTGCTTTCTCGGATGCGTCGATTGCGATCAAAGTAGCTCGCAGTTCTCAAACCAGGGCTCTAATCTTTAATCCCTGGGGAGATCAGCCGCCTCTGGTATCTGCATCTTGGGGTACTCCAAAACTGGGATCCTGTGTTGCAGTTGGGCTCAGGGTTGTCATTTTTAGACGACCTTCAGCAAAAAGGTATGGTCTCCAGCAGACAGCAAACAAAAATAAGAGATACCTGAGTTCCTGATTGTTTTTCATACATTTGTCAGACTAACTTGGCCAAATTAGGGCCCCGCTAGTTATATAGATGCCGAGCTGGTTCCCAACAAAGGTCCTTTCTGAGCAGTTGGGATCCACTCCAAGCTTGCCCAGGATTTGCTTGGTTGCCGGCGTGGCATCCTGCAGTGAGCCCAGATCGAATCTACGTCTGCGCTTTTTCTCTTTGGGTTGCCTGGAAAACGAACGGATCACCGTGGTGCGGGGCGGGGGATGATATTTCCCTAATTGTGAAAGAAGTTCATTTTCTGTCTCAGACAAATGCTCCATTTCTTCTGATGTTTTTGTTTTTTGTGTGTGTGTCTGCATGTGCAATGTGTGTGTGTGTGTGTGTGTGTGTGTGTGTGTGTGTGTGTGTGTGAAGCGTCCTGGAGCACGGACGGAAATTCCACATTGCAGGGGGACCAGGCGTCTTGCTGCTGACCTGGTCTAACAAAGCTAGGCAGCAAGACGGGATACCGGAATTGGCCATTCCGGCGTACCTGCCACCCTTTCGTGACCTAATGTGTTTCCTCGGTTTACCACTGTTTGCTTCATGTTCGGTTTCGATGATGTGACATTTGCACTGCAGATTGATTTTTTCATGCCCTTTCAGTACAATCGCGTGTCTGCAAGAGCAGCCTCTCGAGATAAGTGTGTTTACCCACGGCCTGTCCGACATGGCGCTGTGGGCTGGACTCGCCACATGCGGGAGCCCCCTGCGAGGGGAAGACCGTTCATACGTTCAAATTCAACCTGCCGTTCAGCGCGTTTGACCACGATCAAGGCTGCAGCTTGAGGTCTTAAGGTATTCCGCACCCAAATGGTGCTCTGCTGGTTTCATGCGCGTTGCACTGCCTGCACTGCCTGCCTTTGAAGCAAGGCTGCACCCACGAGGTTTCAGGTTCCTAAGCTTCATGCGCCAGTGACGAGTTGGTCATACACCAACTCTGCAATTCGTGGGTGTTTATGGAAGCTTTCGTCTCGGATGAGTTCAGTTCAGATTCATGAGTTCAGTTCAGATTCATCGGCATAGCCACATGAGGCACTTTCATGAGGCCACTTGACAGGCACCTCTGAGAACCCCTTTGTGCTCGCATGCATTTGCACCATTGACGCATTTTTGCTCGCATGCATTTGCACCATTGACGCATTTTTGCCGCAGTTGTGGTTTTGTTTCACCCCTTTCCAACCTTCTCTCTCCCTTGCGAGATGGCTGGACACCAGCTCTATGACATGATGCATTCGCTCCTGCACAGCATTGCGACCGGCACCGCGTCCGGCTCACCAGGCAATTGTGGACCGAACTTGCAGCTGTCATCCCAGATGACGCAGCCCATGAACCTTGTACCGTCACCCAACTCGCAGACGGCATCCTTCACACCTTTCCCCATGATGCCCTACGGCGGCCTCTCGAACTTTGGCAACCCGATGGCCATGATGCCCTACGGTGGCCCTCCCAATTACGGCAACTTGGCACCTGGCACCATCATGCCTTTCATGACTCAGAGCAGCATGCCATCTTCACTGCCCGAGCCTCAGCCGGCGCGCGCGCCCGAAGCTGCCGCTGCGGCTCCTGCCGCTACCTCCTCAACCAACCACCCTCCCCCGGACACTCGGCACCATCCCCACTCTCGCAGATCCCGTTCCCGCCACAGACAGCACCGACACTCCCACTCCCACACCAGCCACCATCGCAGGCACAACAAGTCGCACCGACGACACGACACCCGACGATCCCGCAGCTACAGCAGGTCACGTTCCCTTTCCCGACACCTCCACCACTCCCGACGTGCACACCACTCCACTGTCTCCCTCCGCTCCCGCTCCCCCCGACACAGGTCCCACCATCGACACTCCCCTGCACCCAGAGCCACGACTTCGCACCGACCCACTCACACTACTCATGATTCCACCTCCTGGCGCACTTCCGGGAAGGATTCCAACAAGTCTCAATGGTCCTCCTCACACTGGCGGAACCAATCGTGGGGACACCCACCACAGAACAAAAACCGCTGGGACATGCACCACCATGGCGCCAGCCACACCGGCCACCGAAACAACCAGGACAAACGATCGTCCTGGTCACTGCAGCACCATGGGCAGCAACCCCACCCCACTTCCCGCACCGGCCACCACAACACTAGCTTGCCCCCTCACCCAGCACCTGCGGCGGCCTTCACTTCCACTCCCCCTCCCCCTCCCCGACCCACGCCGGCTACTCCTCACCCTCCCCAACCCCCCTTCGACAACACCGATGATTTGGATCCCCCTCCATCGGAGGCGGACATCAATGCCACCACCACTTCCGACAACCGGTGGCTTGATCTATGGAGAAACGTCATGGACACGGCCAAGACTGACCCGCTGCGAGTTCCCACGCCTAGGGAGTTGGGGGAGCTGGACCCGCTTCCAGCCTTGGACATCTCCAGGATAGAACAGACTAAGGCCATTTTGATGAACCTGGACCCTGCTTTGCCACCTTCACATGCCGATCTCCTCGCGGAATGCTGGGAACTGCGAACCATGGACACGGATGATCCCATACCGTTCGATCCCAGCTTCTACCACCTCTTGGGACGGGAATCACACGGCATGGTGTTCGCAACCACTTGGTTTCCCCGACCTCATCCTTGGCCAGTTGCTGGCGGAGACCCGGAAGCTGGATCCGGCACGGCCTCCCATCACGCTGTCATGTATGTGCACGGCACCACCCCGGATCGAGTGCGCCGCATGTGCCATGAGAACATGATCCGACCCGCTGCTTGGAGGCCCGAGAACCATGAC
Organism: Effrenium voratum; assembly: GCA_963377175.1. NCBI lineage: Eukaryota > Dinophyceae > Suessiales > Symbiodiniaceae > Effrenium > Effrenium voratum. The sequence goes on along the minus strand of CAUJNA010003538.1, from coordinate 1,311,430 downwards.
TACCCGAGCTTTGGATGCTACGCTCAGGCCACCCCCACGGCATGCACGCCCGACACGCTCGGCCAGCTCTTGCAGAACTTTACAATCGGAAAGTCTCAACTCGGCGCCATCGCTTTTGGGGAACTACCCTGGGCATCGGCTATTGATTTAAATCAATAGGTTTCTTGTTCTATTGATATGCCCTTTTTTTCAATAAGAAACATGTGGTTCTAGGCGACCAAAATCAAAAGCAAGATTGCGAAACAAATCAATTAAACGTGTCCTCATTTTTACATGGTAAATCAAAAGCAAATATCAATAAGGTTTGCAATGCGGCACACCCCTTTTTTCCACAATGGCAGTGTAGGAGCTTGTCCCCCTTTCAGCAAGGGCATGCCTACAGAAGCAGGAGAAGGTGCTTTCTTGTCACCCTTTCAGCAAGGGCATTCCTGTAGCAGCAGGAAAGGGATGGGGGCCTGCCACCCTTTTAGCAAGGGCATTTCCTGCAGCAGCAGGACAAGGAGAGCAGCCTGCCACCCTTTTAGCAAGGGCACCCTCTATAGCAGAAGCTTGTGCAGTCAATAGTCAGCTGGCTTGTCCCTCTTGGCCAAAACCTGGCCTGCTGAGTTGCAGGTGAAGAAGAAATTTATATTTCACTGCAAGCTTGGAGCTGAGCTTGGAGGATTTTACCCCAAAGGCAGTGGAATGTGTCAACACACTCATTCTGCCCACAAAGTGCTCTGCCCTGTAATTGGAATGGATTCTATAATTCAAATATTTTGAATTCAGGATGAGATGATGAAAGGAATGGAATTTGTGAGTGATGTGAAAGAGCTTTCTGCCTTTTAGCAAGGCCCACTGGTTCAGATCATGGTAGTTGCTGAAGAACCTTTTGGCAAGGTTGGCGGCTTGCAAGAACTCCTCAGAAGTAGGAAAAAGCCCAATTGCATCATACAGATCAGCAATCTGAATCAATGCTTCTAGGCAGGCCAGCATGGCTTGATGAATGGGGTCATCTTCTGGCAGAGCTTCTCGCAACACCTGCAACAGACAGGGCAGCAGGTGCTTAGTCTCAGCAGCCTTTGCCTCAAGGCACGCAAAGCTTTTGTGAGGCTTGGCAGCATCAGGGCAAGTCATGGAGAGGCGAAGGTTGGTCAACCTGGAGGAGACCTGATTTTGGACATAGAGCTCCTTAATTCTGCCAAACAGCTTTTGGAGCCTTTGGCTGGGTGGCACTGCCTGCCTTGCTTTCACACCATCAAAGTAGCACAAGTAATGGATCAAAGAGCCTGCAAGGTGTGAAGCAACTCCTCTGGAGTACAGGATGTGGAGGGAGTCTCCTCGCACCATGGCTGCGCTGATGCCTGGCACCTGAAAAAGTGGATGGGCACTCCTTTTAACAAGGAGGGCTTGCTCAGGGGAGACATATACAAACTTTTGATCAGCTTGCCTGAGAAGCTTGACACTCTTCCCATCAGGACACTTAATGCCCTTGAATGCAGGCTTTTGGGCATCGCATTCTGCACAGGGGAATTTGTTTTGCCAGTGTGGCATCTTCAAGATGTTTGAGAAGAATTCTTGGTCACCCTGTATGCTGTAGATGCAAGCTCTGTGGTTGCCTGGTGTCAAGGGCAGGCCAGCCAGCTCTGCCAGTGAAGGTGGCAGGCCATTCCCATATGGATCTTGGGAAGGGTGCGTGCCTTTTATCAAGGCTGCAAAGCTCCAGGCAATCCAGTCATGAAGAGGCCCCCAAGTTGTGGGCACAGAGCAGTTCTTTGGAAAGGCAACCAGGAGCAGGTGGGCTGCTAAGCTCTCCTTTTGGCTGAGCAAAGGGCCCCATGACCATGTCATCAGGCTGTCTCGGTTTTGGTATTCCACACCATCACCATGAACAAAGATAGGGCATGTGTGGGAAGGATCCCTGACCCTTTTACCAAGGGTGATTGGTGGGGCAAGCCTGGGGTCCTTGGACCTCTCAGCACATTGCCAAAAAGATTCTGCTTCATTGAAGCAGAACAGGTCCAAGAAAACCTCTGTGTAGTGCTCAGCAATGTTGCTGAAAAGAATGTGGGGAAGAAACAGGGAGGCTTCTTCCGTGGTGTGCTTCCTGGTGTTGGGGTCAAGGACATCAACAGTGACTGGCATTGGGTCACATACTTTGATGTTTTTGCAAAAGTGGCTGACCAAGTCCCTGTGGGCACTGCCAGGGTTTTGGCCAAAGTTACCACATTTGGCCAAGGCCATGGTTTCAGCAGAGGAGCTTCCTTCCAAAATGGCCAAGTGTGCTATCTCTGCAGCCTGGACTGCTGATATTCTTCCCAGGGACCAAAGTTCAAGCAGCCTTGTGCACAAAGGGCTGGACTTGTTTGGCTCAAGCTTTTCATCCTTTTCACAAGGATGTTTTCTTGACTGGTCTAACTTCCAGCCTTTCAGCCTTTTGGGAGGCCTCTCCATGGCAAATTCCCCTTTTATCAAGGGGGCTGCCTTTTATCAAGGCCATCAAATATTATAAGTTACCCTGGAGCCAAAGGGCCTGCGTTTCAAGCATGATGCATGCTAGCCCTTGGCACTCAAAGCAACCCCTAAAAAAACATGCTGACCTTTTACACCCCAAAGCCTTTGGGGGTTGGTTCAACAAGCAAGCCCCAGAACAGACTATACTATTTCTTTGTGTTTGGAACCTTCCCCCCCCCCACCCCATCCCTTCAGAGCACTTGGTGGAAAACTCTTTTTGCCTGTCGGTGCCAGCTGCTGCCAAACCCTTTTAGCAAGGGGGGTGGGATAGACAATTGCCATCCCTATCTAAACAGGTTCCCTTTCATCAAGGGCATTTGGGCTAGCATTGTAGCAAAGGTACCCTTTTAGCAAGGGTGTTTCCTAAGTTCACTTCTTGGAGCCCTTGCTGGCTTTGCTTCCAGCTTTGTTTGCAACCTGGTTGAGTTCTTTGGACTCTTCTTTGGCTGCCTTGACTGCTGTCATTGTATCCACAAGCACCTGTTTTGCTTTTTGCAAGGGCATTGACTGATCTTGCTTGGCCAAGATGTCTTTGACAACCTTTACCTTTTTGGCCAGAATTTCCAACTTGCTTGTAGTGTCTCTCTTGGCTGCTTTGGTTAACCTTTTAGCAAGGTCAGCTTTAGTGAGGGCAGCCTCACAATCATCTTTGGCCTGCCCAGCTTGGTCTCTTGCCCTCTTTGCTTTTACCAAGAGCTCCTTCCACTGTTCTTCTTCAGTTGTCTCTTCTAGATCATCTTCTGTGCCATCCTCCAAGGCCAACAAACCTCTTGGTTTTTTTGTTGTCTTTCCTTTTGTCTTTCCTTTGCCTTTCCCTTTTCCTTTTATCAAGGAAGATCCCTTGCCAAAAGCCCTCAAATGGCTATAGTTGTCCTTTTTCAGGAAACTTTGCCATTCTTGCTGGTCTTCTGCAGTCGGTTCATACTCCTGGCCTAATGACCAGTGCTGAGCCTTTTTCACATGGGTTTTTTTTTCAAAGTCGCCTGTGTCTTGGTAATTCCACACATTTGGTGTGAGTGGGTCTGCTCTGTAAATAATCCTTCCTGACTCCATGTGGGCCCAGAAATCATCTTCCCCATGAAGTTCCAGCATCTTTTTCTCTGATACCCATTTTTCCCTTTTAGCAAGGGAGGTGGCGTGTTCCATGGACTCATTGTAGTGGAAGAACTTGGGGACCTCAGTCTTCACAAGGGCCAGTGCTGCTTCGAATCCCTTCTCATGCTTGCTCTTGTTCTGGAAATCGTCTTGTTGATCTTTGGGCTTGCCTTTCAAGGCTGTTTGGTACTTGGACCAAACCCTGGTGTGTTCTTGCTTACCAAGCATTTTTCTCAACTCAGTAGCTGCCTCTTCAGGGGTGTCAGCCTCTTCCCCTGCTTTCTTAATCTTCTCTGCCAAGGTCATCTTGCCAAGTTTGGCCAAGTGTTTTTTTTCAGCTGCAATTTCATAGTACTCACAGCCTTCATGGCCTTCATGGCCTTTGTTGCACTTCCTTGGCCAGTCCCTTTTAGCAAGGGTTGCTTGATGATCCCTTTTTTCAAGGGAGAGCCCTTTGATGTTTTGGACTTTGCCTTTGGTGCCATTTCTTTTCCCCTTTCAACAAGGGGCAAAAATGCTGCAAGCTTGACAGGTGGGAAAGCTGCGGTGCACAAACAATGTTCCACGTGTGTGGGGTTTCCAAGCCTGGCCACATTTGATCAATTTTGATCAATTTTGATCAATTTTGGTCAATGTTGGTCAAATTTGATCAAATTTGATCAAAACCATGGTTTTGACCAAAACTGACCAAAATTGATCAAATTTGACCAAAATTGACCAACATTGATCAAAGTTGTGGATTTGGTTTCCTTCATACATTGGATTTGGAAACTGCCACAATGACATGAGATTCCATGCTGGTGACTGTGTTGTTTGCAAAGGGCTAGCCACATACACCAGTAAAAACAAGTTTCATCAAGGGCATTTGCCTTTTCTACAACTACAGCAAGTTGCAATGCTGCCCTTGGTAAAAGGGCACCTTGGCAATGGAAACATGTGTCATACCCCCCACTCCCAATCCCAAAGAATCACTTGAGAGAAGGGCTTCCCAATTCAACCCCAACCCAAAAATGGTATTGACACCCTTCAGAAAAAAAAAAGGTTCCCCCAACCCAAGCCCCAAAGGGACCCCTGGAGAAAAGCACCCTTGAGAAAAGGGACCAGTTGCACAATTGAAACTGTTTGACCAGAAGCCCTGCCCATTCCCTAGAAAAAAGCACCCTTGCACCCTTGAGAAAAGGGATCAGTTGCAAAATTGAAACTGTTTGACCCTGCCCATTCCCTGAGCACATGCACTTTTGCCACAGCCCAAAGCCTGCAGGTGCAAAAGCCATTTTGGCCAAACTTCACCCTTTCATCAAGGGGGGGAGGGCTCAGCTGGCTTCCCTTTTATCAAGGGGGTGTAGGTTCCACCACTCTCCCTTTTATCAAGGGCAGCTTGCGTTGGGGCCATTTGCAATTCCCTTTTAACAAGGGTAATGGAAGGCATCCCTTTTATCAAGGGAAGTGGTGCCAGCCCTTTGTTTTAGGAGCTTGTCTCCAGGAATTTTTCCACAGCATCCATCAAAGTGGGGTAGGAATCATAATTCCACCTTTTTCTGTTGTAGTTTGTTTGGATGCAATACACCCAGAGCCCCCTGGCCCAGCAGTCATTCAGCACCTCCATGGAGTCATCAAAGATGACCTCGACCCTGTGCTGCTGGCACCATTCACCCTTGCCCCCTGACTTGTCCCGGCTCCTTGTAAAGGTAACACTGGCAAAGCGGAATTTCAATTCAGCAAGCTTTTTTCTCACTTGCTGTTCCCTTGCAGGGCCACAGTAGGACACCATGTGGACTGTATACCCAGCAAGGTCCAGCTTCTCCAAGGCATTGATGGAGCTGGAGGGCACCACATCATTGCAGCAAATGACATTGTGCCAGTCCACTGCCACACTGGCTTTGGGGGCGTTTTTCAGCCGCCACATTGGGGGTTCCCTCCTTTCATCAAGGAGGGCTTTTCTCTTTGTTGCAGGGGTTGTGGCCGTGTTTGTTCTTGCCCTTTTTTCAAGGGTAGGCTGGGCTTGCCTCTCAGGGCTGAACACACTTACCCTTTTACAAAGGGTGGCTTTGCTTGCCTGGGGCTTGGCTGCAGGGGTGCTGGAGCTTTCTGTTTCTGAGGAGGAGGTGCCCCAGTCAACAGAGTCCTCCAAAGGGGACTCATCTGCAACAAGCTCTTTGCTTTTTTGGGCAGGGCTGGGGCCAAGGACCAGGGCCTCTTGCTGTTGGTGCTTTGCCTGCTTGTTCTTTGAAGGGGCCTTGCCAAGAGCCTCACTTGTTGGCTCCTTGTCTTGAGCTTGCTGCTCTTTTGTTTCTTCCCTTTTATCAAGGGGGCTAGGCTCTGCAGGCTTTTCTTCTTCCCTTTTGACAAGGGTGGATGGTGCTGGCTGTTCCCCTTCCCTTTTATCAAGGGTGGGCTCTGCAGGCTTTTCTTCTTCCCTTTCAAGAAAGGTGCTGGATGCAGCTGGCTGCCCCTCTTCCCTTTTAACAAGGGTGGGCTCTGCAGGCTTCTCTTCTTCCCTTTTATCAAGGGTGCTTGTCTCTGCAGGCTTCTTTTCTTCCCTTTTAGCAAGGGAGCTGGGCTGCCCCTCTTCCCTTTTATCAAGGGTGCTGGGCCCTGCAGGCTTCTCTTCTTCCCTTTTTGCAAGGGAGCTGGGTGCAGATTGTTCTTGCTCTTCTTGCCTGGCCTTTTCCTCAGCCTCAGCTTTTTCTCTGGCTACTCTTTCTTCGCCCTTTTTCTTGAACTTTTCTGCTCTTGCCCTGCTCACTGTGCCAGTGCCTGAGGGCCTGCCTTTGTTGTTCCATGTGTAGCCATGCCATGTGTAGCCAGGCATTGGCCTTTTACCAAGGCTGGTCCTTTTACCAAGGACAGCAAAAAACTAGCAAACACACAAGCTTGAGCATATGCAAATGGCTGCAGGGTCTTTGGCTCAAGGATGTGGCATCACTGCCCAAGAAAAAACATGTTGACAGGGAACCCTCAAAAATGACAGGTGAACATGTGTTTGGGCATCATTAGAAGGCAGTCCATTTAAACTACCCTTGGGGCACAAACAAAAAAACAACATATGTGTCTCACCCTGGGGGGGGGGGGGGAGGGGGCAACACTGTTTTTGACACCAAGCTGCTGTGCTCTGCCCCTTTTACCAAGGGTATAGCTGTACAGGTAACCCTTCCCTTTTACCAAGGGTGATGCCATTAAAACTTTCACATTGTCACCTTTTAGCAAGGGTGTGTTTTGTAGAGGCTTGCCCTCAACTCCAGAGCTTCTTCCTTTGTGAGGTGCTCCTCTTGCAACTGCTGCTTGATGTTCTGCAAGATCTCTTTGTACTTTGGATGGTTCCTGTTTGTTGTTTCCACAACTAGTTTTGGCTTCCCCTTTGGGTCTGTAGTGCCTGTTATGTAAGCTCTCCATGGTGGCTTTGCAGTTTGGGTGACATAGAGCTTTGCCCATGGCTTTCTTACAGCTGCACCTTTTACCAAGGGCTTTGCACCTTTTACCAATGGCTTTTTCTTTCTGGAGCCTTTCCCTTTTACCAAGGGTTTTGTGGAAGAACTTGCTTTGTGGTTCCTTGCTTTGGTCTTTGCCTTTTTGGCCTTGCCAATGCCCAAGGCATCTTTTAACCTTTGTTTACCCTCTTCTGTGGCTGCTGGTTGTGTTGCTAAGCTGCCTTTCCTCCTCCTTTTGAAAGAGGGTGGCTGCTGTAGGGTTGCATCATTCCCCCCCTTGTCCACCCCATCCCCTTTTACCAAGGGGCTTTGGCTTTTGTCAGGCGTTTGTAAGGCCAATGGAAAGCCTTCAGAATCAACAGTTGCCTCAGAAACCTCTTTCTTGAGCTTTCTGGCGTCTTCTGGCCTTTCAGGAAGGGGTGTGTGTGATGCTTCCCTTTCAGCAAGGGCGGGGTCTGCTTTTTCCCTTTCAACAAGGGTGGGGTTTCCTTTTTCCCTTTCAGCAAGGGTGGGGTCTGCTGCCACTTGCTTTTTCTGCTGGATCATCTTCACAACTTCCTGCAACTGCAGGAATTCAGCCCCAGTCAGCTTGGAGGCACATGCTTGCATCTCATTTTGCCCCAGGAGCCGCCTCATGTGGGACAGGAGGATTGTTATTCGCTCCACCTTCAGCCCCACCCACACTGATCCATTCCATTTGGTGCTGTTCAAGGAGGGCTCACCCAGCAAGACTTGAAACATAGCTTGCCTGAGGCAAGCCCCATGAATCTCACATATGGGTGACAGTTCAACCAGCCCTTTTAGCAAGGGCAAGCAGACCCACAGGCCTTTTGGGTCACATGCCTGTGACCTAGAGATTTTTTCATAGCTGCCAAGATCTTGAATCAAGCCTGAGTGCTTGGAAATCTCCTTGAGGAGCAGTCCTGGGTCTATGTGAGGTTTGGGGGTGTGCCTGGCCCCACCTTTGCCAACACTCATGACCCTTTTACCAAGGGCACTAGTGACCTTTTACCAAGGGCACTATACCTTTTACCAAGGGCGCTGGCAAGCAATCCCTTTTATCAAGGGTTGCCCATGTGCACAAGCATTCTAGGATTTGAGCCCAAGTTCCAGAGGCACAGGACCCAAACTCACATCAATAGAATTGTCAAAAAAAATCAATAGAAAGCAAGATGAAAATGACAAATTAATATCAACAGAATTTGGGAAAACACAACATACTTCAAATATTGATTTAATCAATAGAAATGACAAAAATCAATATCAATTCAGAACATGAACTTCCCATTGATTTAAATCAATAGCCGATGCCCAGGGTACGCTCCATCAATCAGCACAAAATCCTCGAATCCGGGGGAAGCCACGAGGATCAACATAACGTGCGGCGCCACTTCGCATGCCGCCGAGGCAAAAAGTGGTGCCTTCACTCCAAGTTTGCGATGCTGAGAGGCATCGCGCTGCAGCGCCCGGCTTAGCGGGGCGCAAATGTACCATCTTCCACCCGACCAGGAAAAGAATTGGTGCACTGTTTGATCGCTTTTTTTTCTTTGCTTTGCTGTTCTGCCTTTCTTTGCTTTGCTGTTCTGCCTTTCTGCGACCGTTCTCTCGCCTTGTGACCTTACCCGCTTGATTCCGCTCACCAGCTTTTGGTTCGAACATTTCCTTTTCCCCCGTGTTTTCTCATGGCTTTCCAACCCCCTCGAGGTTTGGTTCCGATGCTCCAAAGGCAAAACTTACCACCGCAGCCTTCGCCCACGGCATCCCATCATCATGGCATCATGTACGGCAACAACATGGCCGGAAACCCGTGCGGGGCCCTGTCCGGACCTTCCTACGGATGCTCTTCCACGACATGGACACCGCCAACTACACATCCGACTCCCTGTCAGACCTACGGCCAACCTATTCCCCATTACCCACCACACCCCGGCCCTCGTCCACCCTCCTTTGGCGGCTCTCTCCCCCCCCCTCCCGGCGGCAACCCCTTTCCCCCCCCTCCCCCCGGCCCCTTCACCCGCCCTCCACCTTCCCCCTCCCCCTCCACCGCCTCGCAATCCAAACCTCCCCCGGCCCTTCGACCCGTCCACTCAGTCCCAACACCAACCGAGTTCAACCCTGGCGACGATCACTACGACACCACCCGCGTCGCGGGGTACGACCTGCCCAAGGTCATAACGCACACCGCGTTTACTCGGCAAATGGGCATCGAGGGACAAGACATCGCTCGCGTCCCCCTCCTCCACTTCATGCACGAACAGTGGAACAGTTGGTGGTTGCGTCACCTCGCCCACGGAGGCGAAGTCCGCATCGTTGTCGCAAAGTCGATGCCGGAATCAGTGTTTGCTGCTGGACTACTCAGCCAAATCCGACAACGGCACCTCGACCTGGACGCCCTCGCCCTCCATGTAGCCACGCAGGAGGGCGCCTCGACCACCAAACCAGCAGCCATGAAGCTACTCACCAGCAAGATCTTCGACTTCCTCATCTCCCTCCGACCCAACTACGGCCGATCCGGCCTCCGCGGCCACCATACTCCAGCTTCAGCAACAGCTTGCTGACGCACACAACCAACTCGCCCAGCAGGCTTCATCCCCCCCCCTCCCCCCCACACCCACCTCATCCAACAAACGCCCAGCCGATCCATCTCAGGCCTCCCTCCTGGACTTCGGCATGAAGCGACCACGGTTGACTACACCTGACACATCACCGCAGGACGGATCCCCCGCCCTACCCCTGCCCACTCGCATTGCAGACGACTCCCAACCCCCCCCGGCTCCCCCCACCCACGGCGGCAACCCTCCAGCCCCCTCCACCCACGGCGGCACCCCGACCCCTCCCCTCCTCCCCTCCCCACCCACTTGGAAGGAGCCCCGCGACTTGCTCCAACCACCTCCCCACGTTTGCCAATGGCTCACCAGCAACTTCCCACCCGACATTTCCGACACCAAAGTCCAGCGATGGATCACCTCCCAGAAAACCAGCAAAGAGAGCAAGCAAGTCCTAAAAAGCTGGTCCAACGACTGCGCAAAATGGGCAACCACACTGGACTCCGACACCAGAGCCCAACTCGAACGAGCCGCTGTGCTATGGGGCATCCCGGTGCGAACCCTATCAAAACTGGGGTCATCGGCCTTGGGCCGCATCCTGGCCGCTGCGAGTCACTTCTACCAGTGACTCTCAACAGCACACCGACAACGACGCACAGCCAGGCAGCACAAATTTTGGCAACACCACTGCTGCCAATTTCTCACTGTCCTCCGTTTCACTCTTCGGTTCTTCCCAACCGATGACGTCACCGCACGTCATTTTTGCTCCTGGCTACTCGCACAGCTTCAGCTACTTGACGTCTGCCATCTCTCCTGTGGTTCCGGCAGACTGAAAGCACTGCTTACTCGACTTGGCCTGGACAACCCTGCTTCCGATTTCTCTTCTCAGCTTGTCCCTTCAGCGGTTTATCTGAGATTCACCAGCCATCCAAAGTGGCAGACCTTTTTCTACCTCGGAGCCACTCGCACCTCCCTCATGGCACGGGACCACAGCCGACTTCGCAAACTACTCCAAGTTCAGCGACATCATCTGGTCAATGCCGAACTAGCAGTCCGGTGGTGGGCACATTTGACATTTTCCACCACTACACCTCGGTGCCCATTCACACTGCCGTTCCAGCAACGGACCTATTTGCCACTGAACAGTTCTACATCCAGGAACTGCAACCGTCTCTCAATTTTGGCTTCATCGAGAGACATTTCCGGCCACGCACGGGCTTCACACGCCAATTGGACTTCTCCCAATCCCGGCACATGGGCTTCGCCACCATCTGGCGAAAACGCCGCCGACTACGACTACCCATCGCCCTACAACAGGCCTTCCTGGCCAAGCGCATGAACAACCGCCTGGATTTGTGGCGATTTTTGGGCGATCTTGGCAGCAACACTCTACGACGATTTGATGCCATCCGTTACATACGGAGCAGAGACTTCCCACCCGCCGCTCTCTATGTCCTTCATCGCATAGCCACACACCTGCCTGAACCACACCACCAGGCATGCCTTTCCGCCATTCGATCCAGTTTACGATTCCGGGGCCTCATTCCACCTGGCCCCTCCAGACCGATGCTTGCACCCTTCCTCGCCCATCCTTCTTTCCGATCCCTGCTTTTAACCCAACTTCGCGGGTTTATTCGATCTACCACTCGCAGCGCTTTACCGTTTCACATGGCACAACCACGCATTGTCTTCAAGGCACATCGGAGACTCTCCAGTGCCTTGTTCTCACATCTCCAGGCAGCAAAAACCTGGAGTCTCGGTGAAACGACCTGCACATGCACCGACCTCGCCCAACGACACCCATCCCTCCCGAAGCATGACGGACACCTTCTTTTCTCCGGTGCAGACACCCATGAGCTGTTCGACTCCGACACTGCCCACATGCTATCCGGATCGATGCGCAACTCCTTCTTTCCTCCACGAGGGGTCTTGATGAGTCGCCTGACCCAGGCATTTCAACACTGGGCCAGGACCAACAACCTACCCGCGCTCGACCCATCAACCCTCACTACTATTGTCGAATTCCATTTCGACCTCCACCTTTCACACACATCACAGTACTTTCTTCACGCCCACGTCCAACGGGCTCTGCATACCCTGGAACCCCTTGTCCGCCATTGCGAAGACCATGCGGACTCCCGACTCATGATCTATTGTCCCGTTCTCTACGGCAAGATGTTGGAAGCCACTTTTGCGGACCCTGCCATCTTCGCCCCTCTGCCGGTCCCTGCCATTGAGATCCACCAACGACTACGAGAAACCATTGTCACCAGATTCCGCGGCCGCTATCCTTGGGCCGTGACCGGATTCGGAAGACCAGCCAACGCCTACATCCTCCCGAAGAGGAAGAAGAACTGGACCACTGCCCGGCCCATCATCAGTTTCATTGGCGCCTTCTTCCGACCCATGCTCGACGCTCTCGCCAAGCTCCTCCACAGCATGGTGGCCACGGCTTGCCCTGACGCGTTTTCAGGTGGCGACCTCTTTGAACTCATGCGGTCCTTGCACGAGTTTCTAAGCCTCGGCCACACCCATTTGGATTACTACCGAAACCAGGACCTTTCCGGTTTTTTCACCTCCATCGACAAAGACCGCTTCTTAGCAGCCTGGCGACTACTGCTAACCTGGTACCGACAACGACAACCACACTCCTCTACCACACACCTCACAGTAGACACACTTGACACCTCTGCCATCACCCGCGTCTACAACGGACGCCGTCGCCGACACAAACCCACACAACGCACCCTGTGGCTCGACGACATCCCCGAGATCATTCAGGCCACCCTTGACATGCAGATCTTCTCTGTCGGCCTTCGTTCATTCAGGCAAACACGTGGGGCACCGATGGGATCCCCCGCGTCCCCAGCTCTCTGTTTGATGGTGATCGCGGTCGCCGAACAATGTTGGACCAACACTCACACCACATTGGGACTTCGCTCCGTTGAAGATACTCTCCTGCTCCGCTACGTGGACAACAGACTCGTGATCGCAACCCCCAGGTGGCTCTCGACTCCGGCAGCCAACATACTGTGCGACGAACACTTCTATGGAGGAGACATCTTCCTGGAAACAGAAGCCGCCCTGGACTTCTTGGGGTTCCGACTGAACCTCACAAGCAGCACCATCTCCTTCATTCCCTCGCATGAGAAGCACAACATGCTCTCCGTCAAGTCAGCCGCACCAATGATACATAAGGAATCTGGATATTATTCCAGACGCACGCTGATCAGCCGAGTTTCCTTTCCTGAATTTCAGCGAGATCAGGATCTTGCAATGTTGAAGAGGTTGTACCTCCAACACGGTTTCACCTTACAAAGAGAAGAAAAACCGTCCTTTGCGAAACCACACTGGTTTTCTTCTCTGCCTTTGCATCCTGACAGATTTGACCTGATTTTCGTGCCGCAGCTGTTTGACTGTTTGACCAAAATCCGTTGCGAGCATGGATACCAACACAGCACGCCAGCTGCTCCAAGACTTCGAACTCATCCTTGGCATTGCCCAACAAGGCATCGCCACCATCCGCGAGTTCACTGAGAGTCCGACTGCCGAACCTGATTTGGCACCGGAGGCCACGCTCAACCCCGCCATTGAGGACCTGACCAACTCACCACCAACACCCCTCCTGGCCCCCCTCGAGGACCTCTTTGAGCCACCTCCTGATGCTCCAGATGAACACCTTCCCACTGATCATGACGAACAATTCCCTGATCATTGGGCTCCGCCCACTCCTCCTCCGTCTTCTCCCGACAAAAAACGAGCTCGCCGCACACGTGATTTGGCCTCCTCACGATCTACGGCATCCAAACCTGCTCGTGGACCAAGCGAAGCTACCACATCGACCAGGACTGATGCCTCTACTGAGGCCGAACCTGAAGCCTCGCAGCCTTGGACTGAGGGAGAGATTGAACTCCTCCGTTCCCTTAAGACCAATTCCAAAGCCAAGTATGTGTGGTCAGTCATCGCCACAAGACTTTCTCGCACAATTGATGCTTGCAAGACTCAATGGGCCTTGCACAAGTGATGTCGCCCCAGTTGGGGCTCCGTGTGTGTGAAGCGTCCTGGAGCACGGACGGAAATTCCACATTGCAGGGGGACCAGGCGTCTTGCTGCTGACCTGGTCTAACAAAGCTAGGCAGCAAGACGGGATACCGGAATTGGCCATTCCGGCGTACCTGCCATCCTTTCGTGACCTAATGTGTTTCCTCGGTTTACCACTGTTTGCTTCATGTTCGGTTTCGATGATGTGACATTTGCACTGCAGATTGATTTTTTCATGCCCTTTCAGTACAATCGCGTGTCTGCAAGAGCAGCCTCTCGAGATAAGTGTGTGTGTGTGTGTGTTTGTGTGTTTGTGTGTTTGTGTGTTTGTGAGTTTGTGTGTTTGTGTGTTTGTGTGTTTGTGTGTTTGTGTGTTTGTGGGTTTGTGTGTTTGCGTGTTTGTGTGTTTGTGTGTTTGTGTGCTTGTGTGCTTGTGTGTTTGTGTGCTTGTGTGCTTGTGTGCTTGTGTGTTTGTGTGTTTGTGTGTTTGTGTGTTTATGTTTTTGTGTGTTTGTGTGTTTGTGTGTTTGTGTGTTTGATTGGTTGTTTGTGTGTTTGTGTGTTTGTGTGTGTGTGTTTGTGTGTTTGTGTGTTTGTGTGTTTGTGTTTGTGTGTGTGTGTGTTTGTGTGTGGGTTTGTGTGTTTGTGGGTGTGTGTGTGTGTGTGTGTTTGTGTGTGTGTGTGTTTGTGTGTGTGTTTGTGTGTTTGTTTGTGTGTGTGTTTGTGTGTGTGTGTTTGTGTGTGTGTGTGTGTTTGTGTGTGTGTGTGTTTGTTTGTGTGTTTGTTTGTGTGTGTTTGTTTCTGTGTTTGTTTCTGTGTTTGTTTGTGTGTTTGTTTGTGTGTTTGTTTCTGTGTTTTTGTGTGTTTGTTTGTGTGTTTGTTTCTGTGTTTGTTTGTGTGTTTGTTTGTGTGTTTGTTTGTGTGTTTGTTTCTGTGTTTGTTTGTGTGTTTGTTTGTGTGTTTGTTTGTGTGTTTGTTTCTGTGTTTGTTTGTGTGTTTGTTTGTGTGTTTGTTTGTGTGTTTGTTTCTGTGTTTGTGTGTGTGTTTGTTTGTGTGTTTGTTTCTGTGTTTGTTTCTGTGTTTGTTTCTGTGTTTGTTTGTGTGTTTGTTTGTGTGTTTGTTTCTGTGTTTGTTTGTGTGTTTGTTTGTGTGTTTGTTTGTGTGTTTGTTTCTGTGTTTGTTTGTGTGTTTGTTTCTGTGTTTGTTTCTGTGTTTGTTTGTGTGTTTGTTTCTGTGTTTGTTTGTGTTTTTTGTGTGTGTTTGTTTGTGTGTTTGTTTGTGTGTTTGTTTGTGTGTTTGTTTCTGTGTTTCTGTGTGTCCGTGTCTGTGTGTCAAGACCCGGGAACCTTTTGGAATGACTTTGAACGGGGATCTGACAGCAACTCTTCGAACCTGGGCCCAACTGTTCCGACATGGCTGCAGCTGGCCACGGAGGCTTGCTTCGAAGCCTCGCATTCACAGGCGCAGCTGGGATTGTGGCTGACTGGACACAACACGCGCTCACTTTTCCCGATCATAACTTGGCTGTCCTGTATGAGGATGTTGCTCTGAACTGGGCTCATTGGGCTGTGGCTCAAAAACATGTACCAACATGGCACCTTGGTCATTTGCGTAACCCCAGCTCTTTAATTTTGAGGCACACCCAGTTTTTGACTGGACATGGGCAGGCGTACCTGTTCGCCTTGTTTGGACTCATGGCCCTAGGGCCCCAAGCCTGGCAGGCCTGGCAGGCCTGCAACCTTGGGCATCGCGAGGTTGGGGGCCCGGCATGTGTACTGATCAGAGGCACTGATCAGAGCCATGTGGCTGAGGGTCAAAGCCAATGGTACCATTTTGACGTAGGTGAATTCACCACCCATGTTAGAACCTATTTTAGTGGTTGGATTGGGATGTTCACTGGGGGTACGATTTGGATTTTGACCCATGGCCATGTGAGGTCTCTTTGATCCCCACAGAGCCAGTTGATGGAGGATTCTTCCCGCAGCAGCCTTCCGCTCTGGACCATGTCCCGCAAGGGCCTTTTTCTATCCTTTTCTGCCAGGTTCCATGTTTGGTTCTGCGCCCCCACATAAAGAGCCAACCGTTGCTTTTGTTGCTGGAATCTGCGCCTCCCCCATAAAGAGTCGACCTTCACTTCTAAAAGGCCATGGGTCAAAACCCAGACATCGCAATCCAGCCACTAAAATAGGTTCTAACATGGGTGGTGAATTCACCTACCCCAAAATGGGATCCCAAAACGGTTTTGACCCATGGCCTAAAAGAGGAATCCCTGACATTCCCGGGGTTCGGCGCCCTCAACCGTTGCTTGGGTTTCGCTCCCCGTGGCTTCGCATTTCGGCCGCTTTCTTGGAGGTCGCAGCCTGGCAGCGCTCAAGGCCGGCACGCAGTCCTCGGTCCCGGATGTTTGTTTGGTCCCTCGGTGTCCCTTGGTGCTCCCTTGGGGTTCCCTTGGAGAACCCAATTGTACCATCAAAAAAGGGCATACGGAAACTCATTTGGTGGTTCTGAAGATAGTTCACCCTTGGGCAGGTGACCTGCTCACATGGTCCATGAGCGTTTTGCCTTGGATCAGTGTGGAAGCATTACCAGATCCGGTAAAAGTAGTTGCAGGTTCATGTGCGAGGGTGTGGAGGCAAGCTGGGTTGAGTGTTCATGCCACAAGATTTGCTGTTTTCGTTGAGCAGAAGACTGGCGCTTTTGAAGGCTCCGTGGTTTAAACAGCTCCACCGGTGAAACATGAAGGCCGCAGCTCCCCGCCAACTAATTAACTCACATGTTGCAACCGCTGCTTTGACACACCATCCCCGCTAAAGAGAAAGCGTCTTTTGGTTGCCATTTGAGCACGAGTTTCCCTTTGGCATACACAATCTCAATTGCCCTCACAGAAAATGTACTCAGCGATACCCTCCTGTCCATAAATATGGAAGCTGACTGCGGGATCCTGGAAGACACTTTTCCTTCAAAAGGGGCCCTTTGCTGGGTTCCATGTTAGTGGACAGAAGGGCAAACATGGCTGTAACCGGACTGTGGCAATTGGGTTGGCTCCCTGGCCATGACCCCACCAAGGGCACATCACGAGGTGGATGGCCCCGTGGAGCCCTTGGGCAAGTTCGTGCTGGTGAAGCAGGCGCAGGCCGAGGAGATCACCAAGGCCGGAGATCCAAACGTCGCGAAATGTTGCGCGGGACCAAGGTCTTGGCTGTGGGTGGTCTCCCCACAACGCTGGACCCTTGCACTTGTATCGTCCTTTCCTGTAGGCCAGGCAATTACTTTCTCGGGATTGAACTTATTCGCTTTTCTTCGGAGCATTGTGTTCGTGGGTTGACCTTTTTTTTTGCCTCATCCCAGACTTCCCGGGTTTTCTTGGGTTGACACGTCTTTTGTTTGCCTCATCCCAAAAGGGAGGCCCCCAAGAGGCAACGCCCCGCTGGTTGGGCCCATCCGTTGCCAGGCAGGGCTGCTGCTGCCGAAGAGCGAGAAGCCCAAGGAGGGCGAGGTGGTGGCGGTGGGGCCTGGCGAGGCGCGGCGCTTCGGGCGCGGCAGGGCGCGGCAGGGCCTTGGCGCTTCGGGCGCTTCGCTTTGGCCGCTTTAAACGGCAACGAAGCCTTTGTTTGGGTAAACTGCTTGGTGGTTTGGAGTTCGGTGGGGATTCGCAGTCCTGGCTTTTGAAGAGATGGGAAATCCCTCCTGAACCAAGAAGTTGCAACCAGAGTCTGCCCCTTTTTGACAGCTTTTTTGGGGGGTTTAGGGTTCCGATTTGGTTTAAAGTCAACCAAACACAAAAAGATGCCGATTCCTTTTTTCCCATGGCCACTGGGCATCTGAGGAGTTGGACCCCAGACATGATCTTCAGCTTTCCTGGTGGGGTCCCTTTACACCGACCCCAAAAAGGGAACCCCTGCAAAACGAGACGCCCATTTCATGAAGGGGTCCCTTGGAAAAAAAAGAGAGCGAGACACACGTGTCATGAAGGGCTTTGGGAGGGGGCATTGATGCTGAGTTGATCAGCCCTTAAAGACTCAAGGGGCGACGAGACTTGTAGATCCAGGATTCCCTATGGAAGCCGAAAGAAGGTTTTCTTAGCGACAGTGCTTCGGACAGTAAAGGGCCCCCCCTGATGATGAGATGCGGCTGCATGTTGGTCAATCACAATGGGTTCCAATTCTAGCGAACCCCAGCGACAAAGTAATTAAGAAACAATTAATGCAGGAATCCGCTCTTTTGATTTGTTAGCATGGGTGAGGGATTTGCCTTCGTTACCAGTTGTTCTTTCAATCCAACCTAAATGAGTTCCGCCAAAGGGCCCCGCACCCATGTCGTGTATGCTTCTTGTTACTCACTCAGCTCATTGCCTCAGGCCAACGCAGAGTCGGGCGTGATGGTGCCAATGTCCGTGCAGGTCGGTGAGAAGGCGTCGGCCCTGCTGCTTTCCCATAGTTCAAGGAAACCCAGCTCGGAAAAAGTCTATGCTTGGGTGTCCGTACGAAAATCAGGCAAGGCTTGCTCGTGCGTGCCACATGCCCATGGAAGCCGCTTTGGTTGCTTTCTTGAATTGGGTGTGGCTCAAATTAAAGAGCTAGGGTTACGCGGTTTTAGTCTTTGTTTCCATTTACCAGCCTTCCATTTTGGCGTTACCCATTTTTGACAACCACAGCCACTTGAAGGACGATATTTGTCCAACTTTCCATCACAGTTCTTTGCCCAAGTCAACTTGCAGCTGTGCAGGTCCTGTACAGCAAGTCCGAATCTTATGTCCAGATTGTCCATGCACATCTCTGGTTAGCGGCAATAGCCAGTCCCCGCTGTCTCTCGAAAAAAGCTTGTCCGAGGTATGGTGGCTCCGAGACCATCGAACGTGAGGGTGAGGACCATGTGCTGGCTGCTCGCCCAGCTTGTTGAAAGAGATCACTGCTCATTGGATGAAAAGCTACACACCCGTGCTCGCTCGAATCCGTGTGTGTGTGTGTGTGCATATGTTCAGGATGCAGGATGCAGGGCCTTCTTTGCCTCTCAGCAGTCGTTCTATTTGTTAAACCGCTGGGAGTGCTCACAGATGTTCGCATGCATTCGGATAGCCCAGTTGTTTGTTGTATGTGCGAAGGTCCGAGAAGATGACGTGCTTCTGAAGTACGAAGGCCTCAAGGGGCTTGCGTAGTTGCCGTTCTTCCGTCTTTCTGTCAAATAAGGACGAGGTTCATTTGAAATTTCCGGTACATAGTCAATTTGGGAGGCGCATAGGGACTCACTAGGCTTCCCGGAAAATTCAATCAAACTCACCTTTCAGCCAATATTGCATACGTCTCCCATGTCCAGGATGGGAATAGCATGGAATAGCTGTTTTGGCCCATTTCCCTACAAGCGAAGCACGCGCGTGATGCCAGGTGATGAGCCTTTGCTGGAGAAGATCAGCATGCCTCGGGGCAAGGCCTTTGGTGATTTCATGTGTTTTGTTGACAATGGCACATTTGCAAGCTTAAGGCTATCCATGTCCAACGTTGAGTCAAGCGAAAGATGGTCAGATTCAGAGTTTTCACTGTGGACATGACAGATTGGCGTGTGAAGGATGTAGTCTCTGACAAGCGATGATTGCATTGTCGTGCCTTTGGGCACGGATGGCTGCATGCAGCGATTGACTGAACCAGCATAGCGCTTCGTCGTGATTCTTCCCTCTCGTCGTGGCTTTGCCTCCATGACTATGTTTGCTGTAGCACGGATAATCAGGCTTGGCAACACTGGTTGCTTCCCCCGCCAATTCCCTGCTTTTCCTGCAGTTCTGATCTTGTTTGTTGGGGAAACAACTGTTGTTCTGTGTTTGAGCGCCTCGCGAATTGAAACAATTTCGCGCGAATCTGTCTCAACAAAGAAGACCTATTCGGAGATTCTGCTCATGGATGCAACAGCGGCCACTTGGCTGTGGGTCACAAATAAGCATCCAAAATGGAACCCTGGCAAATGGAACCAAAGACTAACACCTGCGGTCCCCTGGCGATTTTATTTTGACCCATAGCTAACTGTTTATATTCACATGCGCGTTACATCCTATTCGGTCAGGAACCCCTCGCTCGGAAAATGGGAAAAAACTGGCCTCGTCTCCGTTGACCGAGAGATGGACCACGACCTTAGCCGCGCTCTTTCGGGAACCAGCCTCACAGCCGATTCACCAGGTTTTGGTGAAGCTGATGCGCAAGGAGCAGGCCCCTTGGCCGAAAGTCACGTAAACTTCACTTGGGCGTGGGTCAAGCTTAGACCACAGGTGTTAGTCCATGTGTCCATTTACCAAGGATCCATTTTGGGCACCTATTTGTGACACTTCATTTGACAAATGGCTGTGGCTCAAAAAAGTGGTTCCAAAATCAACCCTGGTAAGTGGAAACATGGACCAAGACCTGCGTCACCTCTACTGTTTAATTTTGAGCCACATCCAAATGGGAGCACCCTTTTGCTTGGGTAGGAATGGTAATCAACCTTTGCAGAGGAAATCTAGAACAGGGTTGTATGGGTCCTCTTAAGGGACCCACATTTTAAGACTTGGGAAGATTTACCAAGAGGTGTTGGACGCCAATTTAAGCGATCAGTTTGTTTGGAAGACATGAGGCTCCGGACCGATCATGGTTTTGAGACTTGCAGATGTGAAAGAAAGAGGTTTTTAATTGGAGCTGGCAGGCATGTTCTTTTAGTTATGTTTGTCCAGTGAGTGAAGAGACAGCACTTCTAATCTTAAAAGGTGCACGGGAACGAGGAATTGGATGCTATCGCTTTTGTGCGGATTTTGAGGATGCCTTCCATCTGAGGATCTGATTTCAAGCGGGGGTTAAAATGCCTTGCAATGCGCTAAGTGGTGTGCATTTGTTGTGCAGTGGCACGGAGTGAGTGTTTTCTGCCTTTAGTGCACCTCGGAAGTAGTCAAGCAAGCCACGAGCAGTGACCTTATCAGGATGCCTGACATGCAGTGCCATTGGCATTATCTCGCCCAAAAGCGAAGATATGGGTATGGGTCAAAATCAAATCACCAGGGGACCGCAGGTTCCCTTTACCAGGGTTCCGTTTTTGGCACCTATTTTTGACCCACAGCCATATGCAGGGCTCCTTAAAAAAAACATTTTGCCCATTTGAAACATGGCTTTTTCCACCAAAGTAAAGGGAAACCTCCATTTACAAGGCAATGTTCAGGTGTATAATGTAAGGATCCCTGCTATGGCTGAAATGAACAAGGTGGCGACTCACGTCGCGCCGTTTTTCGTCGGGTGTTTCGTCCCTCCATCTCTCCGGCAGCGTCGTGCCAGGAGACCTCCTTCGGGCTTTTGCTCTCCGAAGGGGCAGCGGAGCAGACGACAACGGCCGGGGAGGCAAAGTCGCGAAGTGGGGTTGGTCCAAGATCTGCCAAATACGTCTTTTTTTTTTGATTTTGATTTTTCAGGACAGGAAAGTCTTGAATGTGTGGACAGAACCAATCGACCTGCAAATGCTGTCATTCAGCAGACTAATTCCTTAGCAGTTTCCAATGGATTAGTATGCTGCACTTACACAGGTTGAGAGATGATGAGTTGGCTGCGTTGGCCGCAGGTGACTTGATATCATTGTCCACAACAAACATATCACAAGGCCGATGAAGGTGACTCACTGCTAAGCCGAGCCCATCCCGCGATTTGGCCACACCAGCGCGTTGGCGCGCCGGCTCAGTACTGTACATATGGGTGTGGGTCAAAATTAAGCCACCAGGGGACCGCAGGTTTTAGTCTTTGGTTCCATTTGCCAGGGTTTTATTTTGGGTACCTATTTTTGACCCACAGCCATATGCCTGCCAAATGGTAAGAACACCCGCTGAAGTGCGCCCCCTTAGCACTGCACTTGTGCCGATTAAACGGCAAGAACGCCCACTCAAGCGCTCTGCGTGTGTGCCATGGCTTTGCTGACAGGGCTTCGGTAGTGTCGGGATTTCTCGGAGCTTCCCAAGTTTGCCAAAAAAACAACAACAATCTAGTTGGGTGTGTCGTTTTCTGAGGGTGCCCTTTGTTTTATGGTTTGAAAGGGAACACCAGGAAAGCCACCATTTTGACAAAACACGCGCCATCACTTGCCACTTGCTGTAGTGGTACTCAAGCGCGAATGCAGAAGCTTGCAATTTTGGGCAGGTGTCTGCGGTCGTGCGAGTACAGTTTGCTCATAGCCATGTTGATTGGAAGACCGTATCACCTTTCATACACCAATACAAAGTATGCTACACATCAGAACTGACAACCATTTGGACAAATCGTAGCGCGCAACCCTCACCTTGCGACGTTGCGCACGATGCCGTGTCTTGTCTCCGTTGTCCCAGAGCCATGGCCATCTCTCGACGAGGGCCATGGCCCAACGCAGAGCCCTGGGCCGACTTGGGATTTCGGCCGATTCCGGTCCCTCGGAAGCCAAATGTTTGAGGACCCCAAACGCAGATGGCACCCGGGTCCCATGCCAGGGCGTGGTCGTGAGCTCGTTCTCGCGCGGTTTCGGGAGCCTCGCGCGAGGTGGTGGCTGTTGGCCCTGGCGTGGTGCTCGCAAATGGCCTGGAGCTCGGACTTGGACGCCTCAGAGGTCCTAGTTCCCTCTTTGGCTCTCCTGTTGAGGCCAACCCGTGGTTGACTTTCCATTTAGCGTGCAGGGTGAAAGTGGACATGGAAGGAACCCGGCAAAAAGAAGGAAGTTCCAGGAAGTAGTACTGCCGTGACAAGAAGCAGAGCCTGTTGCTTTTTGGGTAGCTGCCTTGCCTGGTTGCAGGATTGTATGTTTGCTGACAACTCACAAGTGAAGTCTACAATCCGCGATTTGCGCATCTGGCGCAGACTTTTTTTTCTTCGGCTAAAGTTCAAAGCCAACGCCGAACTAAGGCGGATATTATTTCCTCCGGATGAAGGGAAACATCACGTTGACGAATACCTTGACTCGATCGTCCTGGATTGACCTACCCTGCACTAACATGGAACACACCAGAGGATCCCTTGCAAAGGAAAGTAGTCTTCCAGTCCCCATCAGTCAGCTTCCATGTTCATGGATGGGAGGGTAGATACTTTGATGCCTGCCTTGCCCCGTTTTTGTAGCGGTTTGGTTCGACTTGCTAAGCACTAGTCAGGTGAGGAGCTGCCGCCTCCCGTCGAGGCGTGTTTCGAACGTCGGAAGGCGAATTGCTTTGGACCTTGCAGGGAGCCGTTAACGCGGAGGGGAAAGTGAGGAAGCGGAGCTGTTGAAGTGTGGGCTTCGAGTTATTTGCGGCTTAGCGTCTTAGCTACCCAAGAGGAACCCACGGAGAGCTATTCAGTGGTCGGGTCTGGGAGCTTGGACCCTGGCCCCAGCCGCCGTTTTGGAAGACCAACAGAGTTGTGGTTCTAGAACTCTGTCCGCCACCTGTGAATGGGCTGACAGAGATCATTGTTCTAGGAGTCAAATATATATATATATATATATAGTATCCTATAGTATAGTTGGAGCTGGTGTTTTTGTCTGCGTCAACCGCCAAAAAAGGAATCTCTGCGTCGGCGGTTTTTCTTTTACCACCTGGATGAGCGGTTCACATATACTCTGCGTCTCCTTTGTAGGTGGGCGACATGGTCCGCTTCCGCTACGGGGACGAGGCCAGGTGTTTCCAATTTTCCGAGCGAGGGGTTCCTGACCGAATAGGATATGGGTATGGGTCAAAAATAAACCACCACAGGACCGCAGATTTTAGTCCATGTTTATTTACCAGAGTTCCATTTTGGGTACCTATTTTTATTCCCACAGCCATATAACGCGCATGTGAATGTAAACAGTTGAGGCTTGCACAGATGCGCATGTTCGATAGACCGCCTTTCATGAGCAGATGTGCATGCCTTTCGACTGGGAAGGAGGCAGTTATGCAGTTGGAACCCAACGCCGGAACTGGGCATTTTGGAATCACAAGAAGGAGTCCTTGTTACGCAATGGTCCAAGACCCACTGCAAGAAAGGTATATGACATGGGGTCATGGCCAACTCAAACACGATGACGCATGTTTCCTTTCCGGAAAAGCCCTTGTAGTACAGGCTGCTCCCAAAAAGCCACTATCTGTTGCATTTTCTGAGATTTGCTTGCCTTCAGCTGCCAATCAGGAAAGCCTAGTGGTGCCTTGACTCCTTGACTAGTGCTTTCTCCTGGGTTCCAACAGGCATGACAAGGGGAACTCTGCTGTACCAGGTGAATTTGGATGTCGGCGACGACACCTTCACCGTAGCCTCCTGGCAGCAGAAGAAGACTGAGATCTAGCCTTATCCTGGTAGCATGTGTTGGTCATTGCATGGCGTGTCCTTGAGAGTGGAAGTCTGCCAGAAACGCGGACCTCCTTGGCTGCCGGTGCTGGTGGCTATCCAAACTGAACAGTTGCCGGCGCTCCGCACGCGTGACTGTACGCAATTGCGTCTATATACCAACCAGCATCAAGGCGACGAGCACCAACAAATGCGTCAGCTTGGACGGCTCATTTGAGTGTCGTTTGTACTTCCGCATACCGAAAGCTATGTTTGGACATAGATCCGCTTGCAAGCGGCGTCCAAGATCCGAATCCCTGGTTGGATTTCGTAGCCATGTTGCCGTCAGTGGCACTCTTGTTCCCGTTTGGCGTGGTAGGTCCTTTTTTGTGGTCAAGCCCAGAAAGGCGCATGTGTTCTTCCAGGGTCACTGGACGACTGGAAGCCAGTTGACTGTTTGAAGTTTGAAGGTGGGCACCTCCAACTGCATCGCCAAGTGGCGCAGTTGAGGCGGGGATTTGCGAGATGCCATCGAGCCATTGGAGTTGAGTCATGGGGTTTGCTGGGCACCATGAACCCAGCGGTTGTTTGGTTGTAAAGGTCATGAAGTGGGCCAGCAAATGAGCCTTTCGCACCATGTCCAGTACCCCAAGGATCTTGGTACACCACGATGGGTCCTTTTGAGGTCCAGCACTTTTCTGTAGAGGTTAGGTCCCCTTCCCCCTCCAATTCGGGGTCCTCTTTGATGCTTGGGGCGCTTCATTCATTGCTCGACTTCGGCTGACCCAATGTTACCTTTCATGTTTTGGCCTGTTGTATTGTTCAACTAGCAAACAGATAACTCTTGAGGGGGGCGGGTCTAAGTCTGGCCTAGTCTTGTGGATGAGCCGTGCGCACCGATTGCCAGTCGGCTGAGTCAGATGCATGGCCCGCAGGCCGTCCCCGAGTTTTGTGTCTCCCAGTGGCGTTTGAGAGGGGCGAGAGCCAAGTGGGGGCCATCCTTTTTGGAGGAACTGTCCTTTTTCAAGTTAGTTGAGTTGGGCAGCCAGTGACCCATCCATTTGGAGCTTGTTCAGGGCGTTTGGCTGAAGGCCACGCAGCAAGACACCCATTTCTTCGCCGATCTCAAGCGTCATATGTGCTCAGCAGTGTTGCATCACTATGCTGGCGCTCTCGGAATTCCAAAACCTCGTTGTTGTTTTCGCAAGATATTATTTCCAGATACAAGGAAGGACACCCCCTCTCAAAGGACAGTTTCGGGTGGCTAACCCGGATAGATCTTTGTGATTCCGAGTGCGGCTACAGACTAGGCAGATCTCACGGCCTCGCCGCTTAAGAAACAGCGCGGCTGCTGACGTGTGCGTGTATAGGCATACATGTATGTGTGTGTGTGTGTGTCTATGGTTTGATTGCTTGGTCGTTTGTTTGTGTGCTTGTCCGTCTGTTTGTTTGTCTGCCTGTTTGTTTGGTTTGTCTGTTGCAGGCAAAGCTAGCTTGTGTATGTCCGTGCGTGAGTCCGTGCTGTGCGCGCTGTACTGAGGGCAGGCATATCACAATGAGACATGCGAAGGTTCAGATTTCCTGTGCAGGCTTCCTGCTGTGGGAGTGCTGCAGAAGCGAGGCATCATTGGTAGCCAGCGAATTTGCCTGGTGCTGTTTGACACCTCTAGCAGCAAAACAAGCGTTGCCTGCAATGCGCAGCATTTGCTTGCCATATCTATGTGAGGAGCCATTCAAAGCAGCAGCGCCAAGCTGTTTGTCAACATGACAGCAGGTGTGCTCTTTGAATAAGACTCCCGAAGTTTATGAGGTTGATCTGCGACATTAAAAGGAAGTTTGGGACATTGTTTCGACAAAGGTTGATCCTTGCTGAGATTGACAGTCGGAAGCAGGTCGAATCCAGCAAGGTGTGCTGCTTTTGCTCCAAGCAGCGAAACATAGCACTCAGGTGCACATGCATTGGCACACATTCCAGAATGCTATGCTCATGAGTTGCGTTCTTGCACATCAGGAGCCATCGACGGCCGCACGCACCTATACAGAGCCATCATGCGTACCTGTTTGCTTTAGACATTTAGACGAAGACAAACTCATGGCTGTCCGCGCGAGGCTTGACATCTATTCCAGCAGTGGATTCACAACACATTGGAAGTGAACCAAGCACGGCCAACCACAAATTGGAGGCGAGCGGCTGGCTGAGCTCTTTCAGGCGTCCGGTTGGTTGCCATGGCAAAGCGAAAGCAAGGATCCGGCAAAGCGAAGCCTGAGAAGCCAGAGGACAAGGAAGCTCCGGCGGTTGGTTCGGTCAACATCATTGGTTTCATTTGGTTCTGGACATGCGAGCACCAAACATTGGCACACAAGAGGGAGGCTGATTTGTGTCCATGTCGACATCAGGGCAGCTCGAAAAAAAGTTCTCAGAGCCAGCTGCAGGTTCAAAGCTGGTTTCTTCCCGTGCCAGATGGCAGTGTCCTTGTCCCACTACGGATGAACTGATTGGGACGAGGGATTCCGAAAATCCCCCCCCCATTCAGGTTGAGCCACTTGACCCGCGAGGCGGAAGAGCCACAGGCAGAGGCAAAGGAGGAGGAGGAGAAAGCGCCTGAGAAGGAGGACAGCAGAGAGCCATGGGCTTTCGTGGTTTTGGTTGTGCTTGGGCAGATGAGTGTTTTTTACGCTAGCCAGCAGCAATTTGTCGCCGGAGGTCAGCATGTCAAGTATGCGGAGAGGAGGATCATGTTATGGGTGCATGTATATATACATATATATATATGTATATATACATCATATGTGAATGATTCGCTTGCAGGAGCCGCCCCAGGAGGCACAACCGGAAGCAGCTGCTGAGGAGCTCACACCATGGTTTTGCAAGTGCCATACCGCTGCCAAACTTCCCCTGAGGCTCGTTTGCCACAAATTGGGGACCTTGGGACAAGGATATGTTGTGGCGCCGCATAAAAGGGGTCCAAAAAGCAGTCATATTTTTCACCGCCCATGAACTGGGGGTGATTCTGCCCCGGTCAGCTCTCGGAGTCGGAGTCGCGCAGCTTCAATGGCTGAGAACCCACCTTGACAATGTCCTGACGGCAAAACAGTTACTAGCATATGCAGAATATGTATAGCCGGACTTGTTGTTCCGGTGGCACCCAGGGGCATTCTCGCCGCCCCAGCTTTTGGTGGCCCGGCCAGGTCTTATACTGACCGAGTAACATTACGTTACTCCATTCCATCGCCTTGTAGAATATGTATATATATATATATATATATGTACATACATACAGATATATATATATATATATACAGAGATCTATCTAGATATATAGACATTCATTTGAGCAGCCACACCCTGTTCCCAGTTCTAGCAAGGGCTTCCATGTCTGGCTTCGCAGGGCTAGACTCATGCTTTGCATGAGCCCTTTGAATCGATGTCGGAGGAGCAGTTCATGTTGCTTGTGAGTTTGTACGGGTCAAATTTCGAGCGCTTCCACCCAGAGCCCAAGGCCAAAAGCACATTCAAAGGCGGTCTGTGATGCCATCTTTGCTGAAATGGACAGTTCACTTCAACAGACCGGAGAAACAAGACATTGACCACATGCACCCCTGCTTCTTTTTTACGTTGTACTTGTACTGGGTGCGGGCGGCTTCAAGTTACGCATTTAAGTTCGGTGGGTCTGCCTGCGAAAGCCCTGTAGTAAAGATTGGCAGTGTTCGGTGCCGGAAGAGGAGCAGAAGCCAGCAGAGCAGCCGGAGCAGACAGAGCTGCCGGAGCAGCCGGAGCAGAGGGAGGAGGGGAAGCAGCTGGAACAGTCAGAGCAGCCGGCACAGACAGAACAGCCGGAGCAGACAGAGCAGCCGGAGCAGACAGAACAGCCGGAGCAGACAGAGAAGGCAGACACAGTGGAACCGGAACAGGACGGGGCCAGGCAGAGTCATGTGCAAGGTTGCTCTCTTTGCAAAAGGCCTCCCAGAACGAGGATATGGCTATGGGTCAAAACCCCCATCCCCCCAGTGAACATCCCAATCCCCACTAAAGTAGGTTCTAGAATGGGTGGTGCACCTACCCCAAAATGGTACCATTGATGTTGACCCACGGCCATATTTCTGCATGCCACGGGCCATGTACATGTTTTAAATGTGAGACATGTTCGTCGAGAATGCGCATCCAGCTCAAGGTCATTATGCATTAGATTGGAGGACACGCTGCGGAGGCATTTTCGCAGGCGAAGGTGCTGCACGAGTAGCTTTATGCTCACCCCTCTGCAAAGCCCCGGATTTTCAAAAGCTGGATCCCAAAGTGGCAAAAACAGCTTGACACCTTGCTGCAAGCACCAACTTTGCCACCGGAGCGACCCTTTGAAGTCCATTTGCTGCGTAAGGGCGGTTGATCGTTGAGCTTGCGGCCATAGCATTGCTGCGGCAACGAGAGGAGAGGTCCACAGTAGCACATTGCAGCCTAGCGCGAAGCACCGTGAGGAAGCTTACTGAGCTCAGGCTCAAGTTGTGAGTTGAGAGAGACGTACCTTCCCTTCAGGTGTAGCTCATGTTGCTATTCGCGGAAGCTAAGTGTACCAGCTTCCAGACCACAAGCGTTCCAATGGTCAGGTGAGGGGCTGTAACTGCTCAGGTTTGGGGTGGCTTTATGTGTGGCTAATGCTGTGTCTTTTTGGTAGGATACCTCCAAATTGGT
The DNA here is from genome assembly GCA_963377175.1 of Effrenium voratum. Taxonomy (NCBI): domain Eukaryota; class Dinophyceae; order Suessiales; family Symbiodiniaceae; genus Effrenium; species Effrenium voratum. The sequence continues at coordinate 1,282,905 of CAUJNA010003538.1, read as the reverse complement.
GGTTGGTTCTTTAGTGTCCCTTTGAAACCACTACAAAGGACACATCGATTCTCCTCAAGAAAACCAAAGAAAACCAAAGAGACGCCCATCCATTTCTCCCTGGGCTTCGGGAAGTCATCCGCCAGGAGCTGGCGGACCCCTTGAGCAGCGAGGCCGGGGCGGAGGCGCTACATATACACGGAAGCTACAGGAAACCACCCAGGTTTGGAGGTTCACTCCATTGATATATATATATATATATACAGACATACATGCACGTCTATATACATATATATATATATATGTATATACATATATTGTGTATATGTATATATATATATATATACGCATGTATATATATATAGTATGCATGTCTCTGCATGTATGTATATATATATATACATACAAGTAAGGTCCGGCAGAGCCGGGGGGCGGAAGTTTCAAAGCAGTGAACAACTATAGTTTGGAGAACTGTCCTTGGCCCCTTGCTTCTCTTTCTCTCTGTCTTTTTCTCTCTTTCTCTCTTTCTCTCTTTCTCTTTCTCTTTCTCTTTCTGTTTCTCTGTCTCTTTCTCTCTCTTTCTATCTATCTCTCTAGCTATCTCTATATCTGTTTATTGATCTATCTATCTACCCATCTTTCTCTGCACTTAAAAGTTGCGATGTTCAATCCCCGAAAGTTGACTTCGCGTACTACTTTCGTACTTAAAAGTTGCGATTTTCGAGCCCCAGCTGCGAAACTGGACTTCACGTACTACTTTCGTAGTTAAAAGTTGCGATTTTCGAGCCCCAGCTACGAAAGTGGACTTCGCGTACTACTTTCGTACTAAAAAGTCGCGATTTTCGAGCCCCAGCTGCGAAAGTGGACTTTGCGTACTACTTTCGTACTTAAAAGTTGCGATTTTCAAGCCCCGGCTGCGAAAGTGGACTTTGCGCACTACTTTCGTACTTAAAAGTTGCGATTTTCAAGCCCCAGCTGCGAAAGTTGACTTCGCGTACTACTTTCGTACTTAAAAGTTGCGATTTATCTATAGATCTACCTATCTATCTACCTCTCTATCTCCTATCTATCTATCTACCTCTCTATTTATGTATCTCTCTATCTCTTTATCTATCTAGCTAGTTATTTGTCTATCTATCTACAAATCTATCTATCTCTGTCTATCTCTGTTTCTCTATCTCTTTCTATCTATTTCTCTAGCTATCTCTATATCTGTTTATTGATCTATCTATCAGTCCATCTTTCTCTGCACTTAAAAGTTGCGATGTTCAATCCCCGAAAGTTGACTTCGCGTACTACTTTCGTACTTAAAAGTTACGATTTTCAAGCCCCGGCTGCGAAAGTGGACTTTGCGCACTACTTTCGTACTTAAAAGTTGCGATTTTCAAGCCCCAGCTGCGAAAGTTGACTTCGCGTACTACTTTCGTACTTAAAAGTTGCGATTTTCGAGCCCCGGCTGCGAAAGTTGACCTTGCAAAAATGCTGCGCCTGCCACCAAATCTGTGCTTGACCTTGCTAAAGTGCTGCGCCTGCCACAAAATCTGTACTTGACCTTGCGAAAGTGCTGCGCGTGCCACGAATTTTGCACTTGACCTTGCGAAAGTGCTGCACCTGCCACAAATTCTGTACTTGACCTTGCGAAAGTGATGCGCCTGCCACGAATTTTGTACTTGACCTTGCGAAAGTGCTGCGCCTGCCACGAATTTGGCACTTGACCTTGCGAAAGTGCTGCGCCTGCCACGAAATCGATACTTGACCTTGCGAAAGTGCTGCGCCTGCCACGAAATCTATACTTGACCTTGCGAAAGTGCTGCGCCTGCCACGCAATTCAAACCTTGCGAAACCTTCGCGCGGCCGTGCCAATGGGCCCGTCTCCGAGACCGTTCCGAACCCGTTCCGAACCCGTTCCGAGACCGTTCCGAGACCGCCTCCGTACAGGCGTCGCAGCCGAGGTGTTTGCGCACAGTCCGGAAGCCCAATTCACGCACAGCGCCAACGTTTTCTGCATCTTGCCATCCCCCAGCTCGCAGAGAGTGGACGCAGCACCTTGCGAAAGTGCTGCGCCTGCCACGAAATCGATACTTGACCTTGCGAAAGTGCTGCGCCTGCCACGAAATCTATACTTGACCTTGCGAAAGTGCTGCGCCTGCCACGAAATCTATACTTGACCTTGCGAAAGTGCTGCGCCTGCCACGCAATTCAAACCTTGCGAAACCTTCGCGCGGCCGTGCCAATGGGCCCGTCTCCGAACCCGTTCCGAACCCGTTCCGACCGTTCCGAGACCGTTCCGAGACCGCCTCCGTACAGGCGTCGCAGCCGAGGTGGTTTGCGCACAGTCCGGAAGCCCAATTCACGCACAGCGCCAACGTTTTCTGCATCTTGCCATCCCCCAGCTCGCAGAGAGTGCTTGCGAAAGTGCTGCGCCTGCCACGAAATCTATACTTGAGAAAGCTATCTACGTGTTAAGCTGGCTATATGTCAAAGCTATCTATCTGTCATGCAAGCCTATTGGAAAGCTATCTATCTGTCAAGCTAGCTATATGTCAAAGCTATCTATCTGTCATGCAAGCCTATTGGAAAGCTATCTATCTGTCAAGCTAGCTATATGTCAAAGCTATCTATCTGTCATGCAAGCCTATTGGAAAGCTATCTATCTGTCAAGCTAGCTATATGTCAAAGCTATCTATCTGTCATGCAAGCCTATTGGAAAGCTATCTATCTGTCAAGCTAGCTATATGTCAAAGCTATCTATTTGTCATGCAAGCCTATTGGAAAGCTATCTATCTGTCAAGCTAGCTATATGTCAAAGCTATCTATCTGTCAAGCTAGCTATATGTCAAAGCTATCTATTTGTCATGCTAGCTACCTGTCATAGCTATATGTCAAAGCAGCTAGCTCATTTAGTTCCAGTACTACGGAAGTTTCTTGTTAAACTTCCTTTGATGACCTGTTGCTTGAGGCAAGGGATAATCCATGGTGAATAGCAAGGCACCCTGAGTTTGAACATCTACAGGTCTCCCTATGGCACATCTTAAAACTTGCTTGGCCTATTGCCGACTAGTAGACCAGATATTGGAGGCGATCTAACACCAGACGTGTGAAACGGTTGTTTGATGTGTGTTTGATTGCAAACTTGCTCAACAAAGCATGCATGTTTGCTTGGCGCGCAATGTTAAAGGCCAAATGCTCTCGAACGACACGGAGCCTTGCCATATCTTTAGCGCATGCTAGTAAGCTGGTTACGACGACGGTATGGAAGCTAACCCCACCCCGAATATAACAGCATTGTTATGACCTACTAAATGACCTTGCAATGACCTACTAAATACCCGTTGTCATGACCTGCTAGACAACCGTTGTCATTACCTACTAAATAACCGTTGTCATGACCTACTAAATAACCGCTGTCATGACCTGCTAGATAACCGTTGTCATGACCTACTAAATAACCGTTGGTGTGTCCCACCTACAAACAAAACAGGGGTTGGTAGATCATCCTTGTTGAAATTCCCGTTTTCTTTTTACCAATCGATTGACCTATTTACAAGATCATCCTTGAGGAAACTCCTGGAAAAAGTTTCCAATCGATGGCGTCGGTTTCAATCTCCTGGCCAGGAGCGGGAGGCGCTCACGCGGCTGCGCATGCACGAGCCGGAGGTGGCGAAGCTGCGCGCGGAGGCGGCGGAGCTGCGGAGGCGCCCCTTCTGCGGGGGCGAGGGGCAGGGGATCTGTTTCTGGGTCCCCAATTGGTGCCCGTTGACCGTTTTTTTTTGAGGGGGAGGGTTCCCCTACCAAAATAGATTTTCGGGGGAGGGTTCCCCTACTAAGGTAGACTATGGAAAAAAAGGGTACTGCTAGGTTTAGGGAGGGGGGGGCCGACTCTTATTTGGTTGGGATCTCAAACCTTTCTCTCCCCCCTCGAAGTGTGTTTTTGTGTTTCTCCCTCGAAGTAGGTTTTGTTTTTCCCCTTGGTGCACCCCAGTCTGCTTGTGACCTCTGGCGCACACTGCTGGGGGTGCTTGGGGGACATGGACAATGTCAGTTGCTCAGGTTACTCTTGTTCAGTGGTTTGGATGGTGAGATTTGAAGCCCTGGTTCTTGAGGAAATGCTGAGTTTGGTTGGGTTCGAAGGGCAACCAAAAAAAACCGAAGTCCATTTTTTTGGGGTCTCATTTTGAAGGAACCACCTCAATAGTTGTTGGTGGACACAACCCCCCAACTGATAAATGATGCCCACCAAAGGCCCCTGATGGAATTCATGCCCATTTGGACACAGTGTGAGAGGAGAGGCTGAATAATTTGAATAGGGTGGCGGCGTACTTCGACGTTCAGAAGAGAGCAATGAATGATTATTAATCGCTCTTATTAACTTACTCGGCCCCAACAACAGTTTAGACCCACCTTTCTTCTGCCTTGAAGGTACTAACGAGACCCTTGGGCAAGTAGACAAATTACAACGGGCTTGCTGCTCGGGGGTAAACAGAGCGAACACCCATGATGAAGGTCCTTTGCTGGAAACCTCCATCATTTGGACTATTTAATTCGCCCGGAGGAATTTGCATTTTGGGCGACCAACCCCAAAATGCATGTTGGTGCGTCTTCTTCGATTGTACCCTTTTTAGCGGTTTGGGAGGCAATTCAAAAAAGACACCCATTTGCGGCGGGTGGGTGAGGGTTTGAACACAGAAAGGAAGCTCCTCATGTTGCCTGCGGTCGGACTGATCCTGGATCTAGCCCTTGGGTTGTTTGAGTTGGTCCCTTTCTGGGTCAATGAGTCAATAAGGTTCCCCACAAACCTTGGGGGGGCTTGGGCAAATCCCCTCACCGCATGTCCGCGTCACCCGTTCCCAGGCACGCCCCTTGCAGGAGGAAAACACAAATTTTCAGGGTCAAGGGTTTTGGCGCCACTTTCCCCACCAGCCCCTTTTTTGGGGCTCTTCAAGAGTAATCTTGGGCTCATGGACACGTTGAGTGCGGGATTTCACGACTCGCCTCCCATCTAGCCGCCATGTTTTTCTTGAGGCCACCTTTAAAGGTGCCTCAAAAAACAATCCTGGATCAACCCATGGGTTTCCGTGGCTTCCATCGGTGGCTTGTCCCTGTGGGGTCTTTGGATGGTGTCCATCGGTCCGTCGGTCCACTCGCGAGGAATGGGTCGCAGAGCGGCCCGGAGCTGCGGAGCTTCTGCGAGGCGGCGAGTCGCGTGGAGGCCACGCTGCAGCTGGAGGAGGCGCTGCTCGAGCGCCGCTTGGCCGCGGCGCTTGGCGCGGGCGTTATCTCTTCTTACAGAGTGACCATGCTCCTTTACATAGTTGGCTATTCTTCTTTTTGCATCAGACAATTCAGTAGTTTCTTTAAGGGCAATTCTTAATCCTATAGATCCAGCTATTGCAACTATCGTACCAAAAAAGCATATCTCCATCCATGAGTTGGATAGCGTGGATGGGGGGGGATTGTTGGGAGGGGGAACTCCAAAAGTATCCGTGGAGTTGGAAGGGGCGATGCACTTCTTGATGGGTTTGGAAGGGGAAGACCCTGGGATCCATCTTGCACCTCAGCGGACAGATGAAGTGCTCAAAGCGAGAAGCTGTCTCTGTGGGTATGTGGGAGTGTCTGTTTTTCAAGGTACCTTGTTGTTGTGGTTTCAAGCGAAACCATGGAGAGAACCACAATTTTCGGGCCAGGCCGCGTTTACATTGGAAAAACTTGTAGGAGGAGGTTTGGGTTGCAACCAATCAGACTACAGCTGCAATTACATGGTATCCCTGTGCATATCCAGTGATTGACGTCATTGTCATGCCCTGACTGTGCTCTGCTTTGTTACATTCGGGGAGCCAAGTTTCATGTTTCCGCCCGCTGGAATGGTATGATGTTTATGTTGCTTTACAGTGGCGCACATGTTGGATGTGAGTTTCTCTGGTGAGTGGCGTGCTGAGTTCCGTGCCGGCAACAATTGCTGGCGACAAGTTGGTGTGACTTCGGGCACCTAATGGCAGAAAAGATGGGGTGTTGCAGTGCGGATGTTGCCGTTTGTTGTCCGTTCTTGCAGATGTGTATAGCCGCTGTATTTCAAGTTTTCTTGCTGCCCGGGTAATCCGGACACTTGTCTCTTGGAGCCTGGGTCACGAAGATCTTGAGTAGCCCCGAAGTCGCGCCTTGCAGTTGGGATTCGGACTGGCGACTGTTGCCCTTTGAAGAAGAGCTTAATTTTCAACAATATCTTGCAGATGTGTATAAGGAAACTTTCAGGAACGATATTGCTTGACCTAGAAGTGCTGTTGAGAGCGAAATGGATGTGCTGTCGACCTGTTTGGGTGAGGGCCCCACCCAGACTTGGAATGAGACTGCCAATCAATGCATTGACAGCAAATCGTGCATCAATGTGCATGCAATACAACGGAACATGGCATGTCCACGAACGAGCATCGAGTCCAATGTCGTCTGACCAGGCATCCAAAAGGGTTCTCGCATATTTCCGGTGGGTTATTGGACCTTACCTTGTCGCCGCCTGATGAACATGATCTTTCTTTTGGCTTGGAAAGCAAAGCGGCTGAGGAGAGGCGGTGAGTTCTCAAGCTGAGTGGCCTGCACAGGAGCGAGGGGCGGTGGGGGAAGCGGGCTCTTGTTGGCTGAACACCTCAAAGCAGTCTTACTTGATGTTTTTTTCCAAGGGTCGTTCTGACTCTGAGTACTGGTACCATGTGTTGCCTTGTTGAACAGGAAACCACTGGGGAAACAGCCACGTTTGGGGTTTCCAGAGCCATGAAGGTCGGAAGAGCGAACACTGGCCTAGACGCCAGCATTCTTCCGAGCACAACCGCCGAAGGCTCGAGTGCCTAGAGAACCTCAACTTCAGGATGCCCAGATACTCGCAGAAAATGTGAGGATGACTCCTTCACCAGCCACTTTGGGGACTCTGCGTATGAAATGCTTGGAAGGTTCATTCCAGCCCATACTACCTCAAGATCAAGTTCGTGCCAGGTACCTCATGGCTTTCCTCGTTTCCCCCTCGCACCCGTTTTGAGCTCCCTCCTTCCTGGACCCGAGGACCTGAAGGAGGCGCGGCGCCTCATGTCCGCGCTGGACTCCTGGGAGGCCGCCGGCGCCTCAAAGCGAACGACGCAGCGGGACTTGAGCGCCACGTGTCGGGAGGTGAGCCACGTTTTGGACCGGAGGTAAACAGTTTTTGGGACTTTGTCCCAAAAAGTGTTGGAGGGAAACACTTCAGACTTTGGCCAACTCACCGCAATATCGGAAAAAGGGGTCGGGGTCCCCTTTATCCGTTATCCTTTCTGCTGGGTCCCTCATTTCGAGTGATTGTCATGCGGATTTTCGCGTGTGTGTGTGTGTGTGTGTGTGGTGTGTGTGTGTGTGTGCGCCTCGAAATGTGTGTTTGCTTTGCAAACACCACGCAGACGCAGATATACGTGCATATCTTATGTATCATGTATATATATATATATATGTATATATACGGCCGCGGTGCAAAAATTAAGCTCTGGATCAAGGGCCAAATCCCACGATCTACACACCCGATCCTGGCTCGTTGGCTACCTTAAAATAGCGATGACTTCGCGCTGAAGCAATCAGTTGGTTGGCACCAGCATTCATGCAACATTTTTAATATAGCATTCTCTTTTTCAATGGTAGCAGTTTAGCACTTAAAGTAGCAACATTCATTCAACCTTAAAATAGCGACATACTTGCATGGCACTGTAGTCGCTGGAAGAAGGTAAGAAAACCAGAACATGCTACACACGGGTTCTAGCGCGCAGCAAAACCGCCACGGTGCATTGCCCCCCCCCTCTCAAGCATGACCTCACACGCCTGTCTTGGTGCTTGTCGCTGTGGAAGATGTGAATTGTAGAACTCAAAAGTGGGACTTATCTGACCTGTTCCACTGTGTTTCATGAACAACGTCTCTCGCATGGAGCCATGGGACAAATCACAACCCAATGCGCCTGCAATGGAACGCACGAATCAGTTGCCCTGATGAGTTTCCGCCTGTTGGCATGCGCATCACTTTCCCTCTGATTCTGGCTTCTTCTTGCCGGCGAACCTGGCAAAGGAGCCGACAATCTGAGAAGCACCACACGGTATCACGAGTAGTCCATGCAAGTGCATCACTTCAATCAAAGTCGCCCTTTTGATTGCAAAGGATTTGAAGCATCCTCGAGCACAGTTTGACATGTACTCCTGAAGGCCAAACTATTTTTTTCTCTAGAGAGGCTTGTCAAAAGCGATACTTGTTTCGGTGATAACTAGCCGGGGTCCAAAAAGGGTCTGACCCTATCCTCGGTAACCTGAGGCATTGATGAAAGGGAAGGCGGTGCTTTCCATGGAGGCGGATGGAGGCAGCCCAGTCGAACCGCCTTCGAGTCCAACCGGGTAATGCTCGTGCCGGATGGATGCGGTGTCCCTTGTGGGATTTCGTAGTTGAATTCGGTGAATAACCCAGTCCAAGGGTGTGTATTTGTTCTTTATGTTCTTGGTTCTTGCATGCTAGGGATGGTCATGAACACTAAGTTAAGACAACCATCAAGATTTCTATGCACCGCCATCCTGCAGTGGGTCCCGCTAGTGGGTGCTGGCCTAGTAGGAAGTTTAGACAACTGCGAGTTCGAATTGCGGGTCGCTCCCGTGATCCACGTTGTGACCAACGGAAGACACCAGACAAGGCACCCTGGCCTGCGAGCGGCACATGTGGCTGTCAAAACCAATGGGATCCCATTTGGGGTAGGTGCACCACCCATTTTAGAACCTATTATTTAGTGGTTGGGTTGGGATGTTCACTGGGGGTACGATTTGGATTTTGACCCATGGCCAAGTGAATGTCAGGCTTTGCGATTTTAGTGGCGGTACGATTTGGATTTTGACCCGGCCGACTTTCTCATTGCCTGAATCACTGGCCCTGACGTTCACGCTGTGTGGCAGCGGTTTGTTCGCCACGCACGTGTGGCGTCCAAAATTATGACTCACTCCATTGAAGGTGTCACTTCCCCAAGGGCACCGCAACAAGGCGAGAGTCGAAGGGCGCCTGCGTTCCTTTTCGGCAGCAATGCTCCTGACTATTCGTCAAACCTGGTGGACCAAGGGCAATGTAACTGGATGCCTGGGAGTTTGTTTTCAGGAGTGAGTTGGGCCTCACCAACCCCCAGACAACTAACCCAAAACACGTCAGTTGGCCACCAGTCCCTGAATCATCGTTGGCGCCAAAAAGCGTCCTTCTTCACCAGGGCTGCTCAACCAGGCATTGCGTTCAGGGATCCCAGACAAGGTAGCAAATTGCCCGAACCCCCCAGAAACCCAAGCTGAGTCCCCAGGTGCCATTTGCAGCAGCCTGGGCGCAGTGCTGGACAGCTTCCGACAGCTGAAGCAGGCGGAGAGCCAGGCGCAGGCAGGGACAAAAAGGTGTTGGAATGACACCTAGGTGGGTGATCACTGGATGCTACGTCGCAATTTGTTTTTATTTGTTTTGTGTTAACTTGTAGCTTTTCCAGAGCCTCTATTTAGCACCCAAATCAGTATGGGTTCGTCTCAAACTGGAATTTGGAACTCCCCAAATGCATGGGGTTCCTTGGCGTAAATGAACAAACCGCGTGTAAGCTTTGGCATCGGGCTTGCCGCGTTGAGACAGGTCAGGTGTTCTGAGTGGAACGACAGACCCTTGATGAGCCACAGCCCAAATCCGGCAATTCGAGGGAACAAATGGCAGCGGGAATCCGCCCATTTGATTATTTACATGTTTGTCGCTGCCAGTTTCGTTGTTTTTCTGACTCAGGCTTCCTGTCGGTTTCCTTTGAACGCCATCCATAAAGATGTCCCTATGCCTCTTGGAAAAGCAGCCGGTACACTGCCATGTTTGTTGCTTGGAGGGTCGGTGGTTGCTACGGTGGTTTCCAAGACTCCGATGCAGTGCTTGATGACTCGTCTCAGGCGGGCGACTGCGCTGCTGTGCAGCACGCGGACATGGGCATCGCCGGCAAGGCTGGTGGCATTTGGTGCGGGTCAGTTGCCGGACAGGACGTTCAAGCGCCATACGCAAGAGGAAGTGAGGAGCACAACGAGCATTCATATACGCAAATGCATCTATTCCGTGATATCTATATATATATACATACATACATATATACACACCCCAACCGAGTGTTTTAAGCATTTGACGCGCAATTCTGACCGCCAGGATTTGGTCACAGATTTGATGCATTGTTGGGTGGTTGGTTTTAACAGAGCAGATTATATGCAGTCATAATATATATATATATGCACCCCCCCCCCCCCAAAAAAAAAAAAGAGAGAGAAACGCGCCTGCGGCTTATATAAAGCAAGTCAGGTCATTTTAGATGGATGTTGCCGAAATTGGGCTCATTTTCCAATGTGACAGATTGCGCAGATTGTTTCTTAAGGCTTTGCCACCCATTTTAGTAGTATTTCTACTTGCAGAAACATGTTTGTGGCATTCCTCCTGTTGATCCTTGTTCAATCATTTCATACATTGTTTCGTCATAGCCCAAATTTATTTCAACGTAAGTTAATGCCTCTTCTGCTTCACCTACGCATCTTTGATTTCTCATCTCAACTGATGTGCAAATCGGAATCGTCTGTCAACTAAAAAAAACAGTGCCAATACCTGCGACGCATCTTCCATCTCTCATCTCAAGCCATCTGCAAGTCCCTTTCGTCCGTCAGCTCACAAGCCTGGGCTCATACCAAAATTCTGCTCGGATCTTATATTCCTTGATCAATGCCACGCTGTCTGCTAAAATGACAAGTTTCCATAAGCGAAATCTGTTCTGCACAAAACCTGCTAAGGAGCATGCAACACACTGGTATTTGCAGTGGTTTTTCAATATCCAAGGGTTAGCCCGGATGTCTAAAGCATGCTCTGAAGAATTAATTGTCCAATGTCCATATGCTGAACTATCAGCTGTATCTACCGCACACAAGTCCAACACAATGCTAAGGTGCACAACCAAAGAGGAATGACTGAAAGCTGACGTTTTGAGGCGCTTTAAAGCGCTTTCGCGGATTCAAGATTCCCAGGACTCTAGATCTTGAATATTGAATCCAGTATGGGGCCCCAAAACCCTTTAAAGCACTTTCATCCGGGTAACTCACGGATTCAATATTCAAAAACAAGCGTCCTGGGAATATTGACTCTTGAATCATAGATGCAACAGGGCTTTAAAGCACTTCAAAGCGTTGTGGGGGCTCCATACTGGATTCAAGATTCCAGATCTAGAGTGTGGGGAATCTTCAATCTGAAATCTTGGATCCAACAGTGCTTTAAAGCGCTTTGAGGGATTTAGGTGAATAGAGCTGCAGTCCAATGTGCAGATGCAAGCATAGTTAGACGGTCAAAATTGAGGTGCCTAAAACGGGGACGTGGACATCACCCAAAAGTAGAGCAAATACCGTCAAATCCTCTTGGAGTGGGTTTGGGGGGGGGTTACCATACATATATCTCGGCTTGGCAGATGTTGCTTCAGTTGTCATTCCTTTGACAGGCAACAGCACTTCGACCTTTGCTGGAGGCGCTGTTGGACAAGGCCGCCGATTTCAGCAGGGCGGCTCCGGAGCCGTCCTTGCCCTCGCCGGGGTTTCACTGTTTTGATTGGGAACCCTCCGGTGATCGTCAAGGGTATTTGCGGGCTTGTATCATTCTGGGTATTTCAGGGCCGGTCTCAACATGGCAATTCTATGTGCCCTTCATATTTTTCCAGGGGCTTGGGTTTTCGGTTGGTTTCCCTCCGAACATGAACCACAACACTCTGTGATTGAGCCGTCACCGGTGCCAGCCGAGCCGAGTGCAGAGCGGTTCAGAATATGTGGAATATGTGTGGACTATCGTATTCCCTAAACATCATTGGCCACTCCACTGGAGGGCTTTGCATCTCCATTGGAAGGGCCCCATCAAGGAATTTCGGCTGTTGATTTCCTGGAAACCTTAGACTTTGCAAGCCTTCGACTCCTTTGACTCTTGCGCCTTGTTCAGCCAGTGCTCCATTTTTGAGCGAACTGCGATCCCTTTTGGAGAATCAAACCGCTAGCTTGAAGTCTACCTTGGGCCCACCGAATCAAGAATGGAGCCCTGGCCCCTCTCTTCGCCTCAAAGGTTTGTTTGAAAAGGAAACGAAAGGCCACCAACCCCAAACCCAAAGTGGGACAATCATCTAAGGGACACCTTAAAGGCACCCCACCCCTTTCTTGTTTCCGGCTACTGGGGCAAAGGCAACCGACCTCGAAGGCCCCACCCATGGTTGTTGTTGGGAAAGATTTTGCATTTTTGCTGATTGTGGTTTGGTGGCCCCACGTAACTGCTAAAAATCGGAAAATTTTGCTCCCCAAACCCAACGTCAACCAAGCACCCCTTTGAGTCGGCCTCCGGCGTGAGGCTTTGGAGTTGAAGGGCGACGCGCTGCAGGACCTGCTGTTCAAAGGTAATCCTCAATCCTTACCTGGGGTTACCCCTTTGTAGTGGCTTTCCTATAGGAATTATGGATTAGGATTGGCCAAGCCTCCATTTTGAACAGCCTAGCAGGACCTGAGGCTGCACCTGCAGAGCTTGCCCGAGGCCTTGGCGCGAGCCCGCGAGTCCGCGAGCGAGTTGGGGCGTGGCCGCGAGTTGGCGCGCGACTTGGGGGGCGGTTGGGAAAACCCAGTGACCTGTTTGGGGGAAGCTGTTTTTTAAGAGGGTGGGGAAAAATGGCGGTTGAAGAAAATTATCCTTTCAGAGGGCAACGGAGTTGACAGAGCTGGTTGAAAAGCGCGGGTCTCCAATGTGGGCGTGTGCTCAGGCATGCCAGGTTTGTTTGGCGTGCTTCATGCTGATTCGCGTGTTCCATGAGCCTAGGTCAGCACTTGGGTATGGGTCAAAATTAAGCGACCAGGGGACCGCAGGTTTTAGTCATGGGTTCTATTTGCCAGGGTTCCGTTTTGGGGTTATCCGTTTTTTGACCCGCAGCCACTTGCCGCCAGGGGCGGAAGCAGACGCTGAGGGAGCTCCAGGTGGACTTGCCAGAGATCCCTCTCGCAGGTGGGAGGGAGGTGAATCAAATGGGGCTGGCGAAATCCGTAAGGTGCAGCCTTTGTGACTCTTTTGTTGGCAAGCTGGTTCATTGAACATCTGCCCAACCCCCTCGTGTCTTGGGATATCTTGGGCTTTTTGGCCGCATGCGGTTCTTGCTCTCACTTTCCACAGAGCCATTCTAATTGTTGAGTGAAGCCAAGGTTCCCTTGACCAATTGGTCACCAATCCAAAGCCGAGCACTGACAGGTCGGCTCAATGTGGCGCTCGGCATCCTTTGGTTGTTAAGGAAGCATGCAGAGAAATGTGTATAATATATACATATACATATATATATATATATACATTCATATGATATGTATAGGGCAAGCTTTGATTGCGGTGCTGTGCGTACCCACTGTTGATATAGTATATATGTTCCGAAAGGGTCGTTACATGCAGATATGAAGGGGAAGGCCCTTTGGTCTGAGAGTTGCCCATTGTGAAAAGCTTCTCGATGGAGGTCGCGAAAGCAGTCTTTTCGCACAAGTTTTGTGTCAGGGTGGCTTTGCCAAAAGGAAGAAGGAATGATCAAGTGTATTTGCCAGTAGTGCGCGCAGAATACACAGACTAAAGTTGGTCGGAGGAAAGCACGGCCTACTTTTTGTCGTGGCGAAAGCTGCGCGATGGAGGTCGCGAAGAGTATTGTTCCGCGCAGACGGGAACATGTTCTTTTAGACAACCGCCAGCCGCCATACACATATACAACTGCCCATTGTGAAAAGCTTCTCGATGGAGGTCGCGAAAGCAGTCTTTTCGCACAAGTTTTGTGTCAGGGTGGCTTTGCCAAAAGGAAGAAGGAATGATCAAGTGTATTTGCCAGTAGTGCGCGCAGAATACACAGACTAAAGTTGGTCGGAGGAAAGCACGGCCTACTTTTTGTCGTGGCGAAAGCTGCGCGATGGAGGTCGCGAAGAGTATTGTTCCGCGCAGACGGGAACATGTTCTTTTAGACAACCGCCAGCCGCCATACACATATACAACTGCCCATTGTGAAAAGCTTCTCGATGGAGGTCGCGAAAGCAGTCTTTTCGCACAAGTTTTGTGTCAGGGTGGCTTTGCCAAAAGGAAGAAGGAATGATCAAGTGTATTTGCCGGTAGTGCGCGCAGAATACACAGACTAAAGTTGGTCGGAGGAAAGCACGGCCTACTTTTTGTCGTGGCGAAAGCTGCGCGATGGAGGTCGCGAAGAGTATTGTTCCGCGCAGACGGGAACATGTTCTTTTAGACAACCGCCAGCCGCCATACACATATACAATATAGATGTATACATGTATGCACGCCCTTTGCTACACACATCGCATGCATGTGTCTACCACTGTGTGCTTGCTCACATGTTGACAGGGATTCCCTGGAAGTCTGTTCCGAGAGAGCCTATGCCCAGCACCGGCCAAGCTTGAAGCTTGCAGGACAGAAGGTTCCTGCGCCGGGGCCCTTGGCCGTATGAATGACAGCCCCGGGGAAGAAAGCCGTTAGTCCGGAACTGCGCGTCGTCCGGAACTGGCATGGCTTCGTCCCGCCTCTCTGCTGCCAAACTCAGCCGCAGTGACTGGCCATCCAAGTCGCATGGCGGTGATGCTGGCTTTGGGCCTTTGTGGGTACTTTCCAGCGTAGGCAGGAGTTTATTTTGGAATTCCTGAGACCATGGTCAATGCAGAGCCGTCCACATTCCTTCTTGATTATTTTTGTAACCGAGCTTTTGCTGACGCAAGTTCATTCGGCATATAATTCCTGGTGGAAGAGCTGGATGCTTTCTTGAGCAAACACAAGCGAAGATGCAGTTACAAAGCCGAAAGTTTTGCTTGCTGGCACGTAAAAGCTGGCGCTGGGCAAGACTCTCACCTATGGGTATTGTGTAAAGACGAGAACGCGACCTTATGATGAAGCTCTCTATTTTGGGGGTTCCCTTATTTCAGGTTGGCTAGTTTTTAGGACTCACCCATATGATTGAACTGGTTGTGAGAGCCTGGATGTCGCAGCCATGTGAGTGTGGTAATTTTCCGGAGGACCCGTTTTGGATAGTTAGGTCTATGATAGTAGGTCTGGAATCGGACCTCCGGCCCGTTTGTATGGGATCGTTAAAATGCCAAGGCGCATGCTGGACGAGGCACGGTATTCGAGTGGGCAGGGTGCTACAATTGCAGGTGCGATTTTGGGTCAACCAAAATGATCAGGGTTGCTTCAGACCTCGAACATGTGGGCAAAAGATCGGTCCTTTTGCACCTCTGACTGACCAAACCTCTACAGTGACAGGCTCGGAAAGCAGCGCCCCTGTAGATACCGCTAACTTCAGATCGGCTCTCATCATTTACCAATCCACTTGTCTAAAGGACACGTAACGTACTAGAGCACTAGAGCACTAGAGCTTTAGAGCTTTATGCATCAGGCCTAACGTTTCGTAGGAAGGACTGTGCTTTGAACATGGACGGCGTCATGCTGTCAATGTAGTTCCATAACTGCTTGATGAAGAGACAGTTGTAGGCAACCTGTAGCTCTTGACCGTGGCTTCTGGAGATTTCAGAAACAGGTCACCTAAGATTAGCAAGATAGATTGAATTGCGGTTTGGTGTTGTGCCAGGCGTTTCCTGAAAGCAGCGAGGCGTGTGGGGCCGGGGGAAGCATGAAAGGAGGTCAGCTCGAGATCGGTCTGCGTTCGACATCGTTTTTTGAACAGTTTGTTGCTTGTACGTTTCCCAACAAATCCGATGTCCAGCATTTGCCAAGGTTTAGACACCAAACATCTCACTTGCCAAATGCAGTATGTTGGATAAGCCAATGCCACGTGTCAAGTTTGCTTGACGGCACAGGCGCGAAAGGGCAGAGGTTTCTCTCCAAGCCGCTTCCTAGTTCGCTCAGTCCATGCGTGAGGCTCAGGTTGATGCCGGTGCCGAGGCCCTCTCGGGCCCGAAGTGGGGATGGGATGGCAGGGTTTGTGCATTGAATCAGCACGAAAAAGGCAGGCGCAGCCACTCACGTGGACAACCTGAAGAATCTTGGGACCTCAAAGTGGACCTTTTGGGGTTTGAAGCCCTGCCAATGGAGATGCAGATCCCTTCAATGATCAATGGAGGGCATCGGATGCGTAGGGAAAAACCCAAGCTTAGCACAGGTGGAGAACGGAGGCGCATGCGATTGCACCAGGAAATCCGCCTTTTTCGGATATCATTTCTTTTCGGCCTTCCCGAGAGCTCGATGCTGTGGTTCCCCCACCGGTTCAAGCCAACTTTCCGGCCAAAGCATCCAGCGCATCTACATAGCTTGAGCCAGGTGCATGCAGGATCGATTAGAACAATGTTTCCAATTTCCAATGAGTGCCCCTACACAAGTGCAGCAGAACAGATCCTCGCGCACTCACTTTTCCAACCAGATTGCCATTGCGCCTTTCAAGCAATGTTGCCAACCTTCCAGTTGCTGGCGTTTCAATTGCATCTCACGCAAGAACCAGGAGTTCTAGGCTGAGTAGTCTGCGTGGCTGCAGCTCGATAGCTCGATGGGCAGATTTGTTTAGGTGTTGGCCAACCATTTGTTTGCTTCACTTTTGCAGAGGCCTGGCCGTCATGAATTGCTCAGGACATGCGCTTCCCTTGCAGAATCTGAGATGTGACAAGGGCCATAGTTCTGATTTTCGTCGGCCATGGGCGATGGTGGGGAAGCTAAAGCCGGCTATCAAGCGCGACCTGAGACAGAAGCAAGTGGAAGGGACCTGCCGCAAGGAACAGAGCGTAAGGCCCTTGGGGCCCCAATCAGATGCCACTCCATGTCCAAATCGGTTCCAAAGCTCAACAGCAATCCTGAATCCTTGCGCCAGAGTGGGCTTCCTTGTTAGAGGGGTGTTTTACCTCTGGATGAGTCAAACAAGTTAGGGATCCCCCCCCCATTTCTACCAGGGAGTTAGGGATCCCGCTCGCAGTTCGCGATCCAGGAGCTGCGGGAGTTGGATCCAGCGCAACTGTGGCAAGCAGCCAACAAGCCCAGCGAGCGAGCTGACTGATGAATGACAGGAGTCCTTCTGAAGCTATTTTGGTTTTTGGGTTGCCTAGGTTCCTTTTTCTCTTTTCCGAAAAGAACACTTGATTTCTAGGACACTCAATGGGTTTCTCCCTGGTCCAACATCAAAACTTGTTTTGCCATGGAGCATAGGAGTTATTTAAGGGTTTGGTTGAACACAGATGGGGCTGGTGTCAGCTTGGTTCTGAACATCCGCCAATGGAATCCATTTTGCTTGTCCAAAAGGACAAGCAGAAACATGTGCTAGCTGGCCAGAGACGGTAAGCTTGGGATGCAAGCAATCCCCTTTTGGCAGCGAGTCTTGAGTCGCTGCACCCTGGCAACCACGATGCCCAGACGAAAGTTATGCAGCTTCACAGTTCAACAACCCCAGCTCAGCTTTTGCTGGAATCGCGCCATGAAGAGGGATACTCGAGAAATAATTGGCATACTACAAAGTATCATGCACTTCCAGAAGTCAGAAGTGTCAAGCTGTCCAGAAGCCTTGGGCATCGCATGTCGACGTGGGCTTGATGACATGGAATAAGTATGGGACAGCCCCGTTGCAAAGCGGGCAGGTTCGTCTAGCCGCGCAAACATTTGCCTCGTCCTAGCCATACTTGGCATAAGGATGCATAAGGCGCATGCAAACGACTTGTCTACACCGTCCATTATGCTGTTTGTGTTTGTCACCAGACTGGCGTTGCCCTTCGGGTACAGGTAGCCAAAAGTTAATGCTGCACATGTGTACGATCAAGTTTGTGCTGCTCAGGTGCACGCTGGAGACGAGTCCATTGTGAAGGCATTTGTCGCAAGGCACGTCGCATGACGTTTCGGGCCGAATTTACGCAAGTGAGTGTTGTACTTAAGCTTGGTATTCGACCAGAGCGGCACATCTTGTGTATAGAACATGATGACGATCCGATGTGGCTTCTTCAGTGAGAGTTCCTCGTACGGACCAACACAATCTGATGCTGCATAGTCGTGTGTTTGCCTGTTCAACGCGAGCTCACAGGTAGCATTGAAGGATCTCAAGCAGCTTCAGACCGCGCTACTTAGTTAACTTAATAAGTTCCACCGGCTTTGATGTGGGAGCCTGAAAGTGTAATGCAGACTCCTTGCGACTTTTGGGAAAATGGGCGCCGTGGGCGCCTTCGGTTCATCGTGAGGCAGGCGTGCAGCGGCCAGTCTCGCGATGCCTGGCCCCTGGATCGATCCGAATGCGGAAGCGAGCGGTGCGTTGGGCCGGCTCCTTCTGAGTTGGTACCCTTTGCATGGTTTTCAAAGGCCCAGAGGGACGCCATCAGGAAAGAAACGCGGCTTAGGTTGCTTTCAAAGGGAAGCAAAAGGAAACCACGCGTTGCACGATTTTGGAGACACCCGAAGTTTCGGGGATTGGGCAATCTGCAGCTCTTGCACCACAAAGCTTGATTGCGAGAAAGCTGTCTTATGGTCAAGATGACTTGCTCCACCCTGTTTTCAGAGCGAGTTGCTAATTCTGTTGGTTCGTTCACATGTATCTCAAGGATCGTTGTCATGCAACTGTACAGAGTACCTCTTCCGTTGTACCCCGATCGAATCACTGAGGACTTGCTAACTTCAGCAACCAGCTGTGCAGTAGTTGCGGCCGGTATGGCCGGTATGGTTACATGTGGGACCATGGAACTATGCTCCCATGTTTTTTTGTGTAGTTTCTTTTTTGCGGGTACCTCTCTGGTGGAGTGATTTTAAGGAGAACCACGTGTCCCCTATTCTACGAAATTGTTTTTGCCTTGTTGTTTGAGTTACCCTTTTTCCATCCAGGGACAAAGTGGCCTTCTCAGCAGGCCCTCCTGTCCACTTGTTTGATTGGACAAATGGTCGGCCAATGTGGCTCATGTGTTTAAGGAGTTTGATAAGGTTGGAACACCGGACAGCTGCTTGGCCCACCCACCCCAAATAATGTCCACATGGTTTGGCCCTTTAGGCACGCCTGAATTGGGGTATTTGAGGGAGTCCCATTGAAGGGACCCTGACGTCATGGCCTGAAGGACCCATGACAACAGGCCATGACGTCACCGGCCTGATTATTTTACCATGGTCAAACTTAACCCCAAAGTGATGGCTTAAAGGGAAACAAACCCCATTTCGGACTTTGATAACCCCCAGTCACCGTCAAATCACTGCCCCCTGCGTGGCCCGGTGAGTCTTCCCCCCGGAAAGTTTCGGTGCGACTCCACCGAGGCCTTTGGGAAGTCCATGCTCTGGCACGCCATCGCCTTCAACCACCACAGCGGCTTTGCTATGACCCGGGTACTGGACGTGACGTGGCGAGTGCGGTTTTCCTTGGGCTCGACGGACCAAAAGGATACCAGTTTGAGACCCCGAACTGATCTGGTTTCTGGTTGAAAGGTTGGTCAGATTCCATGGAGGGGTCATGCCCTGATAGAATTTTGCGGTTTGGGTGGCATTCTTGCGCGCATACGCACACACACTACAGGTGTTCCGATAGGTTGTTTCTGGCGAAAATTTGGATGCTGCGCTCTGGTTGCAGCTTTTCTTGCCAGGGCTGGTGATGGTCAGAGAGGTCGAGCAAAGTTCTGTAAGATGTGGCCATGAATTCATATGCCACACTCTCACCGATGGTCCAAAGCAAGACAGTCAGTGAGCCGCATGGAGAGAGATCAGTGTTTTTGCTGTTGTCTAGGGCCTGGCCCAGCACACGCCTTCAAAGTGCACAACCACACTGTAGACTGTTCCAGCTGCCTCTTCTCAAAGGGCTTTAGTGAACTTTGATAGGTTGGACCTTAGAACTGCTTGATTCCACGGGTTGCTGTTCAACTGTTATATCACGGTCTCAGGCCTGGAGCAAATATGCATCAAACAGCCTACGTAGAACACAGGTCCTGATATGCTTCATGTTGGGCACCGTTTCTGCATGACAGGTGTTGTGGCTGCATGTTATACTTTTTGAACCACAATCGGACTTGTCGCTCCTAGCAATCCACCGTGAGCGCGCTGCAAGGTCTGGCGCGCTACATACTGGACGAGTTTCCTCCAGGAAGTGCGGACGGCATTGAGGCGCTGTATGAATCAAGGGTTGTGTATGTTGGGAAGCTCACTGCAAGTTGATATGCATATATGTATATATAGTTTATTTATATATATACACATAATTTCAATATATGTATTTATTCGTGAATGCCGGATGCATCGCCCCGGTCAGGTTTTGGAGTTTACCCCTCCGCTTTGCAGCCGCCGCAGGTGGACGAGGTGCATCAGCGCAAGGGCGACACCTTGCTACACCTGCTGCTTGGCCCATCGTTGCCATGGGGACCTCACACGATTGCTTCGACTGGTTTTATTTGGGTCAAAAGGGTAACATTGAGGTTCGGAACAGGTCCGGTTTTGGGGGCCGACCGTTTTGTTTGGGGGCGAACCAACGAATAAGAAGGAGGAACGTAAAGCCGTAAAGCAGGTTTGGTTTGGGGTCGGAAAAGCTCGTGTCCCAAGGCGGCTGGGCAGTTCTTTTGGGATCAGAGCTGCTTCGAGACGAAATCCCACGGGCAGAACGTTGGTGAATGGTTTCCAGAGTGTTTCCAGTGGCTTCCTGTCAGCCAATGTTCGGCCCTCGCAGGGTGTTTGGAGCAACCCTGAGGGGCGAATGTTTTGCACTAAGGGATTGCCGGGAAGTCATACCAGGTATATGCCAATCTATTCGAGCCTGTACTTTGAGTCCGTACAGAACTTAAACAGTCCTTGGCAGTGTCCTTGTGGCCTCCTGCAGTTGGCTTTGCTGCGAAGGCGCTATATCTTGCTTATGTTCAATCTAGGATTCAATATCTGTTGGCGGAACGTTGGGCACACGTTATTATCAGCGATCCGTCTCTGAATGCCAGCACGCATGCCGCGACAATGGCCAGGGAATATCTGTTTGGAACACGTCAAAGCTTAAATGGGCAAAGTCTAAATGGGGCACACTCAAAACCTGGATAGAGTCCATAGGGGACATTTCCAACCATTTATAGGTGCGGCCACTCTTTGAATTCCCTTCGTAGGTTGGGTAGACGCCTTGAAGGCCAGGGTTAGAGTATGACTATGACTCAAATGAGATACAACCCTCGCAGAATGGCCTCTGGCTGCCCGGGTAAACGAGAAACGTGAAGCAAAAGTGGGGCCCGACCCACGAACAAATTTGGCTACCAAGTCACCAGCGTCCCATACTCTCTCTTTGTTGTTTAATCTCGATTCAGAACAGTTGGGTATGGGTCAAAATAAACCCACCAGGGGACCGCAGGTTTTAGTCTTTGGTTCCATTTGTCAGGGTTCCATTTTGGGTACGTATGTTTGACCCACAGCCAGTTGTTCGTGCTGAGGCTTTGCATGAGCCGACCCTTCAACGAGGAGGCCTGGTTCCTCGAATCCGGAAGCTGAAGCATCCTATACAGTAACGAAAAGCTCTTGATCAGATCTGGCCGGGACTGGGTGCGTGTGCACAAGAGTTTTGAGGGTACCCCCGTGAAGCTTGGTTTAAAGGGAAACCAACAGGAACCATTCACATGCCCAAGCGAGGATGCTAGGATTAGCCTTGACCCTTCAATGCACGGCTTGGTTGTGTCCTCATACGCCTTGAGGTTGCTGGTGCTTCTGATTAGCCACCGGTCACCAGACTTGTTCTCCCAAACAGGGGCGTCAAATCAAGATGTATTGTGGGCATCATTCGCAGGCAACTGGCTTCCAGTGCTTCCGGCATCATGATTACATTTGTTCGGCTCATACTGTGGGCTGGACACCTGTTGCCAGCCAAACATGCATCGGCATACTCATGAAGGTTGAGGAAAGCTGACCCATTTTTACTCAACAACAGCCTCAGTAAGACTGCAAGCACCCCCTGGCAATGGCGTGCTTCACAAGCTAGCTGCCATTCCACCCGTGCGAATTGTGGTAAGTTGAGATCGATTCCAGCCTGGGCACTCAGCTTGTCGGGCATCAGAGCCCGAATCACGGCAACGGCAGCGTGAATGGGTGCTGATCAGGGAAAAGGAAAAAAAAGAGGGGCCTGCTATGGCAACGCGGCAGTGGACAAGCTTCGCTACATCCAACAGAACTGGCTACAAAACGCGCCACTGAGAGTCAAAGTGCATTGCACCCACCTGCAGCAGGGCTTCGCGCAGGGCTTCGTCGACGTATTCATGGCACATCGGAAGCACTGTGCTGCGTCGCACTTTGCCCTCGATTTCCATCAGAATGATGGCAACTATGTGTTCAGCCTTGAACGCCGCCAGGAGGGTGTATGTGTGGACTACGAGCAAAGAGCAGGAGTGGCACAGTGTGGACAGGCAGATGTTATCAAGCGCCTACGTGCATGCACGCTGGCAGAAGTGATTGACTTTGTGAACAGCCAGCGGCACAGGAAGTACAGTATTCTGCATAACAACTGCAAGCACTTTGTGTTTTGGTTTCGCGAATTCCTAGAGGGGCGGCGGATGTACAATAACAGTGGTTTTGATTGGTGTCCAGGAGACATGCAGTCGATCACTGAGAAAATTGAGGACGCGTGGAACAACGGGCACCATAGATGATGTGATCAGCGCTACACATCGTCGGTGCAAGCTTCTGCTAGGCTGCTCAGACCTCTGATGTGTGCAAGCGGCATATGGCTGTGCAGTAACATTTGCCTTGCGCGTATCGTCAGTGACCTGTGCATATGATGAAAAGCCAACTGGAGCACGGCTTTAGATTTATGTAAGTGCCAGTGATTGCGCCCTATTTCGTTCCCAAGTGTTGGGCTGGATGCTGAAATTGGCCCGTCAAATATCATACAGTATTGTCCAGTCACGTCAGAGCTCGCTGTGCATGTCTTCAAGAGAAGCATCATCAACCGCAACACTATCAACAGCGACGGCCGCGACAACGACAGCCACAACAGCGGCAGCAGCAGCAGCGGCGGCAGCGGCAGCGGCAGCAGGAGGAGCAGCAACAGCAGCGAAAGCAGCAACAGCAACAACGACGACAGCATCCACAACTACAGCGATAATCACAACAAGAACAAGAGCAAGAGCAACAGCAAGAACAAAACAATATTTTGAGCAAGAACAACAACAACATCATGAACAGACGCATACTTATATGCCTGTATAAATTCATATTTATCGGGCCTGTGTTTGTTTGGGGGTACCCTTTTTTGGTTGGTGCAGCAGGAAAAAACACAATTTTGGTGGTTCCCCTGCGCTGACACATGCCCGCTAGTAGCTCAAACTGGTGTGTTTGCTAATTGGCTCGCCCTAGGCGCACGTTGATCCTCTGAGCATTGAGACAGCAGTGAAGCCTGTGCGAGACCATGTGGTGACGTGCTTGCTGTGGCGGCGCCTTAGGAAGTGCTGGAACCTGCTTAGCTGGTGTATTGATTGGTTGCATGCCGCCAGAGACGTTATTGGTATTGATGGCTGTCGGTATCATGACCAAGGCACACAGTTCTTGTTTTGGAATCATGTGTGCTTCTCGTAGCCTTCCTGCGCCTCATGCTGGTCCCTTTGGCTAAATGCCAACATTCAAGCCCAGTGCGGGAGTCGCTCCGTCGGAGAGTAACTAACAAGGGTGCCCTTGCCAAAGGTGGCTTAGACCTTTGCTACAGGTTAAATCGCGGAGTAACCGTGACCAAGTGCCCCGAGTTGATTTGGAGGGATGTCTTGAACAGGGGGCCAAGGGAAGACCACCCATGAACCAAAAAGGACATTTAATTTACCCTCACCAACTCCCTTGCCAGGCCGCGGCCATTTTCAAGCGTCTCGCATCCAAGTCCCCGCCAGCGGTGCCGGGAAGCCCAGACCAGCGCACGACTTGGCAGATCAGTGGTGTCTTCCCAGACCTCCAGTACTGAGATGCTCCAGTTTGTGTTTTTTGGTGGAGATAGAATCAACTATCAACACCAGGTGAGCTGTGTGTAATGGTCGCAGGCAGTGTGGGGCTTGGTGGGTTCGATGCCCACTCAAAATGGAATCAGCCCAAAAGGGAAATCTCATTGCAATTGGGCTGGCTCTTCGCCAGGGTGGTCTGAGCAAACCTTATTGGACAAATGTGCGGACCGTGGACATGCCTTCTGAAAGTGGTTAATTCCTCTTGGAGTATGCCAAGCATGTTCCCAAACTACTGGCAACTTGACCACGCCAGAAACAATCAAAATCAGGTGGCTTCAGTTGGTAAGCGACAGTCCCAACCACACATAGGTGCGGGGATTCGCTCCTGACTTTTGTTTATGTGTTGTTGGGCAGATCGCTGGAGCACCGGATTTGCTGGAGCACCGAATTTTGATCACGGCGCACCGAAAGATGGCTAAATGTGACTGCAACGGCCTGCAAGCAGGTGTGCTTGACATGTCGTGCAAACAAGATGAACACCTACTAGTCAAGGTGGGGCAGACGTGTTGGCAGTATCAAGCAGTACTTGTTGTGTGAATGTGTCTTGTCCATACCGCTGATACAACAATTATCATAGAACTGAAATTCTGAAGGCCGGGGCCGGAACACACATGATAATGCAGTTGTTCTGTGAGCTGGATATATGTTGTTCGCTAGCGCATTAGCGCATGCGGCGCATGCCCTTCCTACTGCATGGCAGAAATGTACCTCTCCTTTTTCTTATGCCCTCAGCTTACAAACAAGCTGCTGCACCAACTGATCTCACGACTTTTGGCGATGCCAATTAACCCCGTCTTTCAGTTCTAGGCAAGTCTGGTGTGCGGGGCCGAGTAGCAGGATGAACCAAGAGAGCACATGACTCAGATATCCATAGTATAGACCAAATCCACCAGAGAGCTGAAACGAAACAGTTGAACTCATGCAGTTTCCCCTAACTTAATTACTTGATGTCCACAGCAACCAAACGCCTAGGGAATAAACAGCAAGCGCTTGCCGCACCAAGGTTTCAAAAGGTCAATGCTGCAGGCCTTACCTTCTTGGAGGCACGCAACTTGTGTTTGAGCAGTCGCTCTCTTGATGCTTGCTGATGCTTGCAGTAGGTGTCCTGCTCTTGTTCGCAGAGAGAAGGTATGTGTTAAAATTGGGGGATCTCAAAAATGGCAGGGTTCCCTTTAATCCCACTCCATTGAAGTCTTGTTCTGGAGGACGGAGTGGTTTTGCGCCAAATCTGGAGTCTGTGACAGGCTCAGGAGGGGTGATGGTGCCAAGCAACCTTGTTTTGCAGGTGCGGGGGAGTCTCTGAGTTTCTGATGTACGGCGCGGCTTGAACCAGCAAGCATCATGGCTTGGGATGTTTGGGATTGCGTACACTTGCCACCAAGGACTCGAATCTCAGAAGCCAGATGTTGTTTTAGCATGGGTCCTAAATCAGAGACCGGCAAAGTCGACAGGTCCATTACCATCTCACTTGTTGTTGTTTTACTTTTTTTTTAAATGAACATCGTCCATTTGCGAACCTCCCGCCTCCCCCTTGAAGCATTCACCCGAATGACCCCAGATGGATCCTGAGCTTCCCCTCCAAAAGCCGTTCACCTGAGCGACCCATGGATCATGGCTCCAGATCGCTGCGGCGACGATGAACTTCTGGGTCTTGACCTTTGTCCTCAAGAACTTCCAGGCGAAACCTTCGACGCTTCGGAAGGGAACGCAGCCTCGCTTCATACAAAAGCACCACCCCTGGTTGCTTTTGTTGGCTTTAGGAAGGGGAGGCGGGAAAAGGGGTCAAGATGGTCATTTTGACTGCTTGCTGTTTGATTGATTCAAGATTTCCTCTTCCTGAAAGTGTAAAGCCTGTGCAGACTTTCATCGGAAGCCCACACTTCTCGTCAAGCTATGAATCCCAGTTAGATAGCTGAAACAAGAAGCTGACTGTTTCACGCCAAGGGTGCATGAAGCAGTGCAATCACCAATTGCAGAACGATAAACAGACAATTTACTGTGCTTTGACAAGAGTTATGGGTGATCCTGCATCTTTCGAAAGGATGCTTACTTGAATACCTAGATCTCCAGTCGCTTCCTTTGTCTTTCTTTGTGGAGAGGGGGGTCCCTCCAAGCTTGGCGCCCTCCGCAGCTGCACTGGGAATGAAGCCAAGCTACGAATCCGTGCTTAATATGCCACCGGCAAGTTGAGGTTTAGGGGCTTCCGTGATACCAAGGGAGTCCCTTTAAGTGAAAACATACGCAATGGAAATCAACCCATTCGTATCTCAAGCCCCGCCTCAGGTTCAAGCAAAGGCGCTGGTCTGCAACGGCATGGCGCCCTTGCGCCGACTCTTGCAGGCTTGGGACCCGTGTGGAGCGAATTTGGAGGGTACATAGCGGAATAAGTCCGCCACGTCCTTTCCGAGGAAGAAGTTTGACCTAGCACAGTTGAGCTTGGAGTGCTGGACATGAAAGCTTCAGGTTCACATCCGAATGGATATTGGGCTTTGTTAACCCTCTGTGTACCATGCACTTTGAAGCAGCATCCTGCTTGGCAGCAGAAGATGATGCAATGGAGGTGCGCGACTGATTGCGCTTGACATCGGGTCGTCTTGTGTAGGACAACTGTTGGTGCCAATCAAGAGTGGAACCCACAGGAGGGTGGCTTGCCAGTTCAACTGTTGACTCTTGCCCATTGAAGCAGTTAGAGTCAACGAGTCTTTGTTGAATGTGCTCATAGGTTGGATTGTCCAATGGCACGAGTGTGCTTCTGAAGCGACAATGTCTTCCTGAGGGAGCCATGTCGGAGCTGTCATTTGATGCTTCGTTGTTAGATATTTATGTCTTTCTTTGTGGTACCCCTTTGGGGGTTGTGTTGTAGAATGCCAGCAAGAAAACGAGGTTCATGTGCAGAGGCGCCTATTTTTCAACGCTGAACTAGGCTGAACTCGCCTTTGGGATGGTATCAAAGGAAAGCCCAGGAGCAAGCCAACCATTTTTGGAGTCCCTCATTGCGGTGTTTTTTGGTCCCAAGCACAACAAACACTCATCCACAGCACAAGCTAAGTGGGGCTTCCCCCCGTTGCAACCACATCCCGCCTGCACGGCTAGGCCATGACGCCGCCCAGCCCGCCTTTGGCGCGGGCCCCGGAATCGCCTGGATGTCCACCAGAGGTTCCCCCAGTAAGCGTTGCACCCAAATGGCGGCCCCTAATGCTTGGTTTCCCCGGGGGTTCGCTTTTTGTTCCAACCCAAAGGGGTCCACCGTTTTCAAAGACTTGTCTATGGTAGTGATGACATCGGCAACACTCATCAACCATCATGATGTGGTTCGTTTGTGCAACTGGTTGTCTAGGGTGCACATGGGCCCACTCTGGTCCGGGGCTCACTTCCTACAAAGTGAATGCACCTGGCTAGCTGCAAATCCCATTTTTCTGAAGCGACCCTCTAGTCGCCATGGACATGGAGGGAGGGTAGGTAGTGGGCTGCCTTCCCATGGAGTGGTGGACTTGAACCGTAGCGGCTGGATGGGTTGCGGAAATTTTTGTAGGGGAAGCAACCACGGGATTTTTCTGTTTGAGGGTACCCTTTTCAGGTCGGGTTCAAGCGGAAACCAAAAGGAATGCCGCAATTTAGCGGGGTCTCCCCGCTTTGACGCACACCAAAACTTAGGCCCCCAGTAGTGCCCTTTTACCCTGTGTGGGAGGGTTCCCCTACTAAAATAGACGACAGAAAAGAATCGGGTACCCTTTTGCTAACCTCCCTGGAGGACCTAGGCATGTACATCTCCTCTCAGACGGCGCCGGCGTGAGGGCTACGAGCCGCCCCCGGGCTTTCCGCAGCACTTCCGCGTGGCCTCGATGCTCCAGCAGGTTCGGAAGGGCCGACGTGAGTGGCGAGGCTGTGGTGGTCAAAACCGTTGAACGGGATCCCATTTTGGTTGATTCACCACCCATGTTAGAACCTATAGTGGTTGGAGTGGGATGTGCACTGGTACGATTTGGATTTTGACCCATGCCCGTGTGGGTGCTATGAAGCATGGGAACTCCCCTCAAACGGGTGGTTTTTCTTTGGTTTCCGGGACAACCAGAGGGATCCCTCATGGGAACTCCCTCAATTTTCAGTAGCGATGTGGGTTTGTCTCCATGAATCACGGGAACCCCCCTTTGGTTTTCGGAACAACAAGAGGGAATCCTCGAAATGAGAACCCCCTCAAATGGGTGGCTTTTGTTTGGTGTCCGGAACAACCAGAAAAGAACCTCGAATTAGACACACCCAAGCCATGTGTGAGAATGTGTTGCATTTCTTTTGCGGGTGGTTTCAAAGGAAAGCCACAAGGAAAACGAATCGGAGGGCTTGGCTAAGTCCCCTGACCTGCAATAGGCAGCACGTATTACCACTCAATGTGTCATACCTGGCTCTTGCAACATTTGTCAAATATAGCTGCTTTGTCAAGAACTATGTTTTTCATCCAAACGGCTATTCTGTTTGCCTGCCGGCAGTTTTCATTGTTTGCGGACTCTGGTATCAATCAAAATTGCAAAGCGTCGCAGCTTGCCGGCGAAACGGCATGATTTGCCCGCGAAACGGCGTTGTTTCTTGCCTGGTCATCGAGCTGGACTCACGGCGAGCGTTGTTTTCTCAAAAGGAGCATGTTTGTTGCGCGCCGCCCTCGTTGGGGCCCACCTTCCCCTCCCGGGACCAGGATCCTGCGGGTCTGGTGCCCTATGCAGACGTGGCCTTCGACGTCGGCCGAGGGCCGAGGGCATTCGGCATCCTGACCGGGCGGGCGACCGGCGACCGTGCAGTAGAGGAGTTATTTGGCCGTGGTGGTCAAAATAAACCCAGGAATTGGACCGCAGGTTTTGGTCTTTGGTTCCATTTATCAGTGCAAAGCCATTTTGGGCACGCATGTTTGACCCACAGCCATTTGGCTGTGGTTGTCAAAACCGTTTTGGGATCCCATTTTGGTTGGTAGGTGAATTACCCAGTTTTGAACCTATTTTTAGTAGTTGGATTGGGATGTTCACCGGGGGCTAACCCGGATTTTGACCCATGGCCATTTGAGGTCCGGGCTACATGTCCAACAACATTATTTTGGAAATATGTGGGGCTGGAATTCCTAGCTTGATCCAGATGTTGAGAGGTTTGACGCCGTGCAAGGTGCCGGACTCTGTGCGAAGCAAAAGTAAACAAAAGGTCATACAGCGAGATATGTTTTTCACCCATGCTGAATTCCTTTATGGCCCTTTAGCCAGAGCCTTGATCATTTGACGCAAGACTGCACTCCACGCTCGCGCAGGATTTGGTGGCAGTGGCAATAGTGGTTTCTTTTTGGCTTTGGGGTCTGGTGGGTGTGGGTTTGTAACATATTGGTGGCAGCATGTTTTGCAATATGGATGTGTGTTCGATGAGGGTACCCTTTTCAGGTTTAAAGGGAAACAAAAAAGGACCAAACACAGTGTTGGGGGTGGTTGCCTTATCTTTGAGGCATTGGAACCGTGATGAGTTGCCAAGGTCCAAATCGGCAGGGCGTGGCCACGGGGCGCTTCCTAGCGCACCGGGTAGCCCGGGAGCCCACTGCGGCCTGTGAATGGACGTCAATGGAGTGGATGAGGACGACCCCATTTAGTTTGGAGTTTCTGGGCAACAGATTCAGCTGGCCATGAATGGATGGAAAGATCTGAGGGGTGCGACATGCACTTTGGAAGGAATGGTGGACTTTAGGACTTTGAGGAGCCCAAAACAGGACCTACGCTATGCTCCACAGAAGATAGTATCCGCAGAAGACACGCCTTCTTGGAACTGGCATCTTTGTAGACGCAAAAACCGTACTGGGAAGCTTTACAGGAGGTGTTGGCTTACACTTGCTCAGAGGGCTCTAGTTAGGTCCAGTTCGGCTTGTCTGAATCTAGGAAAGGCTTCCTGTTCAAATCAGAACCGAAAATGGCGCCCTCAACAACGCACATGTCCCGAAGCTTGGGATGGAGCTGCATGGAGGTTGTGCGGTCATTGATCCAAAGCTTTGACGGGAAGAGATCGCTGTAAGATGAGTTTGGGGATGAATCGAGCCACAAGCCTGGGAATATACTTCAATACCAGTTTCGGATATGGCTGTGGGTCAAAACTACGCACCCGAAATGGAACCCTGGCAAAATAAACAAGTAGACTAAACCTGCGTAAGCCGAGGTCTTGAATTTTGAGCCACACCCATATGGCTTATGGGATTGGGGGCTCTCCTTATGGCTTTGAAGAGACTCAATCGCCATACTCCTTTCAAGTTCCGATTGTGTCTCCATTGCTTGTTGATGAGATGCCGAGTGTGCAGCTAAGGAAAACTAAAGGGACGGTTTAACTTCTCCACTTCCCGCCCGGCACATTGAATGCAAAGGTTCCCCTTTAAAGATGTTTGGAAACCTGACGCATGCACTTGTTTCACCCAGGAGCTGTGCGATGTCTTGGCAAGCGCGAAGGTGGCGGTGCCGCAGCCATCACAGCTTTGTTTGCGAACGAAGAGTCTGAGGAAGTCTGCGGAATGAAAGCCCAACAAATCGCATGCAGCAAAACAATGTTGGACATGCCTCAAGCAGAGCCAGATGGTTGAGGAATGTTGAGAAGATGCGTTTGAACTAGCTTGCCATCAACTAATTATTGTCCGAAGCTGTTTGTGCAGAGCAATACACAACGTCTGGGCCAGTCAGCCTGGACGTGTTCCGTGGAATGACCATGCAGCTTTGTTTGGCATGAGTTGACACTTGGCTTCATGATACGCTCAAGGCAGGCTTGGGAAGCTGAGTCGATTTCATGGAAAGCTAGGAAGCGGGAGTTGTATACACTTTTCCCACGGCGAGCTGTGAGGCTGATCAAATCTCGTATCTGCTGCAGCCGGTTGTTGTTTTCGCATGTCATAATACAAACGAACAGTTGGCTCTTAAGTTTCATTAATGCCCTCAAAGATAGTCACTGGTTCGCGGGCATGCTATCCACAACAGTGACATTTGAGTGAAACGGTTTCCACTATGATCGCGTATTGGGAGGTAGCTGAATGGTGTCATGATGCTGCTGCTTTGTGTTGGTGCATGTTACCAGTAGCCCCGTGTCAGTGCGGTTGTATGAAGCGTCAAATATGCTGGATACTACCGCAAACCCTCAAGCCGGCATGGCATGGTACATGTAGCTGTTGATGTCCGCCTTGTAATGCCATTGTTTTGCCCGATCTTGCTGGTTTGCAGAGGGCCTCACCGGGCCCATTCAATTACATGCAGATCACGGCCATAGCGGGAGCTGCAGACAGTCGGGAATTGATTGTTTTAAGTAGATTGAAAGACACCTTGCCCATGCAAGAGAACATCCCAGCCAGTTTGGACTATTCTCCACAATCGGAATCACATGGAGTCACCGCAATAACAACCGGTTGGGTGTGTATGTGCATGATTGCGCATGCCCATCCAGGGCATGTGATTACTCACCGGGTAGTGACAGCTTCGTGGCATATTGGAAGTCCCCCCGCCTAAGTACTCTACTTCCCAGAACGGTTCTCAGAATCCTTTGAGAACCCGTTCCAAGAAGCTTCCCAAGAGGCCTGATTTTTTCTCCAGGAATCAGACGGCTGAAGCAGACTTGCGCCTTGCTTCGCGAGCCAAGGAAGGCACCATCTCCGCATATCGAACTTATGGCGCGGTCACTTCTGTTTCTGCAGCCTGGCGCAATCGGACAGGATGCACTGCAAGAAAAAAAATGACCCACAAACAGGTATGGGAAAGGAAGCCGCCATGGACCGAACATGTTGGGTATGTATTGCCAGGATCGACACCCTGTTTATTCATATAGAAGTGTGTTGAATGTTGGCAGGGATCCATTACTTTCGGTTCGAACCAGGCCCTATTGATTCACGAGTCGATGGTTTGTGTGGTCTGGACATCATTGACACTCCGCTTTTCGACTTGGAGACTGCCGCTTTCATGTCCAAAGCCGCCAGGGTGTCCCCTCAAGATGAAACTGAACTCGGTACCAGTGAGCAGCGTTTTTTTTCTCAGATGATGGAATTTAGCTTCGTGGGGAACTCCCAAAAGGTCCGCGAAGGCACTTGTGTGGTACGTTTGCTGAGAGGAAGTGTGGCCTTGGTACCAGACAGCATCATGTGTTTTGGCAATGGTAAAGGCTAGTTTCTCGCAAGCGCACCAGACGGATTCTCGTCTCCTTGGCTGACTGTTGCTTTGCTTTCCATGTTTGCGCAGTTGGCGAGGTGAAACGGGCTTGGTACATGGCCATGGGTCAACACCAATGGGATCCCATTTTGGTGTAGGTGCACCACCCATTTTAAAACCTATTCTTTAGTGGTTGGATTGGGATGTTCACTGGGGGTACGATTTGGCTTTTGACCCACAGTCACATTCCGAAGCCAAACGAAGAGCTTCAGGCCAAGGCGAATTCGAGTTTGTTTGGATCCAGCGTGAGCACCTCGTTGGCCAAAGACCCTTGAAGCAGAGCAATGTGAAGGACCTTCGTTGGCGACTCTGCAAATTATGTCTTGGTGGCTCTCAGCCATCCGATTCGGAGCGGCGCAAAGGCTTCCCAAGAAGGATATTCTTATGAAACGTGGAGGGGTTCGTTGGCTTTCTTGTCAACTTGTTGAGAGAGTGAGCAAATCAGCTTGACACATTGAGTGTTGAACGGGTCTAAGGAATTGTTGCGGGGTTGCGGAATACTTCAACATGCCAATCAAGCTATGCTGTTTTGGAGCAACCCATAGACTTCCTGTGGCGTTCAATTATTTCCCATCTTGCTTCAGGCATTTGGTGGCGCCCGTTTCGGTGCCGCCTTTGTTTTGGGCCAGATTGCAAACTGGCCTTAATGGAACAGTGATATATGGCTGTGGGTCAAAACCAATGGTACCATGTTGGGGTAGGTGCACCACCCATTGTAGAATCTATTTCAGAGGTTTCACTGCGGGGTTACCGGGATTTTGATCCACAGCCACATTCCGAAGCCAAACGATGAGCTCCGGGCCAAGGTGCTGTGAATGTGATTTTGTTTGGCTCGGGGGGGGGCGGTGCCGCCCTGTATTTTCTTCGGCAGATTGCAAACTGGCCTTATTGGAGCAGTGATATATGGCTGTGGGTCAAAACCAATGGTACCATGTTGGGGTAGGTGCACCACCCACCACCCATTGGAACAGTGACGTATGGGGGGAGACTGGGACAATTTTTCGCGTTCTCCGGTTTACACCTCTCGAGGCTGGCCTTCGGCGCCGCTTCCGGCGCCCCGCGCTCGGAAGCCCAGCGGAGGGCAAGGAAGCGAACCAACCCCCCCCCTCCCCCGGTTTTGGCCGATTGAGAGGGAAGCGAAAAGAACAAGCATTTGAGGAGGTCCCGAGGTCGCTCATTTTGAGAGATGCAACTGTGTTGGCTTCTCAGTGGTCTCAAACATTGTCTTTTTCGCCGATGGGAAGCAAGCTTCCTTTTTGGTTGGGTGAGGTTTTAATTGGGCAGTATAAGGAAGCCTGTGAGATGCAAAGCAGAGTGTGTGCTTGTCATGCGATTTGTGCGTTTTGAGACTCTTCTGCCCGAATGGGTGCAATTGGCGAGGAGGCTCGGGTTGGAATCAGCCACCAGCGCTCACAGCCCCACTGCGGTATTTGACAATGATTTAGATGCCACATGTGTTGTTTGTGACTCAAATCTAAAAGTGATTCCTTGACACAAGAACTGCCCTACCATTCGCAGTTCATTCAAGAACATGGTACGCCAACAGGGAAGACGCCCTCATTGCCATGAGTACATGATTGTTGCCCGTTGCATGCTTCATGTCGTTCGCTGCCTGCAGAAATCATGTTTTTTGGAGTTTGATCCCTGCTTGATGCATACGCGCTAGCATCACAGAATCCTTCCTCAATTGGCAGTTGGGTGCTTTGTCATCACCAAATTGTTTTCTCTGGCTATGTTCCTTTTTGCGGTCCCTATCATTTGAAAGAATATTTGGAGACATAGCCAGAGCCAAACTTTCTAATGCGCTTGCAAGATCTTCCACGCGATGCATTTTCGCGCAGTTGCGAGCATGGGAGCAGATTGAGCTGTTCTTGTTGTTTGCTCGTAAGTTGCGGCGCTCAGTGTCACCGGATGACATATCGAAGCCATGCTTGGAATGTGCCTTTGACGGAAAGACTGAACGCCATGAGGCTTCAAAGCACTGGCATTGCCACCTTTGGGTGGGGGTTTTAGAATGTTCCGAGTGCAGTTTCAGCATGGTGGATGCTGGATTACCTGTAAAGCATGTCGTTGGCCTTTGGATCAACCGTGCGAAACTGGACCCAGCGGCATGCCGAGGGCTGGCCGACTGGGCCAGAGCCAGGACTGAGAAGAAGCTTGTGTTTCAGTTGGATGTAGAAGGTATGTAATTTTAACCCCGGATACATAAACCCCTGGTTGATTAATAGGGGCGTGTCCCCTTTTAGCGGGGATTCATCACCCCCCGAATAATGGGACTGGCTTATTAATCCTGGGCCAACATTATATTGAGTATTGGAGAGTCTAATTGTTCCTGAAGATCTTGTGATATGCTTTGCATTGATCTGTTGTGGTAGGCTTGAATGATGTGGGGATTGACAAAAGGCAGCGTTTTCTTGTAGCAGCAAGGCGCATCATGGCTTGCGTCTCACTTTGTGATCCCGCTGGAGCTGTCCACCAGTTGGGTGCATCAACCCCCCAAGCTGATTTAGCGTTGTCCCGCTGTCACTCAGCAGCTAAATGTATCGTTGGAAGTATATTGCACATTCCTGACCAAGATGTTTGGTCAGGGTCGACAGTGAGTCTGAGTCAACATGAAGGGACGTGTGCGGGGCCCGACATCCCAAATGCAACGAGAGTTCAGAGAGAACACACCACATGTGGCAAAGCTTGGGTTGGTAGGGACAGTCATCAATTCCTGTATCAGGATGTTTGACCATTGTAAGGGTTTCTATTCAGGGAACCATGGCCATGATCTATATTTGTTTCTGGAGCTTCGAGCATGGCACACTTAGAAACAAAGACCGGGTCTGTTTGTCACGGCTCGCTCACCGCTGGCTGCTAGGAGACGCAGCAAGCAGCTTCATGTGGAAGTTGACGCTCGCAGCACATGTAGCATCCTTGTTGGTTTGTGGTTCTACGTGTGTTTCTCAAAATAACATGGCGGACCCCCCATTTTTGTTTGGTTTTTTAAGGGACCCCAAATGGACACCAACCATTTTAGGAGACCGCCATTTGGAGAACCCCCCCCCCCCCGATGGATTGATTACAGGCGAAGTAGGGTCTGCCATTCGAGGAAGCACAGTGCTAACCAAGTGTGCAATGCTCAATGTGTTCGTGCAGCAGAAGCAGGGGGGCTAGCCCGCACGTACTGTACATGCAGTTGTATGTTTCATTAATCCGGTTGGCAGAAGACGAGGGGGAGTTAGTGCTTGTTTGCCACCTCCGTTTGTTCGTTTGTGAGTTTCAAGCTGTCCATGCCAGTGTTAAGCCATAACTAAGACTGCGGAGTGCAGGGGATTTGACAAAGTCGTGCCTCAGTTCGAGTCATTGCCTCAATTTCAGCGGGAGAAGGTTTCGAAGAAGTCGTGCCTTTCGGTCCCCAAACGCATAGGAACTCAGCGACTTTTCGAAGGCTTTGCACTGGAATTCCACAGGCTTGCCATGTCAGGACATGTGCCCCGAAGAAGTAGCATCGTTGTGTTTGGGTGAGCAGCGCTTTTTCCGGAATCAAGGCTTCGTACAAAAAGGGAACCAAATCATGTTCGCACAGGCAATTTAGGTGGGGGGCGTAGTCAGTCACGTTACCCGGTTTGGAACAGCTTCCGCATTGTAGCTGGAACGATGGCATTGCAACAGCCTTGAGAGACATGTGGGAGAAACAGCGTGGGCAAGCTGGCATTGCGTTGCTTCTGAGCCTAGACTCTCCTGTAACGACTTGTAGTATCCTTAGCGTTCCAAAGGTTTTCCTTTTATTGCAGACGCCTTGTGGGGCTGAACAATGTGTTTTTCCATCATTAGCACTCCATTGTGTTTCAGTGTTGGTGCCTGTGTTTTTTGGGAACACGATCGGCTCCGTGATGTCAAGCGTTCCATGGGGGGGCGTGGTTTAGGACTGACTTCTTGGACTCGGTGTTTTCAGGGTTTGAACACATGGCTACAGAAATACTGGAGTGACTTAGGCATGACTTTGTCCTTTGCCTGTAGAGGAGACGGAGAGGCGAGATTGTTAGCAGAGATGAAAAAAACGATTGGCTACACAATAGCTTCCGCTCAAACTGTTAGCACTTTATGGTCCATTTCAATCTCCCATGTCTAGTCGGGCAACAGTGAGCTCCTTTCATCCGCATCTGAGGACCCGCATGGCTCAATCCATGAAGAGCGCGAGTCCAGGCTTGCGAGAATTCTAGGATGTGTCATGGGCGCATATGGGCGCAGGGGCCTTGATTTGAGTACTGAGATCCGAGCAGGAGTGCCCAGAAGAGCCAGGAGTGGTTTTAGTTTGGTGTTCCTTCAGACCAATTTTCTATATATAAAGGGTACACCCGTGTATGAGCAATGTGAAAATATCGGGGACCCACAGATGTCAAGCACAGAAACCAGAAAGACTGAACGGCGGCTAGATTTATGCCACCAACCACTTGCTGTACTCCCCTGCAAAAAAGCAAAATGTGAGTCTCAGGAACGGAGACTCCTCTCAAGGGGGAGAAAACTTGGTGGCTCCCAGCCGTCCGGTTCCTTAGCTTTTTAGCCTTTTAGTGTTTAGTGGTGGTTTCCATTTATCCTGGTATTATACCACCGGCCACGTTACCAACCATAGTCATGTGGGGCACTCAAAGTTAAACCTTTCGCAGGGGATCAGAAAACGTGCAGCCCAGAAAAGTCCTGGGCATATTTGTCACTTTCGCGGCTTTGGAGGCGCCTGCTGGAGCTGCAGACGGTGCCACAAGACCAAGGCGGCGGTGCTTTACGCCGCAAAAACCTTCGGTTCGGAGGGTGTGCACTCCCTCGGACTAACATGGAAGCTCCCAGAAGGCCTCTGCAAATGGAACCAAGTCTTCCAAAGGGGTGCTGGGAGCTTCCATGTTAGTCTGGGGGAGGGTAGGTGGTGTAGATGGACCTTATGGGGTACGGGTTTTCTGGTTCTTGAGGGTTGCCCTTGAACACCTCCAAGCCAGCAAGTAGAGGGAAGCCGAGTTTGGGCACCTGCCAAACGAGGTGATGAGACGGCTATCATCTCCCTTCCTTCCCGCTTTCCCATTCTCGTCTATCACCGTCCACTCGCTTCTCTCCCTTGACCGTTAACGAGAACCTGTACAAGAGGAGTTGGGGAGAGATAAGTGAGTGAGGAGGTGGCATGATGGTTCTTTTTCCCACCTCCAACCGTCCCACCTTTCCAAATCCCAAGGTGTTACACGGTTGTAGGTGGGGAACCTGATGTAGGAAGGTTGGGAAGCAGGAAAACCGTGAATACAGAAGGGAAAGGAACGGTGGGGAGTGGTACTCCCACACCTCGCTCTCTCTCACATTTTATTTTCCCTTTATAATATCATCCTTGTATCTCCTGCCTCTTAATCAAGATGTTAGTGAAGGCAGGTAAGGATGAGATGGGAAAAGATAAAGAGAGGAACATAAAGTGATTGGGAAATCCATTCTATCATTATCAGTCTATTATGACCTTGTGGCCTTTGGTATCAGTAATCCCAGAAGCATGTTGTGGGGAAACCATTTTCGAACCTAGTAAACCCGGCAAATGTTTTGCAGTACGCATTGCCGTGTTTTGGCAGCGTGATGGACTGGACACACACACACACACATGGCAGCTGAACAAATTGTCGTTGAGCGTCCAACAAGCAAGCAACACACAACATGCTTAAGATTCCAGGGTGCATGTGTGAACAATTGCCAAAAGGTTCTATTTGAGTCCCCCCAAAAAAGAACGGAACACGATTTTGAGATATTCAAGATCCATCACAATTTAAAGCGGCCAAAAGACTCCAATTGAGCATCCCCGAGCATGAAGTGGGTTTGGCGAGGCTCCATTCTTGCCATCCCTGCCACAAAGAGGGCCTTGGTGCACTTCTGACATGGAACGATTTGACCGTTTTTCCTGAGGTTCTGCGAACGATGTGACGACGACAACTGCTGCGGGAAGCAACGATGTGACGACGACAACTGCAGCGGGAAGCGGTAAGGATGTCAGTCCTTTGGACGCAGCTTGCTTGCAATGAGGGCTTTGCCTCAGGGGCAACTCCAAGAGCGCGCAGAGAAATCATAAACTTTTGCTGCTCTAGCGGAAACGTTACTTGCAGCAAGATTGACAGTTGCACAATATCATGTTGTGGGTGTAGTGATGGTGTACTCCGCAACCAGGTGCAGGTGGCGCTTGCTGACCCGAACCAACTTCCTTCACATTTCATCGGTAAGTTGGCTTTGCTCAATTAGATTTGCATGGCAGTGTCCCTTTTTGTAGCAGTGCTCCACTACGAACTAACGTTATGCATTCCCCCTATTTTCGGCAAGGGTTGAGAACTTCCCTTGTTCTCTCCCGGCTGTTCACATTCGCTTTCTCAAGTTGCCCTTAGCCTTCGGCTTTTGTTGCAGTAAAGATAGTCCAGGTTCGCCTTTGGCAATGGCTGAACTGTTGCAACTGCACGCTCAGTGTTGCAGATGTGGCCAGCTGGCAAATACTTTTTGCGCTTTGGTCCTGATTCACCCATGGAGTCAAGTTGCAATCCTGGAAAATGAGGGGGTTCCCTTTATATAGTGCCCATTGGAAAGTCACACCAAGCGGCCTTGCGAGTGGTGCCTTTGCACTGGCTGTGCCAAGGAAGACAAGCCTGCCTCTTGGCTGCAATCGAGTTTGCAATGGTTCTCATGTTGCAAATGGGCACGACCGATAAGCAACAGACTAGAGAACAGGGGATTTGTTCTCGGACGCACTTCCCTCATTTGCATGGGCTCAATTGTTGTCGTTCTTGGAATGGGATGGCCTTCAAACGGTTGTAGATCACCTACTTGGCAAATTGCTGACGCAGCAGGCGAAAACGCAGAAACAACACACACTAATGGTGACAACTGATTAGTAAACCCCCCCCCTCCCCCCCCCCCCATTCAAGGTCGACAAGGTTTGGACAAGTCCCAAAAATTGAGATTTTTGGGAGGACCCCTGATTACTCTGGTACTTCTGGTCCCTTCGGGGCAGTAGGACTTGAAAAAGCAACAGCACATTTTTTGGTTTTGAGCCCAAAAGGGCCCTGATTAATCGCGGGGGGTTTCCTGTTAATGAGGGGGGACTGGCCTCCAAGGGGATCCCCTTTGTGAGCTTGAAAGCCTTGTCATTTTAAACAGATTTGAATAAAGAAAAATGCATTTCGGGGGAAGCACATTTTTGGGAAAAACTTCAAGGGTTCAATAGTGACTTAGTATTGGTGGGTTTAAGCACAGACTAAGCAAAGACTAAGCAAGAAGGAAAGCACCTTTTCTGGCAGGTTTTTGTTGGCTTGGGGGCTGCAGAGGGATACCTTTAATCAGGCAGGGTTTTGGGGAGGGCCCAAAACTAATTGGGTAGGGTTTTTTGGGGAAACCTTGTTAGCACTTTTACTTTAGTATTGGTGAGAGTCTGGGGGGGGGAAAAAGGGGAACCTTTAATCGGGGGGGTTTACTAATCGTCTCCTGACATTAACCACCACTAGCAGAAGTAAACGAAAAAGTTCCGTGGATTCCACCCTGCCAGTCCCCGTTTTGGATCGGTTTCCCCGCGAAGAAGGCAAAACAAAAGCAGCCGACTCGACGCGTGCTGCCCCCTCACGCCTAAACCGGGCCCAAACCGGCCGGCAGCTCACGCAGGTCACCTGCCGCAAGGAGTTGGATCCCGGGGAGGATGGCCAAGTGGACGGCAAGAACGACAAGACCAAGCTGGTCTGCACACAAGGCCCGGCTTTTTATCAGCCCAAATCTGGTAGTCCATAAAAAGAAGCCCAAATCAAAGAGAAGCAAAGAACATGCTGGGAGGTACGCCGGACAAGAGCTTCTTTTAGCTGATGTTTGGTTGGCAGCCCTGTCAGCGGAGCTGACCTGTTGATTTGGATGTCCCGAATAGCTCCGAACACTTTGGTTTCTATTTGTAGGTCCTCCAAATACAACACACGCAGCGGTGCTCTCAAACTCTGTTGCTCAGTGGATTCCGCCCTTTTGATTGGACTTTTGTTTGGGGTTTAGGGTTTCCCCTTTAAGCTCACCCACCACAAAAGGATGTCGATTCTTTTTGCCCCATGGGAATCCACCGGGCAGAGAAAATGCCCCTGGTTTGCGTCCGCAGCTTCAGGCGGAGAGGTGGTGAAGCCTTGGAAGTGCGAGCCGGGGCAGAGCATCTGCTGCAACCCCCGGATGAAGGAGCTGTGAAGTTGTGGCCATGTCGTGTTTCTATCGCATCCCAAATATCCTAGATTTTATCGCCGATTCGCAATAGTCCACCATTGCCATGGGTGTCGTCCTCCGTGTCCGGGTTTTATTTCTCGGTGGTTTCCGTTCCGTTTTTTGTTTGGTTCTCTTTTTTCTTCTTCTTCTTTTTTCCCTTCGGGTTACTTTTTCATGATTTGGAAGATCCAGGTGGTGTTCTGATCGCAATATTTCGGGGCAACTATGGTTGGACTCCATGGTCGCGGTTTTAGGTTTGGTCCAATGGGAATGCTTAAATCGCACGTGTCCCAATCCGCATGTGCGCGGCGCTTGGACCCTCTGGGTATGTATCTTGTTTGAGGGTGCCCCATCTGAGCTCTTGGGCAGAAAGCTAACAAAATGTCATGTATATTATATTATATTGAGACAAGCCTGCTTGGCCAATGTCAACTTCCCCCTGAAGGCGAAACAAACAGCATGGCGACTTCTACGGGAATTCCTAAGACCAAAACGGCCCGGCGGATTGTTTCACATTCGCTGGCTGCCACATGGGCGCACTGCGTTTCGTTCTGTCGCACCTCAGATGTTGGTGAAGGGCCGCGAACATAG
The DNA here is from genome assembly GCA_963377175.1 of Effrenium voratum. NCBI lineage: Eukaryota > Dinophyceae > Suessiales > Symbiodiniaceae > Effrenium > Effrenium voratum. Next base: position 1,241,980 of record CAUJNA010003538.1, on the reverse strand, counting down.
GACAGAAGCAAAGAGTAGCCGGTGATATTAACAGCAACGAGCAGCATAGCTGTGGGCGGGAACTACTTTTGGCCATAGACTGCTGTTTTGCCAGTCAGACTTGGAGCCATGTATAAGTGGTGCAGTTCGTTGTGGAGGCAGACTGTACATATGCATGTTCATTACGCGGTGATACATGGTGTGCTTCCCAACAACATTCACCCAGATTCGGAACATCATCCTTTCTCGTGACTTATACTTCTACTTGGCACTGCCAGACTGCTAACTCTCGCATAGCGTGCCAATTACCATCTTATGGAGGCCAAGCATCCCATTCCAGCACCAATGAACAAATTGGAAGGGTTGTCAATCATCGGAACCCCTTGTTGGCGCCTTTTCGACCCTGGCACAGCCCAATGGTCAAAAGACCTATTTTCCGGATGTTAGGATGGTCATGAGCCCTTGGTGTAGACAATAAATACCATTCCTGCTAAGGGAACCTCGCCATCAAAGTAGGGTTACATAGTTTTGACAGTCAGACAACAAAGGGTGTTTCTTCCGGCGGGCACCTCTCGGAGACAACAAGCTCAGGCAAATGCTTTGTAAAGCGTCACATTTGTTTGAGCCATTGGGTGTGGGTCAACACCAATGGTATCATTTTGGGGTAGGTGCACCACCCATTTTAGTTTTTTTTAGTGGGGATTGGGATGTTCACTGGGGGTACGATTTGGGTTTTGACACACGCATTGTTTACTTTGAGCAGCGGGAAGTAGGGCCAGAGGTGTCGCAGCTCGAAACGCCAAAATATCGGGCCAGGAGTCCTACTACCTTCGATGCCCCCTGGCCTCAGCAGGCTTTTCCATGACTATCGGACTCGATGTTTGCGTGTTATTTTTGCTAACCATCCTAGGTTTCCCAGTAGTGCCCTTTTACTCTTTTTTGGGGGAGGGTTCCCCTACTAAAAAGACCACAGAAAAAAAAGTCGGTACCATTGTGCCAACCTCTCTACTGGAGGACCTAACATCTCAACTGACCTTCTGGCCTCAGCAGGTTTTTCCTATGGAAACCCTCGGGTTCGATGTCTGCGTGTTATAGTTGACCTTGCAACGCTGGGTATTTCCCAGGCCTCGCGCGGGAATGCTACAAGGTGCAGTCGGCCTCTCGGCTGCAATTGGGGGCAGGGATGGCTTTCTGAATGGCCGGGTGTGAATCTGAGCAAGTCGTGGCGAGATGTTTCATCGACACCAAGGACTTCTGGAGCAAACTGTGTAGATATGTGTACCTTCAAGCACACAGATCAAAGCACTTACACACGGTGGACAGTTGAGTTGAATTTTCTCTGTCGCCTTTGCCAACAGATTACATTCGGACAGTCAAGCTGAACATGCTTTCTCACTCCACAGTCATTCTTCTTGGTGACACACACAGGGTGACTGGCCGGGCGGGAGGGGCAATGTACCCCGACTTAGTTGGGCTCCGCTGCCGGTCTCTTCTTCAGGTCCTGGTGGGCGAATCAGAGAGCCTCTCCCATGCGTTGCATCCAAGGACCCCCTGTGCAAAGAGCACAAGATGTGCACCTTGAAGTGTCAGAACAACTGCTGCTGCACCTTGGCACGTGGGTTGCTAGTCCAGTGGTTTACTGACAAAGCACAGAAACAAATGTGTGTTTTTTTTCGCGCTTTCCGGGTTCCACACGAACCGAATTCGGGACCTCCAGGCGCCTTCCTTTGGCTACCAGTCACCAGCTGGTATATGTAAAAGCCGCCCTTGCGTTATGGGTGCTACTGGGGTCCGCCAACTTTCAGGCACCAGAAATCCCTGGTGCAAATTGGTGTCGCTCTTCTGGTACAGTTGACGACTCCTCAATCCACCGCTGACGGTTTGTGTGCATCTCAGTTTTGAGGCTGCAATTCCTATTTAAATCAGATGTTGACATCCAAAAAGGCGTTTGTCTTACAAAGTTCGTTGCGACTTGAACCTGCAAAGGTCCCCCTCAAAAATGTATTAGTCGGCTTCATTGGATGATTCCTTCGGTGCACGCCTCCATGGATTGGGCTGCACAGGCTTCGTGGCTGGGACAGCATGGACGGTCAACACAGTGTACAGGAACGTCGAGCAAAAGGCCGGCTTTCGCCGAATTCCTTTGCCCTGCTCAGAGCCTGGCGCTAAAGTCTGCGGCTGCCGACAATCACAAATGAGCAAGGAGTGACTTTTTGACTTTTCGGCAAGAAGGGGGGACAGAAAATAATTTGGCCTTACTCATCATATTATGCTTACTGGTGACTTCTTTCATGTCACAGGTCGACAAGAGGCACACTTTGCCACTAATTAGGAGGCGTTTGGACTGTGGCCGGAACATGCAAGTCAATCTGCAGGTATTTTAGGCAGCTGCGTGCATCAAAAAGCGTCTTAATGTTTAGTTCGGAATCGGAGGACCAAACTAATCAGGTGAATCCCACTAATGCGAGTTAATTCATGTTGATTCCATCATCCCTGATTGGTTTGATGCTGGATTAAGCCGAAGTTGACGTCAGCCAGGTGAGGTTGACAGCCGGGTGAATGCAAGTGAACGTGTTCAGGCCTTGGTGATCATGATGGCTCTTCTGGGCACCATGAACATGGAGGATGAGCAGAACTTCAGCGACAACTCTACCAAGCGCCAGCTGGACCAATTTTAGCGCCCTTTCGTGACTGGAATTCGATGTGCTCACCTAGTGACAGAGCCCTTTCTGGCACTCAGCGTTTCCATTGCCAATCATTCAGAATCAGGCAGCAGTCGTGTCGTGTCAATGAATCAGCGGTGTCCCTTGGGTGAATCATGCCGCACAGCATCACACGACTACAGGTGTTCAAGCAACATCGCCAACCCCAGTCCTTGTTACTGAAAAATGTTTGCACAAGACATCACGCTATGGCCTATGGCCATGAGATGGTCAGTTTTCGGGCAGGGAACCGCTGCATCTCGCTCTAGCTCTTTTCTTGGGATGCGATGTGCATCGTTCTTAGAGGGGGGTGCACTTTGTGGCAGTAAAAGCAGTTGCGAGCAGGGGAAAACGGCTTTTGCCCGGTTTACATGCAGCATTCATCGGTATTCAGGAATGCAACCTAGAGATTCGGGTGTTCTTTCCTATGCCATCCTCGCCCCCAGCCAGAACCATGAATGCAGCGATATACAAGCGGTGTTTCCTCACCATGTCCGCCTTCAAACAATTGCAAGTCTGGCATTCCCCGCCTTCCTCACCCATTGTGCCTTGAGGCGAGGAGCCGGGGGCGCAGGAAAAGTGGATGAAAGCCACATGCTCGGAGGCGATGTACTTGCCCCTCTCGTCGAATACTTGGGCACTACAAAATTCTGGGGAAGTGGAATTGACAGCCCCCGTCTCAAGCAATCAACTAGCCAGGAAGAAGCATTTAAATTTGACACGAGCTCAAACGGAGATCAGTATATAGTTCTTTGCGTAGGAAAAGGGGGGTTCCAGACAGCTCGCAGAGAGTGGTTGCCGCAAATTCACCCGAGCTATGCGTTAAAGGAAGACTAGAGGCCGATGTCTACTTCGGTCAAGCGCAGCTATCAACGCAATCAAAGGCCTGGTATTCATCTCAGGGTGCAAGGCCTCCAACTGGCAGGCAGGCACCTGTTCGAAACGACCAAGCAAGTACATGTCATTTGCCATGGTCAAACGACCCCTTTGCTTGGGGTTGGCAGGGATGGTCATCAACGCGGGTGCATTCGGTGACACGATGTGATCTCTGGCCACAGCCGAAAGCTTTTCTACTTTGGGCATGTTGCGCACTGGCGCCCCTTGAATCCCATAATGATGAGCTTGTTTGCAAACAGGCGAACCACCAACGGGGCCTGGTTTCCCTTTGTTACTTGCACACCAACGAGAGGTTTCCTCAAACGTGCTTATATTGAGCTCCCAGCGCGCGTTGGGGAAATCGGCCCCCCGCCGAGGCTGGCGATCATGCCTTTCGCGGGCCTCAGCTTGTCGCTGATCTACGAGTGGGCCAAGAAAGCCGCGGGCAAGATGGGCGTCGGAGGCGAAGCTCTCAAAGGGAAGCCATTGTTCCAGGGTTGCTCCCAGCTGCAAAAAAACAAATACACCATAGACCCCAGATAGCAGATGGCATACCATGGCAAAATGACCCACGAGTGGGAAATTGTCCTAAGGGCTGAGCTTCGCCAGTGTTCATTCTCCAGACACCGAATCTCCACCCTTGTGCCGAGGGCTTTGGAGCATTCCTCTTGCGGAAATATTGGTTTGCGATCGAGTTCGATCATGAAGGTACCTTCTTCAAGACAACAAAATCCTTGTTTCGGCTTGGTCCTATAATCTATATCTATATATATATATATTATACATATGTCTATATATATATATATGTTGGGAACTCCTGTTTCAGTGTGGTGAATTGCTATACTTACCCAGAACGATTAACACCGATCAAGCTTACCTGCAAACTGCTGCGCTACTTGCTGATCTCCCCAGCATGCGCCTCAGAAGCAAAAACAATTCAAGACGGGTTTGAACCTATGCATGCCAATTCCGGGTATGGTCAGTGCGATCGATCCACGTGCATTTTTTTCGCTCCAGACTGTGCAATGTGCCCCAGAGGAAGGCTGGCTTGATGTTGTTTCTTCACACAGAAGTTGTTTGGCAGCTTTTGATGTGCTCGTTCCATCTCAAAGACATTTGAAACATTATGTAGCCTTGTGTTTGAGGGGAAACCGAAAGGAACTCACCGGGCCAATCTTTGAGGTCCGCCATTTCACATTATGAGACCAAACACATATACTGAAGAATACAGCCGGAGATAGCGACTTGAATCAGAATCAATTCAAAACCAATGCATGTTACTTGGATGCGACTTGAGCCCTGTGAGGAAACCAGCAAGGCATGACTTCCACATGTCTTTCCGAAGTACAACAGATGGGTTTTTCATTTCGACTAAACCAGCTGCCAGGCATTCGTACCGACGAGATGACCAAAGAACAGCGAGAAGAGTGGATGCAAGAGGAGAAGAACAGGCACCGCTGCTCATGCTGGTGAATGCCTATGATTCATGTTGGTATCGCGTGCATGCTGGCACAGCATGCTTTGACAACGTGTTAAAAGCGGCTAGTACAATGACTTGATATTTAAGTTATGTGAGGGACTCTGCAGCAACTTGCACTTCGCTGTCCGTGAGAATGCCTGTGTAGCGTGAGGCAGAAAATGAAGCTGGATGAGTACCTTACAGAGAAGGAACAAGATGGCCGGGAAGCACAGTCCATCCAAGGGAAGATGAGCAGATGCTGAAGCGTGTGTTGCCAAGGTCATTTTTGGGCAGCGGACTGGTAGTAGGTACAAACTACTTGCGATGGACCAACTAGGCACATCCAATCACGACACCCTGGTAAGTTGCAGTACATTACAGGGTGCTCCTTGTTTCAATATTTGCTAACTACGGTATCCGCCTACTGCAAACGTGCCGCAGGCTTGGTATGCTTTGGCCTTGTGCTCTGACTCCCATGCATGTTGTCTCACGGTGCGGCTTCTTAGTTATTTGTTTGTCTTTCGTTCGAAACCGTTCGCCATGAACATTACCTTTCTGAGGCCTCGGTGGCATCTTGCAGCTGGCACCTTGGCACAGGGACTGTCACTCATGAGGTTGCGGCGAGCGGTGGGAATTGAACCCATGGTCTGAAAGTGCCACACCTGGAGTTTTGTTTTTCTATCTTAGCCGAAGCAGCCCTTTCGCACTTGGCCGACTAGTAGGGCAACCCGCAAGTTGGCCTGCCTACCTTGCAGCTGCGGGCCAAGCAGATGCCTGCTAGATGTAAAACTGTTTAATAGTGGTTCTCAATCAGCAAGTCGACCCAAACGTGATGCTCGCCAGCGTCACGACGTGCAATGCTTCTCCAGGTGAATGCCCCCAAACGCGGAACATCCGAGATTGTTTGGGCAAGCGATCACCAGCTCACCTGGCGCAACGATCTCACCTGGCACTTTGCCAAGAGTTCGGCCAGGTCTAGGTGTAGCAAAACGGTGGCCAGGTGGTCACGGAAGTCTCGGGCATGAGCAACGCCAAGTGGGTGGTCACCCAGGCTCTGAGCCTCTCGCTCTACCATTTTCTGGTCACCGAGCCAGTGGCTTGGCGCAAACAACCGGCGAACTGGGCTGTGTCAGGTGAGTCGTGGCTCTGGTTTCAGTTTTGTCGTTCGGTTGCTATAGTATATTGGTTTACGGGCGAAGAGTGATGTTCACGTTAGATTGAGGAAAGTCATACTAGGGACGTCCGTCCCTCTTGAGCACATGTTCACAACACACGGGAGTTGTTGGGCAAACTTCCAGGCCGTGCGGGGGGGTTTTGGGGTGGAGACATCGAAACAAACTTCTGCTGTCGCAAGCCCAAGTCATTGAACATACTTACCTGGAGTACCATTCCCTCCAAGGCGTGTTTTTTGGCCACTACTTTCGCTCGTCTCAGGTGGAGACCAATGTATGTGCCCTTGGCAAGACGGGACGGCTCATGGTACTCCTCAGGAGGCCGCTGAACCCAAGCTCGGAGCCGGAGCCTCATGCGGAGGTGCAGTGGGATGGGCAAGTTTGCTAGTAAATGAAACCTGAACCCTTATGCCAGATGCAGTTTCCTGGATGTTATATGCAGCCCAGATTGGATTGCGGGTTGCCACTTTGATTGAGCTTCCCTTGGGCGATTAAAGGGATCCTGGAAGGAATTTGGCTTTGGGTTTTCGGTCGGGGGGCCAAGGGAATTCCCTGCCAATCCATCAAGTCTGACAGAAAGGGCCAGATCGCGTGTCCCAATGCTCTTGATATCCCATTTCCTCCAGCACCACATTCAGGACCCTGTAGCAGTGGGTTCTGGAAAACTTCCACGTGGAAATCTGAACGTCTTGTGCGATGAACCCGGAAGCGTCAGCTGCTTGGGATCCACCAAATTGACCGCTGGCAATACGGCAAAGCTTTCGGCAAATCGGACTTGGCCCAAAGCTAGGGCGCAAATGTTGGCCGAGCAATGCTACATTGTGGCTATGTGTATGATGCATACATGATACTCAAACACACATGTCCGAATGTGTTTACTTGTTCTTTGGCTGCAGGCGATTGGGCATGCCGTTCAATTTGAATGCGGCGTTGCCAGCTTGTTCATGGCTAGATCACACTGGAATTAGACTCATCTGTTTACTAGTCATTGTGGCCTGTTCAGTTGAAGTTTGTCCACCTCACAGCCTACAATCGGTTCGAACTCAAGAGCTGTCTAGCGCAAAGGTCAGCCAAGCTGCTGAAGGGCGTGGGCACGTTGATCATGCTTCTCTCTGCGGTGGCTTTGTGCCTTGGTTGGACGATGCTGAAGCATTGGCTAAAGCTTAGTGGGTACGTTTTGGGGGCCAAACAAGGACGGACAACCTTATGAAAACCCCTTATAAGACAACCTTAAAGCCTCAAACCAGTGAACTCCACCCCACCCCCCCAATTACACTACAAGGTTATTTTGAGCCTTGCAAAAGGTACTTTCGAGCCTTAAAACCCCAAGCGTCCTTATTTGCAAGGTAAAATTGTAGAACGAGAGAGAGAAAGACAACAGAAGAGTCACTTAGGATCTACTTCCGCACCATCGAGCGCATGCTCTACCTGGCCACCAACTATCCCACCCCCTCTGTGCGAGCGCGCCTGGCACCCATCAAGCCGCCGCCCGGGCCGCATTTTGCGGAGGTCTGCTTCTGCATGGGTCGCACAAATTGGGACCTTTGACACTTCGAAAGGACCTCCAAAAGGACTCTGCTTGACATGTTCAAGTTCAATTGCGGGTTCCGGAATCTCAAACTTGCCATTGTGGCTTGGGTGAGAAAGCTGAGGTAGACTTGGTATCTCAAGGGGGGCCTCCCAAAGTCTTGGGGGTTCCGATACAATTTCTCTTCAGCACACAGAAGGCACTCTGAATGAAAAGACCCCCCGTGCCTTCCCCACGTTCCTTTGCAAAAATGGGAGGGAGAGGTGCAGATGGCCACAGCAGGCAACCAATCTTTGGCGCCTTTCAAGCCAACAGTCGGAGGGCTACTGTCCTAAACACGGGGGTGCCCCCCCCAAGGGTAGAGAATTGGTGTGGCTTCTGTTTTCGTTTGTGTCTCGTTTTATCCAGGGGCATTTGCTGGAAAACTTGTGGTACTGTCTCTGAAGCTATCCTGAAATAGCTTGCGAAGCTTGTTTCCTCATTCAACGGTTCAAGTATTTGCGGCCTGCAGCTATGGGCGAAGCATTCAATCCTGAAAATATCATGTGCACTTTCAAATGTTCACGCTGTTGATGCTGATGGCTGTCCATATGTCCGATTGTAGAATTATTTGCCAAAGAAGCGCTACACCATACAGGGCCACCCATCCGTTGTCATCAATGTTGTTTCACATGATACTAAATGGCAGGCAGCAGACTATTCTTGAGCTGCTCAGGATCGCAGACCTGATCACGGGCAAGGTGCGGGAATGGTCGGTGGGCCTGGTTGGAGAGTCATGAGACGTTCTGAAAAGCAGCATCGAAACAACACCATTCAGGCAAGAGGAGCTGTAGCCTTGACCATTTGCTGTGAGTATCATGTACACGCAATGGAGGCTATGGACTATGGAGTGTTTCTCCATGGCAATCCCATGTTGACGGACACGTGTGTATGTTTGCAGGGTGTCATTGAGACTAACTTAACGTACCTGTCATTCTGCCACAAGAGCTTGTGCATTTCCTCACGTCGATTACGCAATTGCCGCATTCAATGAGCCCTCGGGCAGATACCGATGGAGTACTGCCAAGGTGCACCCCGGCAAAGCTGAATATGCAAGGTTGACTCTTTCTCTCCAAGTGTAAATCCAGAATTCCACCTCAAAACCAGAGCCGTGAAGGAGACTCTTGGGACATCGGATGACATCGGGATATCCCCAGAAACGTCATAGCTGCCCTTTAAGTTTTTCATAGATACAGGTTACTTGGACTCCCCGGACCTTGGCTCGGGTCTGGTTGCTTCATCAATTTTCCGAGCAACAACTCGTAGGTGTACCTGTACACCATCGCGGCCGCCGTGGCGATGTGGATCATGAACTTCATCTTCTTCAAGGCCACCATCAAGTCTTGGGGCCACAGCGACGCCAAGAACTACTACGAGTCGGAGAACGCCTGCCGCGGTCTCGGGATGTTTCAGGATGCCGCAAAACGCAATATGGAACTGTGGATGGGCGAAATCCGGCACCACTGGGAAGCTATGGAAAACTATTGTTGGCTGGTATTTACAGGGGAATCATCATTGCAGGGATTCTTAGGTGGTGCAGGATTTCGTCCATCCACATTAGGGAGAGTCCCCAAAAGCGGAGTTGTCCCTTTTGATGACCTTCAAACCAGCCCCAAAAAGGGTACCTCAACAAGTCACGCGCACGCACACGTCCATATTGAGTTAAGCCCACGCATCCCGCGCAATCGGAAATGCAACAGCGACGTGCCAATACAAGCTTCCAGCTTTAAGTGTAGCTGCTGTACCTGTGTAGCTATATTATATATATATATATATTAATATAGGTGCATGTTGGGAAGTATGTCGTTCTTAGCATTTGATTGCGTCAACGGATGGCAGAAGCTGCATTACCGCAGACTCAACGAATTTGTGTTCAGCATGCACATGTGTGCATGGCATAATATATATAAGTCTATATATATATAAGTTTATATATCTATACATACAGATGGAAGCACTATGCCATCCTTTGAGGACGTCACAACTCGCCCAACTTACAGTATCACGCTAGATTCTTGCCGTGTTTGTTCGACCATCTCCTCCCCATTATGTCTCGTGGTGATGTACTTGTTCGATCTTGTCTCAAGCCAAACACACTGTGCTCACAACACTGCGGCGGCATTGAATTGCTCTTTCCAATTCATCTACGTCTGCTGACTAGGGTTTCGGGCCAACTGCTTGTGACATGCTTAACCGCTGTTCAAGCAGGGCGGGCTTGGTTGTTCGAACACATGCAACCGACCCTAACCCAAGTTCTGGCCATAGGCCTGGGGCTGCCTTGTCCGAGGCTGTGCCCAGTACTTCCGCAGTGGAACCAAAGCGACGCCCTGGGCAAAGCCCCGGCGCGTGGGCGGCATGAGGACCGAGAGTATGAGGCTTTGGCTTGCCTTCACTCAAATGCGAACCAGAGGGTTTCTTGTACGTTTTTGCCAGACGGCTTGTGCACTTGCGCAGAGTTTCGTGTGGGCCAATGCTCCAAAGGTCTTCAGCCTTTGTACTGGTTCTGAGATGTCCAATGCCCCCTTGCCTTGTCGACGCTAATCCACATAAGATTCGCCTTTGTGCAGGATTTTCTTTGGCCCGTATCCTATGCCCCACATCTTCTGGGAGCTGGGCTGCTTGGAATGAGACAGGTGTAGGGTTTGTGGGGCAACTGGCTGACATCGCGGAACACAGACGGAAGCATTTGAGGCCACGTGCTGTCATGGCTGCTTTGCTTGGAGACTGCGCACTGCGAACGGACATTGCTAACAGCGCAGGAATCACAGCATCACTTTCTGTGTTCAGTTGCCTGTGCTCGCCGGAGGAAAAACAACCAAATATGTTCCGTCATTGCAGCGGTGCCATAGCGAGAAGTAAATTATTTTCCTTGGCTGTATGGAGCATTGTCGATCCACGCACAGTGCCTCAACTGATTCTGCCCCAGCAATTGTCAAGCGAGCTTGCAAGTTTCTTCCCACACAAGGGTGCATCCCTCATGGTTTCCCACTCACCAGGAGTGACTTTCAAAACAGAATCCTACACCAGTCAATTCGAGTTGTTCTTTGGTGCGTCCAAAGGTGCACTCCAGATCGCAGCTGTTGTGGGGGGAGGCTGAGGCTCCCCCTTCAAAGAGCCAAGAAATGTTGCTTTGCTTGGGCTTGAGTTGCTTTTCAACAAACACCCTTGTCAGTATTTGTTGTGCAGTTCAGAAATCAAAAGGTGTGCTGAGATGATGGCTTGGCGATGCGTTAAGCTCGTGCATTTCTTGGATGGTGTTTTTGGCTGCAGACCCTAAGCTGTTCCCATTCCCTTTGTTTGCGTTTGATAGTTGTGCTTAAGCTGCAGATTCAAAATCAGTACACGCTGTTGTGACTGTCACGGACAGTGATGGCTGGACAATTTATTTGGCATCGAACTCGTTTTTAGGTTGCAGTTGGTGGATGCTGACACATGTGCAAGACATGTGCGAGCCCACACCTGCCTATAGGACAAGCTTCCCAGAATTCGAACATACGATGGACCATGCTAAGTCTTCCTGTTATCGAGTCCGAAATAGTGTGCATCCCATTGCAAGGCTTGGAAAGGGTGTGCCCAAAATGAGACATCACCATGTTGCTCTCCTTTGGGTCGTTGCAAAACAGGTGTCCCTGAGTACAGGAGCCTCCCCACGCGATTTCCAGCCGAGAAGTGTATGGATGCCGCTTTTGGGGGGGAAGCCCCCTTGGGGTTGGTATTGAAAGGAAACCAACAAAAGCAAACCACGCATTCTGCGAGTGTTCTGATTTGAAATTCAAATCTATATATGAGGCAAAGACTGGCACTTCTTGCGGTGCTTGGAACCTCTGCCAAAGCTTCCGGCGGAGTACGACAACGGAGGCCCGGAAAAAGCGGGGAAACCAGGCCCCAGCTGTTCTAAGTGGAGGCCTACAAGTGGAAGTGGATGGTTGGGATTGGTGCGAAGCAAGGGACCTATTCCGTTCTTTTTAGAGGGTTCGGGGCCCACGAAAGGGGAGTTTTCCTTTGTGTGAGGTGACCTTTGAAGGGGACTGTTTGGTGAACGATGCCTGGCGTGTCAATCGCAACTGTCAAGCCCTTCTGATCACATCCCTGTCACGAGATGCGCCCAGTGCAGGCCGTGGAAGGCGGTTGCGCCAGTGATCTCGGAGCAAGATGATACAAGTCATGCCAATACTGTGGGTGGACGAAATCCTGCACCACTTGCAAACCATGGGAAACCCTTGTTTGTTGGTATTTACCACGGAATCATCATGCCAGGGATTCTTAGGTGGTGCAGGATTTGGTCCACCCGCAGTAGGTCAATCCGAGCACCAGCATTGACGTTGGAGCAGAAGTAGACGGAACACGCACCGTGACCACATTGTGAAGACAGATATGAATTGCGGAGAGTTGCCAAGCGAGGGCAAGACGATGGGAACATGATGGATCATGATTTAATGTAGCAATCTGTTCGAACCTGATATGTTTGGACATGGCTGACCAGCTCGAGGGCCTCATCCCGCGAAAACAACCCACTGAGCCCTTCGTAGGGCCTGGACCACAGATGCCTGCCCCGCGGGCTTAGGGAACGATCTCGAGCCCCGAATTGCCTCTTTTCCACATTTTCCGTGGGGGAGACTCACAAAAAAGAAACGGAACCCTTATTCTAACCTCTCCACTGGAGGACCCAGATGGCATCGGGTCGCATTGCCAGGCTATCCCAGCTCCGGCGGTAGCCCATCTGGACCCGAGGAGACCATGGGCTTCCTGCAGCTCTTGCTGGGTCTCATGAACACTTTCCTGGGCGCCTGGTCTCCAACCAAAACTCTGACGGGTCCCGTGTTCGAAGTGAGCCTTGTTCCATGCATCCCAAGAAGTATCGATTTCTTGGCTCAACTTGCCTGGAGACAGCTATTATGGTTGTACTTTGATGTATATATATATATAATTTATGTATATATATATATATATATATAATCTATGTTTGTATACATCATACATACATTTGGGCCACACAGCCGATGCTCTGCTTAGGCACGCTGGGCCTTTTCTTCTTCGGTGTGAACCTCTACAACTTGCAGCTCCGGTTTGATTGAGCTGGGGGCTTTGTTTGGAGCTCCCTTTTGGTTGGCTTGCAAGGCAAGCCAAGGGAAACAAAATTCTCTTTGGAGACACCCATGTGTTTCGGACTAGTCAACGCAGATGCTGCGACTTAACATAGCAGTACTGGGTGTTCATCAAGTCTTGTTGTTAAACTGACACGTGCGACACACCAGAAAGCTTCTGTACATACAAGTGGCAATACGAGGACGGACGATTGCATAGAAAGGTTCGGAGACATTCGGAGGGAGCAAATCGGACGGATGTTGGTGACTTTGTTCTGACTTGCTGCGCCCAGTACCCTCTTTCCAACAATCAAAAAGAAGTGGACAGGAGGCCTCAAGAGGAGTGTCTTCCAAAGCCCTCCTAGAAGACCCCCGTGATTGTTGGAAAAGGCAAGACAAGAAAAACCCTTCAAGCCGGGTTGGGCACTTCCTGCTTTCTTTGTTTGTGTGTGGGGTTGTCAAAATTGGGATCTGGACCCATTAAATGTCTTGTGGTTTCCTTTGAGCAAGGGTTTTGTAGGTCACCAACTCCAAACACCGCGCCACTGCATCACATTTCTCCAGCGAAGCGGCCAGGCTCATGAACATCCAGAACTGCCCCACGGGGGTTGTCCTGGCGCCCTGCATCACCCAGGGCGCCTGTGCCGGAGCCGGGGAGCCAAGGGGACGTGAGAAATTCGTTAGATGGCTGTGGTTGTCAAAAGCGTTTTGGGATCCCATCTTGGTTGGTAGGTGAATTCACCACCCATTTTAGAACCTATTTTAGTGGTTGGATTGGGATGTTCACTGGGGGCTAACCGATTTGGCTTTTGACCCATGATGGGAAAGCCAACAGGTAGGGGCTAAATACGTGCCATCCCAGCCAGGTGAAAACAGATACCATCGAATAGATTTTGTCCTGGACTTCGCAGGGGCCGATATTTATGTTACCAGGTGTTCGCACATATTTAGTAAAGCACTCGAGGGTGCTACATGCAATGGTATTGGACCGAGCACTTCAAGCTTTTGTGCACTTGCTAAGATTTGTGACCAGAAACACCTGCCTTGCAGTTTTCAGGAGTAGCTTGCATCATAGCAGCATCAAACACATCCAGGCAAGCAGACGCGTGTTTAGAGCCTATCAGCTTGACTGCTGGTCGACTTGTCAATATGTTCCTGTCCACTCCAATTTCCTGTTTGACTCGTTTGGTCTGTGGTTCTAGGGTCCGCATAGACCAGGAAGACAGCCACCAGTCAACACAGGAACAGGTTCGGGCGGGCCAGACTCGCCTTTTCCAACCCAGGGCGCCTTCCGCAGGTTGTGCGTACTCCCTGGTTCGCGCACTACATCGTGTCCAACAAGCTGCTGGGCGCGAAGCAACGTGTTGGTGCACCAAGGGTTCTGCAATCTCTCAAGGAAGACGAGGTTGTGATTCAGCAGCGTTGCCGGTGGTTATTGGGACACCGCTGCCACCGTGGTTTAATGTGAACACGTGAAGTTCTGAATTCAAAATACCACTTCCGTTCGTGAACATGATAAAACTGTGGCACAACATGTTGTGAGAGAGACGTGATTCCAGCACATCAAGCCTCAGGATTTGTGTGCAGTGAGGCTGTAAGTCACAACATGGGTCTTGTGCTTTGAGCTGAGAATCTGGTGGTTGTTTTCCATTCAATTCACTGGATGTCTCGCTCCCACCGTGACGCTTGCACGCTAGCAAAGAGGGAAGCAACAAGTGGTGCGAGTGGCTTACACTGCTTGGTGGAACATGCAGCATGCGAGTCCTGAAACAATAGGTATTGCAGAGACAATGCATTGGAAGTTGAGGAAACCTAGAGGAACATGGCCCATTTCTGTTTTTGTTGTTGTCAGTTTCTTTTGTGGCAGCAACCTTGAAAGTCAACTCACGTTGGGTCCCCATTGCTTACATGAAAGTCACGGCAACTCGTATTGCTTGTTGCCAGCGGGGTACGCGACAGTCCGCTTCAGTGTTCATAAAAATCCACAGGTTATGCTTGATTTTGAGGGTTCCCGCCCAATGATCTGGAAAGCCTGGGTTGAAGCAATCCTTCATGCTTATGCCAGATGGTAGTGGTGTTCCTCGAGGGATTGCGGCAGAACCATTGGACCCCCCTCATTGTGCACACCCCAAGCCAAGCCCTCGCAGTGCCAGAGAGGCTGATGGTGGCGGAAGACCTTGCCAGAGAGGCGGTCAAGGCGGATGTGCCCATCAAGGAACCCGAGAGCTCCAGTCGTTAGGGATGACTCTTACAGGCATGTGTATATGTATATAATATACATGTGCTGCGAGACACATCAAGCATCTTGAACCATGGGGTATGGAGCAGCGTGCAGTGGCATGGAGGCTTCAGCTATGATACACGGGTACCAGTGGTTCGCAATTCGCAGACACCACGATGATGGACTGCCCGAAGCCACGAGGCTGCCCCAGGTTCAGAGCCACAAGGCCTAGAAAATTGAAGACAACAGACAATGCTTGAGAGCTGTTGGCACCAGGAGGTTGCCAAATGGATAGGCTGCTTGATCGCACCGAGTACACGCTTGTGTGATGCGCTTGCTTGATGCAGTTTGGGCGTGTCTTTTGTGACGGTTTGGAGGTGCGCTGGCAGGGAAACAACCGGGAGAGTTACCCACCGCTGTTTGGGCCCCCAATTCAAGAGGCGCACTTGGAGAAATGTGGGCCTAAGGCGTGGAGACAGTGGGCCAGGCCAAAAAGATCATCATGGAGGTGGCGCAGGATTCCTGCCAAGCTATGTGCCTGGGCTGAACTAGTCACTGCATTCCCCACTCAAGACTCTGGTTGGGTAGCTTTCCCAGCGGCCAGCGAGTTTCCTATCGCGCCGGTTGCAATTGACAAGCACCGCATTGTCAAGTTTACCCATATTCCCACGTCTTCATCGGCATTCTGGGCGCAAAGGTACTCTTTAAGTCTAACTCCCCATCGTTTCGGCGCTGAGCTGGGGTTGCACTGCTTGAGATGACTTTCCTCAAGCCAACAGAGGCAACGCTTCTATGTTTGTTTGCAAAGATAAGCCAATGCTTTCCTTGTATCTGCCTAGGGAAGATGCACTTCACCATAGGCATCATTTTGAACAAGCAACTTCCAGTGGGTCAAGCACTCCGGAGCAGACGCTAATGTTTGCGTACAGGATACAGTTCTGGGATCTCTTTTAGCATTGTCTTAGTCTTAAGGTTCACTAAACATGGACCTAGTTGCAAAAGCTGATTTCAGGTTTGGTAGCGCTGATCGGTGCTCGTAACCGTGTTGAGCAGAGCAAAAGCAAACAGGACACAACAAAAACACAGGCGGGTTTTATTTGTCGAACGGATGGTTTTGCTTTCCCTGGGTCCCCCTTTAGAACAGCACCAACTCACGGCCCTCAAAGGACACCGGGCCGCCGAAAGCGGGCGGCTTGCGCGTTCCATGTGCATGGCTTCCAGGTACGAGGGGCTGATCATTGGGCCCAATGCGCCTCGGCGGCCCTCGGGGGCCCGGGAATTCTTGGAACAGTGGGTGGACCAAATCCATTTCGCACCACCTAAGAATCCCTGGCATGATGATTCCCTTGTAAATGCCAACCAACAATGGTTTCCCATGGATCCAAAGTGATGCAGGATTTCGTCCATCCACAGTATCAAGGGGCCAAGGGGGTTCAAACACCCGCCCGCAAGCCCATCAACTCTCCAAATCTCAGGTGCCTTGGCTTGCAGAAAAAAAAAACACTTGAAGGCTGATAGCTGTCCAATGGTGTGTCTCTGTATGTGTGTGTGTGTGTGTGTCTGTGTGTGTGCGCGTTTGTTTTTGTGTTTTTTGTTGTTGTTTTGTTGCATTGTTTGAAAGGGAACCACGCGCACACCGCCATGTTTTGGTACGTGTATGGAAAGCGGCCACATTGGCGGAGACAGTTGGGTCGGGCCGAGGGAAGGCTGAGACCAGGCAGGGGCAACAGTGACATGGCCCCTGACTGAGCCACTTAGGCCCACGGCAAGCTTTGGGTTCGTCTCCAAATGATGGAACTCCGAAATGTGCTGTTTCCCTTCAGACCTTGAAACAGCCCCTCTTATCTTCCAACATGGAACGCGACTGGAGTTCCCTGGCATACATTTTTTTTTTTTTTTTTAACCTTTTGGCCCGGAGGGTTCAGTGCTGGATGGAGCACCCCGCAAAAAAGGGGAACCCAAATAGCTTCCGAGGACACGATGAATGGCATGCATGCGGACTGGCTGGGCAAGCAGCATGCAACCTACTACCTGGAGCAGGCGCCGTGGGAGAAGATCAAACAGTTCTCAAAGTAACTAGGGCAGTGTTCCTTGTTGGTCTCCGTTTCATGCAAGGGAAAGCACCCTGTTGTTGTTAGTCCTTTTGAAGGCCGGTGTTTCAAAGTTAGGGCGCGTCTGTTTCTGTGTGGAGTCAGTATCGTTTTGGGATGTTTTCACAGAGAAATGCAAGGCAGATCCCCCCGCATTTTGGGATTCTATGCTCCGGAGCATACAATTTGAAAATCAAGTCGTGACTGCTGCAGTGAGGTGCGGCAACACGTGGGAATGCACAGTCAACATGTGCGCTACCTCAAACCAACCCAAAAAGTACTGCCAGTTGAATCACAGATCCGAGAGGATCAAGCCATTCAAAATCATTGGCTAGCCTTCACGAGCTTTCGGAGCCAGTGTCTCAGAGAGTGTCACTGCCTACAAGTTGTTCCGACGATGTGTGTGTGGCTGGAGCGCTGTTGGCTTCCGCTGCAGCTCACCCAGTGCTTGTTTGCCTCGCACGCCAGATCAAGAACAAGAATCTGAACATCACGTGGCAGGCTTGGGGAGGGTTGAGTGTGGTTGAAGCTGCTGCACTGTTCGGCGACCCTGGAGAGAGTCAACTGCTCAGTGCCCTTGTCAAAGTTGCGATGCTACTTGCTCCACCTACCGAGCTGCCACAAGACCACACTGGATGGAATGAGCAGAATGCACTTTATTCGCTTTCACATTGCTCAAGCATGCGACGTCGTGAACCTGGCATTGAAACTGCCAGTTGCCATTATTGTTCCTCAATAGCTCGTTACGTCTTCATCTTCCGCTTGTTTCTCAGCTGCAGTCACGGCTCCCTGAAAAGATCTTAATAATGGAGCGCCCCCTGTGCCAATGAAAGGCCTCGAAGGCATACCAATGTGGCCCACTGGTGTTTTCAGCTTTGTCTTCGCGATGTCCCCTCCCTTGGTGCCTCCTTCGCTGAGAGACACTGCATGATTTGTTCCGGCGCCTTAGTTACCACAGGGCATCCTGCTTGTGTCTCGCTTTTGGTGGCCCACATCACCTTTGGGGGGAAGGAAAAAAAGGCAACCATTCAAACTCGGTTTCCTCTCAGCGAGGTGATGTTGGCCCGTAGCAGACTCGCAGGCAAAAATGTACAGTTGCCACGGCTGCGTCCGCTGCATGACACTCTTCTACTTCACCGACGTCCAGCTGCTGGGCTGCCTTTGGATCAGGCGAACGCCTGACCTGAGCACGGGGGATTCTTTCTATATAGGGGCTCCCCGAACAACCACGGGCCACGGGTGTTTCCACTTAGTTTCTCTTTAAGCAAACCCAAAACAGGCTTCCCTTACACAACAGTCACACACACACACGCATACTCTGGCGCTGTCTGAGGAATGTGGTGGAGCTAATTGAGATCTTCCTGCTCATTGCACCTCGCCCGGCGAGCAGCGAAGGTCAACACTGCCTGTTTCTGGACCTTGTAGTAGGGGCAATGAACTCAACCAAGGCACACGTTCGGAGGAGGACCCTGGGTGGGGACTAGCCAATTCCTCTCATTTTCCGAAAACGAGCTACCCAAATGAGCCACCGGTACTCATAGGACCTCCTGCATGCCTATTATTGTTGCTTGCTGCTCCTTTGGCGATGCGCGTGCTTTCTTTCTGACAACACACCCGGATTCCGTTCCACCTCGCTGGGTGGAGTGAGGGGTTTTGTTGAGCAAACCTGGGTCGCTTAAACACTTGAGGTGGACATTGGAGGGGTTCTCAAATTTGTTCTGGGGGTGGTTTCCTCTAAGCCAGGAAGCGGTCTTAAGGGTAAGTTTGAGCATTTCAACAAAATAGGCCGGCCAAATGCTTCAGCCAGCGCGCTGCGGCTCGGTTTTCCCAACAAGCACTCAGTTGCGTGTCCCCTGGCTGGTACAACCTGACAGGGGCAACACTCCCCGGAAACTGGAACTGCGCCAGGGGTCGCTGGAATATAGACACCGAGATTCGGACATTCATTTGGGATGCCCGGGTTTTGCAAACATTGGATTTTGAACATCTCAGATTTCAACGTTTCCCAATGCCTTCCCGTTTTTTCGAATGTAGGGAACCCTGGAACCTCTGCAACCTCTGCGATTCGTTGCGGCTCTCTCGAAACCTCGCCGAGATCGCGAGCTATTTCAGCGCCTTGCTGGCGTCCATGATGGGGAACGTCTTGGAAAACTGCCCCATGATCGACGTCCACTTCGAGGCAAGCGGTCTCGTTTTGGTTTTGGAGTGGCGGTGGAAACCCCCGGTGTCCCCCTTTGTTGGTGTTTCCCTCTTTGTTGGTGTCCCCTTTGGATGTGGGTGTGGTTGCCTTGTTTGGAGGAGTGCACGTTTGGTCGGCCGCGGGTTCCTGCATATGTTCCTGTTTGCTGGCGACCGAGGCGGTTTTGCAGATAACTGCTGCGGATTTGCTATAATTGATTCAGCATGACACAGCAGGGTGAGTGAGCAGGGAGACACTCGAGCACAGGAAGCATTCAACATGGCTTCATATGTCTCGTTGCGAAAGCAAACATGTTGTGCACATAGACACCACAAGTGTTGCCGTTGAAGGCACGGTCATGTTGAAAGGACACAGCTGGCATTCAATTCAACTTGGCACCGGTTTCGGTGCGCGAGATAGTTGAAGAAAGATGATGATCAAGATCACTTTGGGAGCACGTTTGGTTGAGTGTTTACTAAAAACCGATATTGAAGACACAAAAACCCAGCATATCTTTTGGCACCTCCAGCTTCCTTTTGGATCTTAGCGATGCTTTTGCAGCCCTTGCCAGGCAGATCCAACTCAGAAGCAGTCCGTGGACTTGCACTACACGGAGAAAAGCTGCCTGAGTATGCGGCTCGCTCTGATTTCGGATTTCGCGGAGGGGGCTCGGGGCGCAAGGAGCAGTGAGATGGCCATGGTTCAAAACCAATTGTACCATTTTGGGATAGGTGCACCACCCATTTTAGTCTATTTTAGTGGGGATTGGGATGTTCACTGGGGGTACCGGGTTTTGACCCAGGGCCAGATGGCCAGGCAAGGTGCAGGCGAGCGGAGAGAAGTCGGGGGCACGCAAGGTGCGAAGCCTTGCGCATGGCCAGTACCTCCCGAAGTCGGAGGCATGTGTTTTGATCAAACCGGTTTATGGAAGTTCCTCAGTCTGGGTTTTGTCTCGCGGCCTATCAGTAACCAATGTTTTGCGCCAGTGCAGTTGTACACAGACGTCTAATGAGCATTCTACATGGCAGACCATGCAACAGCTTCATTCATCTCGTTTAGGCAGCTCCACAATAGCCTGTTGGCTTCGTTTCAGTGCATCAAACATGTGCTTGAAGCACTAAGAAGAGGCAGTTGCGCTCAGGATTGGCCGGACCTTCTTTTTCCGCTACCACTACTGTGGGGTGCCCAAGCACATGGAGTACCAGGAGGAGGCTCCGCTTGTTGCGCCAAGACCAATGAGCCGTTGGCCACGGTGGAAAACTAGCCAATGGGGGGGTTCATGACTTGCCTTTCTATGCTTATGGGTTAGAGGATGAGCACGTCTTGACCGAATTGCGCGCGGAAACAGATCATTAGTCCCGGGCATGAACGGCTCCTTTAGCAGGTCTGTGGGCCGCCAAGAGTGGTTGACCTTTTTTTCTGTGTCACCTTTCACACTCCCTTTGCGGGAATTTTGATATCCTTGCCTGTATTGCTCCAGCCGAGACCTCCAGTGGTGCCCTATCCATTTTTCTGGAGGAGGTTTCAACTACCAACACAACCGCCAACAAATATAACAACAGAGCACGCCCGCCAAACAAGGGCGCCCTTTCTCCCCAAACCATCGGAGGTTTGATGTTTCCTTGGAAATCCTGCCAGGGCATGCGGAAGCAGGTCCAAAAAGGCTTGCGGGACACGAAGAAGCTGACGGATCCTTTCCAGCCGCAGCCTCAGGAAAACAACCAAGCGGGTTGTCTCTAAGTAGGGGAACTCCAAAACTAGAGGAGTGTCTGAAAAGCAACCCTGCATGCCCAAATCTGTGCGTCCCAGGGGACCCCAAGATGAGTTTGTTTTTGGCTGGTGTCATTCCAAGCTACAGAGGTTCAACAAAAAGACTGGCCTCTACCCAGGGCGTCCCCTGATGCTCATCTCACTTTCCCTGGTTCCAGGCACCCTCTTGAGTCCTGCTGGCGATGTGTTGGCCAAAGTGGGGTGGGGGGAGGTCGCCAAAGGTTCGATTGCTCAAGCGCGGCATGTCCAGCTGGGCCACAATCAAAACCCGGGTAGATGAAGGTTAGTAAGGGGCAGTCCCAGCCGGAAATAGTTGCGGCCGCCTTTCTAATTCTTTACATGGCTTTGGGTTCACCATTTTTGTACCAGGTTTTGATTGTGACTCAGCTGAGTGTTGGGAGTCACGAAAGCCAAACCCAGGAGCTGATGCATCAGCTCTTATTGCTATGCAGGTCAGAATGTAATGATACACCCATGTTTCAGCCTGTTTTGCTCCCTCGAGGGTCTTTCCTGCTCTTTCTATTCCTGCTGTAAGCTTGCAGGGTCAGGCACGGCCCACCGACTGAAACTGAGTCGCATGGGATGTCACGCCAGCAATGTATGAAGTCTATTTGGGGATGCTATTGCGCGATCTGCCCTGTGTTTGGTGGTTGCTCTTTTGGACTCAACACAAGCATCCGCCTGCAAACAAAGAGTTGCGGCAAACCTAGCCGCATCTAGATTGGCATTGTCAAGGGTGAATGAACGATCAAGTTATCCAGGGTTCAAATGAGACATAATCAAGTTCTGGGTATGTCTGGGCAGCAGATTTGTGGAAAGTAGTCTCAAGCATGCCCCGCCCTTTGTGCATTCCTGCAAGCAGACCCCCAAATTACATGAAATGGCCACATATTTTTTTTAGCCTTGCGGAAGGGTTCATTTCCGACTATGTATGTCATATCTCTATGACAAGGGGGGCGCACAAATTGTGGTATTAAACCAATCCCAAGCAGGGTACATTACCAACTCGAAAACGATGCCTAAGGGGGGGCTTGTCCTCAAAACAGGGGACCCCTCCCAAACCTGTAGATGGTTTTGTTTTTTGTTTTTTTCCTCTAGACCAATCCAAAAACAGGACACCTGGAGTCTCCATGACCCTTCACAAATGGGTCAATGACCCCATTTTGGGGTCATTGACCCATTTTTGGCGCTCCAGGCACCCTCCAAAGATACGCCGCCCCCGTTTCGGTGCCCTCGGACGGGCCATGGACTGAGGGAGGTGGACAAGGCCGCCACCTGGGATTTCTACAACCTCTTCGACGCCACCGCGGCGCCTGGCCGTTCGATCGATCGCTTTAAAGCTTTGGGTCCCATGTGTTGGTGTGGAAAGGAACCCGAAAGGAGAACTTTTAGGCCATTTTGGGGTGCAAGCTAAAAAAGACGACTTTTAGTCATGGGGGGTGGGGGGGAGGGAGCGGGGAGGGAGCCCCAATAAGCCCTAAATACGGCTTTAGGGGCTTAAAAAGGGCTTATTTGGGCTCCCTCCCCCCCAGCCCCCATGATTTAGGCCATTTTGGGGGTCCAGGCTAAAAAAGACCGGCCACCCATATAAAATATAGGCACTAGAGCTAGGTCGCCCCAGCAATTGGTGCCAACTTTTACCGTTTCTTTTTTGGTTGGGAGGGTTCGGTACCCTACTAAAATAGACTACAGAAAAAAAGGTACCCTAATTGACCTGGTATTGGAAAACCACTGGATGGAAGTTGCTCTGTTGCCCAGTGCGTTCCGCCTTTTGTCCGACTTTGTTTGGGGAAGGGTTCCCCTTGAAACTCAACCAACCAAAAATGGAAGCCCTTTTTTTCCCATGGCCACTGGGCATCTGAGGTTGGGAAAGTGGGAATGGGCATCCTCGGAAGGGCGCAAATCGCACATCCCCCCCAATTTGCTTGGTGTGGAATGCTCTGGTTGTTCAGGACGCTTCACATCAATTACTTAGTTTGTTCACTTGAAAGCCAGGCAGAGTTCAATGATCACGACCGTTTTCACACTTTGCTGGTCCGTTTATTTTCCCAACCGGGGAGTCTACCAAGCAAGCCCAGTTGGGTTTTATTTTATCGAGGTCCGCAGGTGAAATGTCAGGCTAGTATGGTTGATAGTGGTTGTCCTTCATCCTTCCATTAGTGAGTTGTGCGTGGCTCTTGTTGCTAAAAAAGAGCACTGCCGTGAATCTGAGAGTGGAATTTCATACCCCCTGTTCATGCCTTGGCCCGCGACTTTCCCGTCCGCGGTATATAAAATATACCCCTTTGGGGGAAATCTAAGCAGCAAGCCTTTTGCCAGTTCACTCCCACCCCCAGCATGGGACCTGACGGGTTCCTGGCAGATTCTGGTTAGAAGCCAAGAGATCCATTGATTTTCCTTCCCCAAGTGCTGAGAGTGTCCCAAAAATCCTTGTTCGCTGAGAACCAGCGGTACCCACCCAAAAGAAATCGGCCGATATCGGCCCTCTGTGCGGCATGCTCAGACGCGGCGCTTCAACGTGCACCGGGAGCTCTTGGGACTTTTGGAGGGCGAGGAGGTGGTGAACGCTTGGACGGTGCCGCCCCGACTCACCCGCAGCTGAGCGAAGTTGCGCGAAAAGTCTCGCGCGCGCGTGTTGCAACAATTCTCTGGTCGCTGGAGGTCTGGGAATTAGCGACCTCACACAGGAGTGGGGATTCGTGGCCTCGCACGTGATGAAGGTTTTTTTTAGGATTCCTTTTTTTAGGTGTGTCAGTACTAGTCATATTTTGACAGAGGCGGTTCTGCATAAACACCTGTTTTCACATTTTGGGTCCAAACGGGCTTAAAACCCCGGACAACCCCCCGGACAAACCCCCGGACAACCCTCCGGACAGCTTTGAGGGCCCAAAATCGGCGGGACAACTCCCCGGACAAACCCCCGGACAACCCTCCGGACAGCTTTGAGGGCCCAATAGCCCGGGACAAGCCCCCGGACAAACCCCGGGACAACCCTCCGGACAGCTTTGAGGGCCCAAAAGCCCGGGACAAACCCCCGGACAAACCCCCGGACAACCCTCCGCACAGGTTTGAGGGCCCAAGAACCCGGGACAAACCCCCGGACAAATCTTCGCGGACAACCCTCCGGACAACCCTCCGGACAACCCCCCGGACAACTTGCCGGACAGTTTGTCCAGCAGTTTGTCCCGCACTTTGTCCGGCACTTTGTCCCGCACTTTGTCCCGCACTCTGTCCCGCATATCGAGGGGGGTGTTTATGCAGAAGGGCATTCGTCAAGTCATATTGATACGCTCACTGGTCCAAAGCTCACATTTTGGCTTTCGTTTTCCAGGTTTCTCGTTTAGATATGGGTTCAGCCTATAAGATGTGTTGGCGACGCCAGCTGCTCGGAAGTCGTTGCTAAGGCAACCAGAAGATCATCATTGCACTAGGCGTGTTCTTCTTCATCGTGGGTCCCATCCTCTCAGCCCTGCGAAAGAACAAGCCCTCCTGCGCTGCAGAGGCTATTCTTGGCACAGTGCGCCTTGGAGCATGTCAGATGCACTTCTGAGTTGCTGAGTTCATGAACTCTAAGCTTTTGGGGAAGACCGCGTTTTAGTGGCAAGACCCAACTTTGGACTGGTTTTGGCCAACAATAAGTTCAACAGGAAGTGAGTCTTTGCGACTTGGATGAGCTCTGTAGGCCCTCATTCCTGGTCTGTTTCCTGGCCCACTTCCATCAGCCTTCCTAGAAAACCTAAGCCCATGGTGTCGAGTTGAAGGTATGTTGACAGCTGCTCGGAATGAGTGGGCGCTCAAGGTGTTGATTTGGCAGTGCTTGCCAAGGTTGTGCTGGAAATATGACGCTTGGCTGCAAATGGTAGCAGACCCCACTTGAAGAGGCGTGTGTGCATCCTTTGTCCTGGGGGCTGTGCGGGGGCTTTGTTTTGGCTGGTTGTGACCCGCTTTGGGGTTGTTCCAAAGAAGCCTCTGAGTCGGCCAGGACGGGGCTCCTCAAACCTTACTGAGTCAAACAGCAGATATTGTATGTGTCATTGGAGTTAAACATTGGAATCAAATTTCTTTTGACCAACATCTTCCTTCGCTGCACCGCTTGGGATTTGAAGATCAGGTCCGGTTGTGCCTAGAACACTAGGCCCCTTCCTTTGCCAACCTGTGGGGGACTAGGAGGTCCTGAGATCCGCTTACAGATCAGCTCCTTTTGGGATTCAGTTTCCGGGGCCTTTGGGGGGTTGTTGGACCTCGTCTTAGGTTTCCAGGGGGTTTTTAGCAGGTGGAGTTCTTCGTGCTGAAGCGGCGCCCCCAAGCGGGGATCGTCCTCACCACGCGCCGCATCTTCCAGGTTACCAAAACTCCCCGCTTCTGGGGGCTCATGGGGTGCGCCCCATGCGATGGATCGGATCCCATGTTGGGATTGGTGAATTCACCACCCATTTTAGAACCCACTTGAGTAAAACTTGGGATGTTCACTGGCGGTACGCTTTGGATTTTGACCCATGGTCAATAGATATTGACGTGGTGCACGTCGTTTCCGCTTTAAGCGGCCAATGGGCACCCTCAAAGCACATCCGCACATGTATGTACATGCGTGCGTCCGTACGCACGCATACACAGGCACCCAGGCACCCACATGCACACCCACCCACCCGCCCACCCACCCATCCACCGCACGCACGCACGAACGCACGTTCGCAGGCAC
This sequence comes from Effrenium voratum, assembly GCA_963377175.1. Classification (NCBI taxonomy): domain Eukaryota; class Dinophyceae; order Suessiales; family Symbiodiniaceae; genus Effrenium; species Effrenium voratum. Next base: position 1,216,182 of record CAUJNA010003538.1, on the reverse strand, counting down.
GCATGCACGCACGCACCTACACACACACACACACACACGCGCACGCGCACACACACACACATGCACACACACAAACACAGACAGGCACACGGACACACAGACACACACACACAGACACAGACACAGACACAGACACAGACACAGACACAGACACAGACACAGACACAGACACAGACACAGACACACACACACACACCCACACCCACACCCACACCCACACCCACACCCACACACACACACACCCACACCCACACCCACACCCACACCCGCACACACACACACACATGCGCGCACACACACACACACATCGGTTTTGCCGATTTCACAGCACAATGCGTTCCTGCGAAGAGGGAGCATGTTCTTTGTATTTTTTGTTTGTTTGGTTGTTTGTCTCCATGAAGCAGGTACACAGAGCCTCTCATCAAGCTGGATGTCCTGATCCACAATTGCGGGATTTTCTATGCACAGCTGCAGATGGAGTCAGCGGCTGCCAAGCTGTCTTTGGTTGGACCGAGTGAGAGAAAGGGTTCACGAAGCTAATGTGCGAATGCTTGCAAAATGTGTTTTTGCCACGACTGTGCTGATGTGTCGATGATGATGATGATGATGATGATGATCATCATCATGATGATGATGATGATGATGATCATGATGATGATGATCATGATGATCATGATGGTCATGATGGTCATGATGATCATGATGATCATGACATCATAGTGATAATGATAATGACAATGATAATGAGGAGGAGGAGGAGGATCAGGAGGAGGAGGATGACTTGCATTTTCGGATATCAATCATTAAGTACCAGGCGTGCTATTAATGGCGTTGGTTTTTCCAGGAAAGTTGGTGAAGTTGGTGATGTGCAGCCAAGGTGCCACTGTCGCGCGCCTTGGTCGCAAGATAAATTTTGACAATTCACCATCACTGCAGTGAAGCTAGCTGCATTGGCCAGGCTCACCAAGTCACCATATGGAACGAGGGAATGTGTAAATAGCTCACCACAATCCAATGCCATTAGGACGAAACATGTATGGCTTCTCAGGGGGGGCTTGCCTCTTGGGGTTTCTGACACGGTAAAAGCTGGGGAGTATGAGAGTTTATCATTTATCAATTCGATATTTAAGGTTCGCGGTGACTCATCTTTCTTGTTACATTTGGCGAGCAGTTTCACCCTTGGTGCTCAACAGGATGCGACATGGTCCATGCTCCTTTCGAGTCGCTGTGTAATTTTGATCAGCTGATCCCCTGAGGGAAACCAATAGAAAGTCTTTTAAACGGATTGGTCCAACACTGCTTCCAAACAAGGCAAAATCTTGGCCAAGATCTTCAAGCTTCCCGTAAGCCGACGTGGTCAACTGCTCGCGCAAGGGCCTATGGGCATCTTCAAGCGCTTGGGCTGAGATGGATTTGCAGCATGAATCAACAAGGCATTTAAATTTGTTTGTTTTGTTGCACCGTAATATGTACAATTATACACATGCATAGTATAAATATAATTATATATATACACATGATATTACGCCTTGGCTGCTTGAACGAAATCAATCCACGCAAGATTGCGCGTGGTATGGGTGAGCCATACGGCGATTGTCTCTGCACACGCGGCTTGTAAGCCGTATTGTCCAGCTGGTTGTCAAAATCAATGGGATTCATTTTGGGGTAGGTGAATTCACCACTTTTGGGTTTTTGTTAGTTGGGATTGGGATGTTCACTGGGGGTACGGGATTTTGACCCATGGCCATGTGTCCGGGATAAAATGCTTTGACCTGGCGTTTATCAGAGGAGAGATTGATTGTAAACAGATGCTATAGTCAAGAATAGCACGTTACTCGGTGACAATGCATTGCATGACTTCATGCTTTCAGTAGATGCTCTGGATCGATCCCTGACTTAGGCTGCCAGACGTCACTGATTCAAACAAGGTGCATGTGCGTGGTGGGAGATCTAAAATATTCCGGCCTGCCATTGCCATTGCGAATATCCACGAACTGGATTTAGCTTTTGGCTCTCTTTGCAGACAAAAATGGCCCCTTCGCAAAGGTCGTCTAGACTTCTACTTGGATGTGCAACCCACTGAACAAAAGTAGGTTGCAGCCGCGGTCTTAAGCAAAGCAACCCCTGTTGTTCCGCATAATTATAAGCCCGGTTAGAACCTACTGACCAAGTAGGCCCAAGTAGGTCGAGTCCTTTCTTTCTCCAAAGATGGGGTCTGAGGATGTGGCGCGAGCGGGGCGACACCTACAACCTCATAAACTACATCTCCCAGGCCCGCCTTCATTTTGTGTGTGCCAAATCCAATGCGTACAACATATAGATGTATATTGTTGTTATTGTCATAAACAGTCAGTATTGATGATAGCTAGTATTGCTCCACCGCACTTGCCACGTTGGTACAGTATGATGCGACCGCTTGAGCACTTGAGTGCAAGCGATGTGCATGTCTTTCGACAGGACAATTTCCTCAATTGTGCACGTGCGCCATGCATTGCTACTGTCACCACCGCACAGGCGCAATTGTACCGAAGGCCGTTTCTCTTGACATGCGTGTCTCTGCATTGTGGCGATGGCTGCCAGCAGAAAGACGCCGCGTGACCCACGTCACTGGTATGTGCCATAATGGTGTAGGACTTCGTAACAAGTGGCCTGAGGAATCAGCGATTTGAGTTCTGTGTGCAATCGCGGGATTTTATGGTTTTATGGTCGCACAGCAAGCACATTAGAAACTACGCAGGCAATGCAGGTGTGTGTGTGTGGTTTGTTTTCCTGGCTTGCTGGCTGGCTGTTGCTTGCGTGCTCAATCTTGCTCGTTTGACAGTTCTGTTTGCGCATGCAGCCAGCAGGTTATCCTTCTCGAGCAGGCCTATTTACGCTGACTATCTTTGTGTTTGCCGGCACAAAAGGGGTCCCCAGGCTTGCAAAGGCCCCAGAGACATACTGCACAGTTCTTCTGGCGCGTCTGAGTTTGTGTGTTGGCCAAGGCTTATATTTTTCCGTGAGTGCACATGATAAGCTTTGCGTGTGTGCTGTGCTGCTATTCATATCTAGCGAGGCATCGGAGATTTACTTAACAGGGAGAGATGTCTGGTGGCATCGAAGTGTTAGCTCAGCCCTGGGATTCAGACCGTCTGCAAGCTGTCAAGAGTGACACACGTATTTGGCGAGGTGACATTCTTGACGCCCTTGGCATCGTTGAACCCGAGGCCGGCCGGCTTGGGACTTTTGGGCAGTCCATCGTCGCGAGATCTGTCTGCTCTTGTCAAGGACTTCAGCAAGCGTCAATATTATATATACATATATATATATATATATTGAGCATCATGTTCTGTAAGGGTAGTAAGGGGGATTTCATTGGACACGTGCACACGCGCGCACAAACACGCACGCACCAAATTACTTTCAGATGGGGATTCCTCACGGAAAGAACTGCGCCACTGACACGAATATGAACCAAGGCAAAATTGATATTGACCCGCGTGTGAGTGACTGATCGCGCGCTTGCTATTTGCTCACTTCAAAGTTGCCAGGATGGGAAAGTGCCTCATGTACAACGAGAAAGTGGCTGGGGAGAAGGATCCCCCGGACCCGCCGGGCTCCGGCTGCTGCTGCCCCCATACGCCGCCCCCGCCCATGATGGGCACCGCGAAGAGTCCCTTCGGCGAAGGGGGCTTGGGGTTGACGCAGAACCGGGGGGCTTCCTCTTCGGAGTTGCCCAAAGTGACTTAAGCCCAGGGGTGGTGGAATCCCGGAGAAGGTGGGATTCCTTTGGGTTTCCCTTCAAAACAATCCGAAAGATGCTGGTGCAGGCTCCCAGTTGTTGGTACAAAGCCCGAGGAAGATGCAGATGCCCAGTGGTGGTGGATTGCAACCAGCAAATATCGGATCCCCTGGGTTTATAGTTTAACAAAATGTTCATTGGGAGTGTCAAAGCATGGAACTCGACCCATTTAGCCGGCCTGTTTTAGCATTAGAGGACGAGACGTGTGTTGATTCCTGGGGGTTGCCTGAGTGGAATGTTGCTTTGGTCAAGACTTCACAATGTGGCCTGCACAGGACCTTAGACTTAGTGGGGCGCCCGGTGCTAGAGCCGATCTAAATGCGGGGTCGTTATACAACCCATGTATAAAGTGTGTATATTATATATATATATATATATATATATATATATATAAAAATCAATATATATATATATATATATATATGCAACCCCCCCCCCAAAACCCAGGTTTTGAACCTGGACAATTGCCAACATCACTAGGGAAAATGCTACTTTTGAGAAACATGTGTATTTTCGCCTCTGCGAAACGCATATTTTTCAAGTTCAAGGCAAGTTCAATTAGTTAGTCGAACAACCAGTCAGCAAGTCAGCTAGTTAGTCAGTTAAATAGTTGTAATGAATGAGCTCTGAAGCCAGTTAGCTAGTTAATTGGCTAATCAGTTAGTTATCTGTTTAGCTGCCTAGTTAGTTAGATAGTACTGAAGGTATTCCCCTAATATTCCCCTTCCCTGACTAGTGAAATATTTAGGGAACACTAGCTAGGGGTATACCAAGAGATACTAAAGGAATACTAGCGCAATACTAGGGGAATACTAGGGCAATACTAGGCACATACTCAGGGAATACGAGGGCAATATTAAAGGTGAATACTGGGATAATACGCCGGAGTACTGAGGGAATACTAGGGGTATACTCTCAAGCTCAATCTGTCTGACTTCTCTCAGGCTTCCTGACTAGGGCAATACTAGGGCACTACTAGGGAAGTACAAGGAAAATATTTATAGGTGAATACCGGAAGAATTCTAGGAGAATACTGAGAGAAAACTAGGGGTATACCAACAGAATACTTCAGGAATACCAGGGCAATACTCAAGGTATTCCCCTAGTAATTCCATCCCTTTACTAGGGGAAATAGCAAGGGAATACTATGGGGTAGTGAGGAATTACTAGGGGTATACCAAGAGACTACTAAATTAACTGAATACTAGTGCAATAATATGGGAATACTAGGGCAATCATAGGGCAGTACTAAGGAAATACTCAGGGAATACTAGGGCAATATTAAAGGTGAACACTAGGAGAATACTATGAAAATGCTGAGAGACTACTAGGGGTATACCAAGAGAATATTTAAGGAATACTAGGGCAATACTGAAGGCATTCCCCTAGTATTACCCTTGCCTTACTAGGAAATATTTGGGGGCACACCAAGAGAATACTAAAGGAATACCAGGGCAATACTAGGGAAATACTCAAGAAAGACTAGGGCAATATTAAAGGTGAACACAGGGAGAATACTAGGGGAATTCTGAGAGAATATTAGGGGTATACCAAGAGAATATTTAAGGAATACTGGGGCAATACTGAAGGTATTCCCCTAGTATTTCCCTTCCCTTACTAGGAAATACTCGGGGCATACCAAGAGAACACTACAGGAAGACTAGGGCAATACTAGGGAAATACTCAAGGAAGACTGGGGGAATACTAAAGGAGCATACTAGGAGAATGCTAGGAGAATGCTGAGGAAATACGAGGCTCAATTTGTCTGGACAAGTCACCAGGGCAATACAAGAAAAATACTCAGGAAATACGAAAGCGTCGCATGCGTTCTTGAGGTCGTCAAAGGTCATATCCTCAGGCTCCTTGGCCATGCTAGGACAGGGTCAGAACAAAGGGCAGAAGAGGAGTAAGGAAGCGCTGGAGCCAGACAGCTTCAAATATGGGCTCGGTTCTGCTCAGATGCCAAGGAAAACTGAAAAAAACTGAAAATACGGGAAAAACTGAAAAAAACTCAAACAAAGACTGAAAAACCAAGGATTCTGAGGGACATGGCTGGGGGGGGTCATGTCCCTCAGAATCCTTGGTTTTTCAGTTTTTTCAGTTTTTTTCAGTTTTTTCTTCTTCAGTTTTTTTCATTTTTTTCATTGTTTTTTATTTTTCAGTGTTTTTTCAGTTTTTTGCAGTTTGTTCAGTTTTGCAGAGAGTTTCTTGTCTGAATTGTATTGAGGAATTGCCAGAGAGTTTCCAGAAAGCTTCCTTGAAAACTGAAAAAAACAGCCTGACAACTGAGGGATCTGGCAGATTCAGGTTTTTGTCAGAAACGCATTAAATACCAGTGATTTCAGACCAAACCTGGGTTTTGGGGGGGGGGGTACCATATATATATATATATGCATATATATATATATACATTCGGTATAGTATTCCGAAATTCCAGGCATACTGTTCATGACTGTACGTGCCATAAGCTTGCCAGTGCGTGCGTGGAAGAGGCGCGGAAGGACCAGGGCTAATTACATGTGTGTGTGTGTGTGTGTTGTCAAGTAGCCTCGAGGGCCAGCACGGAAACACGGAAACACGCGACGAAAAGCGCGGAAGTGATGTGGAAGGCCAGTTTGCCCTTCAAGCCTTCCATACAGTGCTCATGTCGATGCCTGAACTCCAGCAGTGACGAATGCCCGAGCTCCGGATCCCCTCCAGCTCCGGTTCCACCGCCCGGAAAGCTCCTCACCGGTTTCAACAGCATCCGAAAACATGAAGGAGAACCCGCAGCAACCTGTGGCGCCGAAGGAAGAGCGCGCAAGGGCAGTTTTCAGGAGAAGTAATTTAGGACCCCCCCCCCCCGGCAAATGGAGAGCAGCTGGCCCGGGAATTACTGTACTTGGCTTTTTGCCCAGAGATGCTGTGTTTGTTTCACCTGGTGCCTAAAACTCGTTGTGTAAGCATGGGTGAGACAAATGCGAACCCAGCAATAAACTCGCCAAGTTTGTTTGAGCCATGATTTGAATTCACTCCTTTGCGTGCGTTTTGCGCGGGCATGGCAATGCTTTTGAGTTACCCAGCTGTTCGGAACGTGTGCCCTAAGTGAATCACCCGAGTGATTGAGTCCAGCCCGCTGACAACGCCACGAACTCATTTGTCAGTGTTTGAGTTGTGAGATAGGGTTGCTGCGAGCAAACGATTACCAAAATCTAATCAGAGAACTGGCTTGGTTTCCTTTAGGTTTCCCTCAGCAGTGGCAAATTGTTATCTTCTCATGAGTGGGAGGTGACTGGGCAGTCTTCTTGTTCGCCCTTTTTTGGTCAGATTCCAAGTAGCTATGATGCTTGTCCTTGTTCGATGGGGAACACCCTCAGAATGGGTGAGAAAACTGTTAAAGATCCACCAAGGGTCCCCAATCAAGATTCATCCCCAAGTTGCAGTGATGTTCGGGATGTGGTGTGGCTTCTCCCAGGCATCTTGGACCGGTACTGCAAGCGTATCAAAGGACGCCGCTACGTTGGCGGAGCTTTTTCATCGCGTCGTCCAGGTTTTTTTTAGAATCTGCTTCTTCTTCTGTGGTCTCATCACTTTTCGTCCCAACTGTTCAGCGAGTGTCTTGATGTGGGGGAAACATAGGGAACCCTGACGTCAAAAGGGATCCCCTTCAGCAGCCACCGATTGGCCTTCTTTCGACAACCCCCGCAGGTTCTGTCGAAATATCCAGTTTATTGTCCATGTGTGAGGGACACAAAGGGGGTGGGCCACCCAGTTTCAACCACAAAAGCCAAGGGAAGACTCGCAAGTTGCTTGCGGGTCACATGATCCATGGTTGGTTCACCAGATGCAGAGGCCATCAGCAGCACAGCACTCATGCCAGCCAGCAGCGCTTGCCAAAAAAAAACGAAACAACTGGCCAGACAGCTGGTGTTTGGCTTTTCGGCAGAGAGTCTGGCTGTGTGTTTGCACTCGAGTCGCATGGCTCAGCGTGCTGAGCCATTGACTCGAAAGAAGCGTTGCAGGAGAGCTCAACGTCTACGGGCGCAAGCTGGTAACCAGGCGCGAAGATGCAGGTCTCCAGGTCGACCTAGGTGGGTGTGACATGTGCATGGACCGGTGGACATCAAATGTCGGATAATTAGGACTCATGCCCACCAGCCACTTTTGTTGGCTCCCTGCTAAATTTTTAAGCAGGCCACAGGCCACAGGAACGCTTGATCTCGGTCTTGCGGGCTCAGATATCAGAGGCCTTGCCTCAAAAGAGGCAGATGTCCCATTTGCATTCGCCCAGCGCGGGTTTCAACCCCTGGCGCTTTTGGCAGTCCAGGGGGCTGCTTGGATCACCCGGATACCTTTAAGCAGATTGGCTCGCGTCAAAGAGGGTGCAGAGTACCGCTGAGCGGTACCTACGAAATAAGGCACAGACCTGCAAGAAAATAGGTTGCCCATGCTGAGTGGCCCATTTGCGTGCCATGGTCAGACCACAAATTTTGCTTCGTCCTGTTGGAGGTCTTGGACCAAGGGCTCCTATGGGAGACATGTCCGTGGCCCACATGTCCCCAGTGTGCGCATGCAAGGGATCCCTCACCTTTCCTTGTTTGGACCTGCAACGGCAGGTTCGTTGTGAGCCACCAGTCGATTGCGACTTGTGAAGGGGAAATCCAGTGACCGCCAACGTGTCTCATGTGATCTTGTGTTGTTGCTTTGTTTTCGCAGAAGAGTTAGCCCAAGGGACTTGTCATGCAATCACTCTTGCGTCACATTGACGCAGCAAAGCTCTTTGGGTTGGACAGTTGGACCCTCTTTGTTTCTTGTGTTGTGCCCTCCCACAACATGGAAGTGCACGGTTGCTCCCCCTCCGCAAGGACTTCCCACAATTTGTGCTGCTGTTTGTGGGAGTCGCGCAACCCTCTTGGATTTTACACCAGGCCTTCAAGCCTTTCAATCCTGCAGGCCGTCGCGATGCAAAGACCTGTGCTGTGGAAAGGGCATCAGATGTGGCTGCGAATGCTGCTGTTGCTGCCAACTGGATGAACTGCTCACGGAGTTCATCGTGCCTTGATGCGCATGGCCGGTAGAACACCAGGAACAAGCCAACCGGGGAGAAGTGAATTCAACAAAAGCGCTTCCACAGCCCTCCACAACGGTACCTAGAAGGAGTTAGCGGGTTTTAAAGGTAACCCCATCTAGGATCAGCTGTGTAAGGAAAACAAATTTAAAGGAAAACCACAAGAGTTCCCATCAAGGAATTTATTCATCCTGTAGTCAAGTTTCCCTCAAACCCTTCGGCAACGAAACCGAGCCGTTGCCGAGGTCACCACCCACCGCATTTTGGTGGAGCAGCGCGCAGCGCAGCGCTACTGCCGCTGCACCGCGGTGTGCAGGAGACGGGACTCGACTGGGTCGACTCGGTCAAAACTCATTGAGCCGCTTGCAACGCGGCGCTTGGCAGGTGAGGACACGTGGGGCATGCAAAAACAGTTTCAGATGTCAATGTGGGTTTGTCTGCATGAGAACCCCAAATTGTTTGGAATCTTAGATCCAGAGTCTTGGGACCTCAAAACGGTCTGTTTTGGAAGTCCAAGTGCGTCATGCCACAAAAACTGACATGCATTTGAGGAATCCCCTAGAACTAGTATACTGAGTTATGGCGACCGTATATTTGGCGAACCCCGAAATGTAGGGTGTCAAGCAAAGATCCCAGAAACTTCCTCACTCACCTGGATGGGGTCCCAAATTCGGAGAAGCACCCAGATTGTTTTGCGTAGTCGTTCCCCCCTTTATCGCAGTTTGACGGAAGGAGCAGCAATGGCTGCAGAGCAGCTGAAGAGCTGTGAGGTTATTGAAACGCACTCTTTGCTGGGCAAGTGTCAACGGGACATGTGGTACAGAACCTTCATGTTCAGGCGATGTAGGGATTATGTAGGCTGCCTTGCTCCGGCGGCAGTGATTTGGGAGTGAACATTTTCTTAAACAATGACAGCAAGGGCATTACAAGCAACCGCATGGCACACTGTAGGTGTGATCTGGCGTTTGAGAGGATATGAACAGCCAGGGTTTTGTCAAAGGAAGTTTAGGAGCTTCCGTAGTGCGGACACTGGTGCAAGGTAGTCTTTCGCACAGCTAAGATGAACAAAACATGCATATGCGTGGGCAAGTGGAGTCCGCGTCGATGTCAACCGAACTCTGTCTCGACGCCTGTCTCGTGTGCGGGCAGGCCTCGCCATGCAAGATTGCACTCTCCATCAGAGGCGTCAAGTTTCTTCTCAGCTCAAACATCAAGGCAACGCCCAACCCTCAGACCCAATCCTTTTCGAAGTTGCGCCTGTCGCTCAATCTATGCTTGACCTTGCAAAGTGCTGTGCCTGCTGAGAAATCTGCACCTCACCTTGCGAAAGCGCTGCGCCTGGCACGCAATTGAAGGCCAAGCCTTGGCTGCACAGCAGGCCTTTTTGCGTAAATGCTTTTTGCTGTCTGTCTGTCCAGCGCTTTCCCGCCAGCACCTTCGCGAGGTAGGCATAGATTTCGTGGCGGGCACGGCGCTTTCGTAACATCTCGCTGCGGGCGCAGTAGATTTCGTGGCAGGCGCAGCGCTTTCGCAAGGTGAGGTACAGATTTCGTGGCAGGTGCGCAAGGTCATGTTTAGATTTGGTGGCCGGCGCAGCAAGGTCAGGTACAGATTGTGTGGCAGGCGCAGTACGTTTGCAAGGTCAGGTGCATGTTTCGTGGCAGGCGCAGTACTTTGGCAAGGTGCGGAACAGGTTCAGTGGCAGGCACGGCGCTTTTGCAAGGTCGATAGATGGATAGCCAGATTAGAAGAGAGAGAGAGAGAGAGAGAGAGAGAGAGGGAGCGAGAGAGAGAGAGAGAGAGAGAGAGAGAAAGAGAGAGAGAGAGAGAGCGGGAGAGAGAGAGAGAGAGAGAGAGAGAGAGAGAGAGAGAGAGAGAGAGAGAGAGCGAGAGCGAGAAAGCGACACAGAGGAAGATAGAGAAATAGAGCCAGATAGATTGCAATCCGGGCAGTGGAGACTGAACAAATCCAAGAAAGATAAGATGGATATAGAGAGATAGGTGATAGACAAACAGATGCGTACAGAGAGAGTGAAAGAGAGTGAGAATTATATATAGGTAGACAGATAGATAGCCATACGTAGAGAGACAGACAGAGAGACACACAGACAGATAGATCGCCACACAGGTAGAGGTGTAGATGGAGAGATAGATAGAGAAGTAGGCAAATAGACAAATCGATGTGCAATTCGTTTTAGCCTGCGAAACGGCTGACACACAGTTCCACGTTCCTGCAGAGTCCTTGTGAGGACTAGGAATTCCGCACAGTTGGCTGTTGCTCCCCCTTCCGTCCAGGAAAACTCCTGGCATCCGGGTCACCTTCTTGGCACATAATCAGGCCACATGTGGGTGTGAGGTGAGAGGGGGGACGCTTGCTGCTCATCAGCCCATAGGCGAACGAAACGTTCAAAGAGCCTCATGTCCTTACAACCAACAAGCAAGGCCGACAATTTCTGATTCGTTCGTGTGACTCCGTTAGGATTGTCAATGACTGGCACACTGGAGCTGCGCACATCCGCAAATATTTGAGTTTGATGAAACTATGGCGGGAAACAGAATACATGAATCTGAACCACCTTGTGTTGTGTCAGTCTAAATTGGGGATGCACAACATCCTTGCTCCGCAAATGTCAGTCAGAGGTCATCAAAAACGGACGGCAGTTGATGCCAGGAAGACTTTTGCTCCTTGTAGGTTGCGAATGTAGGCCACGCGTGTTTTTGAAATGACTTGAGATTTCGAGCAGTTGCTGTCTCCCTCTCTCCCTCTCTCTTTGTACATCTCTCGCTCTCTTTCTCCCGCTCTCTCTCTCTCTCTCACTCTCTCACTCTCTATCTCGGTGCCTCTCGCTCTCTCTCCCTCTCTGTGTGTTTGTGTGATACATGTCCAGATCTCAAATGCCACCACCTCAATGGAAATTCCCAATGATGGCCGTTTTGCAACTAGCGTAACAAGTTGTCAATATTATTATTTTTGGAGGTGACTGGAGGGGAACTGTCCCAATGCATCCGAGAAGGTGTGCGTTCCTGAGTCTGTGTCACTTTGCTGGGTCCCTTAAAATGAACATGTTGAAGGTTTTATGATTTCTTGTGAGGGTGGTTTTCTTATACACCACTCTGTAGAGGGTACTTTTGAGCACTTTGCGGGTCAGGCGGCGGCATATGTGGGTTTGATGCCGATGAAGACCCTGACTCGCAAGAAGATCCAGCAGGACGTACATACTCATTGAATCAATTGCATCGGGCATTGGGGTTGGCAGCCATTGTGCATCATTGTGCAACTAGATCTTTGCGGCATATTGCGACATGGGACAGTCTTTATTGTGGTTTGGAAGAGGCCAAATGGTAACCCGGCCAATAGGATGCACCATTTGTTCTGCAGCCATCTGCTGAAGGACTTCACGATCAAGCTTCTCCAACAAGGAGCTCGCGAGTATCAGCAAGGCCTCGAAGAGGTTGCAGTCAAACGGGCCGACATTGACCCAACCTTTCCGAACAGCCCCGAAAAAAGAGTTCGAGCATGAGTTGACACCGTCTTCGGCTCCCAAAAAGTGGGCTATTGTTCACAAGCGCCAAGATATCTATGAAGGCAGATGCCATTTGTTTCTTTCCAGCAAGTGATGAGAGGTGCGTCGTTGATGTAATAGCATTATTGTTTGACTGACTTGCACCTTTCGGCCAATAATTATGTTCTGCGCATGATCTATTACGCTTAATCTATCATGCTTTTGCCCCGCAGGCCTCATGCTGCACCAGAAGCCGCAGCTGGGCATGAGTTGGGACAAGCCTGCGGGACTCAACATGTTTAGCATGGTTGCGAAGCAACCTACACGTAGAAGCCATACTTGTTTCCCAAAAGGCACCCTCCTTAGATGCCATTTGCACGCTTTCTTCTTAATGTAACACGTGTGCGCGGACGTGTACCGTAGGCTCAGCAATGCGCAGCCTGCCTTGAAGAAAGTTTGTGCCGCACGGTAAGCTACTTGTACTACAAGTCGGGTGGTCTGTAGTTTTCCGGTTCACAGAAAGTCCAACTGACCCATGGACTCTTCGAGTTACAGCAGCCAAGGTATGTCATTGCAGGGAAAGCGGACGCCTAGCTGCATTTTGAGGGTGGGACGGTGCGTGAATCTGGAGACGACACAGCTTGTTTTTTCCAGCTGTTTCCGCGGCTTGGGCCAGGTCCACTCCAATGCGTTCAGATGAAGTCTGTTAGAACCCCCCCCCCCCCTTCCCCGCAACGGTACAGGTCTTGGGGGACGACAGCCCAAACCGGAGCCTGCCGGGGAGGTGATGCTAGCATCTCTTATATTCTTTGCTTAAACGGAAAAAGTCCTTGGTATCAGGCTAGCGGCTACTGAGGACCTCCCGATCAAGCACAAGATCTGGGTGCCTCACATCAATATGTGGCTTGGATTCAGCAGCTAAACGCTGACTCGTGTGAAACAGGCTTATTGGCATTGTCGCTTGTCGTGTCTTGAAAATGCGTGCCCCTAAAAAGTTGAGTTCCTGGTTGCCTCTAAAGTTCCTGGTTCCGTCTGCAAAACACACAACTCAATCTGCTGGCAGGATCTTTGACCAGCTGACCCAGAGGGCTCCCATGCACGATGACAGCTCAGGCCAGGGCGGATTAAAGTCCGAGTCAACATGTTAGTGGTACACAAATCATAACTATCATGATGCTGGATCTGAATCAAATGTTCAAAGGGCAAGATAAAGCTACCGACTGATTCTGGCAAGCTTGGCTCAAGCCACAAGCTCAAGCTGAAGCAGACCTAATATATCATGCATCTCACCTGACTGTAGCTGAAGCCATGTACCGCCTGCTGTTTGCTTCCTCGGTAGCCTTGGCGCATGCTCTAAAGTGTCGCTGTGTTTTTTCCGATGAGACCATTGTCTACAATGCTGGTCGCCAGCCTGGTGTGTGTGGCACTTTTGCTGGGCTGCTTGTTCCAGGTGAACCAGCCGGCCTTCCCGAAGCGCGGGAAGCCGGTGGTACCTGAAGGTTGCGATCCCAAGGACTTCGCCGTCGAGCCTTCGAAGCGAAGGAGCCTTGGAGTTGTCCTCGGAGGTGAAGGCGGATCCAGCGCAGATCCCTTGTGTTTACAGTGTGCACAAACAGCTGAAGACTTTTGAGATTCCCGTTGTGGAGAGGGAGCCCGCAGTCATCACCACGCAATTGTGCTTCATCTTGGACGAAGTACATGGGAAGCATGAAGAGCAGATCAATCAGGCAGAGTCCAGTTGCAGGAAGATCGTGGATGCCGTGAAAGCCATGGCCTTTGACCATATGCCAGGTGCAACTGTGGATTTGGGGATGACCGCCATTGGGTACAATGACTGGGATGAGGAAACCGCGAAAAGGAACCGGCCTGTCGTCTTTGCCTATGGTGGCAGTGAGATCAAGAAGAATGATCCGGACATCAGCCTCACAGAGTTCAACCTGAGAGGCAAGTTCGCCAAAGACACGGATGACATGAAGTGGATCAAGCGGCCTGGTAGAGGCAAGGAGCCGGAAAAGCTTCCCGGGCGCCTTGCTGGCTGCCACCTGCCCTGGACCGCAAACGAGCGCTTGGCCGTGGTGATCACAGGCCACGACTCCTGCACCTCTCATGCACGGGCGAGCCAGAAGTGCCCTTGCCGAAGCTTAAGGTGCAGAATGCGCAAGTCATGATTCTTCACCGGAGAGCCACATGCAGAGAAGATGTGCCAAAAGCTGAAGCAGACTTCAGAAGCCTCATTTCCGGAAGGTGCAGCCGTCGCAGACGGCGAATCGCCTGGTCTCATCAGCCAGAAGCTCGAGCTGAGTCCTCTGACCTACTTCTTGAAGCTCTGTACCGGCAAGTCTTGAGAGGCAACTGGCCATACAGTGGAGTTGAAGACTGAAGATGCCAAAGTCCAGCTGGGCCGAGATGATTTGCCGTGGTTGGGGAAGCCATTTGCCACCCCCAAGGTGGTGCTCACTCGTCCTGCAGATGCCGGCTTAGATGAGTGGTGGGAAGTGCAGACAGCGGAGCAGGAAAGCTTTGATGCGGATGAATCCTGTGTGCTCAAGATGGCTTGCAAGAGGCGGCAGGACACAAGCCGTGGGGCAGACGCAGTTTGAGAGATGCTGAGCTCTGCGACACAGTACACATACCTAACTTGCAAGTTTTATTTCGCCCATGGTGTTGCAGTGTTTGCACGGCCGCCATTTGCGTAAGTGCACAACGCCACCTGCTGAAAGCAGGCAAGGACTGAGAACTGAGAGAGCGCGCGCGCAGGCGCAAGAAAAAAACTGCTCACTTCTTCATGCATATTCTAGGCAAGCTTGATGGGCGGAGATGATGGGAGGGCCTGATTGTAACCTGCCAACTGCCATTTTGAACTCTGCGCTGGTTGTCCTCCCTTATTTTCACCTGCCTTGAACTTGGCTCTGCTAGTTTTGCGGTTTTTCCAGATCAACACGGTCATGATATCGCATCAGAGAGGTTCTTCCCTTCAGCCACTGTATTGACTCGAAGCTCACGAGCGCAGGAGAAGACGATGACTCCGACGAAGACGAATTCTACGAGAACATGTAGCGAGGTAAACCGCAGGACTCCGTGAGACGAAGCTGAGCTCTTGAAAGGGCGTGCTGTCTGTTCCGTGTCACTGTACTGTAGTGGAGGCTCACCATTTGCGTCTCAATATACGGAATGTTCGATCCACACAGTGTCCACACATGTACAAGTGGGCGTGCTTCACCCACTTTCAGAGGCTTCTCCAATTTGGATACAAGACCCACGTGCACACACAGCTGTCCTTGCAGGACTGGTGAGTGAGAGGGGCAATAGGACGCACCCTGATGCTTAGCTGCCAAAGCTGACAATGTTGCTTCAGGAAGACGGGCTCGCCTGGCGAGAACAGACGGGCACCTGAAATCTAATGTTGCCGCAAACGACAGCAGTGCTCTGTGCGCTTGTTGATTGATCTAATTATTCTGCGGTGTGCCAGGTTGCACGTGCCCGTTCTTCAGATAATGGCTGGCGCGCTAGCGCAACGTTTGCGCGACCGAGATTACCAAGTCGAAGCTGCCTTGAGCACATGCATGTTTCCTGTTGAGAATGCTGCTGAGGCGAGCATGTTGTCTTTTGGGTGCACACAAACAGAGAGTATGATGTCACAGATAGGTATCGATTCAAACTCGCAGACATGACATACATGTAGGCAAGAGATGTTGGCTTTTTGGCCGGTGAGAGGTTGTTTGGAAGTAAAGCACTTGTCTGCCAAAGCCAAAGCTTAGATTGGTAGCAAATGCCAATGGTGCTGTATCATTTGTGCACGTTTGGTTCTCATTTGTGCAGCGTTTCAGGCCATTTTAGTAGGTGGTTTACTCACTATACCTAGTTTAGTTGGGATTGTAGTGAACAAATATAAACCTTTATCGTCATGTTAGTAGCACCCAAAGTCAATGTCATTGGGGCGCAGCTCGTTTGCATGGTGGCATCATAGCGGGCTAGGCAAACTGCAAGCTTCAGACTTGGCGCCGCTTCCATAACCTGAGCAGGCCGTGTCGCATTTCAGAGTCATTGGCTCCAGTAGGGCACAACTCAGCTGACGACCAGGAATTTGCATATGAAGCCTGCGTCAGCCTGTTTTGGTGAAAGTGGCCGGATTCTCCGTGACGGTGTGTTTGGCGTTGTATGTGTAGAGGCGTGTTGGACTCTGAATGGCGACTTGAACTCACTTGGATGGCTAAAAGCATCCGGCAGGTAGATCCGCCCTGGCGGGTGAGAAAACGAAGCACTTGCCTTCAGGCAATACACGTGCGATGCTAGGCCAGGATCAGCAACGGGCCAGCAGCACTTTGACCTTTGTGTGCTTTTGCCAGTGCCACACTCAGTTTCACCTTATTGCCCTTTTTCACCTTGGGACCCTTTGGGGTTTGCTTCGTTTTCCATTTAAAAGCAGCAACGAGTCAAGTCGTTGCAGGGGTCTAAGTCCGGCCAAGTTACTTTTGCCAGGCAGCCTGGATGTAAATCGTTTTGCAGCGTTGCTTTTGCTACGTTGTTTTCTCGGACGGCATCATCAGCTGCGGCCGTTTTTAGCCAAGATGTGTCAACTGTTTTGGAGTGGACGTTTGCAGTTGCACTGCTGGCAGCAGGTTTTGTCTGGCTTGCTTTTGAGGGACTCCAAAGGGAAAAGCAGATCATTTCCGGGGCTTCAGACAGGCCAACAAAATGTGCGTCTTTTGTTACATCTTGAAAGGAACACCATGTTGGAAGCCCTCTAAAATTGGCACTAGCTGACGGAGTTGCGGGGATTTAGTCCACGGACACCTCAGGTTGTGGTAGCACAGAGCCCAGTGCTCTTTGAGGCGCGAGTTGATCTGTGAGGTCTGTTCAACCCCCAAAGGACACGCCTCTTGAAATGGATTTGTTGGGTTACAAGTCAGTCTGGGGGGAGTAATTAGGGTTTATCAGTTTTCCTTTTGTAACTGCACAAATTTGAAGGAGTTATTGGTTAATTAAGTGGTTCCATCTGGACATGTAAGGGTTTATCGGTTTGCCTTTAAAGAGAGCCTTCCATCCCCCCAAAAAGTAATGGTGTATTGCCAGACTGCGGATTGGTCCGAACCCACACTTTTCCATCAAGACCTGCGTTGGTCTTGATTGGCCTTGCTAAGGCGTATCAACTCCAAGCTGACCCTTGAGGGGGTGTTGTTGTTGTTGTTTTGGGTTTGGATTTTAGTAAGGCCCCTGATACAGCAGGTGGACACACATGTGCCATGGTCAAGCACCGTTTTACTTGCAGTTGATCAGGACAGCACGGGCATAAAGCCCTTACAGGGATGTCAAGCAACCAATAAAGAGGTTCGTGCCATGTCCATGGCCTACACACACAAGTCATGAGCTTTGACAATGGCGCATTGGCTTGAGCGACTGACTCTTATATCAAAGTCAATCAGACCGTGACCAGCCAAACGGACAGTCTTCAGCAAGCTGCGACCCTATATGGCACTGATAGCACGCGGCAATGCTTGCCTTTGAAAGTACGTCGCATGATTATCTTTTTACTGATTCGCCCTGCTCAAAAACAGCCAGCCAGCGGTACATTGCACAGCTCAAAGTCGGTAGGATTCAACATGTTAGGAGCTAGGGCCTATTGACGGAGGCCTGAACAGCGGTTTTGTGTTCTGGATGTGTTTCCCCTTCAGCAACGTCGGGAAGTAAGGCTAGCAGTTCACATGGGGAGCCCAAGGGTGCCTTGAGGGGAACAGGGTCCAAGCCAGGAGCCCCGGTTGGGTTCCGGATGGCAAAGTGAGAGGCGAGCCGTGTTTTCTGTCAGATGCTGGAGCAGCTACCCATGAACGAGCTGCCCAAGGCGGGCACTGTGACGAACATGCCAAAAGGTGCGGCCATTGATTCGTTGAAAGCTTGGGGTTTTCGACACCCAGGTTTTCGACACCGAAGCTTTGAGCCAGCCTTTGATCGAGGTCCCGGAAGGTGAATAGGTATTTTCCAGGTCCTGGCTGGCGAGAGTGAGGACCCCAGATTAGTAAACCCAAGTTTATTGATATGGGGGGTGCTTTTTCCTGGTTTTAGTGGGGGATGTATCTTACTTTTGGAGGGAAACACCCCCATGTGAATAAGAAAATGGGCTTTATTAATCCCGGGTCAAGATTAGTGAGGACACGGTTTCATTCTCCTTTCAGCAGGAGAAGATCCACGCCGCGGTGGTGCGCATCGATGAGCGGATTTCCCAAGAGGCGGCTTTCGCTCGCCATGCCGCCGATTCTATGGCGAGCTGAGCTTGGGGTAAAACAAGCTCGTTGTGTCCTTTTGTTTGTTGATCCCAATGCCAGCTTGGCAAATGGCTGTGGGTCAAAAATATATGTACCCAAAATCGAACCCTGGTAAATGGAAACTTGGACTGCAACCTGCGGTCCCCTGGTGATTTAATTTTGACCCACACCCAAATACTGTTTTCAGAAGAATGCTGGATGGTCCCATTCAAAAACAAGGTGTGGAACCCCCCCCCCCCAGCTAGCCCCCCTCCCCTCAAAGGAGACTTCTCTTCTACCCACCAACGACTGCCTGGAGTGCATAATATTTGTACTGGTTTTGTATAACACGTATGGTTGTGTATGTCATATATTTTAAGGGGGGTCATCTAAAGGGACAAGAGCGGGCAACTGATCGTTTGTTGTTGCGTTATTTGTTTGTTTGTTTTTTTAAAGAATGGGGGTGAGGGTGGCTGCATTCGGAGGCAACCCATTGCGCAGCGCCAGTTGAGAAGGCACGGGAATGAAGCACTCATGTGCAGGTGTGGCGAAGCGTCCTGCAGTTTATGTACCAAGGCCACGCGGGACTAGCTTGCCAGGATTTGAAGCTGCCCCAGATGGTAGTGGCCTCCCTGCGGACTAAGGATTGGGATAAGGGATCTGCCATTTGAAGCAACCTAGAGCTTGGCTCATGATGTTTGCTTCAGCATCTTGTGTCCCTGGCAAAACCCTCCAAAACACATGTTGCCTTTGCCACCTTTTGCAGTCTAACAGATCTCAGGGCCAACGCACCCGGGATGTTCTCGCTTGATTTCATGGAGTTTGCTCGGATGGGACGCTGAGGCATTGCTTGCTTCTCGTTAGCTCCATGGGGCCGCGTGAGGCACGCTCCATCCAGAGCACTGTGCCTACCTCAAAGACATTGGCAAGCCGGAAGCTCAGAGATCGACTCGCGCAGATTCCTCTCAGGAATCCGCACCCCCCCCCCGCCCCCTGAAAATTCAATGAGTGGTTGCTTTGGTTTCCCTCTTGTCGCATCCATTTCCAAAGCTCGCCAAAGCCAAGCCGAATGCTTCGAGCGATGCTCTTTTTGATCGGGCGAGTTCCTTTCTGCAAAGTATGCTTGATCACGCCAACCGAGTCAGAAGGAAGCATAGGTGTCAGTGTCCCCGTTTGGGCCTTCAAAGTTGCAGTTTCATTGAAACCTATGCAGCTTTTGCTGGGGGATATTTATGTAAAAGCATGGTCTTTAGGCAGCTGACGTGCTTGGTAATCTCAAGATCGGCTGCCACATGTCGCCTTGCACAACTACACCAGCCTTGCGACTGGAATTGGACTGCTCAGCTTGAAGCATCCAAGTGGAATATATTTTCTGGGGAATACAATTTGCTGGAAGTACACTCTTCTAATTCATGGCAGCCCTCCCACAAACAGCCATTGGAAAGCGAGGCCCACTACACGTGACGGTTCTTCAAGCCCCACGCCCCACGCCCCCAGTCGTCAGCTTCAATGAGTTCCAGGTGTGTGGAGCTGCTGCGGGCAGTTCTCTTGTACAAGCTTCCGGAGCCCTTGCTTCGATTGGCTCAGCCCGGTGCCCCGGACGCGTCATGACGCATGACGCGTCCGTACCAACTCGCCTCCCCGCGTCAATGGGCAAATGCGAAAGGTGGACCGAGCACCTCGCTGCAAAAGTGTTGTCCATGTCTTGCTGGGGCACCTTGATTGTGCTATGGCAAGGGTTGGACTTGAGGGGGCCGCCGCGATCTCAACTTGGCATTGCGCCTATTGAGGGTTTTGTACAGCATTGCGTACTGCAATGTGCAGTCTGCTCTCTTAGCATGTGGCATGGCCAAGCAAGCAAGTGGCAGGTTTTCGGTTGGGACATCCCAAGCTCGAGCTGGGTGTTTCCGGACAAAACCACAGAAACAAATATGGAGTTTCTTTTTGTTCTCGTCAGTTTTGCAAGAGACTCAGAAAGAAGCCAACCAGTTGTTTTTGTCTCTTAGGTTCTCGTGATTTTGTAGGGGTCTCTTATCCACTTTCAGGCGTCGCCCGAGGTTCGGAACGCGTTCGGCAGACTTCAGGTCCTACCTCTTCCCCATGCTGCCCGGCTCCTCTCCCAGCCATGCCCTCCAGGCGCCCTATGGGACACGCAGCAAACGGGATTTCTGGCATCGAAAAAGTCAAGAAGGCTCTGGTCTTGTAGGTTGAGCATTCAAGATTCACCTTGTTTGGGCCAAGTGTTTTTTTCCAGGGGACTTGAGCCAGTCAGTCTAGGGGCCCGTGGGAGGTGGCCTTAGGGGCCTTTCGTTTCCTCAGGTTTGTCCCTTCAAGCCATCACACTTGCTTGCATGCAGCCTGACCAACAGGAAGCCACCATGTTGTTTTGGGGGCGAGTGTTCAGGTGCAAAATCTAGGAGTTCCTGCTTGAACCAAGTGAAGAAGTGAAGAGAGGAGTTGCGGATAGTTGAGGCATGGTGAACAGGGCTCCGAGGTTTCAAAGGACGGTCAACGCCACAAAAGTAGACCATTGGCGCAGTTTTCTCGTGGTGTCCCCTTGATGAATGGTCTACCCTTGTGCCGATCGGGTCTTGGGAGCAACCCTCAGGCAGATCTTCATGGCTTGGAACTTCGGGGTTCCTTTGGATGCTCGGGATCGTGCCAAGACTGGCACTACAATATACCAGGTCCCCCAGTAGTGCCCTTTTACACATTTTTGGGGGAGGCTTCCCCCACTAAAATAGACTACAGAAAACAGGGCACCCTTATTCTAACCTCTCTACTGGAGGACCTAGTATACCAGTTTGCTGAGGCCGGTATTTATATTTTGTAGGCATGAACAGTTTGCAGACCTGACCAGCTGCTTTGTTTGTCAGGTGTTTGCTTTGTGCGCCAGCGACGAGAACAAGGGCAACAAGGACTCGGACGTTGCTATGTTCTCGAGTTGCTGGTCAAATTGTGCATGAAATTTAATTGAAAACGGACACAGCAATTACGGCCATTTTGGAGGGTATATGTGCTAAATTCCAAAAACAACACGGAACTCTATGGAACCTCCATACATGTTGCGGGGTGTTCCAATCATTATGTTTGATTGCAACTCATATGCAGCAATGGCGCTTGTATGCCACATCAGGCTGCATGATGTTTCTTGTGCTGATTGTGAAGGACCATGATGTCACGAAACATCAAGGATGCTTAGGGAATGACGGCTGGTGGAAGAAGGAATTGCTTTGTGTGCCCAGAATCCTTGATTTGAAATGCACTTGGGGGTGTAAGCCGCATCCAAGCAACAGCCATGCAGACGTTGCAACGGGCTCATTCGTGTCTCTGCCAATCCCAGAGTGCACCACACAATCAAAGCGGGGAAAGATAAAGCCGCAGGAGCGGCCGCTTCCTTTGTCTGAGTACGACCAACAACCACGTTTGTTTGTTTGTGTTTGTGTTGTTTTCCTCGAGGGCATTTTGTTTGCTGTTCTTGTACTGGAAAAAGCAAAAACAGAACATTCGACCTTTGCGTAGGCAAAGAGACATCAAAGATACACACGTTTTGGCGGGGTGTCCGTCGAAGAGCCACCCATGCACCCCGAAAAGCAGAAGCTACTGTCCAGGATCTGCAGGCAGTGTGCACCGGCGCTGCCTGGGTTCTGCTCCACCACGCGCCATGCCCTCAAACGGCGCCTGCCCCCATTTGGTGGGTTGGAGGGTACCCTTTGTAGAGTGTGTTTAAAGGAGCATCAAAAGGAACGCCACTTTTTGTTTTGGGCTAAATTGCTAAGATTAATTCTTGGCAGATTCTGACATCACGGGCAGCTCTGGCTTTATGCTTCATTGCGTTCAAGTGCGCTCTCCCAGGGTCCGAATGTTCGCAGTCGCATCCTCGCTGTAAGACATGGAGGGCCCAGAGAGAGTCTCACGCCATTGACCTTGAGATGCGTTGGCTTGCTGTCAGCTTTGACACGTGCTTGGGCATTTGGTTCGCTGCGAGCATCGGAAACGATCAGAAAGTGGCAAGCAAGCAACCTGATGCGCTGCGTGCCCATCCGGGCAATTTGAGGCACACAATTTTTGAGGACATCGAGGCCACCGACCTTTGTGAGAGCCTGACTCGGGTGGTGCGCATCTCAGGAGTTGCTTCAAGTTGTGGCCCTGGGTGACCTGGCTTAGTCATTTCGGCGGCTCCGAGTTGAGAGGAAGGTATGACAACGTCCTTATGGAATATATGTTAGCAAGAGATCAACGGACCACGAAGTCATGACCGGTATCCCCAAGTTCATTAACAAGCAAACGCAGCACAGAGGTAGTAGACAAGAGGAACTCAGCGGAATTCATCGAGCCCCATTAGTAGGACCAGACTAAGACAGTGTTGGAAGGTTGGCAACTCACTGAGTTTTCCATGTTGGATCAGACTAAGTGTGTTTTTTGGTTTTCTCCGGTTGCCTTGCCATTTGTCAAAACCCAATGTCTTTTTGGCGGGAATAAGGGGGCGCTATTTTGGACGGGATTTTTGACGTCGGGGCGCTGCCCCCTGCTGGCAAGGGTCGACAAGTTCTGAAATGATGGTTGCAGGTGTTGGCCAAAAGAGCACCGCAGTGATCCAAGTTGTATGGGCCATGGGCATGAGCCATAGGGCCATACGGTATCCAGGGTCGGCCACACACACAAACTGCGGGAATGTGTCAAGCTCGGCGAACCCCCAAATGATGGTCTTCGAAGGTTGTCCCTTTGTTTTCCCTTTAACCCCGCGCCCCCCCAAAAAAAAACCTAAAACGGTTTGTGCATTCTAGAGAGCAAGCGAGAGGGGGCCATGCCATTGATCAGAACATGGCAAGTTTAAGTCCCTAAAAGTCCCGCAAAGATAAGATCTGACAACCGGTGTAAGAGCTCCAAGTGCGGGAACCATGCCCATGCTCACCTGGCACATATGCTCATAGCCTCATAGCCTCATAGCCACTCGCTTGAGGTTCAGGCGTTGGAACAATCCGTTTTCGCGACCCCCGAGCAGAGGCGCCGGGATCACGGGTCGCGACTTTTCGCGAGCAACTTTGGCCTGGGAAGCAGACCTGAACCAGATATTGTTGCGGGCCAACGGCGTGCTTTGTCCTACTTGCTCACTCTGTGAGGCGACAAGACCCGTTGTGACATCCATGTCAGCATTTCCTGTTCCCATGCCACCTTGCAGTTTCATGTGATCATCTTCGAACTGATGGCGACGTTCATATCTCACGAATAGCCAGATACTAGATAACACCTTCAGACCTTTGCTGGTGACCTTGTTTCCCTGTTGTTGCAAGGGGGTCCTCTCAAAGTCAACAACCAAGAAAGACCGAATCACTGAGCAGTGCTGTCTGTTTGTTCAATGATGTTCAATTGTTCCACTTTTGCGCCATTGCCTTCTGGAGACCCATGTGCCGCCAGGCCAACTGTCCAGGACTGTCCTTGGGCCGCAGGGTTTGGATAGCGATTTCCTGGAGCCAACTAAAGTGCCTTAGTTGTTGCCAAGGTTGCGCAAGATGTGCTTAAACAACCAACCGCTGATCCCTGTTTGAAGGGAAGCCAAGAGGACAATGTGTAAACATTAGTGATCAGAACATGTTTACAATACGTACTATTCGAGGGAACTTGAATCAATGCCACCTGGTCTCATAGACTGGAAGATTGGCACTTTGTTTGTGTCGCTTTCATATATTGGCCGCATTTTTGGTTCATGAGCATTGAAGGATGTCCCAGACCTGTGGTGGCCATTGGGCAAAAAGCTTGGCCGAGCTTTGGTTGGTACCATTCCTCAAAGTTTGTACCTGTCGATTTGAAAGCACACATTCCTTTTGAAGGGACAATTTCCCTGTCCACGCCACAGCCACGCCACATCATATCATGACACACACACACACACCATGCACGTGCACGCGCGTGACGTGACGCGACGCGGCGCGGCCAGCCGCGACATGGCACGACACGGCACAACACCCACTGGCTGCAACTGTCTGACGTTGCCTGGCGACACTCTAGCATGCCTGTTGAAAGCAGGCCAAGA
Source organism: Effrenium voratum (assembly GCA_963377175.1). Taxonomy (NCBI): domain Eukaryota; class Dinophyceae; order Suessiales; family Symbiodiniaceae; genus Effrenium; species Effrenium voratum. Next base: position 1,191,578 of record CAUJNA010003538.1, on the reverse strand, counting down.
GCATGTGAGTTTGTGGATGCGCAATTTGCTGGCTTTAAAATTGGCCTACCACGCATTTGTGAGACGAGCCAAGGCACAGCGAGTTCGTCAACTTCAATACAGCTCACTCGGCCCACAGTCCCTAGCCCCACCTAGCACTCGCGATGCTTGCACTCTAGCATTAACTTAGCGAGTCTTCATGTTTTGCGATGCTTTGCCCGAAACTCAGGATCATTTGGAGCAGAGCATGCACATGGTGCCTCAGGACTGGGCTTGAGTTTGTCACCTGCCTGCCAGAGGCCTCACACCTTGATGGAAACACCGTGCCATTGTGGCAGCGCAATTGTAGGGTTTTTGAGCTTGTCTGCCATTGGTAGTAGACTTCAGTAGTCTTCAGTAGTCCTGACAGCTTGGCTGCGAGAGGCATATCATTTCGGCTGCGTTGCAGTTTTGCTCGTTCAAGTGTGCCTGCGCACGTTCATGTGTGTGGGTGTGTGTGTGCGCGTGTGGTTGGTCGTTTGAATATTTGCGTGGTTGTTGCTGTTGAATGGCTCGAGCGTGTAACGGTTACGCGGCCTGCTACTGCAAGTCGCGTCACAGTAGGTTGGCTCATTGCCATGAAGCCTGCCCGAGCTGTGAATCCTCAGTTTAGCAACTAGTTGAGTTCTTTGTGCAGCACCAGCCACTTGTGGGAAACAGTGAGCCACAGGCAACGCAACAGTGCAAAAAGGAAGTACTGACGAGGTGACAATTAACCGCAGGTGTCACTGGATGGTGCAAACATGTCAAGGATTGGGAACCATGGGCAAAGCAGACAAACTAAAGATGCGAAGCTGGGTGAGCAACATGGATGGTGCATCAGGTTTAGTTCCACGTGTGTAGCGAGAAAAAGCGTTGTCCCACCTTCTGTGTTCCGATTTGTTGACATTGTCAGCCACGGGTCCTCTTCGCATGCCCACATTGCCCTGTTTGACCTTTGCTCGTTGACAACGTTGAACCCGTTTGTAGGTGTCAGGTGCTTCACCAGGCAAGAACTTTGCAAGTCTCCTTGCTTTTCCCTGTCACGTTGACTTTTGAGGGGACCCCGATGTTGATCCTCCGGAGTTCAAAGACCTTCATTTGGCTTGCGTTTCAGGACCTTCTGTCACAGACCTTGCGCGGTGTCTCGGAGTTTTCAAGGCTCAAAGGTCGAGCAACAGTTCAACATCGGCATTTGCATTTTTTATTTTTTCGGCAGCGATGCTTGTGACTTTCATTTTGTCACTGCCCGATGACGTGTGGAGAGTTCAGATCCCTTGGCCACCTTGAAACAAAGCCGACAGCAGGAGTAGAGCCACATACCGAAGAACTCTTTGTGCTTCAAGTACCTGAGACATCTGAGACAATCCTGATCGATCCACCACAATGTGTCTTAACATGGTTCCTTTCCGCTACTCAGTGTTGAGCCCCAGCATGCGCGGCAAAAGGCTTGTTTTTACCGAGAGGAGGAGTTTGTTGTTGTCTGATCTACAGGTACAGCTCAATTCCCGTAGAAACAGCCATCTCTACTTTGCTGATGTTCGATCTGCTCACAGCAGTAAGAGCCGAGAATACCGCTACTGGTGGTGTGCAGTGGCAATCTGATGTTTTTCTGTGTTTTGGGAGCCACATCCTTGGAGGCATGTGTGCCATGGTCGAAACGGGCGAGTGGGGGAGGGGCGTTCGTGCAGCCCTTTACTTTCACAAGTGTGCCTTTTGAGGGAAACATGACCATGACCCACATGACTATTATATTTGTGGCTATGTTTTTGGATGAGGTACCCTGTCTTGCGTTCAAGGGAAACGAAAGGGAAGCCAGCCATTTTGGGTTTTGTTCACCCATTTGGATGCAAACCCAAGTGAGGTCTGTTGGGACACCCTTAGCAAAGGATGGTCCCAACTCTGAGCTCACACGGAGCGACGTATCCATGTTCGGAGATGTTCACCGAGCCCACGCGATTTTACGCCTCAGGTCTGCCACCACAAGAGGGTTCGGCACGGGCTACTCTGTGCAGGCGACAGAGTGAGAGAGAGAGAGAGAGTTGTCCGCTGTGTAACGTGAGCGATTTGGGATTGACATGGTTCACCCTCTCTTTTGAACCTGTACGACTTATACGACTAAATGGGTGCCCTGCCTAAGGGCGCACCTGTTTCTTGTTTTGCTGTAGGATCACGCGTCGTTCATTGGTTCGCGCTTTGATGACCCGGCTTTCAGACACGGTAGCAGACTTGGTGAGACCGTGCCTCACTCCCGAATCCCGGAATCAAACAGGGCGAGCGCCCTTCTAGCGCTGATTTGGAAGGTTCCCAATGGAATTGCTTTGCCATCGGAGGCTCTCGGAGGGTTCAAATGGAACTGTGACTCAGTTGTCTCAGACAGGCTGCTGATGTAGGTCATACATGTCCATATGTGTTTGACCAAGACATCTGAACTCTTGTGCACAGTTTGGCTTTGGAATTACGCTGCGAGTTGGTACCCCGAGCAAATGAACTGCAAAGCATGCAGTTGGCTTTATGCATTGATTTTTCCGCAATGGGTATGGCTTGTGTTGTCCTTATAGGGATGGTTGAAAAGGGGATGGAGGAAACACCCATTCTGGCTTGTTGGAATTTCAGGCACGCCAGGATGAGCAAGTGGTTTGCATGTTCAGAGTCAGCATGCAGTGGGCACCTTGCTTGAGCTGAACAGCAAAGTAGAGGACTCCCGCTTTGCGGATATCCCCATGATGAAACTCATGGCCCAATGCAGGACGACTACCTGTCCCACAGCGCAGGGAAACCTAGCTGGCGACGTGACTGGAGTGAGGGGGAACAACAAGCCAAAATAGGTGGCTGACCTTTGGTTTCCCTTCAACACCGCCCAAAGGGGAGAGGACACCGCCCAAAAGGGAGAGGTCACGGGCCTCCAAATGGGATACAATTTTTTGAAATGCGTGGTTGGTTTCTGTTGGTTTCCCATTGAAACAGCTGGAAACAGGGTAGCGTCAACAAAGACACCCACATTTGACATCCTACTGTGGTTTGCCGAGTTAGTGTTTGTTCTACAAGCACCACAGTTGGGTACACACGCACATTTGTTCTGACGTTATGTTTGTTCGCAATCATGTGCCTATTTTGTGGGGTAGGCTTTTGTTGTGGCAACCTAAAAGTGTAAACTGGAAACGGTCGCATTTTGCTTTTAAACTCGTGCATTCCGGCATCCCAGCTGTACGCCAATGATGCGAAGGCCAATACTGCAGTGATGTGGCTTTGATATGGGGATCTGCCACCATTGCTGGGAAAAGACATACCTCCCAGAAGCTTCTGATGTCCACCAGAGGTGACTGCAGATTCATAGTTGACTTTGTTCGGCCCTGCTGGCGCTCCATGCACCAAATTGCACCAGACTTACGGGTATGCGTCAAAAAACTGTGGATGGACAAAATCCTGCACCACCTAAACCATCCACAGTAGGGAATTGACGCCCCAAAACAGTGGGGCTTCGGCGCCCTTCTTCGTTCTGCAGGGCTTCAGAGCTGCTGGCTGGCCGCGCGCCTAGCGGCCAGCGGTTTTCAGCGGATCGGGGGTTGTTTCATGTATGGGATACGGAACGCTGGGGGGGGGGGAAAGGAACACAACTGCAACATTTGACGCCAGCTTGAGTGACTGTTTTGGGGGTGCCCCACTAGTGCAGTTTCTCCCACTATGGAACTGGACAGGAGGTCCTTTGAGGAAATTGGTCTTCCAGGTACTATAAGGGCCCAACCAATTAGCATGGGCTTGCGGGGTGACACGAAATCACGTCATGATCATTGGCGTAACGTGTGAACATGACTTTCGCATCCCCCTTCGACACTTCCTATGAAAGCGGAGCTTGTTGCGAGGTCCGGCGGCTTGGCGCCCCAGATTGGTGCTCGAGCTCTTCGATGCGGGGGGAATCGAGCGAAAACCAAAGGTGCCTTACTTGGGGAATACTTCTTTCCAGTTGTAATTATTTGACTGGTTGGAAGATCCCCAATGGTTGGAAAGGGATAAGGAGACGACTCAAATCTCCATGTATATCTGACATCCACCAAAAGGGTCCAGCTATAAGCCACGGTATGAGCCAATTTTGGGCATGGGAGACAGGAATTTCAGTGATCACTGCATCCCTTTTGTTTGGTGGGTTCCCCGCTGAAGGGGGTTTGCCCCAAACCGGGTTCTCTTTTTCTACCAGGGTCAGTGAGCAACTGGCGGGGTGCTCCAAACCGAACCCAGGGAAGCATGTTTAAACCATCATGATGGTTTGGCAATCCTCATACAAAGCGAATTTAATTTGGCCCTATCCTGGCTGTGACCTCTTGATGTCAGTTGGCCTGCCTGACCTTGATGTGGCAGTGTGCAATGTGGTGTTCCCCCCCCTTGCTGAACGAGTGCTGTGCCGTCAGCTACTTGGAACATGTAGGGCAGTCCCGCGTGTCCAGTTGTTTGCAGCCCGGCATAGCTCTTTTGAGTGATATGTGGTTGCTTTCTGTATGAGCGCAGTTCGGCACTTGTTTTCTTGCAGCACACTTGCGTGCAGCACATGTTTCGATGCACAGGCTCCCTTTCGACTGTCAGAATCGTGATTTGTGCTTCCATGTTTATTGCGGTAGTGCTCAAGCTCTTTCCGAAGCCAATGGGCCAAGCAATTTTCATCGGATACGCAGCTTCATCGGATACGCAGCTGCAAGGCTACTGAGCACTGAGAGAGAATAGACGTGAGACGAATTGGAGGTTCTACGCAGCTTCTGACGTGGGTGTGTCCTTTTTTGGGGGGCAAAGTCCTTTTCGGGCGGCTTTTTTTGTGGCAAACCGCCGAAGAGAAGCCACCTGGTTTTGAGGTTCCCCCCATCTGGAGACAAACCCACGTGGGTCCCGTCGCAGAGATGCAGTATAAGTGCAGTCTAGCGGCAGGATGCTTCCTGCTTGAAAGACTGATGCATGAAATTTCGTCCTTATGGGGCTCTCTTCCAGCGCACTGCTCCCAGTTTCCATCGCATCGACTCATGTAGCGTGGCAGGGACAGCTTGTTGAAGGGATGCGAGTGGGATGTGGAGCAACGTGAGCTAGTATTCTCCAGGCGCAGAGATGAGTGGGTTGTAGATGACGGTTGAGAGAAATGAGCCTCAACAGAGGCAACATGTCTGAGTATGTCAATAAAACGGGCCCGCCAAGGTGCGCTCCAGACTAAATGTGTACCTTCGCACTCAACAAGCGTCATTGTGGAAGCTCACAGCAACTCGGCCTGGCGTTATGTTCCCGCCTAGGCGCGGGCATAGAAGCTCAGTCGCCTCTGAGCTATCTCTTAGATGGCTTGCCTGAAAGCATTAGTCACTGCTAGCCAGACTGGAATTCTATGCAACGGGAGGAATGTAATTTGTTTTGAAGTGTTTCGTGTTTTGGCAGCATAAAGTGATGCCATCGACTCCTTGCTGTTTTTCGAGGTTTGGCTGGTTTACCAAATGCATGCTGGGATAAGGCTGGCGCAAAAGGTTCTTGGAAGTTGGGCGTCGGTGTGGGTTGGTGGCAAGTGGAGTAGTGCGGTGGCAAATTAGCATGGAAGCTATTGTGCTTTATTTTTGAGGTCAATACCGGTTCCTTCGGACTGCCTGGGCACTGGTGGTGGGGACGGGACAAAAAACATGTTTTTGTTGGCCTTGGTTATGAGGGAGCAAGAGAGAAAGAGAAAGCGAGAGAGAGAGAGAGGGAGAAACACAAGTAATGCTGGGCTCTACTGTAGTGATCTGAATCACAGCTGTCACACCTTCGAGGAACTTCCCTACCACCTGCCCCAAATACATGGAGAGCAGGAGCCCTCACTTGATATGGAGTGTCCTGCACACCAACCACACCCATACTTTGGTGCATTTTGCATGGTTTTCGATTAAATCACTAAAAGTTAAACTTTTAGCAGGGGAGCAGAAAGCAACCGAGCATACAAAGCCCTGATGAGAGACATCTCTCCATCCAACTCTTTGTGCGCCCCATGCAGAGCCGCTTCTTTGGGTGTCGAGAGCTGGAGGCGCGAGTGAAGGAAGGCGAGATGCGCCCCAGTGGTTCCGTGTTCCCTGTCTGTCTTTGCCGCATTTTTCACTGAAAATCGTCACCCATCGTCCCGATGCCTTGTCTGCCAGGGTCACTGTGCCACATTCAACTGTTGTACGGGCCAATCTTATGACTTGGCACTGTGGCTCATGTGCTGTTCGAGCGTTTCAGTCTGTACCTTGTGGTGGGTATGTAAACGCGGAGTCTTGGGGAGCTTTCATGTAAGCAGTTTGCTGCTTGGCTATGCTAGTAGTCTTTGTGAGACCATGAGCGCAAAGCCCAGGCCCATCAAGGCGGTCAAACCTGAAAAGTAGATGACCTGAAAGGCAAGCACACTTTGCACATAAGCTCAAGAGACAAAAGCACAGGTGCTCGGCAGTACCACACTTCAAGCAAGGCATGCATTCACTTGGCGAAACCTGCACAATTTTCCTCAAGTGTCACAGGTGCAACGTACACATTATCACGAGACTCCAATGCGCGGCATGTTCACTCAGTCTCGTCATGGTCAAACCGCAGGTAAGGCAAGCGGTCGCTTGGCGAATAAAAATAATTGCCCAAAATACTCTGAAGTTATGACTTAGGCAAGGGTACATGGGTAAGTCCAGGAGCACGGCAGTTCCACACTTCAAGCAAGGCATGTAGTCACATTTGCCAAAAGGGCTACACACGATTCCTTCAAGTGTGACAGGTGAGAGGTACACTAGGCAAAGACATGCATTCACAAACTGCGCGGTATGATCACGCAATCTCATCATGGTCACACTGCAGGCAAGGCGAGCGGTCGCATGGCGAACAGGTCCCAAATTACGGCGAATTAATGACTTAGGCAAAGGTACAAAAGAGGCCAATTACGCAGAGGCGCACCGTGGTTAGTATCACACTTTTCTCAGAAGCTCCTCAAGATGCTAAAGCGCGGGTGCACGACAGTGCCGCACTGCAAGTAAAGCATCCCTGCTTGGCTATGCCTGGGAGGATGTTGTGGTGCAACTGAAATGGGCTGAATCCTTTGCTGACTGCGTACATATTATGTGTACAGGAGTCACGTGAGTGTGTCTACAAATAGACGGCCACAAACAAACGGGCAATTTCCTTTTGGGGTTCCCTGTATTTACCCAGCCAAAAGGATCCATTCTTGGACAGACATCTGGGGGGTTCTCAGAATGGTGGACCCCGTCTGTGCTTAGAGGGAACCAACCAGAAAACTACTTTTTTTTGTGGGGGGGGGGGGGGTTGGGCGATTCCTATTTTGAGAAACACCCACCTCAAAGTGGACGGTGTTCCTGTGGAATCTCTTCTAAACCGAGCCCCAAAGTGGCTGCTCTCAAACACGACAGACTCTTATGGACACTTTGGGGAGCACTCTGGTAGGCCTGCGGCAGCGGAGAGGTGCGACCAGTTGGACAATCAACCGGGGCGACCAGGGGCGACATGAGGCAAACGATCTACACTCAGCACGATGCTGCGTTTCAAGGAATCGGGTCCCTGCGTGAGGGTCAACAAGATCGGGGCTTCACAAAGTATCCAGGCTTCCCAATAGTTGCATGTTTCCTTTGCTGCCTCCTCAGTGATCAGATGCAAAAGAGGAGGCAAAGGAGGATGCTCATCTGATTTCGCATGCACACAACGCATGTGCTGTCAGGATAGCATGTTAGCCCACCGGAAAGAAGATGGGTCCGGCAGGCTCTGGTCATTAGTTTCGCTGACCTCATGACAGAACAATTCAATCATGTTCAGGACCGCTTCTTCATGCCAGCATCAGTGGCCATTGCGCGTTTGCGCTCGCACCTCAAGAGACCAAAAGTGCAAAGGCGACTAGGATCGGCAAGGAGTCTGGAAACATGACAATGTAAGCGCTTTGAGCTTTGCCAACGCAACCAGACCAAACTCGAGCTGTATACTCAGACTGGCTCAGAAGCCAGCAGTTGCCATAAAAAAAGCTGCCACCTGTAATGGCCCGCGCATGTTTGCAATGCCACGGCCTTGGATGTCTCAGATTGAGTCTAGCTCGTGACTGAATTGCTGTGGCCTCCAACTAAGGAAACTAACCCCTCCAAACATTTCAGATTGTTTTTTGCCATTGGGTCCTCTTTTGAAGAAAGTGCTGTCCAAATTCCTTGCCGGTGCTCAGTAGGGAATGTGGGAATGAACCCAGGGATTCCCTTAAAGCTGAGCACCAGCAAGATTCCGCCCAGGTCCAAAACGTATCTGTGCAAGCGAGGCACGCTCCTTTGCGACGATTCTGCAGCAGAGCGCTGCAGCCTTTGCGGGGGTGAGCTCGCCAAACCCTTCGCAAGGCGAGTCTCAGCCTCATATAGAAAGGGTTCACCGCAGCATATATGGCTGTGGGTCAAAACCAATGGTACCATTTTGGGGTAGGTGCACCACCCATTTTAGTCAATTTTAGTGGGGATTGGGATGTTCACTGGGGGGTACTGGATTTTGACCCATGGCCATATGTCCTGCATGGGTCAGTTTAGCTGAAGATCAATGGCGCTAGTTTGAGTTTGGTAGAAGGCATATACCAGTGCAACCTTTTTGCCCGAAAGCACCATACAGTTTTGTCGTTAAACGGGAGAATCACGGTGTCACTTGATTTCCATAACCAATCCCATCAAGGGCGGCCCTGAACTTTTGCCTTGCAGCATCTACTGAATTGGATAGGAAAGGCGCAAGGCATAATGTCTATACATGCCATGAAAGTTTCATGCTCGCTCGTCGCATTGCGTCCGAACAGGCAAAATATCCATGAACGCACGCGATGATCCGCCCCGGGCACCGGTACATGCACATGAAACGTGCAAACAGCTGCCATAAGGCCCCTTTCCAGCTAGTACGGCTCACTAAGGCCATAGGGCATAGTGCGGCTTGTTCAAGGGGTGGTTCCAGGTGTCTCTTGCTAGAACAGGGGGCCCCTAAGTGTGTGCATGTGTGTACTCTTTGCACCACATCACATCTCCGATTTGGCGAAATAGGAAGGAACTGCACACTCCTGGATTATGAAGTATATCGAAACAAAGCAAACCTCGAGAAAGCAAACAAAAACACAACAAATCTATGAACTGTCTGTCTTCAGGGGAGTTTTTTTTGGTTTTAAAGGTTGTTTTGTTGTGTGTTGCATTTTGTTTGTTGTTTTTGTTTGTGTTGCTGCTTGTGTGTGTGTATGATGTGTGTGATGTGTGTGTGTGTGTGTGGGTGCGTGCGTGCGTGCGTGCGTGCGTGCGTGCGTGCGTGCGTGCGTGCGTGCGTGCGTGCGTGCGTGCGTGCGTGGGTGTGTGTGTGTGTGTCTGTATGTGTGTGTCTGTGTGTGTGTGTGTGTGTGTGTGTGTGTGTGTGTGTGTGTGTGTGTGTGTGTGTGTGTGTGTGTGTGTGTGTGTGTGTGTGTGTGTTGTTTTGTTTTGTTATTTTCATGTTTTGTTTGGTTGCCTTGGTTTTCTATTGGTTTGCCACACGCCCAAAAAAACTCAACAAAACCAAGCAAACTGCGTGTACGTGTATTGAAAGATATGTATTATATGATTATATGATACATATGCATACAGAATATGATTATATATACATAAATATGTAATAATTATTTCGCGCTGTAGACACCTGGTGCCCGGGACTTTCACTCTGTTCTTGGGGGGGGGGGTTCGGGTTTTGTTTGGGGGGGGGGGTCGGGTTTTGTTTTTTGGGGGGGGAGGGGTAATAAGCAAACGGTTGACAATATGCTCATGGCTCATGTTAGCATTTCTTCATCGCCTCAGCCACTGAAGCACTTTCAACGCCTCAGCCACTGCAACTTAAGGAAGGCAGAACTTGAAAGTGTTGAAAACATCGCGCAGGCCATGTGTTTCAAGGTTTCAGACGATCAACTTGAAGTTTGGCAGAAGACAACGACAGCCAAAAACAACTTCTTGTCCGGTAATTTTTAAGAAACAAATACCGGAAAAGTACTGCGCAAGCACTTGGCGAACTCATGATTGCGATGCCACTAAACACTGGTTTTTCCCATGTTTTTTTTGCTGGCCGAAGCATCTATGATGAACTAGATTTGATGAACGCCCGGGCACCAGGTGTCCGTGGCGCGAAGTATTTGCGTCAATCAATTCTTGAACAGGCACCCATCATGGAATCTATTGGCAATTGAATGTTGTTTTGCAGGAAAAACTAAGACAACCACCTGCACCGGTTTGTGATCCCACCATTTGGAACCAACCCGAACAGAGGGGCAGTGATAAGATCTTCTAGGTGTCCCTTTTCCGGTCCAGATTTCCCATTTGGCCATGGGTCAAAAACCCGTACCTCCAGTGAACATCCCAATCCCCACTAAAATAGGTTCTAAAATCAGTGGTACACCCGCCCCAAAATCGTAGCATTGGTTTTGACCCACAGCCATTTCGCCGGGCGCCGGGCGCGGCTTCGCAGGAGCTTGAGCAGTTCGGCCTACATCGATTTGGATGAAGATTCGCAGCCTGGAGGCTTCGCGTCGGCCTCGCGAGGTATATAGTTGGAGCCCAGCTGATAAATCAATGGCCCATTCTCGTTTGAACATTTGGCTGTAGGTCAAAAATAGGTACCCAAAATGGAACCCTGATACATGGAAACATGGACTAAGACCTGCGGTTTTCTGGTGGTTGACCCATACCCATTTGATGCTGTTTTACCATCCGGTTCACTCCCACACGTGCTTGTGTCAGGCTCAACACTTAGGCCCACCAGCACCTGAGACAAGAATCTTTTGGCCGCGAGCCCCTTCATGGAGCTCAGGATGCTTTCTGGTGCGGGAATGTCAACACTCCATGAGTTTCATCCAGAGCCAAGTTCGCTTTTCTGCGAGGGGATGACTGGTCAAGGAGTTTCCCACGTTTCCCAAAGGCTGCGCCAACTGCGTGTCTAGCATAAAGAGTTTGTTTCTGGATGGTTCCGTGAATTTGTTGTTGCCCCGAACATAGCAAGTCAACTTCCCTTGATTCTATGTCACTTCCAGGGGCCGCGAGTTGTGGCACATACTGTGGATGGACAAAAATTCCCGTACCAGTTGGGCATGAATGAAAACCCTGTGAATACTGCGCAAACCCACCTAATTACCAACTGGTGCGTGGGGTGTTCTCCACAGTGCCCTCTGTGGAAGTTTCGGCTTTGAGAGGTGAGCCTGCGAAGCCTGCGCCGCAGCCTGCGACAAAGCCTGCGCAAAGCTGCCCCGCCTGTACGGTGATTTGCCCGGCCCCAAGTTACGTGGTTGAGGAAAATTGTTTGAAACGGCCCTGGCCCACATCAGTCTGCAGCCGCGATGCGATGCGGCTGGTTCGACCCACTAGCTGCAAGACTCGTTTTGTGTTCCCAACGCACCCACGTGACCAATTTGCAATGCTCGTTTTTCATGGGTCATGAAGTGCAGACAGCTGCATCAGTTGCAGCCTTTGTGCCCACAAAGCGCTTGCAGATTCATGGAGCGCGTGTCTCTTTGAGCCAATGCGGAAAAAGATATGATTTGCAATGCAAGCAAGTTGCAGGCATCACTCATCAGGAGTCAGACACGGACTACAGAAGTTTAGTGTTGGTTTGGTTTCCCTTCACGACCACGGGACGGTGAGAATATGTCTCCAGAAGCGCAACCCTGGCCGCTGTCGGCCCCAGCCGTGCAACCGAGGTGGTGCCAGCCAAAGTCGCTGCGACACCTGTGGAAGTTCCCTGCTCGAGCCGCCCAGGCGCGGAAAGTCACAACAAAATACGCAAAGGCGTCGTTGGTTGCGAAAGGGAAAGCCACTCAGCCCAGCATCAAATCTTGGTATCAATCGTGGAACGTAAATGGGTTCCACCGATTTTGGTTTCTATTCTTCATGTTCCATGGGATTCATATAGATATATTGTTGTTCCGCAGGACACCTAGGCAAGGAGTTGCCCCAAAAGGAATGGACTCAAGAAGAAGAAGAAGCTTCAGCCTTCAGCTGTGCGGTTTTGCTTTTGGCTGTTTTGTGCTCGTGCTGATTCTGGTGACGCTCGCTCGAGCCAAAACCAGAGCGTGGGTATTTGGAGGATAGGGGGCAATTTTACGGCCATAAGAAGTATGGCCGCCAATATAGTTTCTTCTGGTATATTTTAAGACCGGGTTTTAGGTTAGCTTATTTGATGGACCCAACAAAGCCAGTCAGCGGCGCTGGTGGCTCAGATTGGAATACTTCCTTACCAGAGCGAATTCATGCGTGGTATCTAGCCCCAGGAATGCTTAAGCTTGCATGTCTCTTTTTGAATACTTGTGGGGTTCTGCCTTTCAAATAGGCCAGACAGGGCCAGTGAAAGACGTTTCTGATGCAAAGGAAGCGGTTGCCCTTGCTTTTAAGTACGACTCTCGCCATGGAGACATGCCAGGAAGCGGCCAAAGACGGAGCAGGCCAAGGGGCCACAAAGAAGCAATGGGTTTGTGCCAGATGGTGTTTTCCCTTGTTCTCACCAGGGGAGAAGGATCAGGATGCAGGATCCCCCCCGTGCCACTTTTGAGTAACCCAGGCAAGGCGTGGAAATGTTCGCACAGCTTGATCAGTTCGGTGTGACGTTTGCTTCACCATCAATGCCTGCGAAAGCCATCGGCGCCATACGCTTTGAAGCACCTGCGGACCGAGTCAGGGTGTGTTGGACCTGCTTCTCATCGCCGCCTCCAGGCAGTTGGCCCCAACGCCTCTGCCAGGAGAAGGAGCCGAAGGAGCCGAAGGAGCCGAAGGAGCCGAAGCCGAAGGAGCCGAAGGAGCCGAAGGCGGGCATCTCCAGCTTCTTCAAGAAGGCGAGAGCGCCTAGCCCGGAGCCCAGGTCATGAGTTGTTTCCAGTGTCGGGCAGCGTTGGCGCGGCGTTCCTGGATGTCGGCATGATCTTTGGTTTGCAGCTTGTCTGGCATTCGCGTGGCGGCGAATTTGATGGCGCGCAGCTTCAAGGATGGTTTGGGGGCACGAATCATCATGGCCCACCAAAGGGTCCCCCCCAGTGTACATGCTTCGGGTGTGGTGTAGTTGTCAAGTCCTTTTAGTGCTCCGTTTTTGCTTCAGCTGGCCTAGGTGAGGACCCACCACTGCCACCGCCAGCAGAGCCGCCCCCAGAGGCGTGCCGGACACCTGATTCCTTTAGCCAAAGAGAAGGAGCACCCAGAACGATTTCCAGCAAAGAGTGGAGGATGAACACGGCCACATAAGCACGGGCATTTGCAGTGTCGTGATTCCTACGTGAAGATGGACATACTCCAGTTGAAGGTGCTCTTGCTGGAAAGGTTGTTGCAGGAGAGCCTGGCCCTTCCTCCTTGAACCAGCCTGCCTTTCGGCCCATTGGCCCAATCTTGCCCCACCACGCGCCCAATTTTCCCGTCTCCTTTTGAAAAGGAATACCTTCTCTCCAACACTGGGCGCGGGGCCGTTCCAAGAGGATTCGTTGAAAATCCGACCGGCCACTTCCATGATTGTAAGGATTGATTATACCCCTGGAAGGGGAGGCGCCGATTGGAATCCTCAATTAGGTCACCCTAGGAGCCCAAGACCTCAAATATCGAGGCCTTTGGGGGTCCAAGGCCCTCATATTTAGCTCCTAGGATCAGGGTTTTGTTGGTTGCTCACGTCCGGCATGGAGCGCAGAGGCCAACGACTTGGCCACGCCCTGCGAGAGCTTCAAGCCACAGGGCTGTCGCTTGACTCGATGGGGTTTGCCGGACGAACCACCCTGAACGCAGTGGAGGGTGCCGTGTTGTTGAGAGAAAACCTCGTTCCAGGGTTGCTTTAAGCGGAAATCCATGTCAATTTTGGTCCGGTCGGAGCAATGGTTCGACCTCAAGGTTGAGTTAGAGTGGCGCAGCAATTCCCTTTCTGAGACGCATTCTTTTTCAATATTCCTGTTAGCCCTTAGGAAGGCATGACCCAGTGCCAGGAGCCACCACATTTCCGACAGTTGGTGTGTCTTCTTGAGGGCACACTTTTTCGGGCTGTCCTGCTAGTCTTAAAGGGGACAAAGGGAACGGATCCTATAGGCACAACATGTCTCCGAACAGGGGAACCCCAACGAAAATGGGTGTGGTGCCTTTAGTTTACCAAGACAACCCAACGGCTTAAAAGCCAAATGCAGTCATCATGCGAGAATCATATGGCTGTGTTTGTCAAACCCAGTGGTCTCATTTTGGGCTAGGTGAATTCACCACCCATTTTAGGACATATTTTAGTGGTCGGATTGGGATGTTCCTTGGGGGCGCGATTTGGATTTTGACCCATGGCCATGTGTGTGTGTGTAGTTGTGTTTTTGCCCCTGGCTACCTGCAAAAAAGGTGCCGTGCCGCGCCACTACGGCCACCTCGATCCCAGGCTGGGCAAACGCCGGAGCAGTGCCCTACCGGCACCTGGCAGCTGCACTCGATGTGGGAAGCTTGGATGCGGACTGGGAACTGAAGAAATTTAGGCTGACAAAATGGTAAGCATGCGGACAAAATTTCGGACCCCCCTGTTGGACTCCCTTAAAAGGCGACAGCAGGGCCCAAGAACGAACCCCGACAGGTTGACAATCCCCCATTTGCGGAGTTTGTGGATTTTGGTTGTGGACGGCAGTTTGTTCGCACAACTGTCGGACCTGAATGACACGGGCATGTACGCTCAGCAGCGCCAGCAGCGCCAGCTTACCAAACGAAGCGCAATATTGAAGGGCAGAAGAGCCGTCACAAGTAATTTGCAACATTAGTGCTTCGCTTGCATTCTTCACGAGATGCCCGATCGCAACTTTAATTGAGGCAGCAGTAGTGTGGGGATGAGTGAACAGCTGAATGAATAAACCGCACACGATATGAAGCTCCGATCTGAACCCCAATCTTATTGGACAATGCAACAATTGGTTGTGGCCAGAGTATCGCAACCAGCCACCAAAGGGCCATATGACAAATAGAATCTATTTGTCATAATATATATATATATATTATACAGAGCATAGCCTGCATACATGGTACATGGAAATATCTGTTTGTGTCCTCTCGATTGGACCATCCGCCTTGGATTGGCCAAGCGGATCATGTCGCTTCTGGCGCCTTCGAGGCGCTTGAAGCCACGCGGAGCCGCCTCAGCAAGGCAAGCGACGCGATGCGATGCCGGCAAGTCGCAGCCCGCGTTGGGTGTGGTTTCTTCAAATGGCCATGGGGCAGAACCAATGGTATCCCATTTCGGGGTGGGTGAACATCCATTTGCCACCTACTTTGATGTTCAGCATGGGGTACAGGGTTTTGACCCACAGCCAAATATCCCATGGCATTTTTGCAGACCAATGAGTTGTTGGGCCTTTGGCTTCACGAGCCCAGGGTTGAAAGAGATGTTTTGAGTTGTTGAGCCGTCTTGTAATGTTGGTTTGCAGGAAAGCATCGATTCTGGAAAGCAACTGTTTGCTTTTGACGAAAGGGACCGCTGAGCCAACGAAGTACTACTGTACCTTGCTGATTGCAGAGTGCCGTTAGGGTTGCAATTGCCCAGCACGCGTAGGAGGGCCCTCCAGAAGTTTGCATGCGCACTCTCAACACACAATCAAACCTGAATGGCTGCGGTGAAGTAGGTGACAGTCCCGAACATACGCAGCTGCTGCCTTATTGGTTCTTTCATGGTTCTTGGTAGCCCTTTAATTCCAGGACCCTCTCGTCGGTTTTGCCCTCAGGAGCCCCGAGTCCAGGGGTTAAACTCCGGTTTGGAGTACTTGCCAGCCAGGAAATCATCCTTACCAACGCCTTCCGCGTGATGCTGGCAATGTCGGCGCCGGCTGGGGAGGCAGGGGTGGGAGTCTGGGTGTCGCGCACACTCGTTCAAAATTCTGTGGATATGGTATGAGTCTCAAGGATGTCGTCCTCGAAGCCGTGATTTAGTAAAACAAATGACCTCAAGCTGTGCTGAGCAGTGTCTTGCGGCTGAATGTTTCATAGACCCTTGCTCGTGTATACCGTAAATAGTGCGTTGGGGCTAAGTAGTGCGGTCCAAGCAGATCCTTGGACACCTGGCTAGAAGCCTAGTTGCAGAGGGGAAACGATCTTACGAGTTTGTGTCTGACTCGCAATTATGTAGCGCAATACTTTGTGGTATGTAAAGCTCTCCTTTCGGTTTGGCGCTCACTTGGGACTGCGATCACTGCGCGGTATTCCGCAGCAACCAGCGAGACACCGACAATTGTCTTGAATCCAGATCAACTGACCAACTCAGGCTGGAGCTTCAGCTCCCTGTGTAGGTGACAAGCTCAGTCAAGGCTCAGCACTCAGGAAAAAGGCAAGTGAATGTCGGGCTTTGCGGTTGATGACATGTTGTCCTGACAGCACGACATGATTAGCTGCTGCCAAACCTCAAAATCAGCTAGTTGACGCGCCGAAAGCAATGTTTCTTTAGGCATGTTCACTTGGCTTGCAATGTTCAATCATCCTTCCCCTCCTCAACAGTCAGTCACCGCAGTCCTCTTTGGTGAAAATCCTGGGGGTCTGTGTGCGACCTGGACTTGCTAATACTTACTTCCGTGTTGCCAAGGCTATATTTAGTAGTGCCAAGACGTATCCTCAGATTCCCAGGACTTACTTTTAGTATTGCCAAGACCTGCTCTCAGATTCCCAGTACTTAGTGTAGTCGTCCAAGTGTTGTTCAGACTTACTCTCAGATTCCCAGTACTGAATTATTTAGTATTGCCAATTCTAATGTTGCTGGGAAGGGTCAGTTTTTCAGCAACTCCCACAAACCATGGACACTAAAGAAGACCCCAAAACAGTCACAGAGGAGGGCCTCTTATGGGCAACCCCCTTTGCGTGGCTGGTTGCCCTTACTTGTTTGAAAAACGAATTCCTAATGTTTGCCCGGATTTATTTGCCCGGTTTTTGTTGGCCTGGTGTTTATTGCCCGGGGGTTTTCTTCCGGGAATATGTTCCTGGTCAAGCACTTTCCTAAATAGAAGACCCCAAAACGGTCACAGAATCCTGAATTAGGAAAACACGTTCTAGAATAGAGGCCCCAATTACAACTGGAGGTCCAACATGAATGGAGTCGTACAAGATCGGGCCCGCACAAGTGCATTTGTGGAGCTGCAGCTCCTTCCGCTCGCGGAAGGTTGAAGCCTCCTGCTATCTCTTTGCCCCCGCCAAAGATGCGCAAGCCGGTGGGCACAGGCGCGGCGCTTCGAGCCTGGGCTCTAGGAGTATTCATCGTTGGGCTGCGTCCTTGAAGGAGGTCTGGTAAAAGCTCCCTGCAGGGTAGTTGACTACGGACGACCACATATTTTGACTGGACCACAATTCCACAAGTCAGCAATACCAGCCGGCCAGCTTTGTGTGTCAAAACCTTCCCAGATCCCAAGAAGCAGCCCTCAACATTGGAACCTCCAGGCGATTCTGCCGGCTTGGAGGCCCAGCTTTGGTTGCTAGAATGCCCGGTCGGTCGGCTCATTGGGCCCAGGACTAACAAGCACTCGGGTTGCGACTCCTCAAGAGGCAGAAACCACACATGAGCGGGAGGGTCGGAATTTCCCGCAAATGTTGACCATGGCTAGGCTTCGTCCAGACTGGGCGGAGGGCAAGCCCTTGAGCCTGCCGCACAAGTCCATCACTGCAGGGGCGCCTGGGTTGTGGCCAGCGAGTGCGAGGTTGTTTCTCCATCGGCCAGGGTCCTGGGTGCACGGTCACAAGTCAGCAAGTCAGAGGCCCCAGGGGAGGGTGTAGTGATGGATGCAGAGGCTGGGCATTAGAAGAAAGCGCGAGATTCCGCCTGCCCACGTCAATTAATTCTGCTTGTTGCAGCCTATGTTCCTGCCCACTGTGGAAGCGCAGAATTCCCGAACGCGGTTTGATTTATGAAGGGCTGCTATGGAGGTGCAAAATCCTGGCACATTCATGTACGCATATTCCCCTCGGATAACTTACCCCAGACATTCGACCAAGATGATTCACCACTCTGCTTATACGCATTCTGAGCTGCAAGTTGGGCTTGCCATGCCCAGGCAGCCTTGCTGGAAGCAACAGGGTCATCAAAGGCTGGAGACAGTTTCAGACGCACGTACCGAGAACAGGCCTTTAGAAAGCATTGAATGTGCTGGCGATGATGCTACACATACTTGGGGGTTGGTCAGGTGACCTGCCATGCACTTGATTTGCTCTGAATTGATCCTCTATGAACACAATATTAGATATTATCTTCAGTTCTCAATGCTGCGTCAATGAACCCGGCGCAGGCAGACATGACTCGTCCGCGGCTCAAGCAAGCGTTTCTTTTTTTGGCCAGCTGTGGTCGTGAATGGAAGCTCCGGCTCAATCAACCCGGCGCATGAAAAAGAACATGTTTCCCCCAACAGCGAAGGACCTCTGAAATGGGGCGCTTGCGAGTCTATTCTTTTCCTGGGCCAAAGCTATGCGACTTGTTTTCTTGTTGCATTGATCGGACGCGGTTTCCCAGGTCTGTACCACGAGCTTCACGACAGTGGTGAGGCAAGCCCGGTCAAATCCAAAGAGGCAGAGTTGGACACTGGGATAGTTGTTGGTTCCAAAAATACATGTGGCAACTCGTGTTACGGTCTTGGGGTTTCTTGCATGTTGCAAATGGGATTCTCTCAAAATGGGTTTGGAGGGGGAAGCCGCGAAATGGTCGGTCCGCTTTGGTTTCCCCTGTTTCCCGTCAAGCAACTGCAACCCCAACAACGGGACCGCGCCTTGGTTTCAGGAACAGGGCAGGTAGGGCCGGGCCCAGCTCGGCGCCTGTCTCAGGTGGCCCTGGCTCTGCGGGAGCGAGGTGGGCGCCAGAAGCTCCTGAAAGCGCCGGCGCCGCTGACGGCGCGCTCGCGCGGCGTCGTCGGAACGTCGCGTCGCGGGGCCGGTGCCCCAAAAACGGGTGAAACAAAGAACGAGCTCACTGGTCAGGAGGTAAATGGGCAAGAAGCCGTGAATCACGCTGTACAAGGTCTTTCGAACAGGCGGACTGGCTCACATGACTTCTTGGATCATTCTTGACTTGTCGATGTCCAAGCACTATTACCTGGCTAATTCACCAACAAAAAAGGGGCACGTGAAAAGTTCCAGGCTTCAAAAGCACAGCCACCCTTCACTGTGAAGCCGCACGCTTTGATCATGCCTGAGCAAATGCACATTCCCAACAGACTGAATGCTGGGCAGCTCATCGCTGGCAGTTAAAAAACAAGCCAGCGTCGAAAGGTGTGGAACATATGAAACCGCATGTCTCATTTTTTGATCCCTTCAGCCAGGACTGGAGCAGAGCCGTTTGATTCATTTGCTTGATGAAAATCATCTAATGCCAGGGGTGTGACAGGGGTGACCAGATGCGGCCACAACTTGGTGAAACAAGCTCACATGTTGGCTGTCGGTCGTCCTTGCTACGTCCAAGTTGCAATCCAGCTGCAATTTCAATCGGGGTCCTGGCCATTGGGCTGAAACCCCAAGGTTCAAATGCAACCCAACATGTGAGCGAGGATGCCACGTGATGCGCGGTTCATGGTACACGAGTGGCAAAGACCGTGTGTTGGAACAATGCCTTGGTCCGCTGTCTCAATTTCCGTTCTTCGTGTTTTTTTCGTGACGGCGGAATCAAACCTGGGAATGGTTTCTTGGGGTCAGCTACGGGATCGATTTGGCGCAGTGGGGCAGCATCAACACATGTTTTGGCCGAAACATATGGGTCCCTTGTTGGTATGTGTTAAAGGGACCCCAAAGGAAAACCCACCATTTTTTTGGGTTTCCCCCAAAAACAGACAGACCAATACGGTCAATGTTCGAGGAGCCCTTGCTTCATTGCACCAAACAGATGGTCAATGCTGGTCAATGTTTGGAGGAGCCCCTGATTTGTCAATGTTGGGGGGATACTCTTTGGGCTTATCAACACATATCAACACATCTTTTAGCCGATTCTCATGGTCAACGCTGGAGCCCCGAAAAGCTTTGCGCGCCAAGTCCAAAAATCAGCATCAACCTATCTTTTTGCCAAAACTTTTGGTCCATGTTTGGAGGAGCCCCCAGACTTGTAAAAAAACAAGAAAAAGCGAGTCTTCGGTCGGAAAAAAAAATCGGCCGGCCAGGCGGGGGGCGTGCGCAAGGCGCTGCTGGCGCTGTCGGAGCTCAGCGGCAGCGGCGTGGAGCGCGCGAAGACGGGGCGCCTGGCCGCGCTGCTGCGGGCCGCCCAAGGCGAGGGAGACGGCGAGACGGCGAGACGTGGGGGTGTTTAGGGGGCGTGGTGGACACGAGCCTAGGTTCGAACCCTCTTCGTTAGGGTATTGTTTGTTTTTTTGGTGGTTGACATTCTGCAACCTATTTTGAATCCTCTTCTTTGGGGTATTGTGTTTTTTAGGGGTTGACATTCTGCAACCTATTTCGAACCCTCTTCTTTAGTGTGTTGTTCTTTTTGAGGGGTTGACATTTTGCTCACTACTTCGAACCCTCTTTTTTAGGGTGTTGTTCTTTTTTAGGGGTTGACATTCTGCAACCTACTTTGAAGTCTCTTCTTTAGGGTATTGTGTTTTTTTAGGGGTTGACATTCTGCAACCTACTTCGAAGTCTCTTCTTTAGGGTATTGTGTCTTTTTGGGGGGTTGAAGTTCTACAACCTACTTCGAAGTCTCTTCGTTTTTATTTATTTTTATTTTGTTATTTAAGGGGTTGATATTCTGCAAAGGGTATTGGGGATTTAGGAGTCTGCAAAGCATGACCGAGGAAAAGCTAGCGCAACCGCCTTGGACAAAATATGTTTGTTCAAGCTTCTTTCAGGTTAATTGCCTTTGCAGACCATCCAAAAGGGATTATTGGTATAGCGCTTCGAGTTTGAACTGGTGGGCCTCTCACAGGTGAGGGGTCTCAGGAATTTTGAACACCAGTGAAGGAGTGTGCTTGCTTGTTTAGTCGGCTGCGCTCCGGTGTCTACCTAGTTTCAGCAGCTTATGGCCCGAGGCAGAAATTCAGCGGTAGGCTTGCATTCATCAGCGGTGCTTCAGCCCATGATTATAACTGACGAGGTTCGTGCAGAGCTTGAAGCAAACAGCGTTTCTGGCTGTATGCTCTTGCACCCGCGCAGGCACCGAGCTCAAGTGGATGGTGCGCACGTTCCTGCCGCACATGGCTGCCGCATGGCAGCAACCGAAACTTGTTTGACCTCGAGAAAATCCGCAGCGCCCCTTAACGAAAGGGCGCCCTTGACAAAACAGCCCCCTTGGCGAAAGGGGCCGTTGACAAAGGGACCTCCTGGACAAAAGGACACCCTGCACGAAAAGGGCATCGTTGACACAGGGCACCTTTCACAAAGGGCACCTTTGACAAAGGGCGCCCTTAACAAAGGGCACCTTTGACAAAAGGCACCCTTGCCAAAGGGCCCCTTTGAGAAGGGGCACCCTTGAGAAAAGGGCACCCTTGACAAAGCGCACCCTGGACAAAGGGCAGCTTTGACCAGGGGCACCCTTGAGAAAAGGGCACCCTTGACAAAGGGCAGCCTGGAGAAAAGGGCACTTTGACAAAGGGCACCCTTGACAAAGGGCACCTTTGACAAAGGGCGCCTTTGAGAAAAGAGTGCCTTTCACAAAGGGCACCCTTGAGAAAAGGGCACCTTTGACAAAGGGCTCCCTTGAGTACAGGGCACCCTCGGGAACAGGGCACCGTTGACACAGGGCGCCTTTGACAAAGGGCACCTTTGACAAAAGGCACCCTTGACAAAGGGCACCTTTGACAGGGGGCACCTTTCAGAAAAGGGCACCCTTGACAAAGGGCACCCTTGACAAAGCACGTTTGGCAAAGGGCACCCTTGACAGAAGGGCAGCCTTGAGAAAAGGGCACCCTTGACAAAGGGCACCTTTGACAAAGGGCGCCTTTGAGAAAAGGGCGCCTTTGACAAAGGGCACCGTTGACAAAGGGCACCCTTGACAAAGGGCACCTTTGGACAAAGGGCACCCTTGAGAAAACGGCATCCTTGACAAGGGGCACCCTCACCCTTGACAATTGGCAAGCTTGAAAAAAAGGGCACCTTTGACAAAGGGCACCCTTGACAAAGGGCACCCTTGACAAAGGGCACCTTTGCCAAAGGGCACCCTGGACAAAGGGCACCTTTGACAAAGCGCACGCTTGACAAACGGCACCCTCGACAAAGGGCACCTTTGTTTGACAACGGGCACCCTTGAGAAAAGGGCGCCTTTGACAAGGGGCACCCTTGACAAAGGGCACCCGTCACAAAGGACACCCTTGACAAAGGGCACCTTTTGACAAAGGGCACCCTTGACAAAGGGCACCCGTCACAAAGGGCCCCCTTGACGAAGGGCACCTTTTGACAAAGGGCACCCTTGAGGAAAGGGCGTTTTTGCCAAAGGGCACCCTTGAGAAAGGGCACATTTGACAAAGGGCAGCTTTACGTTTGCCAAAGGGCACCCTTGAGAAAAGGGCACCTTTGACAAACAAAGACCTTTCACAAAGGGCACCCTCGAGAAAAGGGCACCTTTGCCAAAGGGCACCCTTGAGAAAAGGGCACCTTTGACAAAGGGCACCCTTGAGAACAGGGCACCTTTTAGAAAAGGGCACCTTTTAGAAAAGGGCACCTTTGACAAAGGGCACCCTTGAGAAAAGGGCACCTTTGACAAAGGGCACCCTTGAGAAAAGGGCACCCTTGAAAAAAGGGCACCTCTTTGACAAAGGGCACCCTTGAGAAACGGGCACCCCTTTGACAAAGGGCACCCTTGAGAAAAGGGCACCCCTTTGACATAGGGCACCCTTGAGAAAAGGGCACAGCTTTGACAAAGGGCACACTTGAGAAAAGGGCACCTTTGACAAAGGGCACCCTCGAGAAAAGGGCACCTTTGACAAAGGGCACCCTTGAGAAAAGGGCTCCCCTTTGACAAAGGGCACCCTTGAGAAAAGGGCACACCTTTGACAAAGGGCACCCTCAAGAAAAGGGCTCCCCTTTGACAAAGGGCACCCTTGAGAAAAGGGCACACCTTTGACAAAGGGCACCCTTGAGAAAACGGCACACCTTTGACAAAGGGCACCCTTGAGAAAAGGGCACGCCTTTGACCAAGGGCACCCTTGAGAAAAGGGCACGCCTTTGACCAAGGGCACCCTTGAGAAAAGGGCACCTTTGACAAAGGGCACCCTTGAGAAAAGGGCACCTTTGACAAAGGGCACCCTTGAGAAAAGGGCACCTTTGACACAGGGCACCCTTGAGAAAAGGGCACCTTTGAAAAAAGGCACCCTTGACAAAGGGCACCTTTGACAGGGGGCACCTTTGAGGAAAGGGCACCTTTGACAAAGGACACGCTTGACAAAGGGCACCTTTGACAAAGGGCAGCCTTGAGAAAAGGGCACCTTTGACAAAGGGCACCCTTGAGAAAAGGGCACCTTTGACACAGGGCGCCCTTGAGAAAACGGAATTTTTGACAAAGGGCACCCTTGAGAAAAAGGCACCTTTGACAAAGGGCGCCCTTGAGAAAAGGGAACCTTTGACAAAGGGCACCCTTGAAGACTTTTATGTATTCAAAGAGGGGGAAAGATTTTAGTAAGCTTTGGCTGAGAAAAAGACTTTCCATGAAAAAATAGCACATTACAGCAGCTGCAGCGACACAGCCCAGTAAAGACTTATGAAAAGGCTTTTCTTGACAAGACTAACAGAATGACATTTATTATAAGAGCCCATGAAAAGAACTGCCTTGAGAAAAGGGCGCCTTTGACAAAGGGCACCCTTGAGAAAAGGGCACCTTTGACAAAGGGCACCCTTGAGAAAAGGGCACACCTTTGACAAAGGGCACCCTTGAGAAAAGGGCACCTTTGGCAAAGGGCGCCCTTGAGAAAAGGGCGCCTTTGACAAAGGGCACCCTTGAGAAAAGGGCACCTTTTGACAAACGGCGCCCTTGAGAAAAGGGCACCTTTGACAAAGGGCACCCTTGAGAAAAGGGCACCTTTGACAAAGGGCACCCTTGAAGGGCACCTTTGACAAAGGGCAGCGTGGACAAAGGGCACCTTTGACAAAGGGCACCCTTGAGAAAAGGGCACACCTTTGAGACAAAGGGCGCCCTTGAGAAAACGGCATCCTTGACAAGGGGCGCCCTCACCCTTGACAATTGGCAAGATTGAAAAAAAGGGCACCTTTGACAAAGGGCACCCTTGACAAAGGGCTC
This sequence comes from Effrenium voratum, assembly GCA_963377175.1. Lineage (NCBI taxonomy): Eukaryota > Dinophyceae > Suessiales > Symbiodiniaceae > Effrenium > Effrenium voratum. The sequence goes on along the minus strand of CAUJNA010003538.1, from coordinate 1,167,443 downwards.
CTTTGCCAAAGGGCACCCTGGACAAAGGGCACCTTTGACAAAGCGCACGCTTGACAAAGGGCACCCTTCTGAAAAGGGCACCTTTGTCAAAGGGCACCCTTGAGAAAAGGGCACCCTTGGCAAAGGGCGCCCTTGACAAACGGCACCTTTGACAAAGCACACCGTTGACAAACGGCGCCCTTGACAAAGGGCACCCTCGAGAAAGGGCACCTTTGTTTGACAACGGGCATCCTTGACAAAGGGCACCTTTGACAAGGGGCACCCTTGACAAAGGGCACCCGTCACAAAGGGCACCCTTGAAGGGCACCCTTCAGGAAAGGGCGCCTTTGACAAAGGGCACCCTTGACAAAGGGCACCCTTGAGACAGGGCACCTTTGACAAAGGGCAGCTTTACGTTTGCCAAAGGGCACCCTTGAGAAAAGGGCACCCTTGACAAACAAAGGACACCCTTGACAAAGGGCACCCGTGACAGACAAAAGGCACTTTCGACAAATGGCACTTTTGAGGAAACGGCACGTTTGGCAAAGGGCACCCTCGAGAAAAGGGCACCCTTGAGAAAAGGGCACCTTTGACAAGGGCACCCTTGAGAAAAGGGCACCCTTGACAAAGGGCACCTTTGACAGGGGGCACCTTTGACAAAAGGCACCCTTGACAAAGGGCACCTTTGACAGGGGGCACCTTTGAGGAAAGGGCACCTTTGACAAAGGACACGCTTGACAAAGGGCACCTTTGACAAAGGGCACCTTTGACAAAGGGCACCTTTGACAAAGGGCCGCCTTGAGAAAAGGGCACCTTTGACAAAGGGCACCCTTGAGAAAAGGGCACCTTTGACACAGGGCGCCCTTGAGAAAACGGAATTTTTGACAAAGGGCACCCTTGAGAAAAAGGCCCTTGAGAAAAGGGAACCTTTGACAAAGGGCACCCTTGAGAAAAGGGCACCTTTGACAAAGGGCGCCCTTGAGAAAAGGGCACCTTTGACAAAGGGCGCCCTTGAGAAAAGGGCACCTTTGACAAAGGGCACCCTTGAGAAAAGGGCACCCTTGAGAAAAGGGCGCACCTTTGACAAAGGGCACCCTTGAGAAAAGGGCACACCTTTGACAAAGGGCACCCTTGAGAAAAGGGCACCTTTGACAAAGGGCGCCCTTGAGACAAGGGCACCTTTGACAAAGGGCACCCTTGAGAAAAGGGCACCCTTGAGAAAAGGGCACCTTTGAGAAAAGGGCACCATACAAAGGGCACCCTTGAGAAAAGTGCACATTTGAAAAAGGGCACCCTTGAGAAAAGGGCGCATTTGACAAAGGGCACCCTTGAGAAAAGGGCATTTGACAAAGGGCGCCCTTGAGAAAAGGGCACCTTTGACAAAGGGCACCCTTGAGAAAAGGGCAGCTTTGACAAAGGGCGCCCTTGAGAAAAGGGCACCTTTGACAAAGGGCACCCTTGAGAAAAGGGCAGCTTTGACAAAGGGCGCCCTTGAGAAAAGGGCACCTTTGACAAAGGGCACCCTTGAGAAAAGGGCAGCTTTGACAAAGGGCGCCCTTGAGAAAAGGGCACCTTTGACAAAGGGCACCCTTGAGAAAAGGGCAGCTTTGACAAAGGGCGCCCTTGAGAAAAGGGCACCTTTGACAAAGGGCACCCTTGAGAAAAGGGCAGCTTTGACAAAGGGCGCCCTTGAGAAAAGGGCACCTTTGACAAAGGGCACCCTTCCGCGCTGTATGGTTACGGCGAGAAAAGGGCACATTTGGACACAAGGGCACCCTTGAGAAAAGGGCAGCTGCTGACAAAGGGCAACCCTTGAGAAAGGGCACCTTTGACAAAGGGCGCCCTTTTTGGAGTATCGGTGCTAGAGTTCGAGCGGGTGAGATAGAGAAAATGGCACCCTTGAGAAAAGGGCACCTTTGACAAAGGGCGCCCTTGAGAAAAGGGCGCCTTTGACAAAGGGCACCCTTGAGAAAAGGGCACCTTTGAACAAAGGGCACCCTTGAGAAAAGGGCACCTTTGGCAAAGGGCACCCTTGAGAAAAGGGCACCTTTTTCAAAGGGCACCCTTGAGAAAAGGGCACCTTTGACAAAGGGCACCCTTGAGAAAAGGGCGTCTTTGACACAGGGCGCCCTTGAGAAAAGGGCAATTTTGACAAAGGGCGCCCTTGAGAAAAGGGCACCTTTGACAAAGGGCACCCTTGAGAAAAGGGCACCCTTGAGAAAAGGGCACCTTACAAAGGGCACCCTTGAGAAAAGGGCACCCTTGAGAAAAGGGCACCCTTGACAAAGGGCGCCCTTGACAAACGGCACCTTTGACAAAGCACACCCTTGACAAACGGCGCCCTTGACAAAGGGCACCCTCGAGAAAGGGCACCTTTGTTTGACAACGGGCATCCTTGACAAAGGGCACCTTTGACAAGGGGCACCCTTGAACCCGTCACAAAGGGCACCCTTGAAGGGCCCCCTTCAGGAAAGGGCGCCTTTGACAAAGGGCACCCTTGACAAAGGGCACGGGGACGGGCACCCTTGAGGAAAGGGCGCCTTTGCCAAAGGGCACCCTTGAGACAGGGCACCTTTGACAAAGGGCAGCTTTACGTTTGCCAAAGGGCACCCTTGAGAAAAGGGCACCTTTGACAAACAAAGGACACCCTTGACAAAGGGCACCCGTGACAGACAAAAGGCACTTTCGACAAATGGCACTTTTGAGGAAACGGCACGTTTGGCAAAGGGCACCCTCGAGAAAAGGGCACCCTTGAGAAAAGGGCACCTTTGACAAGGGCACCCTTGAGAAAAGGGCACCTTTGACAAAGGGCGCCCTTGAGAAAAGGGCACCTTTGACAAAGGGCACCCTTGAGAAAAGGGCACCTTTGCACAAGGGCACTCCTTGAGAAAAGGGCCACCCTTGAGCGCAAAAGGGCCACCTTTGACCATACCAGGAACATGTGAACTCCGACCTACGAGAAACCCGAAACCCGAAAAGGGCACCTTTGACAAAGGGCACCCTCGAGAAAAGGGCACACCTTTGACAAAGGGCACCCTTGAGAAAACGGCACCTTTGACAAAGGGCACCCTTGAGAAAAGGGCACACCTTCGAGACAAAGGGCACCCTTGAAATAAGGGCACACCTTTGACAAAGAATGGGCACCCTTGAGAAAAGGGCTCCCCTTTGACAAAGGACTCCCCTTTCACAAAGGGCACCCTTGAGAAAAGGGCACTTTTGGCAAAGGGCACCCTTGAGAAAAGGGCACCTTTGACAAAGGGCACCCTTGAGAAAAGGGCACCTTTGACAAAGGGCACCCTTGAGAAAAGGGTACTGACAAAGGGCACCCTTGAGAAAAGGGCACCTTTGACAAAGGGCACCCTTGAGAAAAGGGCACCCTTAAGAAAAGGGCACCATACAAAGGGCACCCTTGAGAAAAGGGCACATTTGACAAAGGGCACACATTTGACAAAGGGCACCCTTGAGAAAAGGGCATTTGACAAAGGGCGCCCTTGAGAAAAGGGCACCTTTGACAAAGGGCGCGCTTGCGAAAAGGGCACCTTTGACAAAGGGCACGCTTGAGAAAAGGGCACCCCTTTGACAAAGGGCACCCTCGAGAAAAGGGCACACCTTTCACAAAGGGCGCCCTTGAGAAAAGGGCAGCTGTGACAAAGGGCACCCTTGAGAAAAGGGCACACCTTTGACAAAGGGTACCCTTGAGAAAAGGGCACATTTGACAAAGGGCACCCTTGAGAAAAGGGCAGCTGTGACAAAGGGCACCCTTGCGAAAGGGCACCTTTGACAAAGGGCACCTTGTTGTTGTGACTGTGCGGTTGAGAAAAAGGGCCCCTTGAGAAAAGGGACCTTTGACAAAGGGCGGCCCTGAGAAAGGCAACCTTTGACAGAAGGGCACCCTTCCTTGTGGAGTGGCCGTGGAAGGGGAGGTGCCTTGTTTTTGTCTGTGAGTTGGTCGCAGCAAAGGGCACCTTTGACAAAGGGCGCCCTTGAGAAAAGGGCACCCTTGAGAAAAGGGCACTTTTTACAAAGGGCACCCTTGAGAAAAGGGCACCTTTGGCAAAGGGCACCCTTGAGAAAAGGGCACCCTTTGAAAAGCACCCTTGAGAAAAGGGCACCTTTGACAAAGGGCACCCTTGAGAAAAGGGCGCCCTTGACACAGGGCGCCCTTGAGAAAAGTGCAATTTTGACAAAGGGTGCCCTTGAGAAAAGGGCAGCTTTGACAAAGGGCGCCCTTGAGAAAAGGGCACCTTTGACAAAGGGCACCCTTGAGAAAAGGGCACCTTTGACAAAGGGCACCCTTGAGAAAAGGGCACCCTTGAGAAAAGGGCACCTTTGACAAAGGGCACCCTTGAGAAAAGGGCACCCTTGAGAAAAGGGCTCCCCTTTGACAAAGGGCTCCCCTTTGACAAAGGGCACCCTTTGAGAAAAGGGCACCTTTGACAAAGGGCACCCTTGAGAAAAGGGCGCCGTTGAGAAAAGGGCACCTTACAAAGGGCACCCTGAGAAAAGGGCACATTTGACAAAGGGCACCCTTGAGAAAAGGGCACCTTTGACAAAGGGCACCCTTGAGAACAGGGCACCTTTGACAAAGGGCGCCCTTGAGAAAAGGGCACCTTTGACAAAGGGCACCCTTGAGAAAAGGGCACCTTTGACAAAGGGCACCCTTGAGAAAAGGGCACCTTTGACAAAGGGCACCCTTGAGAAAAGGGCGCCTTTGACAAAGGGCACCCTTGAGAAAAGGGCACCTTTGACAATGGGCGCCCTTGAGAAAAGGGCACCTTTGACAAAGGGCACCCTTGAGAAAAGGGCACCTTTGACAAAGGGCACCCTTGAGAAAAGGGCACACCTTTGACAAAGAAAGGGCACCCTTGAGAAAAGGGCTCCCCTTTGACAAAGGGCACCCTTGAGAAAAGGGCACCTTTGGCAAAGGGCACCCTTGAGAAAAGGGCATCCTTGAGAAAAGGGCACCTTTGACAAAGGGCGCCCCTGAGAAAAGGGCACCTTTGACAAAGGGCACGCTTGAGAAAAGGGCACCTTTGACAAAGGGCACCCTTAAGAAAAGGGCACCCTTGAGAAAAGGGCGCCTTTGACAAAGGGCGCCCTTGAGACATGGCACCTTTGACAAAGGGCACCCTTGAGAAAAGGGCACCTTTGACAAAGGGCACCCTTGAGAAAAGGGCACCTTTGACAAAGGGCGCCCTTGAGAAAAGGGCACCTTTGAGAAAAGGGCAATTTTGACAAAGGGCACCTTTGTTTGAGGCATCCTTGACAAAGGGTACCTTTGACAAGGGGCACCCTAGACAAAGGGCACCCGTCACAAAGGGCACCCTTGAAGGGCCCCCTTCAGGAAAGGGCGCCTTTGACAAAGGGCACCCTTGACAAAGGGCACCGGGGACGGGCACCCTTGAGGAAAGGGCGCCTGTGCCAAAGGGCACCCTTGAGACAGGGCACCTTTGACAAAGGGCAGCTTTACGTTTGCCAAAGGGCACCCTTGAGAAAAGGGCACCCTTGACAAACAAAGGACACCCTTGACAAAGGCACCCGTGACAGACAAAAGGCACTTTCGACAAATGGCACTTTTGAGGAAACGGCACGTGTGGCAAAGGGCACCCTCGAGAAAAGGGCACCCTTGAGAAAAGGGCACCTTTGACAAGGCACCCTTGAGAAAAGGGCACCTTTGACAAGGGGCACCCTTGAGAAAAGGGCACCTTTGACAAAGGGCGCCCTTGGGAAAAGGGCGCCTTTGACAAAGGGCACGCTTGAGAAAAGGGCACCCCTTTGACAAAGGGCACCCTCGAGAAAAGAAAGGGCACCCTTGCGAAAAGGGCACACCTCTGACAAAGGGCACCCTTGACAAAAGGGCACATTTGACAAAGCGCACCCTTGACAAAAGGGCAGCTGTCACAAAGGGCACCCTTGAGAAAAGGGCACCTTTGACAAAGGGCACCCTTGAGAACAGGGCACGCTTGAGAAAAGGGCACCTTTGACAAAGGGCGCCCTTGATGAGAAAAGGGCACCCTTGAGAAAAGGGCACCTTTGACAAAGGGCACCCTTGAGAAAAGGGCACCTTTGGCAAAGGGCACTCTTGAGAAAAGGGCACCCTTGAGAAAAGGGCACCCTTGAGAAAAGGGCACCTTTTACAAAGGGCACCCTTGAGAAAAGGGCACCTTTGGCAAAGGGCACCCTTGAGAAAAGGGCACCTTTTTCAAAGGGCACCCTTGAGAAAAGGGCACCTTTGACAAAGGGCACCCTTGCGAAAAGGGCACCTTTGACAAAGCGCACCCTTGAGAAAAGGGCACCTTTGACAAAGGGCGCCCTTGAGAAAAGGGCACCTTTGAGAAAAGGGCACCCTTGAGAAAAGGGCACTTTTGACAAAGGGCACCCTTGAGAAAAGGGCACCTTTGACAAAGGGCACCCTTGAGAAAAGGGCACCTTTGACAAAGGGCGCCCTTGAGAAAAGGGCACCTTTGACAAAGGGCACCCTTGAGAAAAGGGCACCTTTGACAAAGCGCACCCTTGAGAAAAGGGCACCGTTGAGAAAAGGGCACCTTACAAAGGGCATTCTTGAGAAAAGGGCACATTTGACAAAGGGCGCCCTTGAGAAAAGGGCGCCTTTGACAAAGGGCACCCTTGAGAAAAGGGCACCTTTGACAAAGGGCGCCCTTGAGAAAAGGGCACCTTTGACAAAGGGCACCCTTGAGAAAAGGGCACCTTTGACAAAGGGCACCCTTGAGAAAAGGGCACCTTTGACAAAGGGCGCCCTTGAGAAAAGGGCACCTTTGACAAAGGGCGCCCTTGACAAAGGGCACCCTTGAGAAAAGGTCACACCTTTGACAAAGAAAGGGCACCCTTGAGAAAAGGGCTCCCCTTTGACAAAGGGCACCCTTGAGAAAAGGGCACCTTTGGCAAAGGGCACCCTTGAGAAAAGGGCACCTTTGACAAAGGGCACCCTTGAGAAATGTGCACCTTTGACAAAGGGCACCCTTGAGAAAAGGGCACCTTTGACACAGGGCGCCCTTGAGAAAAGTGCAACTTTGACAAAGGGTGCCCTTGAGAAAAGGGCACCTTTGACAAAGGGCACCCTTAAGAAAAGGGCAATTTTGACAAAGGGCGCCCTTGAGAAAAGGGCACCTTTGACAAAGGGCACCCTTGAGAAAAGGGCACCTTTGACAAAGGGCAGAGAAAAGGGCACCTTTGACAAAGGGCACCCTTGAGAAAAGAGCACCTTTGACAACGGGCGCCCTTGAGAAAAAGTGCACCTTTGGCCACAAAGGGCACCCTTGAGAAAAGGGCGCCTTTGCCAGGCACCCTTGAGAAAAGGGCACTTTGACAAAGGGTACCCTTGAGAAAAGGGCACCTTTGACAAGGGGCACCCTTGACAAAAGGGCAAATTTGACAAAGCGCACCCTTGACAAAAGGGCAGCTGTGACAAAGGGCACCTTACAAAGGGCACCCTTGAGAAAAGGGCACATTTGACAAAGGGCACCCTTGAGAAAAGGGCACCTTTGACAAAGGGCGCCCTTGAGAAAAGGGCACCTTTGACAAAGGGCACCCTTGAGAACACGGCACCTTTGACAAAGGGCGCCCTTGAGAAAAGGGCTTTAGGGCACCTTCAACAAAGGGCACCCTTGAGAAAAGGGCACCTTTGACAAAGGGCACCCTTGAGAAAAGGGCACCTTTGACAAAGGGCACCCTTGAGAAAAGGGCACACCTTTCACAAAAAAACACCCTTGAGAAAAGGGCTCCCCTTTGACAAAGGGCACCCTTGAGAAAAGGGCACCTCTTTGACAAAGGGCACCCTTGGAAAAAGGGCACCCCTTTGACAAAGGGCACCCTTGAGAAAAGGGCACCCCTTTAGCTTTGACAAAGCGCACCCTTGAGAAAAGGGCACCCTTGAGAAAAGGGCACCCTTGAGAAAAGGGCACCTTTGACAAAGGGCTCCCCTTTGACAAAGGGCACACTTGAGAAAAGGGCACCCCTTTGACAAAGGGCACCCTCGAGAAAAGGGCACCCCTTTCACAAAGGGCACCCTTGAGAAAAGGGCACACCTTTGACAAAGGGCACCCCTGAGAAAACGGCACACCTTTGACAAAGGGCGCCCTTGACAAAGGGCACCTTTGACAAAAGGCACCCTTGACAAAGGGGACCTTTGACAGGGGGCACCTTTGCGGAAAGGGCACCTTTGACAAAGGGCGCCCTTGGGAAAAGGGCGCCTTAGACAAAGGGCACCCTTGAGAAAAGGGCGCCTTTGACACAGGGCGCCCTTGAGAAAAGGGAAATTTTGACAAAGGGCACCCTTGAGAAATGGGCACCTTTGACAAAGGGCGCCCTTGAGAAAAGGGCACCTTTGACAAAGGGCACCCTTGAGAAAAGGGCACCTTTGACAAAGGGCACCCTTGAGAAAAGAGCACCTTTGGCAACGGGCACCCTTGAGAAAAGGGCACCCCTTTGACAAAGGGCACCCTTGAGAAAAGGGCCCCCGTTTGACAAAGGGCACCCTTGAGAAAAGGTCGCACCGTTGACAAAGGGCACCCGTGAGAAAAGGGCACACCTTTAACAAAGGGCACCCTTGAGAAAGGGCACCTTTGACAAAGGGCACCCTTGAGAAAAGGGCACCTTTGACAAAGGGCACCCTTGAGAAAGGGGCACCTTTGACAAAGGGCACCCTTGAGAAAAGTGCACACCTTTGACAAAGGGCACCCTTGAGAACAGGGCACCTTTGACAAAGGGCACCATTGAGAAAAGGGCACCTTTGACAAAGGGCACCCGTGAGAAAAGGGCACCTTTGACACAGGGCACCCTTGAGGAAAGGGCACCTTTGACAAAGGGTACCCTTGAGAAAAGGGCACCTTTGACAAAGGGCACCCTTGAGAAAAGGGCACCTTACAAAGGGCACCCTTGAGAAAAGGGCACCAAAGGGCGCCCGTGAGAAAAGGGCAATTTTGACAAAGGGCACCCTTGAGAAATGGGCACCTTTGACAAAGGGCACCCTTGAGAAAAGGGCACCTTTGACAAGGGCCCCTTGAGAAAAAGGGCACCTTGACAAAGGGCTAACTTGAGAAATGGCACCTAGGCAACGAGCACCTTGAGAAAAGGGCACCTTTGGCCACAAAGGGCACCCTTGAGAAAAGGGCGCCTTTGCCAGGCACCCTTGAGAAAAGGGCACCTTTGCAACTTTGACAAAGGGCGCCCTTGAGAAAAGGGCACCTTTGACAAAGGGCACCCTTGAGAAAAGGGCACTTTTGACAAAGGGCGCCCTTGAGAAAAGGGCACCTTTGACAAAGGGCACCCTTGAGAAAAGGGCACCTTTGACAAAGGGCACCCTTGAGAAAAGGGCACACCTTTGACAAAGAAAGGGCACCCTTGAGAAAAGGGCTCCCCTTTGACAAAGGGCACCCTTGAGAAAAGGGCACCTCTTTGACAAAGGGCACCCTTGGAAAAAGGGCACCCCTTTAGCTTTGACAAAGCGCACCCTTGAGAAAAGGGCACCTTTGACAAAGTTGAGCAAAGGGCTCCCCTTTGACAAAGGGCACACTTGAGAAAAGGGCACCCCTTTGACAAAGGGCACCCTCGAGAAAAGGGCACCCCTTTCACAAAGGGCACCCTTGAGAAAAGGGCACCCCTTTGACAAAGGGCACCCCTGAGAAAACGGCACACCTTTGACAAAGGGCACCCTTGAGAAAAGGGCACACCTTTAACAAAGGGCGCCCTTGAGAAAAGGGCAATTTTGACAAAGGGCACCCTTGAGAACAGGGCACCTTTGACAAAGGGCACCCTTGAGAAAAGGGCACCTTTGACACAGGGCACCCTTGACAAAGGGCACCTTTGACAAAGGGCACCATTGAGAAAAGGGCACCTTTGACAAAGGGCACCCGTGAGAAACGGGCACTATGACAAAGGCAACTTGGACAATGGGCACCTGAGAAAGGGCAACCTTTGACCAAAGGGCACCCTAGAGAAAAGGGCACCTTTGACCACAGTGCGCCCTTGAGAAAGGGAAGTTTTGACAAAAAGGTCACCTTGAAGAAAAGGGCACCTTTGACAAGGGCGCCCTTGATGAAAAGGGCACCTTTGCAAAGGGCACCGAGAAAAGGGCACCTCTTAGACAAAGCGCACCCTTGTGAAAGAGGGCACCCCTTGAGAAAAAGGGCACCCCTTTGACAAAGGGGAAAACCCTTGAGAAAGGTCGCACCTTTAATCGACAAAGGGCACCCTGAGAAAAGGGCACACCTTAGACAAAGGGCAACCCTTGAGAAAAGGGCACATTTAACAAAGGGCACCCTTGAGAAAAGGGCACCTTTGACAACGGGCACTTGGAGAAAGGGCACCTTTGACAAAGGGCACCCTTGAGAAAAGGGCACCTTTGACAAAGGGCACTCTTGAGAAAAGGGCACACCTTTGACAAAGGGCACCCTTGAGAACAGGGCACCTTTGACAAAGGGCACCCTCAAGAAAAGGGCACCCCTTTCACAAAGGGCACCCTTGAGAAAAGGGCACACCTTTGACAAAGGGCACCCCTGAGAAAACGGCACACCTTTGACAAAGGGCGCCCTTGAGAAAAGTGCACCTTTGACAAAGGGCACCCTTGAGAAAAGGGCACCTTTGACAAAGGACACCCTTGAGAAAAGGGCGCCTTTGACAAAGGGCGCCCTTGACAAAAGTTGAGAAAAGGGCACCTTTGACAAAGGGCACCCTTGAGAAAAAGGGCACCTTTGACAAAGGGCACCCTTGAGAAAAGGGCACACCTTTGACAAAGGGCACCCTTGAGAAAAGGGCACCTTTGACAAAGGGCACCCTTGAGAAAAGGGCAGTTTTGACAAAGGGCGCCCTTGAGAAATGGGCACCTTTGACAAAGGGCACCCTTGAGAAAAGGGCACCTTTGACACAGGGCACCCTTGACAAAGGGCACCTTTGACAAAGGGCACCATTGAGAAAAGGGCACCTTTGACAAAGGGCACCCTTGAGAAAAGGGCACCTTTGAGAAAGGGCACCTTTGACAAGGGCACCCTTGAGAAAAGGGCACCTTTGACAAAGGGCACCCTTGAGAAAAGGGCACCTTTGACACAGGGCGCCCTTGAGAAAAGGGAAATTTTGACAAAGGTCACCCTTGAGAAAAGCGCACCTTTGACAAAGGGCGCCCTTGAGAAAAGGGCACCTTTGACAAAGGGCACCCTTGAGAAAAGGGCACCTCTTTGACAAAGCGCACCCTTGAGAAAAAGGGCACCTTTGACAAAGGGCACCCTGGAGAAAAGGGCACCCCTTTGACAAAGGGCACCCTTGAGAAAAGGGCACCTTTGACAAAGGGCACCCTTGAGAAAAGGGCACACCTTTGACAAAGGGCACCCTTGAGAAAAGGGCACACCTTTAACAAAGGGCACCCTTGAGAAAAGGGCACCTTTGACAAAGGGCACCCTTGGGAAAAGGGCACCTTTGACAAAGGGCACCCTTGAGAAAAGGGAACCTTTGACAAAGGGCACCCTTGAGAAAAGGGCACCTTTGACAAAGGGCACCCTTGGAAAAAGGGCACCCCTCTGACAAAGGGCACCCTTGAGAAAAGGGCACCTTTGACAAAGGGCACCCTTGAGAAAAGGGCTCCTTTGACAAAGGGCACCCTTGAGAAAATTGCAATTTTGACAAAGGGCACCCTTGAGAAAGGGGCACCTTACAAAGGGCACCCTTGAGAAAAGGGCACCCGTTTGACAAAGGGCACCCCACACCTTTGACAAAGGGCACCCTTGAGAAAAGGGCACCTTTGACAAAGGGCGCCCTTGAGAAAAGGTCACCTTTGACAAAGGGTACCCTTGAGAAAAGGGCATCCTTGAGAAAAGGGCACCTTTGACAAAGGGCGCCCTTAAAAAAAGGGCACCTTTGACAAAGGGCACGCTTGAGAAAAGGGCACCTTTGACAAAGGGCACCCTTAAGAAAAGGGCACCCTTGAGAAAAGGGCACCATACAAAGGGCACCCTTGAGAAAAGGGCACATTTGACAAAGGGCACCCTTGAGAAAAGGGCACCTTTGACAAAGGGCACCCTTGAGAAAAGGGCACCTTTGACAAAGGGCACCCTTGAGAAAAGGGCACCTTTGACAAAGGGCACCCTTGAGAAAAGGGCACCTTTGACAAAGGGCACCCTTGAGAACAGGGCGCCTTTGACAAAGGGTACCCTTGAGAAAAGGGCACCTTTGACAAAGGGCACCCTTGAGAAAAGGGCTCCCCTTTGACAAAGGGCACCCTTGAGAAAAGGGCACCCCTTTGACAAAGGGCACCCTCGAGAAAAGGGCACCCCTTTCACAAAGGGCACCCTTGAGAAATGGGCACACCTTTGACAAAGGGCACCCTTGAGAAAAGGGCACCTTTGACAAAGGGCACCCTTGAGAAAAGGGCACCTTTGACAAAGGGCACCCTTGAGAAAAGGGCACTTTTGACAAAGGGCACCCTTGAGAAAAGGGCACCTTTGCCAAAGGGCACCCTTGAGAAAAGGGCACCTTTGACAAAGGGCACCCTTGAGAAAAGGGCGCCCTTGACAAAAAGTGCACCATCCTTGACAACTGGCACCCTTGACAAAGGAGCGCCACATTGAGGTGGGGATTTCCTTGGAAGCCTCTGTGCTGCCGGCGCTGGGTGCCGCCGTGGAGTGGCAACGAACGGGCCGCCCAAGCCTTAGTCAGCAGGGGCTTGGCCGGGTCATCAAGTCAAGGCACACACACACACACATAAAATGGCCGGTTTTCGAGGCTAATCAAGTTTGTTCCCTGCAACCATGCCAGCAGGATTCCTAGGTGTGCTGCTCAGTGGTCGATCCAGCAAGCGATTTCGAAAGGACGATTCACTTTCATCCTTTGTGCTCAAGAGAATTCTTTGGTTTGCACGTGGCCAATTGGACGCAATTTCGCTTGTTGGGTGGGGATGCTGGAAGTTTGAAGCCCCATTGCTGTGAAGCGCGGCAGCTGGCCAATGTTCTGGTGATCCTCAGCCATTGGCTCACGATGAAATCAAGACCGCAAGGTTGGCAAAACGCGATTCACCATCACTCCGTCTCACTCCGTCCTTGCCCTCTCCCCCCAGGATTTTTAGGCAGACGGAAGTGGACCCATGGCTGTTCGAATCCATTTCGTTGGGTCCATTTGCTTTCTGCAGCTTGACTCCCCCCCATTTAGCCGGTCACCCCCAACCCCTAGCTTTGTTCATCATTTTTCCTACCTCCAGCTCCATTCCCCAGAAAAAAAGGATGGTGAGGTAACCACGCCAAATGTGGGGTCACACTGGAATCCCATGAGTTCACAGAAGCTAACCCGTCAGTTCTAATGGAGCGGCTCACGGAGCTGCTCAACGCCTCTGCGGTGAGCACGGCCTTGGGGGTGGCGTCCCGCTGCGGCCTGCTGGGCAAGCTGTCCACGGAGGGGCGGGGGGGTGTTGGGCGGGGGCGGGGGGGTGGCAGGTAGGAGAAACTCGCATGAATTTATTTGTATGCTATCTATGCCATGCAGCTCATATTAGTTGACAGATGCATGCACACATATGTAATATGTATGTTCAGTCATGATGCATCATACAACATGCAAATGCAGTTGACTTGAGACAATTGTGCAAATGAAGGCGTGTGCAGTGCTTTCTGGCCTGATTTAATCGAAGCAGCCTGTCTCAAAGTCGCACGTGCCTAGATATTGTGTCACAATCACCGAGAAACCGCCTTTCAATTGGGTCGCTTCATTTCTAGTTCAGGAATCGTTTCTGGGCATGACACCCAGGACGATTCTTCTTTCATTTAGACGTCGTGACGTCGCGAAACGGGCAAGCTCGTTGGATTCTTGGAGTGTCTATCTTCCATTGAATCCCAGTGGCCCAACAAATATGTTAGCAAAGTTCACGGTTGTTTGTGGTTTCACATTCACATGTTGATGAATCTGTTATGGACTGTGAGACCATCAGGCATTTGTAAAAGCAACAAAGGCAAGAACTGTCAGTCTCTTGTTGTGTCTTGTTGTGAATGCACGTAGTGGCCGTTGAGTCCAACTAGCCCCGGCCTTTGCGGATTAACAAGGATTTAGACGTATGTGCACGACTTTTACTGCAGGCAAACCCCCGCGCGGTGCGAGTCTGTCAACTGAAAGTCCTGCCGCTAGAAAGCGATCGCTGCATTGACAGGAGCCTACCAGTGCCAAAAGCCTCGCGGAGGCGGCGGGCCTGAGCCAGCGCTATGTGGAGGAGCCTTGAGAGGAAAGTGTCCTGCAGTACTTGTCATGAGAGGAAAGTGTCCTGCAGTACTTGTCACAGAAGCAGAGACCCTGGATTTTTCAGAGTTGAAAGGTGCTTTCCTGTGACATGGCTGTGGGTCAACACCAATTGCACCATTTTTGGGTTGGTGTACCGCCCATTTTAGAACCTATTTTAGTGGTTGGATTGGGATTTGACCCACGGCCGACCAGTCGCGACCGGAAGGGCCAAGCTTCTCGGGATGATGGAGGCGATGTTTGGCTTGGGCGCAATCAGTTGGTATTGGGACAGGGGATCAGCGATTGCATTCCTACGGCGCACTTGACTTGTACCGCATATTGCCTTTACCACAGCCTGAAACTCATGCATCTATGCAAGCGTGTGTCACCGACTTTCAAACATGACATGGTCATAGGCATGGTACTCTCTGTGTTTGCAAGTATGCATAGTGTGGGCAAATAAGTGTCAAATGAACCGCTGCTACGTGCAAGGAGATATTGGCAGTGCTGGTATGCGGCAAAATTGTGATCTTGACCCAGGACTGCCAAGATTAGGGTGTGAAGGCAGCACATGCAGCTCATCCTTCTAGTGGCATCAAGCAACACCAGGTAGCCTCAAGCTTTGCAGAGAGACTGACCACATGCTGCGGAGGTTTCCACAGATCGAGTGCACCACAGATCGGTTGTTGTCATCGGTTCGGTGGCTGAAGGCCTGGGATGGAATCCGGAACTGGAGAGCCCGACTCGGACTAGGATCAGCCGTTGAAGTACAGCGTCTTCAGTGAAAGCAGATCCGTGCGGGACTTGGATTGGACCTTAGAGGCCCTGAAGGCCCTGTGCAGGAGACACTCGATATGTTGCTTGGTTTTCGTAGACGGGTGTCCTTTCTCGAGTTGCGTTGAAGCAATTCAAAGTAGGAGTGACACTATCAATGTGTGAACTTCCGACCATCCCCAAGTGTGTTGCACTTCGAGTATGTCAAGATCCCTGGCCGGGGCGCAAAGAGTTCAGAACCCGCGGACCTGAGGCTTTGGACGGCATGGGCTTGTACTTCGAGGAAGGGGAGATTGCAAGGTGGGTTGTGGGCTGAATGCCAGTGCACCCAAAAATTGGTCATGTCTCAAACCAGGGGAAAACATCCACAAAACGGCTTGTTGTTCTTCTGGTTTCCCCATAAACCAGGCCAAACAGGGGAGCCTTAACTTGAAGCTTGTGTTGTCGTTTCGGTTTTCGTTGGATGCGCCACTAGGAGCTTCCGCTGTTAACGCGCTGCGCCTTCGATGAGGCAGGGTCGCATCTCACACTGGAGGTGGTGGTCAAGGGGAAACACAGGAACACCGGATGTGGGGGGTAGAACATCCCTGGAGGTGGAATTGCCCGATTTTGGGGGTTCCGGGTTCCCTATTTTTTTGACTGAAGACAAACCCAGATACAGTTTACTGTTTGACCCCAGTAGCGGAAAGTACTTTGATCCCTCGGGGGATGGGCCTTGACTTTGGAACACATGTTTGCTGTCAACCATACTCAAGCCTTCTTTATCCCAAGCGCAGGACGGCAGGTGCTTGCTCAAAAGAGTGATAATAGTCTGTTGGTTTGCGGAGCAATGTCCCATGAATCATCCGGGGCCGCCAACTATTCTCATCACCTTTGAAGGACCAAGTACTTTTGTCCATTGTGCCCTTGTTGCTCCCTTGTTTGGACGGAGGTTCCCCCTATCCCCTACAGTCAACTGCCAACCTACAGCGAGCTCTGTTTTCTTATGAAAATTCACAAGAGGTCTGGCTGGGCAAATACATGGCCTGCCTCCCACTAACCGTCAACCCAGGTTTCTTAGTGTCTTTCTGAAAGCAGCCCAGGAGAGATTCTCAGATTCTCAACATGGTGAACCTCCTTTTGATATTTAGCGGCGAGCAAAGGGACACCAACCGGGACCCATGTTGAGACCCGCAATATCATACGGAATACTATGGGTGCGTCTTTTTTTTGGAGGGCAGCCGTGGGGTGGTTTTTTGTGGTTCTTGGTGGTTTTTAGGGGACCTGCGAGGTTTTTTAGTCATTGTTTCCATTTCCCAAGGTTCCATTCTGGGTACTTATTTATTTTTGACCCACACCTGGCTGTGGGTCAAAACCAATGGGATCCCATTTTGGTTGGTAGGTGAATTCGCCACCGATGTTAGAACCTATTTTCGTGGTTGGATTGGGATGTTCACTGGGTAGCCAACCGGGGTTTTGACCCACACCCATATTGTGCTATCTTTTGGTGCATGTTGCGTTGATGTTAGGACTTTAACTTTTTGCCAACTAATGGGTTTTCCGTTAAACCACTAAAAGTTAAACTTTTCGCAGGGAGCAGAAAGCATGTTTTTTTGTTTCCTCGGGCGCAGGTGGTGGACGCCTGCTCTAGGGGCGGGGGCGTTGACCCGGGCCGCTACGGCAGCTTCGGGGCGTGGATGGGCGCCCCAGCTCACGGCTCTGAGAGAGGAGACTGAAGCGAGGCTAATGGTCACGGACCTGAATGGGTACTGTGGACCAAATCCATTTCGCACCACCTAAAAATCCCTGGCATGATGATTCAATGATTCCCTTGTAAATACCAACAAACAATGGTTTCCCATAGTTTCCAAGCGGTGCAGGATTTCGTCCACCCACAGCATGATGTTTGATTGGTCGACATGGACATCAAGGTTGGGATCCACCAACCACCTTTCAGAGGGTCCTATGAAGGGGGCGAGATTAAATGAGTCAAAGAAGACATGGGTTCAAAAACCCAACGCTCAAAGCAGCCCTTCTGGAATTTCAATTGGGGACCCGAAATGGTGAACATCATCAAGGTTGGGATCCACCAACCCTTTTTAGGGGGTCCCTGTTGAATTTTATAGCCAAATAATTAGACTGCGCGTTTGGGATACCATTAAACTGAAGTAATGTCCATGGGAAAGTAGTATGAGTAGTTGTGTATCGCTTTATAGTAACATCAAGTAACCCTAAGACCATCGAGTATCATTGTGCGAATTGATGCATTCGCTGGGGCTTCCCTTGCGGATTATGGTGCTTTTGGTTCGTGTTGGCGAAACTATGGAGCACGCCACGCACGCACCACACGCACACACACACGTTTCGGTGCTGGAACTTTAGGGCAGAATACGAGTTTTACGCAATGTCAGAAGCTATAGTCAGGCTTGCACGAGGAGCAGGATTTACCATGCAGCTACTGAAGAAAAAAAGCACATGTTCATTCGCCAAGCATCATGCCCTCGCAGTGTGTTGTGTTTAATGCTACTCAGTATTGTCCCCATACGCGTTCTTTTAGCTGCTAAGGTAAGCTGGCGGATGAGAAGCATGAGAAGCAGCTGATCTCCAAGTTGCTGCCACTTCTGGAAGGCCGGCAGACGGCTTTGTAACGTGGAGAAGTACTGGAGTGAGCACCCAAAGCCAATGTCGGCACAAGGCACCCAAGTCGATATCAGCTGACCCGGCGCTTTGGTGTTTTACGGTTTTGCTGAATACCTGGGCTGTTTGTAATATGGCTTTGGATGCATCCCGCGCAGTTTGGCAATTCCATGCAACTAGCATGGTCCTTCCCCGAAACACTGACCTTTCAGCACAACACAACGCGCGCAACCACTGGGCGCTCCATTTTCTGCTTCGACTGCACCAAAAATTTGCTCCAACCAAAAAGGGTACCTCAGCCCTCCAAGTCCAGGCCATGGGGAATGACATTTTTCGGAAACCTCGATCCAGGGCACCCCCTCAAAGTCCAGGCCGTGGGGAATGAAACTTTTCGGGGGTTTTGGCATACCATGGGAATGGATCATTCCTAATCCCCTTTCAACCCGAAAAGGGGTTCCTAGCGAAAAAACACACCATTGCCCCTTGGGGCCATGGGGCATTTTTTTTTTCTTCGGAAACCTCGATCCAGGGCACCAGCTTGGTCAGCCTAAGTCCAGGCTGCGGAAGAGATATTTTGTTCGATCCATGGCCGGCGATCCGTGGGCCTCGATCCGCCAGGCGGCAAGGTCTTCGAGAAGTTGGAGCAGGGCGCTCGCGTGCTGGACCTGGGCTGCGGCGAGGGCACTGCGCCCTGCCTGCCCCACGGCTGGTGGGTTTTGGATGGCATCCGGTGGAAACCCCACGGGGACCCCCCTGGAAATGGAAGGTTCGTAGTGTTCCCTTGTGGCGTTCCCTCTACAAGGGGTCCATTTTGAGAACTTTCTACCAACAAATCAAGAAGACTTTGTTTTATCGTCCATGTCCTTTATGGGGAAACCAGTAATTTGACCGTGTCTCATGCGCGCGTACTATGAGGAGCAGATTATTGCTGTCATTTTGCTCCTGTGATCATGAGTTACAGCAATTTGGTTGTAAGTGGTCAAATGGGTGTGGCTCAAAATTAAACAGGAGGGGTTACGCAGGTGTTGGTCCATGTTTCCACTTAGGATTCCATTTTGGTACCGGTTTTTTGAGCCACAGCCAAATATGCTCGTTTCTTCATTGAAGGCATCACTGAAAGGTTTGCGGTGGACTCTGCGTTGGCTTCCAGCAAGTCTATCATCAAGTCATCGATTTTGCTTCTGGTGACATTTGGAATGACTTGGGATCGCAAAATATGGACATGTAGAAATGGGCTCTCCGGCAGGGCGATCAAGGCATAGAACAAACAACTTTGCTATCGGTATGCATTGGCATAAAAATATAAGCCATTTCGGCCAACAGCGAAACAAATACTGACCGGCTTCATCCCATGCATTCTTGGTTGTCAGCTGTCAGCCTTGAAGGGGCTGTGAGGAAATGAGAATCTCCGTTGATCATGGTTTTATATGGTTTTGATTTGCCAACACCGCCGCTTCCACGCATTAGAATTGTCCAAAGAATGTTTGACTCGTTATATACCCATCCTGGTCAAGTACCGTTTTAATCCACTTGTGCAAAGCCAAGAACAGGCCGAGACCTTCAGAGGAAGGTTTCCGTGTGGAAGCTGACTGTTCCCCAACGGGGTCAATGCTCAAGAGCTTTGGAAGGAGGTTTTCGCGGTCTATGGCTTGGATTGGAGCAAGACGCGTCCCAAAGTGAGCAACTTGAGTTGGGGACGTTTCATTTCAAGGATGTCGTTGCGCGTTTGATTGGTTGTTTTGCCCACTTGCATGAGTGAGAGTTCAAGAGAGTGCAAGACACAGCGACCGCGCACGCCAAGAACTCAAGACGTCGGACATTCGCTGCCATGGCGCATCCCTTTGCTTTGCTAAGGATTGCTGAGCGCTTCCCCAAGACAGAGGTATTTGGGCTCCCTGGATGAGAAAGGCTCTTAGCCCCTGGGGCCCTTCTGTCGGTTTTCTGCACATGTTGCTGTAGCTTGAAACAAACGGGTCTATGTGCAGGTCTTGCAGCCTTTTCATGTTCTTGATGTCGATCTTCTTGCCAATGGCAGAAATCTTTCATGAGTAGTAGGTGCTTGTATGCTTGCCCTCCTTGAGATCTATCTTTGCACGGCATCTGCTGAAGGCAAAGACAGTGATGGGTTCGGAACCATTCCTCTTTGTTTGTGGTTGGTGTTGTACCTCAAACTTGTCAGCACCGAAAAAGCTTGCCTTTTCCTACCGGAGTCACTGGGCAACCGGGGACGCGCTGA
Source organism: Effrenium voratum (assembly GCA_963377175.1). Classification (NCBI taxonomy): domain Eukaryota; class Dinophyceae; order Suessiales; family Symbiodiniaceae; genus Effrenium; species Effrenium voratum. Next base: position 1,147,630 of record CAUJNA010003538.1, on the reverse strand, counting down.
GTTGCTAATGTTGTTGGCTGGGCCCAGTCCTAGAAAGTTTGAGTAGTTGGCTACCTGCTCATGAAAAAGAAGGTCTTTGCAGGAGCAAGAGCTTGACCATGTTGCTAAAGCATCTAGATGTTGATTCGCTCTGCATCCTTGCCAGCGAGGATCCCAACTTGTTTGAGACAGGCGTCAGATCAAATTTGCACTATATTTCGCGAGTCTGACATTAGTACGCACCAAACAATGTTCATCCGGGACCATTTTTTTTTTTTTTGGATGATGGCTCGGTGTGTTCACGTACTGAGGAACCAGACTGGTGAGATTCATAGCCACTGCCTCGGCTCTCACATGTTGACTGAACCTGATTGCAAACATGCATGGTCTCCCCCAGAAAAGACAAACACGTGTAGGCGTCCACTCTAAAGAAGGTTGCCAAACTGCTTTGTGCCGAGTCTGGACGCTTTCCAGCCTTCCGTGGATGCTGCGCAGCAGCGCGCCCAGCAGAAGGAGCTGAAGAACTTGCACTTCTTCCGCACGGGGCTGAGTTGGCCGTCCGCACCTAGCAGCCCCCGTGGAGTTGCTTTTTCTGTTTTGTGAGGCCTCCCTGAAACAACACATCGCCTTTAAGCTGAGTCTGTTTGTTTGGTGCATCTTGTTGTATTGCCTGTATTGCCTGTGTATTTGCTCTGCTCTGCTTTGCTTTGCGTGCTTCTTGTGTACATGTCATCCTGCGCATTCCTTCGCAGCATGCTTTGTGGCAAGGCGGAGACGCGTCAAGCTTTGCGACCTCCGAGCTTGGGCAATTTGACCTGGCCGGCAGCCTAGAGCCTGAGATTTAGTGGTTACCAGGGCTCACTTGCAATTTCATTCCACGCGGTTTCACCTTTGGCCAGCAAAGATAGAATAGCAAATGTCATGCCTTCGTGCAGAGGTCACACATATAGTTGTGCGCTGCTGCGAGAATAGTTCCGCTCGCCTGAGTTGCGTTGGATTCCATGGTGGCAGTTGTTTTTGTCCTTCCTGCTGCAACATGTGTCGCGGCGGTTGCCGCTGTTACTCCAAACCACAAAGCAGCCCGTAGTCGGCATCCAACCCCTTCGTGCAGACCCTACCCTGGGTCACTCCATGGCTTGTCTTTCGTGCACCAACTGAAATAACACGTCTTGACTCAAACTGGTAGAGAAGGTTTGGGTATTTCCGTTGCAAGGTTGTGTGCGAGGCTGACTGGCCACAATGCACATGCTCAAGATTATCAAGCTTTGCTTGTTTGATAGTTGTTTTTTTATTCTGCGGAGCAGCACGTGATTGGAAGTGCCTGGGTTGATGAATTGTGCTATATTCTATTCCCAAATATGTGCATAGTCTTGTCTAACATGGTGTCCACTGCCCGCAAACCAACGCCAGACAAACATCGGGGCATACTTACCATGAACGGTCGTTGAAGGTTTTTTCTTGGCTAGCCTAATGTCAAACGCACACCCAGACACAGACACAGACACACACAGAAACACAGAGACACAGAGACACACAGACACAGAGCCACAGAGAGACAGAGCCACACACACACAGAGACACAGACACCAGTAGACCATACTGAGTTGTTCAGTGGCACCCTTTTCCCCTTCTTTTTTTTGGTTTCGGCCCCACCAAAAATGGTCTTCCCCAAAAAGGGTTCCCTTTTTGGTCTTCCCCAAAAAGTGTTCCCGTGTTTTTCCCAGGGTCACTGAAGAACTGAGCATCCCATTCACCCCTCGGTTCACAGGTCCCCTTAAAGCTCAGGTCACCAGCTTCGACGTGGTCCACGACCTCACAAGGCCGCAGAAAACGCTGCAGGAGGTGCACAAAGTCTTGAAGGCCGGACAAAAAGATCCTGGGATTTTTGGGGACCCCAGTTTCCCCGTCGTACTACCAACTAAGGCCAGAAAAAAAAACAAAGAAAACAAACTGGGAGTTTTGGACCCTCCATGGAGTTCGTTGTTCCTTCTGTTTCCCTATACTACCAACTAAGGCCAGAAACTCCTCCTGGGATTTGGGCCCGGGTGTTCCTGGTGTCCCTATCGTGTCTGACTTGAAAAGCTTGCTCTCAAAGAAAAGCGCATGTGTCCTCTTGCGTGCGTCAAAGCATCGCCCTTTGCGCCGCGTGTCCTTGAACTTCTTGGCAGGCCACGTGACCCAACTGCCAGCTTCTGCAGGGTCGTTGTTGTGGCTACCCTTTCCTGGTTGGAAACCAAAAGGAAAACCACCCATTTTGTGGGTCCTCTAAGAGAAGACCCACATGTTTAATTTGTCCAAAAATAAGGTTCTTGAAGATGGGCAACTCTCGGTTTTTTGCGGACCTCCTATTCGACACCTGGATTCCGCGACTAGAATCACTGGCCGCAGGCGGAGGGTGTTTTCGCCATGGTGGACATCAAAGCGGAGTCAGGTGCGCAGCATGCCATGATTGAGGACCTATGCATGGAGTTGGTGGTGCATGATGGCTACTATCAATAGATGTGTTGTCATTATGATTACTAGACTAGCATCAATTCTGCGAGTGTGAATTACGAGCGTGACCACCAACATTTGTATACGTATTTATATACGTAATGATACTTGCGCTGTTGAGAGCAGGTATGGCCAGCGGCGGCCGACAGAGGTGACAAGGCGACAGTAGAGGGAGACCGCAAGAACGCTTCAGCAGCGAGTGCATGATCAACCAATTGGTCTAGAGTAGGCAAATGAAGCGTCTACCAAGCCGAAGGAATTGCCGCCTCAAAACGCATGCTGATGCTTTGCCAGGTGTGGCGGAGAACATCAACCACCCTATGGCCCCCTTCCTCTATGCTGTTTCTTTGAGACTTGTCTGACATTAGTGCTGTCACACAGCCATGCGGCCATCCAAGCGCGTTGTCTATTTTGTGGGCCTTCCAAACAGCGCAAGCTGTCTTGAAAGTTTCAGTTTTGTGCAACTATGCATCTCATCAGATGTGGATGCGGCTGCAATTGCTGGCAGTACTGTCATGGCCCTCAGAGCCAATGAGTGTCCACCCCATGTTGCTTTTCGGGTTGTTTGTGAGGGTAGGAGGGTATACATCGTGGTCAAATCAGATCCAGCCGGGGAATGGAGGGGATGGAGCTGTAGCACACTTCAGCATTCGGGGAATGCACGTCGAACTCCTGCTGTCCCCACCAGTGAATGATGGAGAGTCAGATCAACCCAGGTGACTTGAAATATTTGGGCATGGGTCAAGAATAGGTACCCAAAATGGAGCCCTGGTAAAAGGAAACAAAGACAAAAACCTGCGGTTCCCTGGTGGTTTAATTTTGATCCATACCGGTAGATGGGGTCAGGGGCATTGTGGAGCGTCCTCCCACTCAGGATGCACTGCATGCCGCAGGGCATGAACGAAGACGGACCTGGGTTGGGAATCTTGGGTTAGCGATCGGAGTCGTTTTGTTTCGGTTTCAAATCAAATGGCCTGTATCATCCCATAGCGCACCATAGGATTTCCCCTCACCCGGGGCTGCTTATCCTCGCTTGGCAACGAGTTCTGTGGCATCAGTCTTGCTTAACATGCTTGTTCCGACGATCATGCCTCAATAGGCTTCGTAGCGGTGCTCTGCCGATGTGAAGATACGAGTTTCTTTGCATGCACAAAGAGCTTCTTTTGCATTCTCTCTGCAGACAGTACATCGCGGCGTAGTTTTGACTCGTTCAAGAAAAGTCAGTGTTGGCAAGGGCTTCCGGACTCAAACTTGCCCCGCAGTGGCAGGCTCGTCAGTGTTGCGGTCAGTATCATCTGAAGCTGCATTCTATTGTAGATGGCTGGTTGACTGATCTTCAAAGCTTGTTTGCGTACATGTGAATGATATTTTAACGCCTCCGGCTCAGGCCGCCGACATTACAGGCCTGCTTTCTTATTTGCGTCCCTTTGGAATTGTCCCCTTGCCCCCTTCCCCTCTGAGATTTTTGCCCCCCTTTCTTTGTTGAGATCCATTCCCCCTTTCCGCCCTAAGGCCTTTTCTCCCTCTGATTTTTCCCTTTTCCTCCCTAAGATGTTTTCCCCCCTCTCCCTGTTGAGATCCTTTCCCCCCTTTCCCCCCTAAGGCCTTTTCCCCCCTGAGATCTTCTCCCTTTTCCTCCCTTTCCCCCACTTTCCCCCCTACGGCCTTTTCCTCCCTGGGATCTTTTCCTTTCCTCCCTGAGATCTTTCCCCCCCTTTCCCTGTTGAGATCCTTTCCCCCCTTTCCCCCCTACGGCCTTTCCCCCCGCTGAGATCTTCTCCCTATTCCTCCTTAAGATCCTTTGCCCCCTTTCCCTGTTGAGATCCTTTCCCCCCTTCCCTTTAAGGCCTTTCCAGATCTTCTCCCTTTTCCTTCCTAAGATTGTTTCCCCCCTTTCCCTGTTGAGATCCTTCCCACCCTTTCCCCCCTCAGGCCTTTCCCCCCCTGAGAGCTTCTCCCTTTTCCTTCCTTAGATCTTTCCCCCCTTTCCCTGTTGGCCTTTTTTCCCCCAGATCTTCTCCCTTTCCTCCCTAAGATCTTTTCCACCCCTTTCCCTGTTGAGATCATTTCTCCCCTTTCCCCCCTACGGCCTTTGCCCCCAGATCTTCTCCCTTTCCTCCCTAAGATCTTTCCCCCCCTTTCCCTGCTCAGATCCTTTCCCCCCTAAGGCCTTTCCCCCCCTGAGATCTTCTCCCTTTTCCTCCCTAAGATCTTTTGCCACCTTTCCCTGTTGAGATCCATTCCCCCTTTCCCCCCTAAGGCCCTTTCTCCCTCTGAGTTTTTCCCTTTTCCTCCCTACGATGTTTTCCCCCCTCTCCCTGTTGAGATCCTTTCCCTCCTTTCCCCCCTAAGGCCTTTTTTCCCCCCGCGATCTTCCCCCTTTTCCTTCCTAAGATCTTTTCCCCCCTTTCCTTGTTGAGATCCTTTCCCGCCCTTTCCCCCCTAAGGCGTTTTCCCCCCCAAGATCTTCTCCCTTTTCCTCCCTAAGATCCTTTGCCCCCTTTCCCTGTTGAGATCCTTTCCCCCCTTTCCCCCCTAAGGCCTTTCCCCCCCTGAGATCTTCTCCCTTGTCCTCCCCAAGATCTTTTCCCTTGGTTGAGATCCTTTCCCCCTTTCCCCCCAAGATCTTCTCCCTTTTCCTCCCTAGGATCTTCTCCCACCTTTCCCTGTTGAGCTCCTTTCCCCCTTTTCCCCCTAAGGCCTTTTCAGATCTTCTCCCTTTTCCTCCCGAAGATCCTTTGCCCCCTTTCCCTGTTGAGATCCTTTCCCCCTTTCCCCCCTAAGGCCTTTTCCCTGCCTGGGATCTTTTCCCTTTCCTCACTGAGATCTTTCCCCCCCTTTCCCTGTTGAGATCCTTTCCCTCCTTTCCTTCCTAAGGCCTTTCCCCCCGCTGAGATCTTCTCCCTATTCCTCCTTAAGATCCTTTGCCCCCTTTCCCCGTTGAGATCCTTTCCCCTTCCCTTTAAGGCCTTTCCAGATCTTCTCCCTTTTCCTTCCTAAGATTGTTTCCCCCCTTTCCCTGTTGAGATCCTTCCCACCCTTTCCCGCCTAAGGCCTTTCCCCCCCTGAGAGCTTCTCCCTTTTCCTTCCTTAGATCTTTCCCCCCTTTCCCTGTTGGCCTTTTTCCCCCAGATCTTCTCCCTTTCCTCCCTAAGATCTTTTCCACCCCTTTCCCTGTTGAGATCATTTCTCCCCTTTCCCCCCTAAGGCCTTTGTCCCCAGATCTTCTCCGTTTCCTCCCTAAGATCTTCCCCCCCCCCCTTTCCCTGCTGAGATCCTTTTCCCCCTTTCCCCCCAAAGGCCTTTCCCCCCCCTGAGAGCTTCTCCCTTTTCCTTCCTAAGATCTTTCCCCCCTTTCCCTGTTGGGCTTTCCCCCCTAAGTCCTTTTCTCCCAGATCTTCTCCCTTTCCTCCCTAAGATCTTCCCCCCCCCCTTTCCTCCCTAAGATCTTTCCCACCCTTTCCCTGTTGAGATCCTTTCCCCCCTTTCCCTCCCAAGGCCTTTCCCCCCCTGAGAGCTTCTCCCTTTTCCTTCCTAAGATCTTTTCCCCCCTTTCCCTGTTGGCCTTTTTTCCCCAGATCTTCTCCCTTTCCTCCCTAAGATCTTTTCCACCCCTTTCCCTGTTGAGATCATTTCTCCCCTTTCCCCCCTAAGGCCTTTTTGCCCCAGATCTTCTCCCTTTCCTCCCTAAGATCTTTCCCCCCCTTCCCTGTTGAGATCCTTTCCCCCCTTTTCCTTCTAAGGCCTTTCCCACCCTTTCTTCTCCCTTTTCCTTCAAAGATCTTTCCCCCCCTTTCCCCCCCTGAGATCTTCTCCCTTTTCCTCCCTAAGATCTTTTGCCACCTTTCCCTGTTGAGATCCTTTCCCCCCTTTCCCCCCTAAGGCCTTTTCCCCCTTTCCTTGTTGAGATCCTTTCCCCCCTTTCCCCCCTAAGGCCTTTTCCCCCCAAGATCTTCTCCCTTTTCCTCCCTAAGATGTTTTCCCCCCTTTCCCTGTTGAGATCCTTTCCCCCTTTCCCCCCTAAGGCCTTCTCCCCCTGAGATCCCCTTTTCCCAAGGCCTTTTCCCCCCCCCTGAGATCATATCCCTTTTCCTCCTTTTTCCTCCCTAAGATGTTTTCCCGCCATTCCCTGTTGAGATCCTTTCCCCCCTTTCCCCCCTAAGGCCTTTTCCCCCCTGAGATCTTCTCCCTTTTCCTCCCTAAGAGCTTTTCCCACCTTTCTTTATTGAGATCCTTTCCCCCCTGTCCCCCCTAAGGCCTTTTCGCACCCTGAGTTCGTCTCCCTTTGCCTCCCTAAGATCTTTTCCCCCCTTTCCCGCTTAAGATCCTTTCCCCCGTTTCCCCCCTAAGGCCTTTTCCCCCCAAGATCTCCACCCTTCTCTTCCCAAAGTCTTTTTCCCCCTTTCCCGTTTGAGATCCTGTCCCCCCATTGCCCCTTAGGGCCTGTTCCCCCCGAGAAAGATTTCCCTTTTCCTCCCAAAGATCTTTTCCCCCCTTTCCCCCCTTAAGGCATTTTTTCCCCAGATCTTCTCCCTTTCCTCCCCCCCCTTTTTGCTGTTGAGATCCTTTCCCCCTTTCCCCCCTTCATTTCCTTCACCAGCATGGGCAACATCCCCAGCATCACTTGCATCATCCGCATCCTTGGCAGGCGCTGATGCGGATGCAGGTGATGCTGGCGATGTGCCGCTCCCGCACAATGAACAGATTTAGTGAAGCGTCTTCGAATCACCGCGTGGTACGTGGCCCCCCCCCCGAAATGGTGCCCCTGGGGAGGGGTTAGGGGAGGGGTAACAGGTAAAGAGGTAAGGAGCATTTTTATTGTCCAACACGCCGTCTGTTGTCGGCGGATTTGTGCCACTGTCCACTGACACTTCAATTGATTTCCCTAGCTGGAGGTGGCGAATGACAGCCAATGCATGCGAACTGAACCTTGACAAAACCGCGCCGCTATTCATTAGGCATGTGCATCAATGTTCCTCAACGGGCACACTAAATTAGGAGGCCGGCGTTGCATTGGCTATAATGCGATGAAAACAAATTCAGAACGCACTGCAAAGAAATCAAAGCCACGCATGCTGAAAAAATAAGGCGTTACAGGGTTGCACTGGCATTGTTGCAAGCAACCACATGCCAGCTGCCGAAAGGAGAACGATTGCACAATCCAGTAATCACACGTAGAAAAATACCCCTCGGTACCTACAACCAATCCTGACCATTGCGCGTGGGATGTTGGGGTTGACATGTCCGTGAATGAACATACACAAGCATCGGGCAGAATCCTGCTTAGAGTCTAAGAGCACGTGGGCTTGGTCAATCATGACAACGCGAGCTGCCTTGTGACTCGATGGAAGTCTCATCCATGGCTTCATGGTCTGGGACCGAGGAATGATGTGGGGGCGCCAGACTGCGCTGTCCATGCTGGATGCTGCGGGCTTCAAGACAGAGGCGCTGTGACTGAAGCAGCATGGCTGTGTTGTCAAAGAAAGGTGAACCCCCCTTACTGTAGATGGCTTGAGAGGAAGACCTCAAGGAAACCAACCATTGGGAGGGTTCTCTAATTTTGATAAACACCCCCCCCCCCCACGGTGAAGCTCGGTTTTTTTTCGTTTGATATATCCATTGGGACATAGGACCTTGGCTTTGAGCTTGGGCTCGGGAGCCGGCACCGGTGGATCGCCCCGCTCCAAGCTCTCACTCGCCTGCTCCCTTCGAGGTGTTGGAGATGGACTTTGACACCTTCAACGACTGCTACCTTTGCCGCCGCGCCTAGTGGCCACTGCCAGCAATCCTTTCATGTTCAACGTGGACGCCAGAGCTGGTTGACGGGCAAGCTGCTGGCACGCCATGCACAAGCCTGCAGAGCGATCTGATGAAGTAGACGCGTGTCCCAGCAGTTTGCTTCGCGCGGCAAGAAAGAGTAGCTGCAGCGTGCACTTCAGACTCACAGGTAGCAAGGCTCCAATTTTCAGGTCTTTAGGACGGGTGAGAAGTGTCACTTCGTACCTCTTGGCTAGGTTTTTCAGAATCAATCCTTGATAGTCATACCAGATGGTAGCGGTTTCCTTCTTGGTGTCCTGCTACAGATTGCGAATAGGATTCGGGGTCTCCTCTTTTTGAGCAACCCATCCCCATTTGTTGACAGAGCAAGGAAGGCTGAGGAATCACGGTTCGAGCTCCCACTCAGGACCTCGAGCAGAAAAAGTCCGCTCATCACAGGATGAGGCCCAATCTTTGGTCTATGTTGAGCAATCGGATGATGCTGGCTTACTTCCTTTTCGGCATTCCTTCTCGGAAACAATCCACTCTTGGACCGGCCACGTCATTTGGAATGCTTCGAGGCACATAGCAAAGCAGGCTTTCTGAAAATGGCTATGGGGAACACCCTCGAGAAAGGTTTGTGGGCACAATTCTGCGCGTAAACAATGTCCGCCAAAGGTCCCCAATAGAACATATCCCCGCATAGGCCACGAAGTAAGCTCTGTATGACTCGTAGCACGGTGAGGAAGCATAGTTATCCACCCTTATCCACAGCCTCAACAAAATGGTCCAGTTGCATCCCAGCTTGGCAAACAATAGCGCCAGCTTTTGCACGGGCAAGGCAGTTTGGCACCACAATACCTACTTACTGGAAGTAGCATTCTTGCCTTGGCATCCTGCCGCCAATGAGACATTCACCGTATGTCATGACTGCCACTTTGACATACCCCACCACCTGACTTGCACCATGCCATTTCATGGAGTTGCGATAGCACCGTAAGAAAGAGTGCGTTCAAACAAAGACGACATCACATACTTGCACATTTGTGATGGCACACCAGGCGGCTGGCCCCTCTATCCATGTGTTTTTGTAATTTTCTTGTTTTGCAAGGTTGTTGGGAGTTGTTGGGAGTCGTTGTTCCTTTTCGATCCTTTTCGGGGGTCGGGATTTTGCGCGTGTTCCTTAGGGATCGGATACTCGGCTTTGCAGGTGCGTCACTGCTACGCGCTGCGCCCGGACGTGCAAGCCCTGGTGACAGCGCTGCTCGAAGGTGGTTTCGAGGCAGGCTGAAGTGTGGGACGCATGGGAGATTCGGTCGAAATGTGAGGTCTAGTTTGTTTGGACATTTGGAGAAGCACCAAGTTGCCCATGAAAAGCAGGGGACACGCAACTTAATTTGCGTATGTCCTCACAGCACAGCAAATTTGAGCGTGGCTACATCAATGGATTTGTCTCAAAGGAGGAGAACCCCCAAAGTGTTTTCGAACAAAACAGGGTACTCTACGGGAATCTTGCAATTAGCAGGGCAGGTATCAGTCCAGACGTATTGACAGTTTTGAGCATGAGCTCAAAAAAGCAAAGAAGCTTGCCGTGGTGCCACCTGCCTGGGAAAACTCAGGGGATGAGAGCCATCGCGAAAACACCCACCATGATTTCAGTCTCAGTACGCCACCAGGCGGGACAAGAGACACGTCATCTTTTGTGTGGTGGTGATGCGGGTAATGCTCGTAATTCAGGCTGGTGATGCTTGTGATGCGGGCAGTGCCTTTTTGATGATCTTTTCCACCAATGATGCTTGGCTTTGCCACGAGCCGAGCCAGCGATTTGGCAAGCGTTGCTCGCTTTTCTCGTGGATACCACGCTTCCGGCCGGGTAGCAAGTGGCGCAGGTAGTGGCATACACAGGAAACCCCTTGCCTCGATTCTGGCCCTTCCAGCCCAATTTCCTGCAGGCTTGTTTTTGAATGGTGTTGTTTCTGTCCCGTGTGTTTGATCCTCAGAATTAGGCCCCAAACTTTGCAAAACGCCGAACAAACCGCGTACCCTTAAAAAGATCGGACAGCACCCTGTAAAACAACCAAGGGCGACCAAGGGCTACAATACAGATTCACCTTCATCTTCCTTTGGCTTTACCCATCTCCTCATGTTCTCTAAATATTATGTTTCCCAATGGGTGAAACTTGAAACAAATGCGGTCCGCCCACTGTGGATTGGAATGTTTAAAGATGCTAGATAGACTACGTGAACTCCTGATAGACTCCGGGTAAATTTTGGACAGATTCCGGCTATGTTAATCAAACATTCGGAACCGTGACTATTTAACTACTAAGGTTCGGCTACTTTAATCAAACATGTTCAAAGACCCAGACTAAGATCCTAATAACTTCCGGGTCAGTTCCTCGTAAGCATTCAGAAATGACCGTTAGGTATATCCCGCCTACCAACACACATCCACAATATCCCGGCCCAAACGCTAAACTTACACAAGTTGTCCAAACCGAAACTAAAAAACTACAGCACCAACCTCGTTTCGCCATTATACACCCTTACACATGTATAATCTGGTTATTTGCTTGTATTTTTAGGCAACGTATTCTATATTATCATGGTTTATTGTATTGGCAACTAATGCCTACTGTGAAATATACATTATTTCAATCGCCGACTAGAATCAATATGTACGCTAAGCACATATATATATATACATACATATACATATATAGGCATCAATTCTTTTGGAACTGAGCCATATATAGAAACAATTTGACCAGGTCAAACAACACACCTCTAAAAGTAGATCACCGAGGGGGATGTGTGCCCACAACGCTCCGGAATATCATCCCCAACAGCATATTTGTTGACGACGCGAAAGGGAGGGGTGCTGCGCACACCTGCTGTGGAAGACTTGGGGAGAACCTTAGGGTCATTCTGCGACGAGAAGGCATGGTCAGGCTTGCTCAAGCAATGTTTTTGTCAGCATTTGGCATCTAGCAAAGCAGGAATGCCTTGGACAATTCCTCAACGCATGGTGGGTATTCACCCCCAAAAAATCGAAAGGAGAAAGCAGGTACCATAAGCCTAAAAACCATAAGAACAACAAGACCTCTTCTCCTATCCCATATCCCATATCCATATCGTATGGGTAAATCCATCAATCCATACGCGCAGCCTTTGTTGCCTTGCTCGCGTCATAACGCCAGGCGATGCGCGAGAGCTGCACCCTCCAGCTGGGGGTGCCGATGCAGCCGATGCTGGCCAAGGCTCCGTCTGTCCACCGGGCGGGTTTGAACTGCCAGGAAATGGCTGTGGTTAAAGATAGGTACCCGAAATGGAACCCTGGTAAATGGACAGAAGGACCAAGACCTGCGGTCCCCCGGTGGCTTAATTTTGACCCAGACTCCACTGGCCGTGGGTTAAAACCAATGGGATCCCATTTTGGTTGGTAGGTGAATTCGCCACCCATTTCAGAACCTATTTTAGTGGTTGGATTGGGATGTTCACTGGGGGTAGGATTTGGCTTTTGACCCATGGCCAACTGGCTGCGGCTCAAACATTGCGACCCAAAATCGCACCTTGAATGGAAGCGCACCTTGGTGAATGGAAACAAAGGTACATAGTGAGGCGCTGCCACAGGTCACGGCCCAACTCGGCGTGCCCAAAGCGGCGCTGCCCAAAGCGGCAGGCGTGCAGCTCCATCCCCGAGCTGCAGAAGCGGATCCGCGGGGCGCTCCCAGAGAAAGCGCCTTGGAGCCAGCGTGGATCTCTGGCCGGCTCACATGGCTCGACCACATATGTGCCTGTGCATTGCATACATATTATACTTATTTTATTTATTTATTTGTTGATTTATTTATTTATGTGTTTCTTTTCTTATTCATCATTATATATATATATATATATGTATACAAATATCAATGTCAGGGGGGTGGGGGGTGGGGCCAGCGTTTTGAACGTGCCCAAACTCCTGACAAATCTGGCGTTCCACCAACCTGTGCAATGAACACGTACAAAAACCTTGAGCTCCAAAAAAGAACCAAAACAAAACACAACTGCAGGCCCTATGTCTTGACATAGAACGATGAGAACGCAACTACCTCGAGTTTTCAAGAAGAAATCTTCCGTGCCTACCTAGAATGGCTTGCATTTCTCCAGAAAAGAAATCAGGAAGCTTGGCTGGGATTCTTGTGGGAATTGTACCTGTTACAGTTTTGCTCTCTTTCACTTGTTGCCGTGTATTTGGATTTTGAGTGCTCGTGTCGCTGTAGCCATCCTTGGTCTCATGAATTCGAAGACTTTTGTAGTTCCGAGGGTAGCGGAAGCGGGCCGAATCCTCAGTGCTTTTTCGTGCGCGGGGAAGGTTCGTGCTCGCAAGGAGCTGCAGGATAACAAGAAAACATGTCGCATCAACGAGTATTCCCGCGGCTGTGGCAAACGCTTACGTCGGTTCAGCTCCAGCATGGCAACGAGATCTCAATCGCAAGCTTCCAGATGGGTAACGAGCTCTTCAGGCTCGCTTCCTAAGCCAAAGCTGTTTGCCTTCTGCGGTAAGGAGGTAAGTGTCACGAGTCTGGATTCCCGGGAGGTGCCCAAATTGCATTGAAGAGAAACCTGAGGAACATCCCTCCGTGCAGCACCAAGAACATCATCAGTATTTAACGCAAGGATGACATTTTGCCAAACTTGACTGGCAAGGCTGGCCCCAGTGCAACTATGGCGCCTTGTTTGCGCTGAAGCTCTGACTGCAAGCGCTTAGCCTACATCAACCCACACCACTTGCACCCGGATAGGGGGTATGAAAATACCTTAATTTTCTGGAGCCCGGCAGAAAAGCTGACTAGCCGGTGGCTGGGTTCGCTGCACTGCCTGCCCTCAGTTTTGGAATGGTTTAGCCACTTCCGCGGACTCGGTTAAAACAGGACCTTGCTGCTTGCAAGTCAGGCTACGCTGTGATATAGCTCAATGCATCGACACATGCAAGCACGCGTTCGTAAATACAAACGCATACATATGCATAGGCGTAGGCATCTACCTGCTGTTGAACATACCCATATTACCGTTGACGCACACACGGACATGCGTCCAGCCTCACTCTGCAGAGACAAGGCAGGCATCACCTAGGCTTGCAATTTCCCTTCCTAGCGTTCAACAGATCCAGCAGCCGAGGCGGTAACCCTGGCGGCAGAGTTCAAGCCGCTCGGTTGGGTTGTCTGGGGTATCATTTGTTCAGGTTCGCGCTCCATTTTTGAGCGCCATTACAGGTATCAGTCAGATTAAGCGCCAGGTGAAGACGAACATGCTGACCAAGGCGAAAACAAATCACATCCGAATTGCATTTTTTGGCTGTAAGAGTTGCAGGGCTCTGGGTTTGAGAGTTTCGGTTTGTTCTTTAGATGTTGCTTCTCCATTCGGAGTGCCATGTCAAAAGTCAGTCTCGAATTTAGCAAGCACCAGTTTAACACAATATTAGATGTCATGTGTGTTGTGAGATATTCAATGTAGGACACTTTCTTGCCGCACCCCCGAATATCTAGTGATTTATTGCGCTTGTTCTGCAGTGCGAGGGCTTGTGCTTGCAAGACGGCTTGAAGTAGGCGGGTTAACTTGACCGCTGATGCAAAAGGCCCGGGGCTTCCACACTGCAAGCAGGCTGGATATGAACCCGTTGAACGGGCTGAAATTTAGGAAGATCGACTGTTGCAATGGCATACCGGGATATCGACGCCTCGGCATCCTTGCTGGGGTCGTCACTCGGAATTATCTGAAATTAGCAAACATGTCACGTTGTGTGTTGGCCCAAGCTGCATCGGAACAATGTCCCCAGGTATGATGGTCAGCGTGCACAGATCCATGTCTTGCGCAATGGCGACTTGGTTGCATCAATGCAGAATTTCAATTTTGTGGAGGCTTTGGAGGGGGGGCATTTTGCAAAGAGTAATTCTTCGAACACGACACCAGCTCTGAGTGTGCACCAATGTTTCAAGGCGCCAATGTTTGCACGTGCCATGGCATGGTGCAAGGAGTTGAACATTGAAGTCGAGCGGCTTCAATGGCATGGTGGGAAGAAACTTGAAGATGTTCTGCATGTTGAGCCAAATAGCCACTTGTGGCTGCTCTTCAGGAAGAGCATGCCGTGTCTTTTGGACATCAGGCTCCCAGTCCCTAAACGCGCGCCCTGCGTGTCTCAGCATTGGCCTTGCAGCTATTGAGATGACAAGGGTTATGGCACGGGCATGATGAGAAAGGGAGGACATGCTCACTAGTCCGGAGGTTCTGCTTATTGGCTTCCTGAACTGATATAGTGGAGAGTCCACTTCCTTGCACACACGGTTAGACACTTGCTTCAAGCTTTTGCCCTCTCAGTGGCCTTCCAAACCTGTCATGGCCGCGCCATGGCTGAGATGGCAAAGCAGCTTTTTGAGGACCGGAACCAGGAGAGAGAGAGAGAGAGAGAGAGAGAGAGAGAGAGAGAGAGAGAGAGAGAGAGAGAGAGAGAGCAAGGGAGAGAGAGAAAGAGGGAGCCAGAGAGAGACAGAGAGCATTGCTTGGTTTCCTTGTTTCCCATGTTTGGAGCTTCTTGGCTTGCCAGCAATCTCGCCTTGAGCACTTTGGCAGGATGTTACAGGACTAATGGCGCTGCTCACCGACGATGAGGCACTGCGTCAAGTCCATGGCTTTGCAGTGACGGCGCCTTGGCCAGGTCTACAGACAAAAAAAACGAGCAACCTGGCTTCAACTTTGAAACAATAGACAAGGGCTGAGCTTCATTTCCAGGTTTCGAGATTGGCAGGGTAATTCAGTGATTGTCCGATGCTTGGTGTTGCCTTTCTGGCAAGTAAAGACAAGCTCATATGGGCGTTCAAGCGAACTCACTCATGAAGAAAGTCCAATACTGCGTTGTTTTGTTGGATTTCCAGTTAGTGAATTCTAGTAGTTGGCGCAGATCGCATCTAAGATTTTATCCCCACTGTACCCTCAAACCAATCATGGAACTGGGAAAGTTAGATCGATGACCTTGAGGGTCCAGTTGTTCTCGTTGATGAGTGTGATCATGTGCCCAACGCAGTAACTCGTCTTCCAAGGGGTGCGTATGACACTAAGCGCGGCTCCACGGTGCAGCAAAGGGGGTCCACGTCTATTGGCCCATCCCACCGAATGGAAATCGTTGGGAAGGGGACAGCATGAGTTCTGCTGAGGCCGGGGGCTTGGCATTTAGGACAGCAGCTGCGCGCAAAGACGGTAAGACTCGCTGGGTTTTTTCCGTTTGAAAGGCGGCGGTTGAGCTACACCATCTCTTGGCACCGGGAGTTGGCGGTAGGACATAAAGACATTTGAGAGGCGACCACGGCCAGGTGTCCCTTTCAACAGTGGAGCTATTGGGCTGTGGCTCAGGAGCTATTGGAGGAGAAGCTTCGCATGTCGGCGCTTCTTGGGGACTTGGCCGCTACCCTGGACAAGGCCTGGCCTTGAGAAACAGATTTGCTGGGTGCACAAGAAGCCGATTGATTGCTTATTCAATGATATGGGTCGAAGGTACATGTTTGAAAAGCAAGATCCTGGCAACTTAGCGACCTTCTTTGATCCTTGAGCGTTTTCTTTGGGTTTCCCTGTGAACAAAAACATTCACTTCTGGTTGAATCCATTCATTTCTGGCATCCATTCATGCATTCATTCATTCACTAATTTATTCAGTCCTTCCTTTATTCCTTCCTTTATTCCTTCCTTCCTTCCTTCCTTCCTTCCTTGCTTCCTTCCTTCCTTCCTTCCTTCCTTCCTTCCTTCCTTCCTTCCTTCCATTCCTTCATTCCTGCATTCCTTTATTCCTTAACTCCTTCATTCCTTCATTCCTTCATTCCTTCATTCCTTCATTCCTTCATTCCTTCATTCTTAATGCATGCATTCACGAATTTAGAATGCATACAAATGAAGTTGTTCATTTATCCAGTCATTCCCTTCCATTCCATTCCATTCCACTCCACTCCACTCCACTCCACTCCACTCCACTTCACTCCATTCATTCATTCATGTGCAATGCACAAGGCTGGGGTACCCCCAAACAAAAAAGACACCCAAACTCGGCCGCGCCCAGCCCCTCAAAATGAAGCCATAACATTGTCCCCGCTCCCACGGATGAATGGATGAAGACGTATTTATGTTCTTGCTTCAGGTATGCAAAGATACTGGCATTGCTCGCACCACGGGTGGCAGCGTTTCAATCGCCTCCGGGGTGCTGGGGGTGTTGGCTTTGGGCCTGGCGCCGGTCTCCGGCGGCACGTCATTGGCGTCATGGCCGGACTTGGCTCGAGCGGCTCAATCCGTTTTGCCGTTTGGGTTTCCTTTGACACCTGGAAACCTGAAACGAGCTCCAAACCGGCCCTTAAACCTTTTGAACGTTTAGCTTGTTACCCTTTTGAGGCTCAGTCTGTTTCTCTTGCCACCAGGCAAAACAGCGTATTGAACCAGCAGCATGTTCCCTTTCAACCAGCAAAAAGCTAGCTCCGTCCTTTTTTCAACCAGCAACTGAGAAATATTCGGACCTTCTTTTCCAACAGAATGATCCAGAATGGTTTTCAGAGCCTAAGACTCCAAGAAACCTTCCCGAATCTTGGAGGCTCGGCTTCCCCCTAGCAAAAAGTCACAGTGGTTGGTGGACCTAAGCCAAAGCATCCCCAAATCATCCAAATCAAGTCTCATTTCCAGCACCCCGCTAACTTGTAAACCTTTCCACCGGCTTCTTGGCTTTTTGTTGCTGGCTACTTGGCCAAAAAAGTCCTCCCCAGCTCCACCGGTTTCGGAATTTTCCGAGGCCTTCGGCTTCGGCAGCGCGGGCCTGGCCATCGGCGGGGGCGCTACGAGCCTCACTGCGTGCGTGGTGAAGGACCGACACCTGAAGCAGGCCTCGCAGAAGGCGGGGAGCTGGAGGGGAGCGAGGGGAGCGAGGGGCAAGGGGGGGCGGTGAGGGGGGGGGGGTGAGGGGGGGTGAGGGGGGTGAAGGGGGAAAGGGGGGGGGGTTAGGGGGGGAAGGGAGCTAGGGGAGCTGGAGGGGAGCTAGGGGAAGGGGGGGAGGGCGGGGAGGGGAGGGGGAAGGGGGGCCAGTGACAAGGAGCTCCGCCAAAAGGGTCTTGGGGGGGAGGGTTGGAGCCCAGTGAGCGTTTCTGAAATCGGGGAATTGAACTTGTTCGGTTTGGCCAGGAATTTTTGGATCTACATCCGCATTCTACAGGGTTTACAGGGGCGTTAATCCTCATGGGCTTGGGGGTCTTTTCAAGAGGACTGTTGTCTTGTCGGTTGAAACTCCATTGGACTGTGATCCCGTTCAAAGGGAAGCGATCTCGGTGTTGGCATGTCTAGAGGTTGGCCTGTCAGGTCAAGGATGCCTTGGACAAGCTGAAGACCAAAGATGACGTCTTTTGCGAACTCCTGGATTCCCTGAAAGAGAAGCACCGCGAGCTGCTCCAGCTATGCCGTGACCCCACCGTCCTGGAGGAGATCAGGCGATATGGGAAGTGGGCAGCAAAGTCTGCGAAGATCGCATACAAGTCCTACAAGGTCGTCTCAGGTGCCAGAGCCACGGCATTTGTGATGAGCGTCTTAGACTTCATCCAGTCAGATGCCTACGTCTTGCGGAGCTTCGCGGAAAGCTCTGCGGCGCCTGGACTCAGCAGTTCCTTGTCTCGGTTCGTTGGCATCAGCATCAGGTGTGGAACTAGAACCGCCAAAGTCTTGTCGGTCACCATGAACCTCGCTTAAACTTAGCTCAGCTTTTGAACCCCTTTTGCCCTTTGCCCTTCAAAAAGTGAACTTTTTGCAAACCCTGGCACTTCCCCCCACGGCTCTTTCCAGTTTTAGCTGTAATAAAGCAAAGGAACGTCTTCGGAATCGCCTTGGGGGTTTGGGACGTGGTGGTGGGATCTCGAGACATTGGCGGCTCAGAGCACGCCAGAGCCTACCGGAAATGCCAAGAAGAGTTGGACGAACAGACGCAGGCCCTGCGCAGCAGCATCCAATCTCTCCGGGAACGGACCCATTGCCTGTGAACGAATGATTTGGATCACGGCACAGTCTGAAATTGCCTGCGTTTGTCTGAGATTTAGGGGGTGCCATCTGGAAACGGTTCGGATGCTGCTTGTGTGGACACCCTTGTCGACTGTTAAAAGAGGAAACCACAAGATGAAACGAGATCAACAGCAGAGCGGGTAATTAAAATCCACGAAAAGCGACTCCAAACCGTTTTCGAGATTCCAGGTGGCCGGTTTCGGTTCCCCTTAACAGCCGGACTCAAGAACCGGGTCCCAGAAAATGGACACCCATGAGCTGAGCTGAGGGCTGAGCCTGGCGCAATTTTAACCTTTGCTTCAAGACTTTCTGCGAACTTGCCACGTCTAGGTCCCCCAGTGCCAACTTTTACCGTTTCTTTTTTGGGGGAGGGTTCCTCTATACTTTAGTAGACTACAAGAAAAACGGTACCCTTATTCTAACCTCTCTACTGGAGGACCTAGACGTGTATGGACTCTATAAGCGTTTGTTTGTGCCAGTTTGGACAAGCCATACGCCCTAGATGCGTCCTAGATAACAAAGCATTGACCAGAAAGCGTCATCTCAGCCTGGCGCATCCTGGCACATCCTGGCGCATTGTTTCCATGTCCTCTACAGTCAGGAAGCATTGGCTCCACTACTGTGCGCAGGTACATCAATTTGCCAGGCCTTACCCAGGTTGTACAGCTTGCTGGGGCAGCGCGAGGCATGATGGCAGATGCACGCTGCATTGCCAGTCCGTGTTCTGAAAATGAGAGGCTGGCAAAGCTCGTTCGTGCCTTTGAACGAAGTGCCGTGGCAGGACGGGTATGGTGTCTTGAAGTTTTGATGAATCTTGCTGACCTGTCTGCATCTCAGGCGATGTCAGAATCTTCTCCAGGAAGCTTGATGACATGACATACAAGTGCCCCAATTCCATGTCAAGTAGACTGCGTGTCTTTCTACGACACTCCAAGGCCTTCAAGTGAACTGTCTTGATGAGCACCACCAATACGGCAACCATTAGTTGCCAGCAGCACCTCAGTCCCAAAGGTTGCCCATCATTCGACTTAGGCAGGTTTGCTCGGCTTGTTGCTTGGTTTTTTGAGTGGGATCACCCGTACTTGCAAATTCAAAGGTGTTTGTATTACACCCTGGGAATACACCCACTGGGTATTGACCCCATGTAGGCACATTTCCGGATACAACCGTGTTATGTTGAACCATTCTGGGTCATTTCCCAAGGGTGTAGTCCCAGGCAAATGGCTGTGGGTCAAAAATCGGGACCCCAAATGGAACTCTGGCAAGTGGAAGCATGGACCAAAACCTGCGGTCCATATCCTGGTGGTTTAATTTTGACTCATACCCAAATGCTTCGAAGGTACCCAGATGTCATCAGCGCCTTGAAGAGATCCTTTCGGCGCCAAGCTGGCTGCGTGCTGGATGCGGAGATTGCAGGGCGCCACAGACATGGGTATGGGTCAGAATTAAACCACCAGGGGACCGCAGGTTTTAGTCCTTCTTTCCATTTACCAGGGTTCCATTTGGGGTACCTATTTTTGACCCACAGCCATATGTCAATGTGTCAAAGCTAGGATTCGAGGGACTGAACAGTTTTCTGCAGATGCGGTAGTCGTTTTCTGTTTGTATTTGGTTTTGGCATGGTGCTGCTTTTTTGAGGCAGAAAACCCCATCAACCAGACCTTGCAGGCACCTACTATCCATTTCATCAACTCCCCTCCCAGCAAAACACCTCCGAAGCACTCCATTCCTCTTCAGTTTTGAGACAGACGTTCATCGGAAAACCATTTGCCAAGCGAGCATCTGAGCATCTCGCTAAGGTGGCAGTGGTGCCCAAGACTGCAGAGGCACCTGAGCCATACGTGCCCCCGCCCCACCCAGTGGATGGGAGTAGAGATCAGCTACTGCAACAGCTTTCCAACTCGAACTTCGGCAACTTCTCGTGTTTGCCGGCAGGGTCCAAGATTCTAGGCGCAGCTTGTGCACACCTTGTTGCCAGGAGTCTCAAGAGTTGACGCCCTGTAAGCAGAGGAGCTCAGATATGCACATATTCGGAGTATGGTAGTCACCCCGACTTGTCCAAAAGCAAACACTGAATTAGTCTTTTGAGCTTGTAAGTGTTGGCTTCGTTCAGTGCTGACTGGGACCAAAATGAAAGTTTAAGCTTTCGAAACCCTGAGATTTTCACGAGTAGCATGTCAAGCGCCAAGGTTAGACTGACCCCTGAATTCTATTTGGTGCTGTTAGAGATAGAGGTGTCCAAGTCTTTGCACGTGGCCTAAGTTATCAAAGAAGTATGGATATGATTCGATTGCTGATTGTCAGATTTGCCAGGATTCGCGTCGTCTGGATTCGAATGCAACTTGCGAACTCAAAGGGCACAGAGAGGTACACATGTCACATGGCGATGAATTCTCCTGAGGGACGCCCCCCAAAACTGGTTGGTGGCATAAGTCCAATTGATTTTCCCTACGAAAGGGTTCCTCAGGGATTCCAACTAGCAGGGACACAAACCAGGGATACGGGAGGATTCCCTCAAATGCACCTTGACTAAGTTTGATATGGGAAATGGCGCCAAGGGAATCCCCCCATATCCCCGCTCCTGTATCCCCGCTTGTTCGTTTGTCCAATTCCATGCTGAAATGAATCACCTCTCTCTCTCTCTCTCGCAGCTGAGTGGCGGACAAAGTCAAGTCTGCCAAGCTGAGCTCTCTGAACACAACTACAGGCCCCTTGCCTGCCATCCTCCTCCTTTTCGGAGTGGAGGCACTGACCCAGTGCAGGTCGCATAGGGGTAACCGAGGTGTAAGCCCAATCACACCCCAAAAGGCACCACCTACTGACCTGCGAGTACCCCGTCAATGCTCGGATGCTGGCACTGTCGCCAACGATCGTCGCATTGCCTTCACTACTTGCTCTGGATTTCATCCAGCAACGTTTGCAATCGCTCAAGTCCGCCCTTGGGCGCGCCGAATTTCTCTTCGCCTCCCTGGCCTTTGAAGGCTTGAAAAAAGGCGTCAGCGACCGGCCGGAGCTTCTCGGTGGTGGTCAAGTATATCTTTACTTGCTTTCCTCCGTAGGCATGCGCAACTCGGCAGTAGAGAACATCCTTCAAGAGCTTCTGGGGAGTCAATCTCTGCATGCGCCTCCACGCAAGCCTTTGTCTCTCCAGTCAGCTGCATTGCGGCCTCCACTGTCAGCGCTGCCCACACATGCACGTGCGGCATACTCATGGTTCTTCCCAGCAGCCTGCACAAGCTCATTGTATTTTTGGCTGGCCTCTTTAGCTTTTACGAAGGAAGCTTGCGCTGGAATGAGGCATGTGCGAAACGTGGCCGACTGCAAGGCCCTCACATCAGCCGACAGCTTCAGATTGGACTTCGTGAGCAGCTGCATCGCTTTCATGATAAGTTATTTGTCGCCGCCCACCTGCCTCCTCTTCATGGCCGGCCCACCTTGAGTGCTGGCTTTGGCTGCCCACTTGTCCATGAAGCAAAATTCTAGCGCCACAAGGCCGAGCTTGTCACTGCAATTGAGCCCCCAGATGCTGCTCCAAGTGATCATGCAAGGAAGCAAGTGTTGCGCACTGCGTGTCACACATGGTGCAAGACAAACTGGCAGCCACAGTCGGCTGTCTGTTGGTAATGCTGGATCTGCCACTACAGCACTGTGACCGAAGGGCTTGCTGAACATGCCTGCGAGTGGAATACAGGTTGGCAAACACTCCCTTGCAGAACAAGCATTGGTTCGTGACAACAAGCTTCTTTTCCAAGCTACGCTGCCCATGTTGCCCCTGTCCCCGTAAACATGTCTGACGTATTGTAAGTGCTTTGCGCGTGGGAAACACTCTCCCACACTGCGCTCCGTCTTGCAGCAAGAGTTTGCATACATGTCTGCTTCCTGACAATCCAACACTTGCGGCGCTTCAGGATGTTCATATCCGGGTGGGGGAATGGGAACTTCTGCCTGAGAAGGGTGACGTCGACTCGCGAAAAAATGTTCCGTGGCTTCGCCAGAGAGAAGTCGCAAGGGCGTGCCATCCATTGTTTTTGGCACATGCGCTGTGAATGAATCACCTCTACCACACTTCGCAGCATGTGGTTTGGTCAGGGGGCGGAGTCCGAGAAGGTGGACATCGCTGCCGCTGGGCCGACACTGGAGCACCCAACACCCAACCCCCCTGGCGATTTTAGGTGGGTCTACTACAGGATACAAAACACGAGGGTAGGGCATTGATTTGACCAGGGGCAACGTTTGTGTCCTTGTGCCAGGTCTTTGGAGTTTATAAAACAAAAGAAAACAGAGGGATGAATACATTTGATTCCTCCAATCCTAACAACTGGATGAAGGAGACATACTCGCGATACGCCCCAGCCAGCACGCTGCCTTGTGACTTGTTTTTCGTGCGAAGGCAAGCGGTGTATCAGCAAATGTTCAGGCAATTTCAAGAATCATGGTGCCGCTGGCTGCCGGTGCACTCAATGAATTGCCTAAGCGGAGCGAACATGGGCTTGTTTGGGTGGCTTAGTGCCCCTGCTTGTCAACGGGCTGCCCTTGTCAAATTCAAGGTTCAAGTACGACGGCAACGGCAAACGTCACACTGGCAAATCCTTTCGGAAGCGTCGGCCTCGTGAAAGAACAAACTTGGCTGGCAATGAGCTGCTGACGACTCTAGGTAGTCCGGCCGCCAAAAACGTCGAACTTGGATCCATGAATCTGCACTTAAAGGGTGTCATGGTTCCCCCGCATAGGAACCTTTGCATTCGTGGTCCCTATGAGAGAGGTTGATGACCATCTCTACCAACATGGTTGTTGGCAAGCATTTTTCATTTTTGCTTATTGTGGTCTAGTGGGAAATCCCCCACTTGACTGCTAAAAACCATTTTTGTTTGCTCCCCTTCCAACGTCAGCCGAGCCAACACGGGGTCCTTTGCCCTGGCCAGCCGGGGTCCCGCGGCCCGGCCCAGGCCTTTCAGTCGCTGGCCACGCGGAAGCGGAAGAACGTCACGGCGAATAACGCCGCCGTGGCGGCGGCTCGGCGAAGTGCGGGGGCGAGCAGCCTGAAATGGGGCTGCCCCCTCCTCGGCAGACTCACATAGAAACCAAAAAACCCAGGTTTCTGGAGGAAGCTCCTTTTAGGGGACCCTTGAAAAGGGGTCATTGTCCAACCCGAAATGAGCCGCTTGCTTACAACCTGGGTAGATGAAGGTTGGCAAGGGACAATCCCAGCCATAGATGGTTGCGGCCGCCTGAGTGTATTTCCTTGCATGGTTCTGGGTCAACCATTTTAATACCGGGGTTTGATTGTGATTCAAATGGGGTTTGCCCCCTCGGCAGACTCACATAGAGCCAACAAAACCAGCGGGTCATTGTCTCTTCTTGCTTGACGAATTCCCTCCGCAAAATGTGAACCCATTCCCTTTTTCTGGCATGGTCACTTATACTCGAGATTGTCATCAACCCTTCAAAAGGTAGGGGTTTAGACAACCGTTGTGAATGTTTTGTGATCTGCAGTTGTGAGCTATGGGGCTGTCCCTTGAAAGGCACCCCTCCAGATAGGTTCCTTTAAGTGTTCTTTGGGTTTCCTTCAGCACCATCTCAAAGGTTGCTCCTCATTTTGAGACGCACCCACGTGCAAGTGCATGTAGATGACTTGGATTGAACTGCTTGTGTCATCGATTCTTTCTGGGATGTCACTCATTCTCTGCATTGCTCAGTCGCATGACTCCAAGGTCAAGCTATTTCTGTTTGACCTCCTCTTCCTGGAGGACGCGCACATGGCATGAATCACCATGGCCGTACTTGTGGGCTCTCTTCTGAAATGATGTTCCCTTTTCAGGCTCGCTAAGTGTGGGCCAGAGTGCCGCTGCTGGGGTCACCAGGGTCACACGGGACCCAAATTACCGTACACAAATAGGCGGAAAATCGCTGCCAGTTGGGGACACAAGGAATATAGAGGTTGCTTGGGCTGCCGAGTTTGGAAGTGCCACTGAATCCCCTGTAGGGAGGATGGCATTTGCATGCTTCACATGACTGCCAGAGTGCGCTTGAGCACAAGCACCGTCTGCGCCCATGAAAGCTCACTTTGCGGGTAAGGCAGGCATGACAAGGCAGTTGCTTCACGGAGCTTTTGGGTATCTAGTGATGGGTGTGTACTACTTCACCAGATTGCAAACATTCGTGGGCGGATCCCTTCCCCGGTTTCCGGTTGCGAGCTTTGGCCAGAAGTTGCATGCCTGTCCGGTCCCGGCGCACCACGTTTCTGAAACTTGGCAAGCGGCAAGCCAGTTCAATCGCTCCGATGCATTCACCAGTTGCCACGTGGCGCCCTTTTGATCCGTTTCTAAAGTAAGGCAAGGGTTCCGGATAAAATCAAGCAAAGAAAAGGTGCCCCATTGTTGCCCGTGCCACTCCTTGAGATTTGAGATTGGCGCAGTCTGCTTTCCATCTCGGTAGCGGCTTGGGGTTTCTTTCTGCGTGCATTCAGCTTAGCGCTGAGCATTTTGGGATTTGCAGGGATTCCAGTTGTTGAACTGAATCACGCGGACTTGATGAACAACCAATTGCTTCACAAGAGCAACCGACGCGAGCCACCAAATTACGAACAGGTGGGTGTGAAGCACATGCAGCTATTCATGACGAAGGTTTCTTATTTATTTGTGGACTCCTTCATTCAGGTTTCTGCGTTGTAGTATGTAAGTGCAAAGTGGCCTGGGCACAGGTCTACTCCCCGCAGGAGCCACTGATTGGCTTGCCATTCGTCCAACGTCGGCAGAAGCTCCGCGAGAATTTCCAAGCTTTGGAGGAGCTGGTTGGGCGACCCTTTGGGCAGTCGATGAATCTATTTGTGCAAATTACGCTGAGGACCCCCCTTTGGATGATCAGATTTGCGGCACTGGACGAGAGGAGATGTCTACAGAAGGTGTTTATATTATATATTGGGTCCTTTTTTGCAAGAGCTCTGCCGGCCTTGCTGATCATGCCTTGGGCAAGAGCCGGGCCTGCCTACAAATTAGATCATGTCTTAAACTGGGTCCCTCCCACCAACTAACATGGACACCACCAGAAGGCTCCCTCCAGAGGCCCGCAGTCAGATTACATGTGGTCGCAGAACAACAGCAGCAAGTCGTGACACGCATCTCAACCAATGCTGCTCAGCCTAATGTGCCGCACACCTGTATCTGGAAGTGTCCTTTGCGCGACATTGAGATTACATAGCAACTCCTACGGAGAAAAACAAAAACAAAACGACTTCTCGGCATGGACCTACAATATGCTGGAAGCTCCAGTTACACCGACAAAAGCACTCTGACCCACAAACCAACCGCTCGGAGGACGTGGTGGCCTTTGCCGAGGTGGAAGATCTTGAGGCCCTGGGACCAAACCTGCTTGAAAGGGGGGGGCGGCAATGGAAGCGGGTCTGGAAAGAAACGAAGCCGTCCTAAAAATTGGGCTCCCCCCCAAAATGGGCAGTTTCTCTTGGTGGTTCTGTATGTTGGTTCTCAAAACAACCCCCAAAACAGGCAGTCTCCAACGGAGGCACCACATTGAAGCCACAAACTGCGCCGCCAGGCAGACTGTCAGCCGGAGGTCCTTGAGGCAGAAGGGGTTGGGCGGCTGCCTGGTCCTGTGGGCTTGTGCAGGGCGTCTTCTTCTCGTGGGGTCGCTTCGTGGAACTGCTTCCCCTCCTTTCTTGTGTACACTTTTTGAAAAGTGTGATGAACCGCTTTTCAGAGTAATTTCCTTCACCGTGATTGTGACAACATGGGTTTGAGGCTAGAGTTCCGTGATACTCAAGACCAACCCTCTAGCCCACGGCGATGTTCTTCACACCTTCGGGTCCGATGAGTTAGACCCCAATCCAAAGCGGAGGAATGTGGGCCATGGGGAATGATTGGTTGGGCGATTGGGATACTCCATATGGGTCTGTCTGTTTGGAGGGTAATTAATTCCTTTTTGCTGGGTTGGGTTGAAAGGGAGACCAAAACGAAGCCACTATTTTATGTTACATGATTTAGTCTTCTTCTTATTATTATTATACTAATACGTCTAGTATTGTTTTCTTTAAAGAAAACCGCCACCCAAGACGTTTACGGGGAGGCTCCGTACCCCGCGGCTTGGGCTTCGTCTCGAGCGTCTCTCCGAGCCCACGAAGGCCACGCTGCGGCGCTCCGTGGCCGCCTGCTGCGAGGGCCTGATGGCCCCTGGCGCTGAAAAGCGGCGGCGTCTTTCTCCAAATTTGGGGATGGCTCAAGAAACCAAGCGGAATTCCTAAGATGGCGCAAGCCCTGTGGAAACATGGTTGCCAAGACCTGCGGAAACCGCCCCTCCGATCGTATAATTTTGAGCCACACCCAAATTTGGGGAAGCCAAAAGCTGGGCTGTTCAAAGGTAATCACGAAAGCTAGCTTTAGCTAGCTGAAGTTTCTCCTTGCGTAAGCAAGGTAAGGGGCTCAAATGCCGAAAGATTGATTTTTTCAATTATTTGAGCCGAAAAGATTGGAAAACATCAATCATTTAGACCCCCCCCCCCCCCCCCCCCCCGGGTCTCAGGCTCGATTCCTCCCTGGTCCATCCCCCCCCCCAGGCAGTGGCTCAGTGTTCAGCAGTCTCGGTTTGCCCGTTTTGGACTTGGTGCTACGAACTTTTACATGTTCCACCGATTCAGCTTATTCATTTGAGACCTCAGTCTTCTCGGTAAACCACCTCGCAAGAATCTTTGCACACGCAGCATGCAGAACCCAGAGGTGCTTTGACACAGCTTCTGACGCCTCTCGTTGTTTTCATTGTTCAAGGTTTGCCACGCCACCATGTGTCGCATCTACGAATCTTGCCGGGCCTCTCGTTGTACACAAGCTACCTATGAATCCACTCTTTCATGCAACAACTGCTAGCTTTCGTTCACCCGCTCCTCAAGTCCGCAAGATCCTCATTTTGGGGTTACGCAAAAAGTCCTCTTTGTAGTGGCTTTCCTATAAACATGTTATGGATTAGGATTGGCCAACCTGAACAGCCCAGAAAAGGGGGCTGCCGTTCCGTTCAAGTTGCCTTTTGACCCATTAGGGAATGACTCGGGGTGCTGGGAATGACTCGGGAATGACTCAGGCGCTTGGGAATGAACCGTGGGGTTCCTTTAAAGGACACCATATCGGATGGCTGGTTTATAGGGGTCGGTCTTTCTCAAAATAGGGGAACCAACAAAGCTGGCTTTGGGCTTCTTGCTGGCTTGCCTTGAAATACCAGCCAAAAGGGGGTGCTCTTCAAAAAGACACACCCGTATGGTGCCTGATTCATGAAGGGTCCTCCCCGCCCCCCGGAAGAAAAACGGGAGAGTAAATGAAGAACATCATTTTGAGGTACATCCATTTTGATTGCAGGGTTCTAAATTGACCACGGTGCCACGCAGATGCGGATTTATGGCGAATACTTAGTGCAACATCATGGGTAAACTTGCGAATGAAGTGGTGTCTGATTGATTCCTTCAAAATCATGCTGACACCCAGCTCCGTGTGTGTCTTGGCATGCAATTGTCTGCATGTTTACATATTGGGGATATAGCTTGGTATGCCTGCGGCGAGCTGTGCACAATACCTCAATTTGTTGGATGTTTGAAGACGCTTTGAGTCACTAGTTGTGTTTATGATTCTCTGTGGGCATGTCCCATGTTTGGCACCATTTGTTTTTGTCAGCATTCAAAAAGAAGTTGGCACGTTGAACAACCACGCATACAGTAGTTCAAAATAATTATAGATTTTCAGTGGCTGCATGTCGAATCTGACAGCCCGTAGATCTCCGGCGAGTTGGGTCGTCAGCTCGAGTTTCATGTTTGCAGCTGGCATGTGTGGCGCAGCAAGCGTCTCCGGTTGAGTCAAGTCAGTCGTCCAGGGCCTCGGACCCCTGTTTGGTAAAAAGCAAGCGACGAAAGCGGAAAGAGCAAGGCAGAAGACCCTATGGATGGGAAAGGCCGTTTTGCAGAAGCTTCACTGTTGGACCATCCCTCGAGCAACCTGCATCAGGCAGCTCGCTACAAGCCCTTAACTGGCGATGGATTTAACAGGTAGCCTACAGTAGCGTCCTCAAAATGGTAGACATAACCTTTACGTGTGTTCTATCTTCCTCAGATGACACCTCGAAATGGTTGGGACAGATTTCCCCATGTCAATGTCCACCACATCCCTTTCAGATCTCAGGTGAAGAGACTAGATTCCGGCTACGAGCCCTCCACCAAGCGCTCTGACTGCTGGCTGAAGCTGAAGAAGGACGCCCACCGCTGCGGGCTACGTATGAAACAGAATGTTCGGCGGGCCCTGAATTTGGGCCAGGTTACAATGAGTAGTGATCGTGGCTCGTGAAGAAAGTGTTGCAACGTTAGGGAACCCTCCGAATTGGTGTTCTCAGTTGCCCTCCATTTGGAAATATACCGATATACCATGTTGACATCATGTATCGTTATGTATTTACCAAGCAGGCAATGTGGCGGGCGTGAGGCTGACTGTCCACTGGCTGAACACCGAAGTCTACACTGCTCGCTCTTGTTTGCCTTTTCTTTCCTTGTTGCCCTTCCTTTTGATCAGTTATCGGTTTTCCCTTTTCCCTTTCCACTTTTCTATGCGCCTACCCTTGAGTTCCTGCGTTGTTCCATGCTGGTCCCTTTCTGCCACATTGATCCTCGCCCTGAAAACAAATGCAGCGGCTGTTGCCTGCGCGCTTTGTCAACTCACTATTGTGTTCCATCGCCTTTCCACCCCGCAGTGCTCTCCAAGTTGATGGCCAATCAACAAACTGTTGTGTTTGGCTCTAAGGGCGTTTAAAGGGCTATGGATCCCATGGGTCAGCGCAACTATCTTGCAAAGGCAATGGGCCCAGTGTCGAGGCAAACGTTGAGCGATGGTGTGAGCCGATGCTCTCAAATATACCCTGGCGCTCTGATGAAAAAAATAACAGCCCAAATCAGGCGGCTCAGTAGTGTTGGCCATGGGCTCCTGCGGTCTTTTCGATTTTGCCTGCATCTTGGATTGTTGGAGCATGTTGGAGCCTATATAAAAGAGAAGCACAGCAAGGCTGGGAGTGCATACTGCGATTCGGCCCTGTTGGATAGCAGTTTTGTAGATGACAACTTGATTGATTCTCCGTTCAGGGTATTCCTCACGCAGGTATGCATTTAACGCCACAAACCTTTTTGTGCTCTCACTTTTATCCCTGCTGCGTGCTGTTGATGATCACTGTTGTTCAGGCAATCCGTGACGGGCGGGATGGCAAGGAGCAATGTTCTGGCGCTGAATGAGTGGATTCCATGTGACATGTTCGTTTTAAAACCGATTCTGCAGAAACAGTTGCGGATGATCCATCCGGATCCATACCAACACCAGCAACAACACACTGAAGTTTCCAAACATAAGCAGGCCGTATATTCTGCGGTTCCTTTGATATCCCTTTAAGCACAATCCAAACGAGGGTCCGCGACAGGTGTGTGTGTGTGTCGCCATGTCTTTGTGTCTCTGGCTTTGTGGCTCTGTGTTTTTGTATTTCTATGTTTGTTTGCTTGCTTGCTTGCTTGCTGGCTTGGTTGCTTGCTTGCCTCGGTTGCTTCTGTGATTGCTTGGTTGCTTGGTTGCTTGGTCGCTTGCTTGTTTGTTTGTTGTTTTCTTTCTTTCTTTCTTTCTTTCTTTCTTTCTTTCTTTCT
The DNA here is from genome assembly GCA_963377175.1 of Effrenium voratum. Classification (NCBI taxonomy): domain Eukaryota; class Dinophyceae; order Suessiales; family Symbiodiniaceae; genus Effrenium; species Effrenium voratum. The sequence continues at coordinate 1,117,686 of CAUJNA010003538.1, read as the reverse complement.
TTCTTTCTTTCTTTCTTTCTTTCTTTCTTTGTTTGTTTGTTTGTTTGTTTGTTTGTTTGTTTGTTTGTTTGTTTGTTTGTGTGTTTATTTGTTTTCGAGGACGCCCGTTTTTATGTTGGGCGTCCAGGGACGCCGACAAACTCATGTGTGTTTTCCCACATTTGCTTCCGGGAAGGGGTCGGGCCCCATTTAGAGGCAGCCCCAAATCTTTGAGCACCGTGTTTCAGGATCCCAAAAGAGGAAATCTACCTGATGGCAACGTCTTGATGGCAACTGAGCATGACCGCTTGATAGGCAACCAAACAGCAAGCACACCATCTCTCCTCTCTCTCCCCCTCTCCTTTTTTTTTGGGGCGGGGGAGGGGGTCCCTGAAAGTTCTGAAAAACAACCAAAGAGTGTTTCTATTGAAACCCCCACATGTCTCATAAACCCCCCCCCTCTCATGAACCTCCCCCTTCTCATGGTTTTCAGTGCACCAAACCCCACTCTCATCTCCCAAACACTTCTCATGAACCCCCAAAAAACTCGAGCCCCCGTTAAACGGGGCGAGGACTACTTGGAGTCCCTGGGGGACTCGCTGGACCTCATCCCCATCGGCGGCTGGCGTGGCAGTGGCCGCAAGAGCCGCTGGATCTCGCCCTGGCTGGTGGCCACGTGCTTCGGACCGGGACAAACCGTTGGACGGATCCTTCCTCCAAACTCTCTTTTTGGATTTGTTTTCTCTTCTTTATTATTGTCATTATTATTTGTTTTTCCGGTGTTGTTTTGATTTGTTCAATTGATCCTTCATCCCCCAAGCTCAATTTCCTCTTGTAGCTGACCCTTTGTCAGCTGCCATGTGTAAGGGAGGTTACCCTGACCGAAAGCTGCCGGACTATGCGCACCCAGGGTTTGGCGATTGAACCTTCATGCTTTTCTTTGCGATCGCAAAAGAAGAGTCTTCTTGGAGAGAACCCACGAGTTGTGCTTCTTTGTTTTGTTGCTTGTTCGTGTTTCTTTCTCTTTTTTTTGGGGAGGGGGGGGGGCCGGTAGTGTTGGTTGGGAACAAACCTACCCTGTTTGGAGAGCAAACATTTTGTGGGTGCTTAGTCTTTGGAAGATGAGCGCATACCTTGTTTGGTCTTTTGCGTTGTCGTCGACAACCGTGGATGGCTGCACAACATGAAAACAGCTAGTTGCCCTGGCCCCTTTCAAAGGCAACCCCAAAGAAGACGTGTAGAAAAGCAGTGATTGAAGCATGCCTAAACTGACGGTTGAATCGCCCAACCCTGGTTTGGCGCGAGTGATCCGGCAGCTTTCCTTTCGATGATATTAATAATATTGTTTGCGTCAGGATGACCTCCCTCACACATGGCAGCTGACAGAGGGTCCCTTGAAGAGGATTTAGTTTGTGGGAGGAAGGGTAGATTAAAAAATCACCTGGCGAAAGATTCCCTTTTTCCACCGCAAAGACGCCCATGATGAAGGTGTCTGGCATAAGAACCCCTTCTGTTTGTGGTGAATGATTGTGATTCACCCTGTTTTAGATGCACGCATTTTTGGGTCAGTGTATTTACCGTACATGTGTGTGTGTGTGTGTGTGTGTTCGTATGCAATTGGAGGGATTGCAGAAAGCAAGCCGTCACCCGGAAGTGTTGCCAAGACAACAAGTGCAACCACAGACAGCACCTCCGCCATCAAATATGGTGACAGTGGTACAGTGTGTATTTATACATGGTTGTGGGTCAAAACCCTGTACCCCTGGTGAACATCAAAATAGGTGGCAAACGGATGTTTTATCCACCCCCAAAATGGAGCCATAGGTTATGCCCCATGGCCACATAATGGTGTGACTTTACAATAAGGTGTCTAAAGTCCAGTCCCCTCCAGACATAAGTATGATGCGAGACCGGTGCTGTGCAAGGTACGACCCAGATGAGGGAACGCTGGGCAGCGTTTGCCGCGTCATGTCCGGCTTCAGCGACAAGTTCTACAAGGACTTTTTGCCGAGCGGGTCCACGCGAATTTTGCATGTACATGACAAATTCCCTCTGACCAACCCCAAAAACCATGAATGTAGATCACTTGGTCCCTTTGCCATGGGTTTGCGCGGGCCGGCCATGCTGAAGACCGTTTTGGTACCATGTGGATCCATCTCCGGCACAGGAGAACACCATCAAGTACCTGGGCCGCGAGATACGCAAAGGGCCAGAGGCGGAGAAGGTGGAGGAGAAGGAGGAGGATGTGGAAGGTGAGAGTTGACAGGAAGACACCAGGGTTGCTCGAAGCCGTTCCTAAAATATAGCCTGCCACGCTTGCAAGATGTGTCAGGCAGACAGGTCGAGCAATGGCACCATAGGTGTCCTTTTTGGTTGTTTTGGTAGAAAAATAGATGGCCCTGGTTTACCTGGTGGTTTAATCATCTAGCAGGGCCATATATTTGCCCTAAAGGGACGCCTATGAATGGCACACTGCGACCTTTGACCCTTTGCCGGTCCTTGGAGCTTAGGGTTTCCTTGAGCCTTGCTTTGCGCGGAGGCGACAAGTCTGCCAGCGAGGAGCCAGTAGAGGAGGCGCACCTGGACAGGTTTGCGCGCAAGTCGCTCTTGTCTTTGGCAGAAACAGTTCGGCTTGCGAGGTTTCCTTGCGCCGTAAACAAACGATACGCATCAGCAGAAGCACTGGACAACTCGAAGTAGACGTTGCCTGTTGTTTTCAATCGGGCCTGTGTTGTGTGATTGAAAAGGGCCGGGCAGTCGGATGAAGCCAATGGGTATGGCTGAGGGGCCTGGGTTTAGTTGCCATTGACGTGTCTCATAGATGCTGAAAGGCCCATAACCATGAATCCATGAAGGGGTTGGTTGCTGCCTTCAGCGGTATTTCAACTCTGAAGCACTCCATTCAGGATTGACTTTCTTCGTTTGTGAGTGTTTCTGAAGCCTCAATCGTATGGGCCATGTTGTTTTGCTGGTCCTTCACCACTGTAGGCTTTCAGTATGGTACAACCGTGTGGTCCGCCGCAGGATTTGGAAGAGGAGGTGTTGGAGCCAGAGAGCATCCTGGCTGGGAGCAGATGGGTTGTCCTTGTCCTGAGTCCTGAGTTATGTATGGCTGGGTTCAGTAAAGTGACATCCCGAGAATCAGTGTCAAAATAGTGGTTTACGGGGAGACCACAGAACCAAAGGTACTTTGGAAGGGAAGCCAAAGGGCATTGAGAGGAAGGGCTTGCGGCTACACTCCCCCTTTGTTGGGCCAGATGGGTGTGCTTTTTCCCGAATGTGCAGCAGAAGGGTTCCTGTTTAGAGTTTAGAGGTTTGGGGTCTGAGGCTTAGGGAGGTGACCAGCATCTTTGCGTCTCCGTTCGCATAGCGGCAAAAAGTGACGTTTCCATGAATTTGTTTTTGTTGCGCCTGTGCGCGAATCCTGTCTTTTGCGACGTTGCATATTGTTTCACTTCGCAACGCGCAGTGTGCGGAAAGGCTAAGCGTTCGCATTGCTATGCCATCGTGATTTGCGTTTGAGGAGTGGTTGTTTTGAGGTGTCTTGCTTGGCAGGCACGTGCAAGCGCTTGCGTGAGGGTCATTTTTGTTGGCCCTGCGCTTGAATTGAGTCAATATCGGACGACATCATTCCGGCGCCAAAGTCCCGTGCTAATTTTGAATGCATGTCCTAAACCTGTCAAACTTGGGTTTTGTGGCGCAGTACTTTGGAGGGTTTTGAGTTTGTGGCAAGCTTACTTTGTGTAACAGGCGCAGCAAGTTGGGGATTCGTGGCAGGCGCGGTGCTTTGGCGCTTTGGTGCGGATTTTGTGGCAGGCGCAGCACTTTAGAGCTTGGCGTGCAGATGTCGTGACAGGCGCAGCACTTCGAGAGCCTGGGAATGTCTTTGAAAAGTGTCTTGGGGTGATGTCGTTGAGGAAAGAGGAACGTCTTTAAGCGCTTGTTATTGCTCAGGGGTTCTTTTTGGGGATATCTTTGCTGGCCTGCGCAAGTGTCTTGGGTAATGTCTTTGGCGGATGTAATTGGGGCTGGTCTATGATTGTCTTCCCACGGTTCCTTGCGGATGCCTTTGGTGTGTGTGTGTGTGTGTTTGGGGATGTCCTTGAAGATGTTGCGGGCGTTTGTGTATTTGCTGTCTTTGGGGTGTCTTCGGAGTGTGTTTTGGGCAAATGTATGTTGGGGATGCCTTCAAGAATGGTTGTTTTAGGGTGATGTCTTCGGAGATGACTTTGAGGCTGTGTTTGAATGAGGAATATCTTTCAGGTGTCTTCCAAGGATCCTTGAGGGCATTTCTTTCACAAAATTCTTTGGGGGGGGTTGTCTTTGCAGGCTGGCAATGTATTTCGGGTTGTGGCTGTCTTGGAGAATTGTGAATGGCGATGTTGTTGGTGGCATCTACAGATCTACAGGGTTTTTTCGCTTGCACGAGGTTTGGCGTTTGCCGGTGTTTTCGGGGCGTGGGTGGGTGGGTGGGTGGGTGGGTGGGTGGGTGGGTGGGTGGGTGGGTGGGTGCTGGTGCGTGCGGGCGTGCGGGCCTGCGGCGTGCGTGCGTGCGTGTGTGCGTGTTTGTGTGTGTGTGTGTGTGGGTGTGTGTGTGTGCGTTTGTTTTTGGGGGTGGTCTCTGGAACATTCCTTGGAACATATTTGCTTTCTTCCGCAGTGTGTTTAGTTTAGGGGCGTCTTGGGGGTGTCTTGAGAGATATGTTTGGGGCTGACTTCAGGGTTATGTTGGAACGTCTTATTTTGCGGATTGCTTCTAGTTGAGTGAATTTCGTCGTTGGGAGTTTTTTTTGGGAATGCTTTTGGGGTTGCGTGCTTCTGCGTTCCGGTCTCGTCGGAAGGACCCTTCTTGGGATTGGGAAAGGAAAAATCACAATTTTGGGGCCCTAAGACAAGAAACATTCCTACCAGGCACTTGGGGCCCCCAACGAAAAGAAACACGGCTCACACATTTTCCTTTGCTTTGCCTAAAGCATTGCGCCCCAAGTAGCGTCGAGGTTCCGGGCTGCTGCTGAAGCGGCCCGCGCCCGGCGTTGACACTGCGGAGCAACCGCCCTTCTGGTTCCAACCGACGGAGCGGGAGGGTTTGTCGTGTGCGGGAAGGCGTGCCCGTCGCTTTCCAAGTGTTCAATAAAGGGGATGGCTCGTGCTTTTGAACAGACCAGGTCAAAGAGCCTTGAGTTGGTGAGGAAAATAGTTTCAGGTGATATCCCCATGGCGCCACACCCGCCCTCACAGTCTTTGGAACGCCCGTGGGCCCTGCGGAACCTTGCCTCAGAGCTGCCTTGCGGCAGTGGGACCGTGCCGGAACCCTCGCCGCGAAACCTTCCTCGAAACCTCCGGACCCTGCTCGACACGGTGACCGCCTATCCTTGGGCACTGTCGCAGCCAGAGTTCAAGGATCATGAGCACTTTGTCAGCTCGCTAGCCGTGTGTGGCTGCACGCTGAAGGGCAGAACATGCGCAGCTTCAACAGAACATGCACAGCTTCAAGTTGAAGCGGCAGGAGAGTGATGATTTCGCGGAGTTCGCGCGCATCCTGGAGGTGGAAACATGAACGTTGTTTGCGCGCCACCCTTGCCAAGCGATGTCCGCCCCGTTCTCCGTTTATGACCTGCAGTAAACGAAGCGCAGGCAGCAACTTGTTTATGACATGCGTACGGTCTTCAGCAGCAGCCATGTGCTACAGTTTGCCTGATTGACTCCCAGTAGACAAGGTCCCTTACACACGCGGTGACCCTTTCTGGCCCATGAGGGTTTGGAAATGCAATGCTGAGTGGACAGTTCCGTTTCCGCTTGCCGGCTCACCCATCCAGAAAATTATGGCGTGAGTATCATCCAGTTCTCCACACAACGTGTCATCACTGGCAGGAAGAGGCTGGACCAGTGACCCGCGAGAGCTGGAACCTGGACACACCCAGAATGCAAGCGCGTCATCAATGGCTGTATTAATGGAGAGTGCCACGACATGACGCTGTTTGGCACACAGGACCGAATGGGTCTGGTCACTTGGCGCGTATGACTTCATGGCGAGGAACTCGAAGGGCGGAGCTTGAGCTCTATGATTGGAAAAGAACTGAGACCTTCCAAACAAGCGCAGCAGATCTCTGCTGGAGCCATTGCAAGTACCTTCCAGATGCAAACATGTAAAGAACCCCCCCTCAACCAACCTGAAGCCACCAACACTCAAGGCCTAAGCCAACGCAAAGCCCAGCGTGGACCGATTCTAAAACCAGCCTTAACCCGACCCTAACTGGACAGCTAAGCCACCCCTAGGCAACCACACCCACCCTTGAGCCATTCTTTATCCCTCACCTAAACCATCCTTAAACCAAACCGAAGACAACCCCAACCCACCCTAAACCCCACGAATCCACCCCAACCCTAAGCTCAGCATGAACAACCCCCAGCCACCCTCTTCAACCAATTCGAAACCCAACATGAACAAACTCTCCACCAACCAACCATAAACCAACCCACCCTAAACCTACCCGAAACCCACCTAAACCCACCCTGCACCAACCTGAAACCCGGCCCCACCCCGAAACCAACCCTAAATCCAACCGACACCCACCCCAAACCCACCGCTGAGAGGGGAAAAAGATCTAACATGCGCATGTCCCAAGGAGGTTTGGGAGATCCGTGGCGCAGCCGTGACCTCAGTGAGAATGGATGGTGCTTGGGCTCTTTCGTGGGAGAAGCAAGGCCTCTGAAACAACAACAAAGTTTTATCACCATTCTTGATGGCCTGCAAGCAGATCTTTGCGGGTTCTACTCAGCAGCAAATGAGCTGATTTAGCCACGATTGTTATGATTGTTTGATCACCCCTTGGTGGCCACCAAATGGATCCACCCACCATTTTTCGGGGGGGGGGGGGGGTTCAAACCCGACGCGCCGCCGACCAAAAAAAAAGGTCCGTTTCGCCAGACTGAGCAGGGCTCCTTAAAAGATACGTTTTGCAACCACTTGAAACATGTTTCTTTTTCAACACCAAAATAAGGGGAAACCACCATGGACAAGGCAATGTTCAGGTGTATAATGTAAGGATCCCTGCTGAGTGGTGGACACCATATGGGTCTGTGTTTTTTTACCGTGTCAGTTCTTTAGTCTTCGTGGGAGGTGGGGCTTGGGCGAGCCATACCCCCGAATCATACCCCGAACCATACCCCCGAGCCATACCCCGAGTCATACCCCTTAAAAAACACAAAAAAAGAACTTGCAAGAACTATGGCATTTGCATGTGATCCATGGATAGCTGGAAGCTATAGGGGGTTTAACTTCAAGTGAAGAAGGGGGTCTTGTCAAGAAACAGTGGTAGAGAGCTTGCCATGTGGACCGATGCCAGGGGGTAGGGACTCTTGTGGTTCCTGGATCTATTCTTGAGTCTGCGATGCTTGCATGGTTGGGCGCTGATGTCATGGGGCCAAGTACAGTTGACATGTCCACTCACACACTCACTGGTTACTCGTAGGGGGCCAGTTTGGTTTAAGTGGTGTTCCTTGACACTCGGTTACCCACCTCGGTCTCGGCTTGCTATTTTCAATGGAAAGTGCCAATGGATGGAGTTATAGAGCAATCCTGCGGATGTCCTGGTACTAGAGTTGTCTGTAGCATCCGCGGTGCTGTGGCGGGGGGGCGCAGCTTGACGTAAGACGCTGGGACTTGCAGGGCGCTGTGGCGGGGGGTGCCGCTGCTGAGCTTGAAACTTGGAGCTTGCTTCCTGTAGTCTGTCCGACGCGGTGGAAACAGCTGTCTGTCCTGGGCCACTGTCGCAGTGAAACACAAGCTGTCTTTGTGCTCCTGGGGTACTCTTGGTGTTTTTCCGGTCGAAAAAAATATGTCCCCCGATTCATACCCCCGATTCATTCCCGATTCATACCCCGATTCATACGCTTCTGCTGCCATTTGCAGCCAAGAGCCCCTTGCGCTCTGGGCAGTACTAGCGAAGCTATGCCGCCCAAATCCTCAGAAGACACAAAACTCAAAGAGAAGCACTGCAGGAACCAGCGCGCGGCTCTTTTCGCAGAAGTTCGCCAGAAGGTGGGTTCGGAAGGCTTACTGGATGTATCAAGCGCGACACGGTACACCACCTGTGAGAGGCTTCCCCTTAAGCAACGCTTGCTTGGGTCTGTGAGCGCGCGGGTCGCTTGAACTCCAAGTGGAGGTGGCCATGACGTTCGCCTCAGGCAGTGGCTCTGCTAGCGCAGCAGCTTCGCTAACCCACTCACGCAGAGTGGCAGCTGTCTAGTTCAGGCTACTCACAAGCGCCCCAGGCTGGCTTGTAGCAACTAAGCGGTCGAAATCTCACGGCTATCCAGTTGCCAGCGCACGGGAGCTTTGCAGTGTCCAAAGCCACAAAGCAAGAGTTCAGAGGCGCGCGAGCCATACCCCGAATCATACCCCCGAGCCATACCCCGAACCATACCTGCGATTCATACCCCTTATACCAACCTCCCGGCACGGCCACGTCAAAAAAACACATACCCATATGGATCCACCCACCATTTTTCGTGTTTTTTCCCCCGACGGGCCGCCGAGAAAGAAAAGGTCCGTTTCGCCAGACTGAGGACATCACCATCTCGCCGAAGCACATGGCGGCCAAAGGCCTCGTCGACCCCAAGAAGGGCCTCTCGCTGCGGTTCCCGCGATTCATGCGGAAGCGCGAGGCGTGGCATCAACTTTAGCGTTGGGGTGGTTGAAGCGCCTCGTTTTGTGGGTTTTAATGCTGACTCTTGACTCTTGACTAGTACCCCCCCCATTCTAGTCCCTTTGTAGTGGGATCCTGGAGACTCCCCTTTTTTAGTTGGGGGTGTTGTTATTCAGGGCTTATCATTCAGAGATGGGTGTTGTTTTTTTGGACGCCTTCAAAAGGAAACTGCGCGTGACCAGGTTTGGGAGAAAATCCTGCATGGTGTCTCTCGGAATTCTGAGCTTTGCAACCTGACCTGGGCTGAACCTATTTGGGAAGAACAATGATTTTGCAGGGTTTGGGTCTACCCTGAGCAATTTCAATCATGAAACACGTCTGAAACCGCTGCTGGATCCTTCACATCACGTGTTTGGGAGTACTATAGCAAACTTGTTTGCCTGCGTTTGGGGAAGCCAAAAGGAAACACGTGGTGATGCCAGTGAGTTGGCAGCCAGAGAAGGATATCCTGCTTGGCAAGACGGGGAGATTCACCAGGGGCGAGCATTACCAGCAGCGCTCACGTAATCCTTGCTGTGCGCATTTCTGCATCACCAACATCGACATTTGCATCGCCAAGAGCCAGCACCCAGCGCCACGCAAGAGTTTGAAGCCGTACTCCGCGACCCTTTGGCCCTTCCCGCCTGCAGCGTGCGTGTGCCGTGTAGCCAGCATCATCACTTCTGGCCTTGCACAGCGCACAGAGCATTAGCGGCATCAGCAGCGTCCCCCCTGATTCGTACCCAAACAAGATTTACGAAAAGAGCAGCTCCCCCGGTCCCGCCATCAGCCTTCTCCAAACCGCCAAATCCCCTGCATCATCCCACCCAGTCCCCTAAGCAGCTGGAAGGCACTTACTATTGCGATGATATAGCGCAGCTGGATTGCACAGGCTGTTTCCTGATGCCTAGTCACAACACTCAATTCAATTCATGTCAATCATTCTCATGGAAGGGAGGATTCGACAACCGGCATCCCCTTTCCAGACCTCATCTTCTTGTTGCAAAAAGCAGAAAGGCCTCAGAACTTCAAAAATCATTTGATTCCCTTTGATTCGTTGGGTTGCACGCCCCTTTGAGAAAATCCCCGACTCGTGCGCAGGACAAGGGCCTCCACCAAGCCACCACGCCAACGCAGCTCGCGGAGCTTTTCCGAAAGCAGGGGCAGCACCGCAGCTTGGCGGCAAAGCTCAGCTCGATTCTGGCTCCAGTGTTTTTTTTTTGGGGGGAGCAAAATCGGAGTGCGTGGCCTGCATTCGCTGGCCTGGAACAGATCTTGATTGGGATGAAGTGTTTTTCTCTGAGGACGTGGCGTGGATCATTGGATCATGCATGTGCAGCTCGTGTCAGATTGTTCGAATACAGGTTGGTAAACGCATTGCCTTGAAGAATTGAATTGTCTTCTTATATGTTTTGGGGTTTTCGGGCATATATGAGTGTGAGCATGGCTTGCCCTGCCAGGTGGCTTGTTTGTGGTGAAGCATGTTGTGTGAGTTCCAGGGCACTATTATGCCATTTGAGAGTTGCTAGTAGGTTTTCTTGCTTGCTAGTAGGCTTGCTTGGTTGCTTGCTAGCTTGCTAGTTGGCTTGCTTTGCTGGCTGGCTGGCTGGCTTGCTTGCTTGCTTGCTTGCTTGCTCGCTTGCGTATTCGTGGTTGCGCTTGTGTGTGCCTGACTGAGTCGTCACTGAGGAGCCTTGTCGTGTTTGCAATGTTTTGCTGTGTTCTTGCACGCACTGGTTGGGTTTGGGGAGCCTCCGTCAATTCGGGGAGGGAGAAGAGAGTTGGAGGGGGCCAAACGTCTGATTCAAGCTGGGGAGTGCTGCATGTAACGGGGTGTGCTTGTGGGTGTTGCGCCGGCGAGGAAGCTCGGGCAAGTGAACCAACAGATTTGCATTGCGCGCTTCCATTGGAAGAAGACCGAACTGAGATGTATTCAACATGGTTCAAGATGCAGTGCGGAAAAACTTTAATGTTCGGTTTTGACCTGTGCTTATGCAATCCTGTTGGGTGTCAAATTTCATCGTTAGGTGTAGGCATTTGAAATAGTCCCCTGAGTCCAGCTCTGGTTTCAACTCTGGCCTTTGGGTGTCAGGCATGCAGTACGCGTTGCGTTGCAGGCATGACCTTGGGTTTTTTTTCCAGATTTCTGATTTTTCTGGGAACAGGTCTAGTGCACGTCCCCTGGATCCACACACTCCCCTGTCAGGTTGACCATGTGAAGCACTGGCCTGGCTCTCGGAGGGGGGGGCGTTAGATACCCAGCACATGGGTCTGAGACTGAACATTCGATGCGGTCTTAGAGCTGTTGTATCATGGGCCAGCAAGTTCCTGCTTTGTACCATGACAAGTTCTTGCAGCTTGTGTTGTGTGCGAGGCATATCCTCCTGTGCTTTGAGTTGGAGTTGGAGCTGAGCTGGAATCAGCGCCCATGTGCTGATTCTTCACAGCGTTTGTGCAGCGTGCGCTGGAGAAACAATCCGTCGGCTTAGGAAGCCGGTGCTGTCGCTAGCTTGAGCAGGGAAGGAGAAAGTTCAACGGTTGAAATTACCTGCCTGAAGCTGAGCCAATCAGGGCCAGTTCTATGCCGACCTGCGAGCGCGTCAGTGGTTGTCTGCGTATTTTCTCACCAACACATGGCTGTGGGTCAAACCCAATGGTATCATTTTGTGGTAGGTGAATTCACCACCCATATGAGAACCTATTTTAGTGGTTGGATTGGGAGGTCTCGCTGGGGGTACGGAATTTTGGGCTTTGACCCATGGCCACATGGCAAGTTGCGCAGGTGGCAGTTGCCAATGCGCTGGCAGCACTCTGCAGCCTGGCGCAGGCCTGCGGAGCTTGGGAGCGACGTCCAAGTTTGATCAATGCGCGGCTTGTGGCAACGACATGAAGCAAGCAGGAAGGCGGACAACATATATTTGGACACAGAAAGAAAGGGACAGAAAGCCAAACATGCGTTTTGTTTAATCATGATCACACATCATGGCGCGGGGGGAAGGATTCTTGATATGGTTTACCCGTCCCAGTCTTGTTTTGTTGAGTGAAAGGATTGCAGATTGGTTGATGTCGGCCTCACCTTTAGCCCTTTCATTTGTCCATGACCAACCTTGTTTGCTTCGCTTTAGGGCAGTACTGCCGCACTGCCCGATTCCGATTTACATGGTTTTGGGTAGGCCGCTTTCATCCCAGGTATTCACTGTGGCTAACATGGGGCAGAGTGTGTGTGTGTGTATTTGTGATGTGTGCACCTGCAAATTGCCTTTTTGCTAGGCTCGCAGCCGGTGCGACGAGCGTGCCTTGCTTTTAGGATTGCTGCGCGCAGTGCGTGAGGATGACTTGGCCTGGGGCCCCTTGATGCTTTTTGGGGTAACCCCTTTTTGGTTGCTTGTATTTAAAGGTCAGGCGCCCCTCAAGTTGGTCACGTTTCCTTTGTTGAAGGATCAAACACTACAGATTCATGCCAAAGAGTGTTCTCTTGACTAGCGGGTGGGGAACAGAATGACCCCTGGCACTCTGCAAAGACGGCCTGGCAGATCAGGTGGACCAACAACCTCCAACCACAAAACCGCTTAACGCGCGGTCAAGTTCAGGGCTTCCATTTTTGTTCCCCTTGCGCGCACTACTTAGGATATCCAGCGTTTAGGGATTGCTTGGGTGGTGCTGCCGGTGAAGGTTTTAGATTAGGGCTGGGCTGAGTCGGTCAGGCTGGTTGCGCAATTAGGTTGCTCTGTAGGACTGGTCTTTACCCAACAGCCGACAGCTGTTGTTAACTTCGGTTTGGGATTGTAGTTTGATTGGCTTGGTCAATGTCGGGTGACCTGAAAGCCTTTGGTCACGCGGGGGTGTGAGTCTGTTTTTGTTCGTGTGTTTGTGTGTGTGTGCAGTTTGTTGTTTTCATTTTGCGCGGGTGCTTGTGTTTCTGCGTGTGTGTGGTTGTGCTTGTGGTTGCGTCAGTGCTTGGGGTGCAAGCAAGCTGGAACAATTGGGACAAGTCCAAAGTTGGCTTTGAACAAAGCCACGCCGGTTTCGATCTGATTGAAGCTGAAGGAGTCAATGGTGTCAAGCTCATTGTTGGTTCTAATCATTGATCAGTGAAATTCACTGATTTGTTCAAAACAGATGGACAGAATACGCCAGTTGTGATGGTGTTGTCCAGTAATCAAACCGGGCTTCATCCATTTCAGCTATTGTAGTGAATTTCGTACATCCCCAAACATTCTATGTATGCAATATTTGCCCACAGAACCCTCCAGATGGGTAGATTGGTTGAGCGTTGGTATAAGCTAATAATAATAACAATAATGCTGATGATGATGATGATGATGATGATGATGCTGATGCTGATGCTGATGCTGATGCTGATGATGCTGATGCTGCGGGTGATGCTGATGATTATGATGATGATGATGATGATGATCATAATAATAACAATGATAATAATAGCCGTAATCGAAGGAAGTTTAGAAGTCTAACTTCCGACAATATCGACAACTCAAGCAGAGCAGTGCAGAGCGAGAGATAGAGAGAGAGAGAGAGAGAAGAAGAGAGAGCAGAAGAAGTAGCAGAGAGAAGCGATGAAGAAAGATGAAGCATGGTGTGCGAAATGTTAGAAAGGTCGCGAAATGCTGTATTTTTTCAATGTTTTGAGCCTCCGAACGGCCCAGAAGTTACCTCGGTAAAGCGGCGGGTGCGGAGCCTTTGGTCGGAATTGCTGGCAAAAAATCGCACGCGGCCTGCGCGCGGTGAACATTTGCAAGTCAAAATCGTAAAAACACTACATTCCCGGCACACTTTTGGAAGCTCCAACTGTCAAAAATCGCACGCGGCCTGCGCGCGGCGCACATTTGGAAGTCAAAATCGTAAAAACACTACAGGGTCGGGCTACTTTTGGAAGCTCCAACTTTAAAAAATCGCAAGCGGCCTGCGCGCGGTGCGCGTTTTTAAGATGCAATGTAGCTTGACAGCGGTAAAACGCATTGGAATGGCAACGCGCAAGGCTCTCATCTAACTTGGAAAAAATGCGTGGCGCCTGCGCGCGGTGCGCGTTTTTAAGATGCAATGTAGCTTGACAGTGGTAAAACGCATTGGAATGGCAACGCGCAAGACTTTCATCCAATTTGGAAAAATGCGTGGCGCTTGCGCGCGGTGCGCGTTTCTAAGATGGAATGCAGCTTGGCAGTGGTAAAACGCATTGGAATGGCAACGCGCAAGGCATCCTAAGCTGCCCTGTTGAGTTAGTCGCGCTCTAGATAGATAGACAGACAGACAGATAGATAGATAGATAGATAGATAGATAGAAAGCTGGATAGAGAGTAGATTTTTCGATAGATAGAGAGGTAGACAGGCAGATAGATAGGTAGATAGACAGATAGATAGATAGATAGGGAGGTAATGTCGCTGTGACCGTGTGGCGTTTCGGCTGTGTCTTGTCAGTTGCTCCGCGTATGTCATGTTTGTTCAATGTCCCGGTTTTCGTCACCAGCATCACTAGCATCACCACCACCACTGTTCATGTTTGTTCATGTCCCGGCTTTAATCGCGGAGCGGCAACTCACATCACCACCACCACTACCACCACTACACTTTCACCAGCACTCCCACCAGCACCACACACAGGCCGAGAACATGTTGATGTTCTAGTTTGTTGTTTGTCACCAGCCGACCTACCAGCATCACGCTCAGGCGGACAACCTCTTGCTGTTTTTTTTTAGTTTGTGTTCCCACAGAACGCATATACTTCCTGTGCTCCCTGTCAGCCTGGGCACTGCCAAGGTTTTCTTTCCAGTTTTTGTCCGAGCGGTGGAATAATTGCCTGTGAAGACATGACCTGTTGATTTCTTTTGTGACCGTTTGGCCATGTTCGTCACAAACAAAACATGATTGGTTTTCAATTTGGCCCCAAGCATGTTTGCCCTGGTTGTTCAAGCCTCCTATAGTGGTTCTTTTTTGGAAACTTCCGCCACCGCCTTGCGGTACTACTTGTAATAAATACGTGTATATAGCTCTCTCTCTCTCTCTCTATATACTATGTATTGCTAGTACCTTCGTGATTGCGTGGGATCCACCGCACCTTCAAGCATGTTAGGCATGTGAGCCGCCACTCCAAGGCTTGGCGGCGGCCAGGGACTTGCTGGCAGCAGCGGAGGAGGCGGCACCCAGCACCGCGCAGGCGGGGCGCTGAGGACTTTGGTCTTCCAAACCGATTTTTATGTTTTGTTACAATACTGTAGCTCTTGGTTCATAGTCTACCCTTGGTCTTGGTCTCCAAACCGCTCTGATTTCAGGGTAGACAAAATATGATGAAGAGTGAGAACATACAGGATTTAATATTTGTTGTATGCAGATGGGGCCAAGGTTTCTTTTGGCAGTTGGAGTTGGGGGAGGTTGTCAGAAAGATGGGCAGCTCCTTTTTGGAGCTGGCTTTGCCTTGTGCCACCTTTCTCTGGGGGGAACTGCAAAACGTTAGCCCTAATGTTGGCCCCCCAAAATCAAAATGAGATGGATTCCTCTTCGGAATGGTCAAACCGATAGGGGGGTGGGAACAGACTTCGTTTGGCATCGTCTCGAAGGAAGGTGCTCTTTGGCTGTCCAACCAGCAGTCCGAATCACATTGGGGGTATGGAAATCCCCCAGCTGCAGTTCACTGCAGTCAGGGGCTCTGAGCGATCCTTCCCAAGACAGGGTTTGGACCCCCAAAATCACCCCCGTTGTTCGTTTTTGGCTTCCCTTCGAGAGATACAAGAAAGGGTAACCGTCCTCCAAAAAAGCCACAGACTCCTATATTTCCTCACTTTCTGAGTTCCTGCACTTCATACTTTTTGGGAAGACCTTGCTTCCCATTTTAGCGGTAAATCTTAAGAGACCGGGTGGGGATGTGTCTGGAGATCAAAGTTGGACTCTCGGGCCATCCACTTGGGACGCTTCCCCTTCCTCCGCTTTCAGCCAGCGCCAGTGCAGGCCGCCCTGCGAGTGCTTTGGGCGCAGCTCCGGCAGCTGCGGCGCCAAAGGAACCAGGAGGCCGGTCATGAATGTTTTCGGGCGCGCTCTGGGCCATTTGAATCAAAGCTTTATGGTTTTTACCGTTGTTGTTGCTTTTCTTAAGGTTGTATTATTATTTTGTTCCATGGGTTTGATTGTTGTAGTTTTTTTAATGGCTTTTATTGTTGTTGCTGTTTTTTGCTGGTGAGGACTCGAGGACGAGCGACCAACAGCAAGTCCAGGTCCCCGAGTAGTGCCCTTCTCTCCCCTTTTTTGGGGGAGGGTTCCCCTACCAAAATAGACTACAGAAAAAAATAGGATACCCTTATTCTAACCTAGAAGCAGCCCACCCAACTCCGCAAAATCCACTGGTGCACGGCTTCGAGTCGAGGCGCTGCAGCTGCAGCTCCGTACCGCGGACTTGGCGCGGCTCCGCTTCGGCCTGGTGCTGCGCTCCTGGCGCCAAAACGCAGGCGCGACCCATGCGAGATGCGTCTGTGGGTCAAAACCACCGGTAAGTTTTTCGGGTAGGTGAATTCACCACCCATGTTAGAACCTATTTTAGTTGGGATTGGGATGTTCACTGGGGGTACGATCTGGATTTTGACCCGCGGAAATGCGAGAGATGCGGCAGGGAGCTTCACAAAACGTTGTGTAGCAAATCAGACTACAAGTTGCATGCGGGTAATGTTGGACGATTTGGGTGAGATTTATGTATGTAGGGGTTGGCACCGGATCGCTGGGAAAGGCATGATGTTTGGATATGCTTTGGGTTCTATGAAGGAGTACGGAGTACAGCTGGGGGTATATATCTGGTGGGATATGTTGGAACGGCCCATCCCAGTTTGAACACTGTGTGATGATGCCACCCTTGCAATCTCGTGATAGAGTGCGCATTCGGAGCCTGAAAAGCAGCAACGTGTTTTCCTGGCTGCCCCATGAGCCTACTGACATGTGTTTTGATTGTGATAGTCTTTAAGACCTGTTAGCTGTTAGCTGTTGGAATTTCACAGCAAAGTCAGCAACATGGAGTGGGTCAAAGACAGGATGCTTCGCCATGCTTTGCTGTCTCCTCGAAGACGCAGGGGTAGTCCACTGTGTATGATTGGATCCATATTGGTCCCAGGAACCAGCGCCCTGGCCACCCCAAGCCGCAACAGTGGCGTGCCTGCGTGCCTGTGTGCCTGCGTGCCTGCTCGCGGGTGAGTGTTTTCCGCAGTGGCATCAAACGCATGAAAGGCAATGCAAAGACATCGCCGCAGAAGAAGGCTGGCCGTGCGAGAGGTGATGCGATGCGACATCTGGTAGTGCCTCACAGAGGGACTGGGGCATTCACTCCAGTGCAAGCCCTAAAGCCGGGGCTGCAAATGCGACACGCATACGTCAGCAGGAGCGTTGGCCAGTCTATCATCATGGCTAGGTTGGGGCCGGCATGCAGGCAACTGCAGCTGCGAAGCGGGCCCCGAAGACAAGGACTGCAAAGAAGTCTCAGTCCAGGCAGGGTATGCACCAAATCCGCACAACTGGAGCGATGTAATGTCAGGTGATTGTGTGTTAGCTGCCTTTGTTGTCACGTCAGTCAGTCACGGCAAGCAGAGTAGATTGGAAGGTGTTTCAGTTTCAGTTGACTTTTGGCCAGGTCCAAGGCAGCTGGCGAGCCTGACTGCTGCCAAGAACCGAATGCTGATGCGAGTCTGCCAGAATGTAGCATGGAAGGAAAGACAGGTGAGCTGCAGGAGGAGGGGCAGAACACGGCCTTTGAAGAAGATCTGTCGGAGTCCGAGGATGTCATTGTGGAAGCCGACAATGTCGTCAACCCAAAGACGGTTGACATCCAAGAAAGCAAGGAGCGCTAGTAGACATGTATAGCGATGCTTCGATGGTACACGGGAGTCTTTCCTTCAGATGATGCCAGACGTGTTACGTATGACATGAGAAGGCCTGTACACATCATTTGGGCGCCTAAGAAGAGGGCTTGAGTCCTGAGTTTGATCATTAGTTATTTTTGCGATCTGCAGGCTGTCGTCTAGTTTTTGCCATGTTTGAGTCGCCATGGCTTCTGGTCATTGCTGTATCCTGGTTCAGTTTCTTTTTTTCCGCCAACTTGTCACGATTCTTGTGTGGATGATGTCACACTGTTCCTGCAGTGCGTCGACGGGAGCTTTGGTCTATGACAGTCTATGTCTCTAGTTTGGTTTGGCTAGAAACCGCATGCAGGCGAAAGTAGCTAGGAAGGCCCCGAAGAAAAGGACTGCAAAGAAGTTTCAGTCCAGGCAGGGCGAGCACCAAAAGTTGATGGTTTGTTTGGCTGCCTTTGTTGTCACGTCGCAAGCAGAGTAGATTGGAAGGTGTTTCAGTTGACTTTTGGCCAGGTCCAAGGCAGCTGGCGAGCCTGACTGCTGCCAAGAACCGAATGCTGATGCGAGTCTGCCAGAATGTAGCATGGAAGGAAAGACAGGTGAGCTGCAGGAGGAGGGGCAGAACACGGCCTTTGAAGAAGATCTGTCGGAGTCCGAGGATGTCATTGTGGAAGCCGACAATGTCGTCAACCCAAAGACGGTTGACATCCAAGAAAGCAAGGAGCGCTAGTAGACATGTATAGTGATGCTTCGATGGTACACGGGAGTCTTTCCTTCAGATGATGCCAGACGTGTTACGTATGACATGAGAAGGCCTGTACACATCATTTGGGCGCCTAAGAAGAGGGCTTGAGTCCTGAGTTTGATCATTAGTTATTTTTGCGATCTGCAGGCTGTCGTCTAGTTTTTGCCATGTTTGAGTCGCCATGGCTTCTGGTCATTGCTGTATCCTGGTTCAGTTTCTTTGTTTCCGCCAACTTGTCACGATTCTTGTGTGGATGATGTCACACTGTTCCTGCAGTGCGTCGACGGGAGCTTTGGTCTATGACAGTCTATGTCTCTAGTTTGGTTTGGCTAGAAACCGCATGCAGGCGAAAGTAGCTAGGAAGGCCCCGAAGAAAAGGACTGCAAAGAAGTTTCAGTCCAGGCAGGGCGAGCACCAAAAGTTGATGGTTTGTTTGGCTGCCTTTGTTGTCACGTCGCAAGCAGAGTAGATTGGAAGGTGTTTCAGTTGACTTTTGGCCAGGTCCAAGGCAGCTGGCGAGCCTGACTGCTGCCAAGAACCGAATGCTGATGCGAGTCTGCCAGAATGTAGCATGGAAGGAAAGACAGGTGAGCGGCAGAACACGGCCTTTGAAGAAGATCTGTTGGAGTCCGAGGATGTCATTGTGGAAGCCGACAATGTCGTCAACCCAAAGACGGTTGACATCCAAGAAAGCAAGGAGCGCCATGTAGACATGTATAGTGATGCTTCAGTCGTACACGGCAAGTATTGCACCCCATTTGTTCTTACTAAAGGGAGAACCACCCCTCAGTACAGTCCGGTTCGATCCTTTGGGCGGTGAGTGCAAGAGTTGGCTCCAGGCAAGCTGGTCGGAGCTCGGGGACCACCTGGAGAACGAACTCTTCTGCCGCCGTGGCGAGGGCCGCTGGGCCCTGCGTCCTGCTTTCGATCCCCCGCAACCTACGGCCCCCATTCCCCGTTTTCCTATGTGGATACTTGGGGGTCTTGCGGCTCTCCCTGCGGGGTTGAGAATGCACGTTGGTTCCCCTTTCGATATATCTTCTGAAAAGGTCTTGGTTTTGAGCCTGTTTCGTCACATTCGTAAGTCTTACCTGGAATGGCCCTGCCACGGAGCCTGGCAACGCACATTGACATGTTTGTTGTGGACAACTTAGCTCCCGCTCACCAAACCACCGCTACGAAGTGCGCATTCCAATCTCCAACGTCAGGCGGCGCACCAAAAATGACCATGATTCACTTCGCACCAGTTAGGTGTGACAAATCCATGGCAACTGCTGCCCGGCATATATTTTGTCCACCACAATCGGGGCTTGCTCCAGTCCACTGTTTGGAAACCCCCAAACAGGGCGATCGCTTTTTGCTGGAAACTACTCCAGCTGAGAAGTGGCAGCTCCAAAAGTGGCGATCGTGAAATCCAACTTTTGTAACTCAAGCAGATTATCGCTTTTGCAGACCAAGCAGGGTTTCTGACCCTACCGAACCTACCTTAAGACAGCGGTGATAAACTGTTACAGATGTACCGCCCCAGCAAAACTCCCAACCTCAAGCAGTTAATCGTAGTGAAACTATTAACACAGCCATCACAGCCGTCAACCCCGCAGTCCGAGGCCATCCCTACGTGCCGGGTTGCCCCTGGTGCGAGCGCCGCGAGCCGGAAGCGCCTGAAGCTCCAATACCGCCGCCGATGCCGCCAATACGCAAGGCGACCGGCTGCAGTGAACGCAAAGAGGGCATGAGCCAGGAGCTAAGGGGATAGGACACCACCAACAAATCGGTCTTCGTCTTTTTGGTTTGTCTTGAAACTACCTAAAGATCTTGTTGTTGAAGTGTTTGTCTTTTTGGTTTGTTATGAAACAGCCTAAAAGATGGGATATGATATGATGGTATGAAACCACCAACAGATTGTGTGGGTGTGTGTCGTTAAAAGGTTGTTTGCCTTGAAACTACCTCAAAGAGGCAACTCCCTCAACCAGCAATAGTTATTGAAGTCCAGGGTCTAGGGAAAGAGGGGAATTTGAATCCAGCTTCCAGGGTCTAAAATGTAATTACCCGGAGTTGGACTTCCGCGGCGTCCATGCAGCTATCACAGCAGGGAACACCCAGCTTCAAGAGGAAGACAAACTGGATATGTTTTTTTTTTCTCCTTGGTTTGAAGCGACACCAAAAGGACAACTGACACCAGTTTTGAGTGTCTCTGTATTTTGACACATGCTAGTACTCAACCAGGATCGGGTCATGTATGCCAGGAGCTGAAGCGCGCGGCAGAGAGCATTTGCAGGCATGGGACCATGAAGACCTTGTGCTCAGAAGGCAGAGACGGGGATTAGCAGTTTGGGTGGCCGGCCTTTGGAGGTTTGGGATTTGGCTGCAAGTGAGCATCCGTGGCCAAAATTCAAGGGGCTCTTTTTCATCAGGGCGTGCGAGAGGGAAACGACCTATGTGTAGGGTTCCACGATTGGGGTAGCCCAGGTTTTGTGCTGAGAGGTTCCCACCAGATTTGGTGCTTGGTTGGCTTGGGACATGTATTTTAAACTAAGAGATCAGTTGGGGCGGTTTGAAGAGGAAACCAGCCATCTTAGAGATGGGAGACGTTTGGGTACGTTGATCCAGATTCTGTGAGCACAGATGATTCCTCTTGACTCTGTGAGTGGTTTGGGGAAGTTTGGACACAACCCATGTGAGACTCTTGGTTTCCCCGCCGAAACCCGGATGTTGACCAACTGTCCATGAGCAACGTTCATTATTTCCTGTCGCTCACTGCATGAGATGACATCAGACTCAGCAAAGCGCCAGCATTCTATTGCGGGAGTTACCTGCCATCCTGTGTCATGCGGTGACATGTTTTCCTCCCGGCTTTGTCCATCCCCACATACTGACTGCCCACTTCGTCCACTGAGACATTTGTCGAGTCTTCTCATGCAGGCCACAAGAAGTTCTGGAGGCCCAGGCGCGAAAGTGGCGAAAGTTGCGAAAGTTGCGAACGCGGCCTCTGCCACATTTGGTGCGCCAAATATGCACCTTGGAAACTGGGGACCATGGAAAATATTGAGCATGGACGAAATCTGTTCGCACCACTTTGAAACATGGGACACCATTGTTGCTTGGCTTTTTCAGGGGAATCATCAGGGCGGCTTCGGTGGTGCAGGATTTGTTCCAGACACAGAATGTAGGGCTCAACAAATTGCCGGGTCTTTCGCCAGCTGCGAATGAATTGCTACATGGGTGGTTTTTCCAATTGTGCGGGAATCATAAATTGGTGTTCCCAAAAATGGGCGTCCACTAACTATTGCCCATTCAAAATGGTGCTTGGGGTAAAACGGTTCACCATGATGTAGGTCCTTTACTTGGGGATCGTTTATTTCCGGTTTGCGAATTGATGAAACTTGTGCAGATAACAATTTCTTGGTTTTCCTATGTTTTCCTTTAGATATCCTTAGATTTCGAAAGGGGTGGTCTCGTCCATGTGAAAAGAAGCGTGATGTCAGTTTCCCCTTCAAATGGTTTGTTTTTGCGCATCAACCCAAAAGTGAATTCACTACACTTCTTGGGGGTGATTTCCCCATTCTTTGCAACCATCGCTCTTTTCGGAAAGAAAGATGCCTGGAAAGAATGGGGAAGGTACCCTAGAACAATGGGTTTCCCTTGGATTTGTTCGGGTGTCCCTTCCGACCCCCCACGCCTCCCAGCTCGAGCTTGCGCCCGCAGGCGCCGCGCAGCCTGGAGGAGCTCCGAAACCGATGCCCCTCCCGACGGCTGGGACCCAGGCGGCTTTTCCAACGAAAGTTTGAAAGCGCGGTGGATCGGCGACGACTCGGTACCTTTGGGTCGGTGGTTTGGTTGTGCGGTTGGTCGCCGGCTTTTGTTGTGCCTAGACTCTCCATGACCCTTTACAAACGGGGTCATTACCCGAAGGAAAGGGGTCATGGCCCAATTTTTAAAGGGTCATGGAGACTCTAGGTAGTTGCGAGCTACTGGAGGTGTTGCACTCACGTTGCGTCGGCTGACGCAACCAGACGTGTTCCTTGTAGATTTTGAGGGACGGTCTCTTGGGTTGCCCAGTATATAAACCAAATCGATGGCCAGCTAGGCAATGAGTGGGCACTCTTGCTTTCCTTCTCCAGGGTTGCACAATTCCTGCCCTAGTGGGGGGAAAGCTTGGCGCAAGGTCTATGTGGCAGGGAGTTTCAAGTGCAAAGGCTCCCCCAATGAAAGCTCATGCGATATGGGTTCCGTCCAATTAAAGCTCATACGATATGTTGTTTTTTTCAGGGTGCCTGACCATGACGCACTGACAACCCCGCCAGTTCGGTGGGTATGGGTCAAAATTAACCCACCAGAAAAACCGCAGAATTTAGGCTCTGGTTCCATTTACCAGGGCAAGCCATTTTGGAGTTACCCTATTTTTGACCCGCCAGTTCGGTGGTTTGCTCCACGTCGGAGGCACCTTTGTCCGGATCTCTGCTACTTCCGAGAGTTCGAGCCGGCGCGGCAGCTGCGCGTGCTGCAGGCTGGGGCCGTGGCTGGTGGACGTAATTGGCTCATGTCCGTTGCTTCCTTGTTTTTGGCTGTGGGTCAAGAATGCGCACCCAAAATGGCTTGCCCTGATAAATGGAACCAAAGACTAAAACCTGCGGTTTTCTGGTGGGTTTATTTTGACCCATACCCATTTGGCAAAGTGCCCTACAAGAACGGCACTGTGCGCAACTGCGTTGTTCACCCAACAAGTAGACACTAGATGGAAAGAACGCCAACTGGTTTGAGAAGGGTGGGGCAACAGGTGGGAGGCAAATTCATAAACTATAATGAGCCAATCTGGAGCTTAAAGTGCGTTTATGGTGTGTGTGTGTGTGTAAAATTTGTGCCATTGTGTAGCTGACGCGCAAGGGAACGGACGGGGAGAGTGACCGATGCTTTTCGTCTATAGGACCGTGCCGAAGCCGCGGGCCTGGCGCGGCCCAACGCAACCGCTAGGCGAGCCTCAACTCGCTTGAGGGTCTTTGGGCGGCGAGTTCCGATTTGTACTTTGGTAAATTTTGCCAAGGGATGTTGGTTGGCTTTTTGCCAACAAATGGGTTTTCCATTAAACCACTAGCTAAACTTTTAGCAGGGGAGCAGAAAGCAAGCGAGGGTAGATCTGTGTTCCAAACCACTGCCCCCAGGAAATGATGTGCGCACACGGACAGACAGACAGATAGGCAGACAGACACACATACATGGGCTTGATATACTATATGAGTCCTTTGGGGCAGTGGTTTGGGGTGGGCGTGATGAAAACCTTGTACCTGACATGGTGAAGGTTGCAGATTCTGAATTGATTGCTGTGAGGATGATTCTCGCGTCAAAGGTGAACTCATATTGTTCTGCCATCATCGATGGCAGCTGTATCCAATGGTGGCAAACTTTGTTAATAACTTGCTTACTATGCCCAACATATCCCAAGTTAGTTCAAAAAGGGAGCAGGGTCGGGGGAGCAGCGAGATGAGTGAGCACTTGAAGCTTGTTGCTCGCTTTGTCAGCAGGGCCCCCACCGCAGTCATGTTTTGCAGGCTGGCATTCAGCCAACGTCCGCCGTACTGGTGTGCCCGAAGCCTGAGTTTCCGATTGTTTTGCCACCTTGTCGGGTGGATTTGAAGGGAAGCCAACGGGAAAAGCACAACGAGCGCGCATTTTTCTTGGGGCGTCCCGATTTTAAGACGGCAAGGGATTTCAGGCATGCGAAGACACTGACACGGGCACGTGACACTAGACACGCCGGAATTGTCTTAGACAGTCCACTTGAAACTCGATGGCGAAGTTGTTGTGACAGCTTGAGTTTGATGTCATACCACCTGGGGGAAGCATCCAGACACGTGCGTGGAAGCTCAGCCCTTAAGACTATGAAACTTGAAATCGTGTTTTGTTTATTTAGCGAGGCAGACGGGCATGTTCGCATGAGGTTCTGGAGAGTCCCGAAATCTGGAATAGGAGGGTGACGGTTTTGATCTTGATAAATCAGATGATGTGCTCTTTGTTTCAGGTGCTTAAAAGGGCGCATTTTAGTGCTGAGAGGAGGACTCCCATTTTGCCTTTTGGTACGATCTTTCACCTTTGCACCTTGTGGACACTGAGCGACTGTTTCCTACTATCAAACAATGAAATCTCTTGGGGGTCAAACACCAACTGATTTAAACATGTTTAGCTTGAAGCAGCCATTGATCACACAACCACCTTGCGGTTTTTGTTCAAGGGAAACCAGGGTCTGATTGTTCAAATCAAACTTTGCAAGCAATGCAACGTCCCAGGTGGTCTTTCACGACACCTCCGGGGCGGTGCTGGGTTCCCAACGCAGGGCGTGGCAGCTGCTGTCCGGATACTCAGTACTCAGACAGGACGCCAATGGGCGGGAGGGAATGGACCCCTTTCAGGAGGCAGTGAGAAAGGATCGTGGGGGTTTTGAGGGATTTTTGGTTTGTTTGATTTTTTTTCCCGGAACCATCACGGAGGGTTCTTCCATGCGGAGCCCTTGGACCAGCTTGCACAGAGCAACTTGCATAGAATCACTTGCGCAGCTCAACTTGCACAGACCTACCTGCGCAGACCAATTTGCTCAGAGTCATTTGCACAGAGTCAGGGGCACGGAGCCATTTGCACAGAGCGAAATTGCACAGGGTCGTCGGAAGCAAGCGCTGATGGTGGGCAAGATCCGGAAAGCACCCTTTGGAGATGTGTTCTTTCAAGTCCACCGAGCCAACTGTGTGTGTTTTTTTGTTGATGCCTGCTTTGGGCTGGACCTACCATTTGGAGGGCCGCAGACATAGCCAAAATCAGGGCCCTTGGGGCAAGTCTTGCTTGAAATGAACCAACCCGGCTTCAGTTTTGGGGATCTTGTCAATCCAAGTCCCACCAGGAAGCCGCAAGTTGTAGAGGTCCCTGTTTTGGGACACAGAGAAAAGCTTGAAGCCATGTTGCTTAATTCATGGGTTTCGGCACATCCTCTTCATCGGGCCCTCAACGCAGCTGGGGCGCTGGAAGGTTGGCTACGCTTTTCTTTTAAATATATCTGGCTTCGTTTGTTTAAACAACAAAGACATCATCCAGCTTGAGATCATCCAGCTTGAAAAAGGAAGCCGCTGGATGATTGTTCTTTTCCACAGCTTTGGAAAGGTTGTCGAAACTTTGTTGTCAGGAAAGCGGCTCTTGGTGTTAAGTGGTTGGGTTTTGTTCGGCGCTGTTGCTTTCTTGTTCCAGCAGCGTTTCCTTGATTCTTTCCCGTGGCACATTTGTCCGCTTAAATTGTGGCACTGAGGACACCACTGACACCACCCTGCATCCCCAGTCACCAGTTGTCACACTAAACTGAGTTCTGGAAGCCGTTTTGGATGCTGTGGATCCACCCCTGTAAGGTAGGTACGTAGTCAAAGAGTACTGAGGAAGGGCCAGAAAGAGGTGGATTTCAGAAAAGACGCATCCAAACGCGACACGTGCCAAGGTCCCAGCAATCAGGGCACCTGGAGACGGACAGCACTTGGCGTCTCGAGGTTGTGGATGGGGCGTGGGAGCCAAGCGCCTGTGGGCTGTGTCAAAGCACTTTGCATATTTTTGGTTGCCGTGCGCAATGACCTTTGATTCGATCTGTTGACCTTCTGAAAACCGAGCTTCCCACTAAGTCATGAGGCATTTGAGTTGGTTGCAGACCCACTACAGCAAGCCCCTGCCCAACCCACATGACGAGGGAAGTAGTCGCTTGCTTAGCTTGCCCAGAATATTCCTATGCGCACCATGGATGGGACTGGGCAGGAGTTTCATGGTTTCCGAGACCTAACGGGCACTTGCATCGCCATGCTCGAACCCCATCGCCTCAGGGGCAGGTGCAGCCCATGTCCATGGACGCACAGCATCACAGGAAAATCGAGCCATGGAGGGTTCTCCAACGCAAAAATGTTTGCGCCGCTGTACCAAACTATTGTTGGATATTTGCTCTTGCAGCAAAAATACATGACAGTTCATAGGGCTGCGTAAAAACCACCTCCTCTGGTGGTTTTGAACATCAATTTCTGGTTGCCAATTTTGAATTCAGTCCCTTTTCTTTGGATGTGTGTACTGAAAGGTGACGAATATGGTGACCCCTCGCCCAGAGCGACGCACAGCGTGTGGAATCTCCATACAAGCTAGCCAGGCCCTAACTTCTAACATCTCCCTCCCATGTCAAACCTGCCCAGCCCGGGCCTCGTGTTTCGGCGTGCCATGGTGCTGGGAGTCAATCTTTCTGCCCGGCGACGTCCAGAAAGCTCAGGGCGACTTGAGCTCCGCCCAAAGCGCTGGGGACCTTTGGCCTTCGGATCATGTGAGTTGAAAGCCCTCAAGGCAGTGACCGCAGGTGACATATCCGCCTTCCATGCAGCCGTTGCATGCCTTCAGAATGCCTTAATGCATACATCCTTGCGCCAATACGGAGCTTTCCATTGCTCACTTCCCAGAAGCTACATGTCCGCCTTCCATGCAGCTGTTTCGGCTTGGTGGCGGTGTTTTTGTTGCCAAGGTTACTTATAATAAATGCTCCCCGCTGTTGGTAGTTTGAAACACCCCCTCGTGGGTCAATTTTGAGTGAGTTCCCTTTTGGTAGGGTGACGTTCAAGGGGAGCTAGAATATGGATATATATATATAGTTATTTATACATACATGTATGTGTCTATATATATAGTTATTTATACATACATGTATGTATATATATATATACATTTTAATATGTATCAACAGTGTCAATATATATATATATATATATGTGGCCGGTGCTGCTACGCGAGCAATGTGATGGCCAAGCTGCACAGTGCACACCGGAGAGCCAGACGACCGTCGGAAAGCAGAAGCTCTCGCAATGGCCACTCTGCTGTAGGAAGGATTTGGGGTTGCCAGGCGGCCTGTTTGCTTGTGACGGTCTTTGTAGATCGATTGTGTGTGTTGTGAGGGAAGGCAGCCTTTCCAAAAGAGAAGTCCCAATTTGAAGCCTGGGGCACAAGGCAGCACCGCTATTGAAAGCCTTGCTTTCCGTTTCCAGCTCTTGTGAAGCTGCTTGCTGCGGGATGTACTTTGACGACACGAGCTTTCGTGCACGGACTTTGCCACTTATTTGTGTCTGTCGCTTTCAGCCCAAGCTCCCTCGCGTTCGATTCGACGGCTAGGCGAGATGCCTTGGCCACGCGTCTGGCCCCGGACGCCTTGGCCAATGCCCAGGCGCACGCCTTGGCGAAGGCTAGGCGCTGGTCTGCGGCGCTGAAAATCGAACTCGGCAGCGGCAGCGCGGCCAATGCGGTGATGAGCAGCTGCGCCAAATCGAGGCAGTGCCCAGGATGCGATGTGGGTACGGGTCAAAATAAAACCACCAGGGGACCGCAGGTTTTAGTCTTTGGTTCCATGTACCAGGGTTCCATTTTGGACCGATTTTGGATTGGCAGAGTTGCTGATCTTTGATTTCTGTGACGCTCATGGGCCCCAACACGTGGGTGCGGCTCAAAATTAACCAGGAGGGGCAAACCGCAGGTTTTGGTCCATGAAGTGCCAGGGTTCCATTTTGGGTACGCATTTTTGACCCATAGCCATGTTTTGGGATGGATCCAATTGGCCGATGGTTGGTTGGGGGGGAAGTTATAAACCGAAAGCCTGCTGGCCAAGGAGGTGGTCAGATGAGAGTGTCCCAGAATTGAGGACCCCTTTGACTGGTAATTTGTTGTTGTTGGTACTGATCCATGACGTACACTAAACGCAACAAAATGTGAGTCATGATCATTTAGGTCCAGAAAAGAGCAGCCCAGCGTGAGGATCATTGCACGTTTGGCAGTGGGATAAGGCATGGTTCCTTTTGAGGCCACGTTGTCAGGCCAAGAGGCGGCAACTGCAATTCACGTGATCCTTTCCGACTCAAGATCAGGTGAGTCAGAATCAAGACCTGGTACCAACGGTGTCTGCCCAAGCCATGTAAAGAGTCAGGAAGGACTGTCAACTAAGCACACACCCTCACCCCCATTTCTAGTGTGGGTGCACCCTAACCATCAACTATCCTGCCTAGTTTCGATTGTTCCAGGGGTAGCTTCTCCATTTTTCCAAGGACCCTCCTTTCCGGATTCAGCCGCCAAAAGGCGAGGTGCGGGAATTTTCTTTGGTAGGTTCAGAAAGAAATGGTCCGCCCCCGAGGTGTCGATGCTTTTTCTCCCACGGGTTGCAACTGGGAATTGACCAGGCGTCCGCTAGATTTGGGGATGTACTGGGAAACCATCCTTTGGATGGAAAGGAAGGGCGAACCCGATTTGTTCATCGCTCATTATACTCCATGGCTTTGCTTGCGAACAAGGATCGAGTTTTTGGACTTCGCGGAAAGAGCAAAACATGGTTGAGCCATCAGCGGAAGACTTGCGGCTCAGGTGGACGGAGGCCATGGCCATCATGGCTGAGCTCTCCGCGACGCGCGCCGCGAGTCGAATCAGCTTCGGCTCGGCCATCAGCTGCGCAGCCAAGGAGTCGCACTGGAGGCTGGGCCGGGCGTCATACTACTTGGCCCCTTAGAATTCACATTTGGAGGATTTCCCTAGCCACGTTGGCGGGGTGTTTTTTTTGTCCACCAAAAGCGATCCCAGCGGAAAAGATACCGAGTACTTCGCGTTTTCTCCAACAGGATTACTTCCATCATTTAATTTGACACTTTCTTGGCTGAAGCTGACACCGGACCTAGTGTGTTCTGTTGTCGCACCTGTATTTCTGTGGCGTCTATTTTGTATGGTTGTTGTTGGTTGGACCAGTAGCCGGCCGAAGGTGTAGGTTTGTTGGGGGAAGAATCCGCCAGAAGCTTCCGAGGTTCGTGCGATGCGTCTGAGGCGGGCCTTGCACTTGTTCGATGCGCTTCAGGAGAGGAACTTGCAGGCAAATGTGGTGATCTTCGGCGCCACCATCGCTGCCTGCGAAGGGAAGTGGCGGCACGCAGCACCTCGGCATTTCGAACATGGAGATAGCCGGTTTGGAAGATGTTTTGGATCATGCATACTGTGTACTCTCTGGGACTACAGTATAATAAATAATATATATATATACACATACATATATATATATATGATATTTTGCATATGGCAGGTAGCTTTGCTGGCCCTTGACGTGTGAATTGTGTTCTGCCTTCGTCGGGCTCATGCAGAGGCAGAACACCTCAAGATAGTTTTTGCCATGGTCCTTTGGCAGCGCACAGGTGGAGTTGTTGGCAGCCGTGCGACGAGACAACCTGGAAGCAAACGTGATTGCCAGCGGTGCTGCTCTCAACGCTTGCGCCAAAGATGCGCAGTGGCAGCAGAGTGTGCAGTGGCTTTGCTATTACTTGGTGTGTGTGTGAGTGTGAGTTAGTGAATATGTGTGTGTGTGTGGAACTGGGGGGGGGGGGGGGGGGCTTGTTTTTGGTGGTATACAGTAGCCCGACTGACTCAGAAGCCTTCAACACAATGCCCATGATGGTGGCTGCACACGTTTTCGGAGTTGGTAGGATTTCCGCCAACTGCTGGTCAAGCGCTCAAACATATAATCGATAGCGAGGCACGTTTCCTCAATCAAGTGATGCTGAGCACAATCCACGACGTCTCGGATGCCAATGCAGGAATGACCGCATCTCTCCGGAGGGGTCAAGGGAGTGCTAATGAATGCCATGCCGATCCTTCTAATGATTTTCACGGCGTGTTGCCTTCCAATGAACACAATGAGAGGAGCAGCAATTCTGTTGGACAATGAAGCCTGCGAGAGTCAGGCAACTGAACAATAAAGCAGCCTGCGCTACCTTTTTGTGATCCTGCCTGTCGTAAATGGGCTTAGGTCCTAGGTTGCGCTTATGCTTCAGGGCTGGTGTTCAGGCAACAGGGGCGGCTACTCCGCCGCTCCGCCCTTTCACCAAGGATGCTGACCAGCATCGCCAGAAGTCTACAAGCGAATGTCCCGGTGTACACTGCAGCCATTGGCTCCTGCAGGGACCAATGGCAGGAGGCGGGCAGAGAATAGGAGCTCAGGGCTGGAAAACCCCTGGTAGGTGGTCCAATTCCGAGGGAATCCTTCAGTCACCAGGTTGACTAACATGATTTCGTGTTTTGGCCTGGGAAGACTGGCAATCGGAATCGTCCTTCACCTTGCCTTGTAAGTATCTCCACAAGAAAAATAAGAACCACTTGCTCTCGTAGTTGGACCACGCGCCATAGACGGCCGTGTATTTTCGTTGATTTTTCAGCCGGC
Organism: Effrenium voratum; assembly: GCA_963377175.1. Taxonomy (NCBI): domain Eukaryota; class Dinophyceae; order Suessiales; family Symbiodiniaceae; genus Effrenium; species Effrenium voratum. The sequence continues at coordinate 1,087,209 of CAUJNA010003538.1, read as the reverse complement.
GGGGGGGGGGGGGGGGGATCTCGGACTCGTCCACAGCGTTCATGTTTGTCTTCAGTGTTGGTTCAAATGTACCTTTCCGAGGACGCTCGTCTCGCCTTAGGTCTCGTCCTGATCTTGCGCTGTGCTGGCTCGTCCCCTCTTTTCTGCTGCCACCCAATCCTGGATCTTTTTTTTGCTGTGTGCCTGGACTCTCTCTTTGACGTAGCGACGCAAACCCCGGACCCGTGTTTGTCGCTCGTGGCAGAGATAGTCTTGCTGCCTCATCGGTTTCCACTGGCCTTTGACTCTCTTGGCCTTTGCTTGCCTGTGCTTTGGTCTGCTTATTGCCCCGTCCTGAGGCGTTCTGCGTGTTTTCCGCCCTCTCGCTTAGTCTCGCTGGCGTCCAGTTGCAAGGGGTGACACATCAGATGGTTGTCGCAAGATGGTGGTCGCATCAGTATGCAGAATTGATATATTTTGATGAATCGACAACATTTTGTGAAATCGGCAGTTAGTTTGCGGGATTCCGTGAAAGCATGTTGAAGTTGCAATTCTATTGGTGGAAGCACTGGTTTTGCTAATTCCCACTGGAATTGCAAGCACAGAGATTGAAGCAACACAGATGCATGAAAAACCATAGGAATATGAATGTGTTTGACCGCTTCGCTGCTGCGAGCATGACCAAAAACCCACGGCCATCTATGGCGCGTGGACCTAGTTCTCGTAGTTGGATGCCCAACTCCAGCCAGGCTCTGGCGCTGTTCCGGGAGATGGGAACGCAGCGCCTGCAGCCCAACGCCATGGCCTGCAGCACCGCGATTCGTTGCTGCGCCTGGGAGTGAGAAGAGTTCTGGGACGCACCTCTCACCAAGGGCCAAAGCGAATCAACCTGGTTTCCCTGATGCCCAAAAGGTTCCAACGGGTTGCCTTTCATGTCATTCAGTGGGTGCAATCCTCCCACATGGCACCATACCTCTGACAGAGGGTCAAATGTTGTCTTCCAGCTACCCTCCCGTATAGATTGTGAAAAGAACGCAAAATTGCATGAGCCTCCTAGTGTTTCTTAGTTTTGCTTTTTTCGCCTTCTGGGAGGACCTCTCGAATGGCGTCATGGCACATAGGGTTCACCAAACCTGGATTGTAATCTGAAGAATGCCCATAGTTGGGGGCTACAGCTGAGGTAAACAGTTGGGCACCAGACCATGGTGACTCAGCATCTTGCAGCGCTGGCTCAAGACATTTCCCCGCACGTGCACGTATTCCAGAAAATGCGTGCGCGCAGCAAGGGTGTTTGTTGCATCGGTGCAAAGGGTAGAGATGATGAGCGGCATTGCTGATCCTTTTGGATTAACCTCGCTTCATGTGGTGGCGCATTTCGTTGCCAGCACTCTGCAGTGCCAGATTGCACAGCCTGGACTTTGGCCTGACGCTTGATAGGCTTGCCGGTCAATGGCCTGCCCAACTGTTTGATAAGTTCACCTTCCAACTGTTTGATAAGTTCACCTACCGAGTGCAAGCTTTGTGCTTCTGGCCAACGGGGGGCGCGTGAGAGCAAGGGAAGTTTGCGTTAGCAAGTAGATGAGTAGTCGCTTGCCCGCGCACAAGCGAGTCACAGGTCAGTGACTGCAGATGCGCCATGTGCCGCTTGCAAGCTCTCTTGCAAATCGCACCTAGCCTATCGTGAGTCGAGCATGTTGATACTGCTGTGCCCGCGCCCAGAAGCATTGAGGCGTGCACCACGCACTCTGACCCCGTCGTGGAGGATGAAAAATTTCTTAGAGAGCAAGCGTGCTTTCGCGCCCCTGTTTGGTCGCTCTGAGACCAATAATGTTTCACAGCAACAGTTCGTATCCTGCGGTTTGCATGCTTCTTTCAGAAAGCCTTGCGGACAGGGTGAGCTTGCAAGCTTCTCACACCCAGCGCAGTCGGGCATTTGCGTTGTGGAGGAGGCGCAGTTGAACCCGAGAGCGCGTGCCTGTGCCTGAATGCACACGCCAAAGCTTTCGCGCAGTGCTGCAACATGCTGCAACCAGATGGCCTAGACGAGCGGCATTAGCTCGCGGCCTTTGACTCGGCTTCAGAATTTGCATAATTTATCTCAAGCTTGCTGTGGCTCTGAGCCTACAGCTTCGGCACAGCGGCTTGAATGCCTGTCCAGGACTCAGATAATTTGAAGAGCTTCTTGTGAACTTGTAGTGGGCCACTGGCGCAGTCAGGCATTTGCGTCATAGAAGATCAGTTGCCGCAGTTCGCGAGTGCCGGTGGCTGAATACACATGAGTACGCGTCAGCTCATTTCGCGGGTGCAGAGCCTTTTTTTGCTCAAGGATGGAGCGGGTTGACTCAGAAGGAGCGGCAGTTGTTGTCTACAAGCTTGTGGCCGACTCAGCCTCAAATCTTGGCGTGTAGCAGCGCAGAGCTGTCCTTTTCCTGTGCGCCGTGGGGCAAGCTTCGGCGTAGGACCTGTTTACTAAAGCAAACAAGCACGACGGGGTAGTTGCATTTCGTGTCAACGTCGTCAGCTATGACTTGGATTCAAGCTAAGTCGTGGTAAGACAACTGGCACTAAAGGTTTGCGTTGCTGAGACTGAACAGCCGATATTCGGAGTTCAGAACCCCGAAGCCGAGTTCTCAAGTCATAAATCGTGTTGCTGTTTTGCGCCTAAAGAATTGCTGGGGTTCAAAGCAACTATTCCAATTTGCAGTGCCCTGCCCGTGTTCTCGATATTTCAGGCGCACTTTTCCGGTTGTACTTAGCATCATGGGCCCTGCCTGCCATGAATGTGTGTTTGGCCTGAGCAAGCAATAGGCTCAGAAGAACAGCAGGGCTGCCAGAAACAACATGAAAGCATTAAGGAAAGCCCCGCGTAGCTTCGTGGAAGACGGGCAAATGCTACGCAGGGCGCACGCTCTTGGCACCCGCAAGCCCGAAAACCAGACGGGCGCTTCATGGATCTTGTGACCCTTGCTTTCTGCCGGGTGCCTGGGGCTTTCACTCACCATATCCAAGGAGCTGAAACTGCCTTGACTCACAGTGCTTGCCTGTTGGGCCCAGCATGAACTCGTGGAAAATGCTTCGGGCACATGCTAACGCCTTGCCGCCCGCAAGTCCGAAGCTTGTGACCACGTGGGTGCTCTAGCACTTGCATCATGGAAGATGAGCGCTTGCTTTTGAAAGTAAGCCTGTGGCGCTGAAGTGCCGGCTACTTGCTCCACGTTTCAAAGAGCGTCTGTCATGAGTTGCGAATGAGCAAAGAGCGCAGCGCCCCGGCCGATGCCGTGGCCGATCCCTCGAAACCCCGGCTTCGAGCCAGCCTCAAGTTCCGGACGGCTGTGCTAAACTCAGCGTGACTCACCGGGTGCTTTTTCAGCGCGTGTTCAGAAATTGGAATGACCGTCAAGGGTTGAAGTGCAACGATTAGCTCCTGACCACCCGTGCGGTCATGCGCGTGCGCCGTGGAACGTGAGTGGCTGCTTCGATGGTTGATGCATGGATGTGTTTCGGCACCTGCGGACAGTTTCGTGAAGCTTGAGTGGGCTGTCCCAGTGCCCAAGTGAGCCCAGCCCTTGCAAGAACTTAGCCTCAACCCCTGGATCGCTCTGGCTTTCTTGGCTGCTGGGCCCGACCTGCATTTTACCTTGTTGGGCACGATTGTTTGACCAAACACTGAGCCTTTGCAGGGGACAAAGGCCAACCGAGCTTTGGCTCTTTTGAACTTAGTGTATTTGACCACCATGGGCTGCCTGAGCGCTTGCAGGGCTCAGTCTGAACTTGCCAGCATTCGGCGACACATGCGGACAGAAGCTTCCGCCAAGGAGCATATACAGGCGCTGCCGAGTGTGCCGGCCGGCGCAAGGAGCTTGCCCCGGCTTGGCCAGTGCCTCTGGTCTGAGCCGCAGAGGCCGCTTGCAGAACTGAAGACGCAACCAGTAGCTTTTGACCAGCTTGCGTTGGCGCTTGCGTCATGGAAGATGGGCGATTGCTTTGGAGAATGAGTGGGCTGTGGCGACCAAATGCAGGCTCCTCGGGCGTCTAAGTCAAAGGACGTGTGTCAAAGCGCGAGTCTTTCATGAGTTATGACAGGAGTCACACGCTCCCAGCCCTGGCGTTGGTGAACCCCGGCTTCGACTCGGACTCAACTTTGCAGCAAGCTGGCTTTGGCTGTGCTAAACTCAGCTTGACTCCGCGGGCACTGCCACGGTTAAGGCGCAATGATTAGCTTCTGACCACCCGTGCGATCATCCATGTGCAGCATGCAACGTGCGTGGCTGCTTTGGAGCTTGGGCCCCAAGATGTGTATCAAAACGCATTTGCCAGCCGACTGCCGTATTGCGAGTGCTGGATCTTGCATCTGGGAGTTCATAGCTCCAGCTTCAACTCGTCCTCAGCTGCTGCCCCGAGCTTGCGCCAGCTGTGATAAACTCAGTGGCCCCAGCTTCCTGCCTGTTGCCAGCGTTGACTTCTCTCTTCTGGCCGCCCACGTGCTCTGGCGCTTGCGCCGTGGAAGATGAGCGATTGCCTTAGGGAGTAGGTGTGCAGTGGTGCACGAGTTGCCGGTGAGCAAAACGCAGGAGCGCCCAGACACTTCCAGCCGGATGCCCTATTGCGAGCGAGCGCAGGCTCTCGCGTCTGTGAGTACGTGGCCACAAACTCGTTCCCGGAGCTGGCTTAGGCTTTGCTTAACTCAGCGTGACTCGCAGCGCGTGTCTGTAAATTGGCATGATTGTCGGGGTTGAAGCGCAATGATTAGCTGCTGACCACCCGTGCGGTCATGCGCGTGCGCTGTGGAACGTGAGTGACTGCTTTGAAGTCGGCGTGCTTTGGTACTTGCGCGCAGGCGGTGAGTTTCGTGACGCGAGGGCAGGCCGTGACTGCCCAGGAGCCCAAGTGCGGCCAGCCGTTAGCTTTATAGCGGTGCCCGGCTCTTGCGTCAGCAAGTTTGCCGCCCGGCTTGGACAGAGCTCAACTAGCTAGCTTTCTTAAAGATTCTTGGATGCTTTTTTGGTCCAACCTTTACCCTGTTACCTTCTGGAAGAATGCTTGTCTTCCCACTCGCACGCGTGTTGTTGCAAGCCAATAGCCAACAGTCTGCCGCGTTTGTGGGCCTCAGGAGCTCAAGATGAAGTGGTAGGCACTTGCAAGGAATACAGACAGACAAGCGTGCATGCGCGTGCCGCGCTCGAATTCCAGAAGTGTGCCGACACGCCTGTGTCGGCTCACGTGGTGGGTTTGTTTGCTCAGGCTGACACGGACAGCCAAACCAGAAGGCAGCCGCCACTTTGCTTGGCTTAGCCCCCACGCTTGACACCCTTTGCTTGCGTGCTCGCACGTGCACGTTTGTCTTGGCCCTGGAGGATCGCGGTGTGGGACGGACGACGGACCCGTGCGCAAGTCACGGCGCGTACTGGGTGCTTCTACACCTTGGAACCAGGTGTGCTCACATTGCTGCAAGCATTGCGGAAATCGAAGCCAACCCAGGCTGTTATTTGAGTGCATGGGCCTATCTGGGTTGCCCTTGCTCGGGGAAGGCGTGCTTGACAGCTGGCGCCCTTCTCATTTTTGTGCTGCCAGTCTGCCGCGGAGTACGGGCTGGTCCGGTTGCAGTGCCTAACTGTGCTCCACAATCCGTTTTGCGCTCAAGCGCCAGCCAGTCAGGCCTCCTTCGCAAGCACTTCTTTGGAGGTGGGAGTGCTTGCAGGAGCTGAAGCTGGCAGAACACTTCGGGCTGATGTGAGTCAAGACTTGTTCAACCTGTAATTGGTACAATCTGCAAGAATGATTGGCAAGAGAGACTTGCCACAGTGTTCGCCATGGCTGTGCAAGCAGTCCAGGATGGCGCACGCAGAAATCGCTGATCTGCCCAGATCTTGCGAACGCTGGCTGTGTCTGAAGTCAGCATGGCTCCGTGGCTACTGACTGGCTGATTGTCCACCAAATCCAGTTGCGTGTTTCGTGCCGCCAGCCGATGCAGATGCGCTCTCAGAAGAGCTGGCTCTTGCAACTCCAAGCGGGCCAGCCTCTCGTGCCGCAAGCTGCAGCCCAAAAAGTTGCTCAGGAGTTATATCTCGAAAGCCTAGTTCAACAGTTCCAGGGCGCATCAAAAAGAGCCCATGTGTCATCCAGAAGAAAGGAGTTACAGGATTAGGCTGACTGAAAGTTAATTCGAGGGGGATGATGCAGTGTGCAAGCGCGCGGATTGCTGCCGGATGATTCGGCCGAGGTCGTTGGCTGGGAGTTACGCCGTGTACGTGAACTTGGCCCAAACAAGCACATCCCTCCGATTCGGCTTTACACCCGAGCTTGAAAAGCAATGCCTTGCAGGCTAAACGTTGCTGAACGTCGTGTTCATGCTCGTTATATATTTGGCCCCTAAGAATCTTCGTTGTTGTTTCAAATAGAAGATAGCCGTTTTCAGGGTGTCCCCAAGCATTTTAAATAGAAAACACTGCAATTGCAAGTCGTAGCTGCGTAGCTCTTAAGCGTGCTTTGGGCCGGGAAATGGCAACTATCGCAAACCGGCGTAGACAGGAGGCGAACGCAACCCACCCACCTTGCCGTCTTTCCACTCTCCCTGCTTGCACTTGGTGATACTTGGTGGCTTGGACCACTTGTCTCCCGGTTTGTCCCCTTCTCCCGCCAATTGTCTCCCGGCTTGTCCCCCGGCGTGTCTCCCCACTTGTCTTTCCACTTATCCTCCCACTCATCGTCCCGCTTGTCTCCCTGCTTATAGTGGCTGACTCGGACCTTGTCACGGCTCGTCTCTCCACTTGTCTCTTAGCTTGTGCTTGCTCATTCGAACCTTGTCACGGCTTGTCTCCCGATCGCCTCCCTACTTGTTTCCACGCTTGTCTCCATGCTTGTCCTGCTTGTTCCTGGCGACTCGCACACTGACCTGGCACACACACGCACATGCACACTGCACAAACACCCACCCACCCACCTACCCACCCGCCCACCTACCTACCCGCCTACCTACCCACCCACCCACCCACCCACGCACCCACCCACCCACCCACCCACCCACCAACCCACCAACCCGCCCACCCACCCCTTCACACGCACGCACCACCCCCATACGCACGGACGGAAGCACGCACGCACGCACACGCACACGCTAGCACGCAAAGACGCCGGAAGAGATGTTCAAGGGCCAGGGCGAGTGTGTGTGTTTGTGTGTGTGGGTGTGGGTGTGGGTGTGGGTGTGGGTGTGGGTGTGGGTGTGGGTGCGCGTGCGCGTGCGCGTGCGCGTGCGCGTGCGCGTGCGCGTGCGCGTGCGCGTGCGCGTGCGCGTGCGCGTGCGCGTGCGCGTGTGCGTGTGCGTGTGCGTGCGCGTGCGCGTGCGCGTGCGCGTGCGCGTGCGCGTGCGCGTGTGCGCGTGTGCGTGTGCGTGTGCGTGCGCGTGCGCGTGTGCGTGTGCGTGTGCGTGTGCGTGTGCGTGTGCGTGTGCGTGTGTCACTGTGTGTGTGTCTGTGTGTGTGTCTGTGTGTGTGTCTGTGTGTGTGTGTGTGTGTCTGTGTGTGTGTGTCTGTGTGTGTGTGTGTCTGTGTGTGCGTGTGTGTCTGTGTGTGTGTGTCTGTGTGTCTGTGTGTCTGTGTGTGTGTGTCTGTGTGTGTGTCTGGTGTGTGTGTGTGTGTGTCTGTGTGTGTGTGTGTCTGTGTGTGTGGGTGCGTGCGTGCGTGCGTGCGTGCGTGCGTGCGTGCGTGCGTGCGTGCGTGCGTGCGTGCGTGGGTGAGTGCGTGCGTGCGTGCGTGCGTGCGTGCGTGCGTGCGTGCGTGCGTGCGTGCGTGCGTGCGTGCGTGCGTGCGTGCGTGCGTGCGTGCGTGCGTGCGTGCGTGCGTTGTGTGGCGTGCGTTGTGCGTGCGTGCGTGCGTGCGTGCGTGCGTGCGTGCGTGCGTGCGTGCGTGCGTGCGTGTGTGCGCGTGTGCGTGTGCACGTGTGCGTGTGCGTGTGCGTGTGCGTGTGCGTGTGCGTGTGCGTGTGCGTGTGCGTGTGCGTGTGCGTGTGCGTGTGCGTGTGTGTGTGTGTGTGTGTGTGTGTGTGTGTGTGTGTGTGTGTGTGTGTGTGTGTGTGTGTGTGTGTGTGTGTGTGTGTGTGTGTGTGTGTGTGTGTGTGTGTGTGTGTGTGTGTGTGTGTGTGTGTGTGTGTGTGTGTGTGTGTGTGTGTGTGTGTGTGTGTGTGTGTGTGTGTGTGTGTGTGTGTGTGTGTGTGGGTACGTGCGTGCGTGCGTGCGTGCGTGCGTGCGTGCGTGCGTGCGTGCGTGCGTGCGTGCGTGCGTGCGTGCGTGCGTGCGTGCGTGCGTGCGTGCGTGCGTGCGTGCGTGCGTGCCGTGCGTGCGTGCGTGCCGTGTCCGAGGCCGGGCTTGCCGAGGCAGAGGCAGAGCGAGGCGGGATACAGCAACCCCAAGGCAGGCAGAACTTGAGGTCAGGGCAGGGCAGAGCCAGATCACCATATCCCAAGAAAGGGAGCACAGCACCACAATGATGATGAGGAGTCGTTTGTGTGGTCCACCAAATACATTTCGGAGAGAATCCAATGTGTATTATCGGATGATTGGAGGAGATGGATTACCTGATGGATATATTGTTATATAATCTTTGTAAGCAGCCTACAAAATTTCCTTTGTACCACCAATCATGAGTATTGCTATGGTACAGAAGGGCCTTGAGCCAAATGGTTGCGGGCGATCAACATTGGTCAAAAACAGACACAAAAACAGACACAAATTTCTTTTGATCGCCGGCACTAGATATGAAATATCTTTGGCTTCTTGGCCTTTGGCCGTAGCCTTGGTTTATGCCGTAGCCATGTGTATATTACTTGTGACAGATAGTGGATATCTTGTCAATTGAAATACTGGATTCATCCTGTTTTCTGCGCGGATGAAATGTCTTGATTTGCAAAATGGACAACAGTCTGTACTGATTCTGTGAGATACCTAGATGTATCTAAAAGATGATGTACAACGCTATGTACATGCGGGACGGATGTGAAACTTTTGGTCTCTCACTGAATAGTCTTGTTGGCAGTGAGGATCAATTCGGTTGAAATTCGTAGTGCCGATTTCGGGTGTTCTCTCAGTCGAGCTTCAGAAAAACTTCTTTCCTTGGCGGATCACTCAGACCAAAGGAGGCTGAATGGATGCCAGAGGTGGCAGCTTCATCAGATAGTCAACGGTTCCACCGATAGCTGCTGTCGGATTGGCTGCCGTAGTCTCCGTAGTCGTGCCAGGTCGAGTCGCTGTAGTCCTTCCACTGCTTCTGATTGCCCCACTGCTGCTTGTTGTATTCCTTATACTCTTGCTGAGTCCAGGATTGCTTCTTCTTGAAGGACTCCTTGGATCGCTCAAAGTTTCGCTGCTTGGTGGCAGATCTGCTGCGGATGTAGACCATCAGCGGACTGTGTGAATCGGAATCTTGAGAGCCATTCATGAACATCTCGTTGTTCACGTGCTTGAAACAGAGTCGAAAATGGCAGTCGTAGGATCGTTCCGCATGGTGTCCAGTTGATCATCTTTCATTGCGTCCATCTCTTCCTTCCGGAAATCCTGCTGGATGTTTGTCTTGCCCCATCCAAATACGAAAGTCATCATGACATCTGGGAATGTTCGATCAATCCCGGATCCAGTCTTCATGTAGAGTTCGCGGACTTGTTGGCGTCTCCGGTGATCGCATCGCATTGATACAATGTCACGAGCGGCATGATTTCGGTTTGAAAATCGTCCCGCGCTGCTCCATGGCTGATTGATGGATCGATGTGAAAAACTCCAATGGTAGCATATGGGAGGTCTGCCCTCGTCACATGGCGGCTGTCGAATTCGAGGAGTGAATCATTGGATGACTTTGGAAAGACGCCACGAAATTCATCACTTTGCTCGATGTGGATGACGACAATTTCCTTGTTGCGCCCATGTCCTTGGACAAGTGTGCGTGGCGGCAACCTCGGTCCAATGTATTTCTTGGATTCCCTGAACATGGATGTTCCTGTGGTTGCCAGGCAGTCATAGGTCGGGATGTCGTAATGGGAGCGCAGCGCCTGCAGCCCAACGCCATGGCCTACAGCACCGCGATTCGTTGCTGCGCCTGGAAGTGAGAAGAGTTCTGGGACGCACCTCTCACCAAGGGCCAAAGCGAATCAACCTGGTTTCCCTGATGTCCAAAGGTTCCAACGGGTTGCCTTTCATGTCATTAGGTCAGTGGGTGCAATCCTCCCACATGGCACCATACCTCTGACAGAGGGTCAAATGTTGTCTTCCAGCTACCCTCCCGTATAGATTGTGAAAAGAACGCAAAATTGCATGAGCCTCCTAGTGTTTCTTAGTTTTGGGAGGACCTCTCGAATGGCGTCATGGCACATAGGGTTCACCAAACCTGGATCGTAATCTGAAGAATGCCCATAGTTGGTAGGTAAACAGTTGGGCACCAGACCATGGTGACTCAGCATCTTGCAGCGCTGGCTCAAGACATTTCCCCGCACGTGCACGTATTCCAGAAAATGCGTGCGCGCAGCAAGGGTGTTTGTTGCATCGGTGCAAAGGGTAAAGATGATGAGCGGCATTGCTGATGCTTTTGGATTAACCTCGCTTCATGTGGTGGCGCATTTGGTTGCCAGCACTCTGCAGTGCCAGATTGCACAGCCTGGAATTGGGCCTGACGCTTGATAGGCCTGCCCAACTGTTTCATCAGTTCACCTTCCAACAGTTCTGTTTGATAAGTTCACCTACCGAGTGCAAGCTTTGTGCTTCTGGCCAACGGGGGGCGCGTGAGAGCAAGGGAAGTTTGCGTTAGCAAGTAGATGAGTAGTCGCTTGCCCGCGCACAAGCGAGTCACAGCTCAGTGACTGCAGATGCGCCATGTGCCGCTTGCAAGCTCTCTTGCAAATCGCACCTAGCCTATCGTGAGTCGAGCATGTTAATACTGCTGTGCCCGCGCCCAGAAGCATTGAGGCGTGCGCCACGCACTCTGACCCCGTCGTGGAGGATGAAAAATTTCTTAGAGAGCAAGCGTGCTTTCGCGCCCCTGTTTGGTCGCTCTGAGACCAATAATGTTTCACAGCAACATTTCGTATCCTGCGGGTTGCATGCTTCTTTCAGAAAGCCTTGCGGACAGGGTGAGCTTGCAAGCTTCTCACACCCAGCGCAGTCGGGCATTTGCGTTGTGGAGGAGGCGCAGTTGAACCCGAGAGCGCGTGCCTGTGCCTGAATGCACACGCCAAAGCTTTTGCGCAGTGCTGCAACATGCTGCAACCAGATGGCCTAGACGAGCGGCATTAGCTCGCGGCCTTTGACTCGGCTTCAGAATTTGCATAATTTATCTCAAGCTTGCTGTGGCTCTGAGCCTACAGCTTCGGCACAGCGGCTTGAATGCCTGTCCAGGACTCAGAGAATTTGAAGAGCTTCTTGTGAACTTGTAGCGGGCCACTGGCGCAGTCAGGCATTTGCGTCATAGAAGATCAGTTGCCGCAGTTCGCGAGTGCCGGTGGCTGAATACACATGAGTACGCGTCAGCTCATTTCGCGGGTGCAGAGCCTTTTTTTGCTCAAGGATGGAGCGGGTTGACTCAGAAGGAGCGGCAGTTGTTGTCTACAAGCTTGTGGCCGACTCAGCCTCAAATCTTGGCGTGTAGCAGCGCAGAGCTGTCCTTTTCCTGTGCGCCGTGGGGCAAGCTTCGGCGTAGGACCTGTTTACTAAAGCAAACAAGCACGACGGGGTAGTTGCATTTCGTGTCAACGTCGTCAGCTTTGACTTGGATTCAAGCTAAGTCGTGGTAAGACAACTGGCACTAAAGGTTTGCGTTGCTGAGACTGAACAGCCGATATTCGGAGTTCAGAACCCCGAAGCCGAGTTCTCAAGTCATAAATCGTGTTGCTGTTTTGCGCCTAAAGAATTGCTGGGGTTCAAAGCAACTATTCCAATTTGCAGTGTCCTGCCCGTGTTCTCGATATTTCAGGCGCACTTTTCCGGTTGTACTTAGCATCATGGGCCCTGCCTGCCATGAATGTGTCTTTGGCCTGAGCAAGCAATAGGCTCAGAAGAACAGCAGGGCTGCCAGAAACAACATGAAAGCATCAAGGACAGCCCCGCGTAGTTTCGTGGAAGACGGGCAAATGCTACGCAGGGCGCACGCTCTTGGCACCCGCAAGCCCAAAAACCATACAGCGGGCGCTAGCTCATGGATCTTGTGACCCTTGCTTTCTGCTGGGTGCCTGCTCGGGCTTTCACTCACCATATCCCTGAAGGAGCTGAAACTGCCTTGACTCACAGTGCTTGCCTGTTGGGCCCAACATGAACTCGTGGAGAATGCTTCGGGCGCATGCTAACGCCTTGCCGCCCGCAAGTCCGAAGCTTGTGACCACGTGGGTGCTCTACCACTTGCATCATGGAAGATGAGCGCTTGCTTTTGAAAGTAAGCCTGTGGTGCTGAAGTGCCGGCTACTTGCTCCATGTTTCAAAGAGCGTCTGTCATGAGTTGCGAATGAGCAAAGAGCGCAGCGCCCCGGCCGATGCCGTGGCCGATCCCTCGAAACCCCGGCTTCGAGCCAGCCTCAAGTTCCGGACGGCTGTGCTAAACTCAGCGTGACTCACCGGGTGCTTTTTCAGCGCGTGTTCAAAAAATGGAATGACCGTCAAGGGTTGAAGTGCAACGATTAGCTCCTGACCACCCGTGCGGTCATGCGCGTGCGCCGTGGAACGTGAGTGGCTGCTTCGATGGTTGATGCATGGATGTGTTTCGGCGCCTGCGGGCAGGCAGTTGAGTTTCGTGAAGCTTGAGTGAGCTGTCCCAGTGCCCAAGTGAGCCCAGCCCTTGCAAGAACTTAGCCTCAACCCCTGGATCGCTCTGGCTTCCTTGGCTGCTGGGCCCGACCTGCATTTTACCTTGTTGGGCACGATTGTTTGACCAAACACTGAGCCTTTGCAGGGGACAAAGGCCAACCGAGCTTTGGCTCTTTTGAACTTAGTGTATTTGACCACCATGGGCTGCCTGAGCGCTTGCCGGGCTCAGTCTGAACTTGCCAGCTTGCCCCGGCTTGGCCAGTGCCTCTGGTCTGAGCCGCAGAGGCCGCTTGCAGAACTGAAGACGCAACCAGTAGCTTTTGACCAGCTTGCGTTGGCGCTTGCGTCATGGAAGATGGGCGATTGCTTTGGAGAATGAGTGGGCTGTGGCGACCAAATGCAGGCTCCTCGGGCGTCTAAGTCAAAGGACGTGTGTCAAAGCGCGAGTCTTTCATGAGTTATGACAGGAGTCGTCACACGCTCCCAGCCCTGGCGTTGGTGAACCCCGGCTTCGACTCGGACTCAACTTTGCAGCAAGCTGGCTTTGGCTGTGCTAGACTCAGCTTGACTCCGCGGGCACTGCCACGGTTAAGGCGCAATGATTAGCTTCTGACCACCCTTGCGATCATCCATGTGCAGCGTGCAACGTGCGTGGCTGCTTTGGAGCTTGGGCCCCAAGATGTGTATCAAAACGCATTTGCCAGCCGACTGCCGTATTGCGAGTGCTGGATCTTGCATCTGGGAGTTCATAGCTCCAGCTTCAACTCGTCCTCAGCTGCTGCCCCGAGCTTGCGCCAGCTGTGATAAACTCAGTGGCCCCAGCTTCCTGCCTGTTGCCAGCGTTGACTTCTCTCTTCTGGCCGCCCACGTGCTCTGGCGCTTGCGCCATGGAAGATGAGCGATTGCCTTAGGGAGTAGGTGTACAGTGGTGCCGGAGTTGCAGGTGAGCAAAACGCAGGAGCGCCCAGACACTTCCAGCCGGATGCCCTATTGCGAGCGAGCGCAGGCTCTCGCGTTTGTGAGTACGTGGCCACAAACTCGTTCCCGGAGCTGGCTTAGGCTTTGCTTAACTCAGCGACTCGCAGCACGTGTCTGTAAATTGGCATGATTGTCGGGGTTGAAGCGCAATGATTAGCTGCTGACCACCCGTGCGGTCATGCGCGTGCGCTGTGGAACGTGAGTGACTGCTTTGAAGTCGGCGAGCTTTGGTACTTGCGCGCAGGCGGTGAGTTTCGTGACGCGAGGGCAGGCCGTGACTGCCCAGGAGCCCAAGTGCGGCCAGCCGTTAGCTTTGTAGCGGTGCCCGGCTCTTGCGTCAGCAAGTTTGCCGCCCGGCTTTGACAGAGCTCAACTAGCTAGCTTTCTTAAAGATTCTTGGATGCTTTTTTGGTCCAACCTTTACCCGAATGCTTGTCTTCCCACTCGCACGCGTGTTGTTGCAAGCCAATAGCCAACAGGACTGCCGCGTTTGTGGGCCTCAGGAGCTCAAGATGAAGCGGTAGGCACTTGCAAGGAATACAGACAGACAAGCGTGCATGCGCGTGCCGCGCTCGAATTCCAGAAGTGTGCCGACACGCCTGTGTCGGCTCACGTGGTGGGTTTGTTTGCTCAGGCTGACACGGACAACCAAACCAAAAGGCAGCCGCCACTTTGCTTGGCTTAGCCCCCACGCTTGACACCCTTTGCTTGCGTGCCCGCACGTGCACGTTTGTCTTGGCCCTGGAGGATCGCGGTGCGGGACGGACGACGGACCCGTGCGCAAGTCACGGCGCGTACTGGGTGCTTCTACACCTTGGAACCATGTGTGCTCGCATTGCTGCAAGCATTGCGGAAATCGAAGCCAACCCAGGCTGTTATTTGAGTGCATGGGCCTATCTGGGTTGCCTTGGTCGGGGAAGGCGTGCTTGACAGCTGGCGCCCTTCTCATTTTTGTGCTGCCAGTCTGCCGCGGAGTACGGGCTGGTCCGGTTGCAGTGCCTAACTGTGCTCCACAATCCGTTTTGCGCGCAAGCGCCAGCCAGTCAGGCCTCCTTCGCAAGCACTTATTTGGAGGTGGGAGTGCTTGCAGGAGCTGAAGCTGGCAGAACACTTCGGGCTGATGTGAGTCAAGACTTGTTCAACCTGTAATTGGTTATGATTGGCAAGAGAGACTTGCCACAGTGTTCGCCGTGGCTGTGCAAGCAGTCCAGGATGGCGCACGCTGAAATCGCTGATCTGCCCAGATCTTGCGAACGCTGGCTGTGTCTGAAGTCAGCATGGCTCCGTGGCTACTGACTGGCTGTTTGTCCACCAAATCCTGCGCTCCCAGAAGAGCTGGCTCTTGCAACTCCAAGCGGGCCAGCCTCTCGTGCCGCAAGCTGCAGCCCAAAAAGTTGCTCAGGAGTTATACCTGGACCTTCCGACATGTAAAATTAACGCCGTTTCCTAAAACAGCAATAATTTTCGCCGGTTGCTGAAAAAAACGCTCTTTCGGAGAAAAAGCGCTCGCCGTGAGTCCAGCTCGGAACCAGGCAAAGAAAAACGCCGTTTCGCCGGCAAATTGGGCCGTTTTGACGGCAATTTACGCCGTTTTGCAATTTGGATTGATGCTAGAGTGTGCAAACACTGAAAACTGCCGGCAGGCGAAAATAATCGCCGTGGGTCAAAAGACATAGTCTTGACAAAACAGCAATAATTTTGCACATGTTGGAAGACCCAGGTATCTCGAAAGCCTAGTTCAACAGTTCCAGGGCGCATCAAAAAGAGCCCATGTGTCATCCAGAGGAAAGGAGTTACAGGATTAGGCTGACTGAAAGTGAATTCGAGGTGGATGATGCAGTGTAGCGCGCGTACTGCGGCCGGATGATTTGGCCGAGGTCGTTGGCCGGGAGTTACGCGCCCATGTGTAGGTGAGCTTGACCCAAACAAGCAGATGCCTCCGATTCAGCTTTACATCCGAGCTTGAAAAGCAATGTCTTGGAGGCTAAATAACTTTGCTGAACGTCGTGTTCATGCTCGTTATATTTCTGGCCCCTAAGAATCTTCGTTGTTGCTTCAATTAGAAGATAGGCGTTTTCAGGGTGTCCGAAAACATTTTAAATAGACAACAATGCAATTGCAAGTCGTAGCTGCGTAGCTCTTAAGCTTGCTTTGGGCCGGGAAATGGCAACTATCTTCTATTTCAAGCAAACCGGCGTAGACAGGAGGCGAACGCAACCCACCCACCTTGCCGTCTTTCCACTCTCCCTGCTTGCACTTGGTGATACTTGGTGGCTTGGACCACTTGTCTCCCGGTTTGTCCCCTTCTCCCGCCAATTGTCTCCCGGCTTGTCCCCCGGCGTGTCTCCCCACTTGTCTTTCCACTTATCCTCCCACTCATCGTCCCGCTTGTCTCCCTGCTTATAGTGGCTGACTCGGACCTTGTCACGGCTCGTCTCTACACTTGTCTCTTAGCTTGTGCTTGCTCATTCGAACCTTGTCACGGCTTGTCTCCCGATCGCCTCCCTACTTGTTTCCACGCTTGTCTTGTCTCCATGCTTGTCCTGCTTGTTCCTGGCGACTCGCACACTGACCTGGCACACACACGCACATGCACACTGCGCAAACACCCACCCACCCACCTACCCACCCACCCACCTACCTACCCGCCTACCTACCCACCCACCCACGCACCCACCCACCCACTCACCCACCCACCCACCCACCCACCCACCAACCCGCCCACCCACCCCTTCACACGCACGCACCACCCCCATACGCACGGACGGAAGCACGCACGCACGCACACGCGCACGCTCGCACGCAAGGGCGCCGGAAGAGATGTTCAAGGGCCAGGGCGGGAACCACAAGACGTTGTGCGTTTGCGGTTGCAGGTGCGTTTGACTGTCTCTGAGTGTGTGTGTGTCTGTCTAGTCTGTTGTCTGTGTCTTAATCTGTGTCCTGAGTCTGTGTCAGTTTCTGTGTCTGTGTCTGTGTCTGTGTCAGTGTCTGGTCTGTGACTGTGTCCTGTGTTAGTGATCGGAGTGTGTGTTGTGTCTTGTGTGTGTGTCTGTTTCAGTGTCGGTGTCTGTGTCTGTGTGGTGTCTGTGTCTGTGTGTGTTTGTCCTCTTTGTCTGTGGTGTCTGTGTTCTGTGTGTGTCTGTGTGTGTCGTGTGTGTCCCTGTGTGTGTCTGTTGTGTGTTCCAGTGTGTGTCTGTGTGTGTCTGTGTGTGTTGGTCTGTGTGTGTGTCCTGTGTGTGTTCTGTGTTTGTTCTGTGTGTGTTTTGTGTGCGTGTGCGTGTGCGTGTGCGTGTGCGTGTGCGTGTGCGTGTGCGTGGCGTGTGCGTGTGCGTGTGCGTGTGCGTGCGCGTGCGTGTGCGTGTGCGTGTGCGTGTGCGTGTGCGTGTGCGTGTGCGTGTGCGTGTGCGTGTGCGTGTGCGTGTGCGTGGTGCGTGTGCGTGTGCGTGGTGGGTGTGTGTGTGTGTGTGTGTGTGTGTGTGTGTGTGTGTGTGTGTGTGTGTGTGTGTGTGTGTGTGTGTGTGTGTGTGTGTGTGTGTGAGTGCGTGAGTGCGTGTGTGTGTGTGTGTGTGTGTGTGTGTGTGTGTGTGTGTGTGTGTGTGTGTGTGTGTGTGTGTGTGTGTGTGTGTGTGTGTGTGTGTGTGTGTGTGTGTGTGTGTGTGTGTGTGTGTGTGTGTGTGTGTGTGTTTGTGTGTGTGTGTGAGTGTGCGTGTGCGTGTGCGTGTGCGTGTGCGTGTGCGTGTGCGTGTGCGTGTGCGTGTGCGTGTGCGTGTGCGTGTGCGTGTGAGTGTGTTGTGGTGTGGGTGTGTGTGTGGTGGTGTGTGTTGTGTGTGTTGACTGTGTGTTTGGGTGCGTGCGTGTGTGGCGTGCTGCGTGCGTTCGAGCGTGCGTGCGTGCTGCGTGCGTGCGGCGTGCGTGGGTGGTGGGTGTGGTGGGTGGTTGGTTTGTGTGGGTGGGTGGGTGGGTGGGTGGGGTGGGTGGTGTGTGTGTGGGGGCCGGGGCGGGGCGGGGCGGGGCGGGGCGCGGGGCGGCGCGGGGCGGGGCGGGGCGGGGATTAACTTCTGAGTGTCCCGGGACGTGGGGGACGGGACGCGCGGGACGTGCGGTGGGGGACGTAGGGGACGCGGGGGCAAGCAAGTGAAGGCAGCTGGCAAATTTCTTCTCTTCTGCGCCGCGCAAAACTAGTCCTCGGCTTGCTGTCCTTCCTCTTGCTTGCGTTTCTTGGCTTCCTTTGGAAGCGCGGCCTTCTTGGCTTCCTTTGCAAGCGCTTGTGCAAACTGCCTCAAAGACACTTGGCAGCAATCCACTAAGTAGTTGTGAAAGATTGCCCGTTCACTGGGCTCATCAGGGGGTTGCGAAAAGTGGACGGCGCCACGGTCGAACTTGCCAATGGGGTATTTCTCGAAGGCAGCAGTCATGACCTGGCCCCAGCACTCCTTTGTCACCGTAGCCTTTCGCCTAGATCCATCAGCCGTTGTCTCAACCTTTCTGAGGCTCAGGTCACCAAAAGACACGTGACTCTTTCCTCTCAGCACGGTCCTTCGCGCGATCTCTCGATCTGACAAGAAAGAGACTGGGATTTGCACACTTTCATCGTTCGGCCCAAAACCCTTTGCCATTGCCCTCTCCAAAGCCGGCCCTTGCCTGCACTCTTTGATTTGTACGGGGCTTGCGTCAGCAGGGAAAACAGGCTTGGAAGAGTTGGGCTGGGTAGCGGGAAAGCTTGCCATATCTGGGGGAAGCTGAGCGTGATCAGGCACCTTCGACTGAAACTCTTTTGGCGGTGGAGGCAAGGCCCATGGCTTTACACCATCCTCCTCGGTCTGAGACCATAGCTCCCGCATCTTATGGAGGAGTTGCAGAACCCCCCCAAGCTCTTTGCACATGCTGTTGTCGCACACACACCTCCAGGGAACCAAGAAGCAAATTAGAAGAAGTTAGGAAAACGTAAGGAACATTTACGGCGCGCGTGTCGCCAGACGGTTGCGCGAAGCACGGCCTTCTCATCCTCGCAGGCCCCAACAAACACATCGAAGAGCGCCATCAAAGCCGCCAGCATGCCCAAATGCCATGGACCAATAGACACGGGTCGCCAACTTGTCACTCCCCACCTGCCCAAATTCATCGTTGGTAAAGCCGTAAAGCCC
Organism: Effrenium voratum; assembly: GCA_963377175.1. Taxonomy (NCBI): domain Eukaryota; class Dinophyceae; order Suessiales; family Symbiodiniaceae; genus Effrenium; species Effrenium voratum. The sequence goes on along the minus strand of CAUJNA010003538.1, from coordinate 1,068,339 downwards.
TTTCTGACCGCACTCAAGAAAACGCCCTAAGTTTCCTAAAGCTGCAAACTGTGCGCCAACACGCCTTCGAAAAAATGTTAAAAACTGCCGGAGAGGGAGGGGGGGGTAGCGTTGAGTACTCTTGTGTTCAAGAAGCCATTTCTGTTTGTCCTTTTTTGATGTGTTGAGTTGCTTCAAAAAGGCAGAAGGTGGGACCTCCCCAAATCATACCCCCGAATCATACCCCCAAATCATACCCCGAATCATACCCCCGAATCATACCCCTTAAAACGTATGCTACTGTTCTTCTACCGTTTTGTGTTGTTCACTGTCTCCACAACAACCACCACCAGCGCTACCCAATACTACCACTACCACTGCCACTGCCACTACTACTACTACCACCACTACTACTACTACTACTCCAATTACTACTACTACTGCTACTACCACTACTACTACTACTTCTAGTACTACTACACTACTACTACTACTACTACTACTACTACTACTACTACTACTACTACTACTACTACTACTACTACTGCTACTACCGCGACTACGAGTATTACTACCACTTACCACCGCTACTACCGCTGCTACTACTACTCTACTGCTTCTACTTCTGCTTCTGCTACCCTTACTACTAACTACTACGACTACAACCTTGACTACTACTCCTACTACTACTATGACTACTACCTTTATTACTACTACTGCAACCTTGACTACTACTACTACTACTACTACTACTACTACTACTACTACTACTACTACTACTACCACATACATCATTCTGAGTCTGTAATCAGTGCCGTTTTGCACCTAGCCAAATCATACCCGCGAATCATACCCGAATCATACCCGGACAATGAGCTTCCCCTGCCAAGGCTAGTGCTAAGTCTTTTTCACAGCGTCCGCACCACTACAGCCGCTGCTGCTGCTACCACTACTTCTGCAACTGCTACTACTACTACTACTACCACTGCTACTGCTACTACTACTACTACGACCACAGCTACTACGAGTTTGTAATCAGTGCCGTTTTGCACCTAGCCGAATCATACCCGCGAATCATACCCGAATCATACCCGCGCAATGAACTTGCCTTGCCAAGGCCAGCGCCAAGTCTTTTCAAAGCTTCCGCGCCACTACAGTCGCTGCTTCTACTGTTGCTACTACTACTACTACTACTACTACTACTACTACTACTACTACTACTACTGTTACTACTACAATATTACCACTAGTACTACTACTTCGGCGACTACTGCCACTCCTACTACTGCTGCTGCTGCTGCTTCCGCGAATCATACCCCCGAATCATACCCCGAATCATACCCGCGAATCATACCTGCGAATCATACCTCGTACTCAAACCTTCCTGCCGGCCACCCTAAGAAGATACAAACCCATTTCTTTGCTGAAACGGGGCCCGCCTAAACCCTTAATAATCACGGCGGTGAGATAGGAATGAGTTAGGATAGGACAATACTGGGACATGGGCTAGACCTTTGGCCCGGGCTGGCCTTGGACACTTTTCCATCTCCGTTTCTTGTCTATTTCATTTCTCTATTTGTTTCCATTTCCTTTTCAACGACTTTCCTCCCTGCTCTTTCTTTTCCATTCCCGTTTATTTATTTATTTATTTATTTTTTTTAAAAAAAGTGGAAAACATGACCGGTTCCATTCCTTTATGTTTCCATGTTCTTTGCACTTTCTTGCTATTTCTTTCCATTTCTTTGCTTCTCTTTCCCTTTATTTCTATTCCTTTCCACTCCTTTCCACTCCTTTCCACTCCTTTCCATTCCCCTTCATTCATAGCTAGAAGAAGTACCCAGGGCCAGCCCGGGCCGAAAAAGTGCCCGTTTTGCAATTGTCAGTGACATTGGGGCAGGCAACAATGGCTCTGCCTTTCCGTCGCCCAAACAAATCAAGCAGGCCTTCTGGAAAACACGTGGGCGCTAGTTTTTAGCTTTTTGCGGCGTTTTGTTTTGAAAGCGACATAGCTGTATTTCAAAACCCCTGTTTTGCAGCGTGCGCATTATGTGTGTCATGCTTAGTTCGTTTACAGATTCATGGCAAATGATTTACGGCTTTGCCTTTTACTTGCTGAACAAAGATATGCTCAAACAATGGCATGGCGCGGTGTGGACAATGCGCTCAGGTAACCTTCAAAAATTTAGCTTCAAAATGCAGCAGAAACACCAGCCGTCGGAAAATTGCACCAAGTTCAGCCTCAAACTTCCGAAAGAAATTACAGCCAAAACCCAAGGCACAAAAGCACAATACAAAGCACAGCCCAGATGTCAATAATGGTGAAGCAGCAGGTGTCAATTTCATTTCTTTGAAATTCCTTTTCATGTCCTTTGCGTTCCTTCCATATCCGGCTCAATCCTGTCCATCTTTCTTTCCACTCATTTATTTTCATTCCTTTCCATTCCTAGCTAGAAGTGCCCAAGAAAGACCAGCCCGGGCCGAAAAAATGCTCCTTTCGCAAGTGTCCATGTCAATAATTTTGAAGCGGCGTGGTTCCTTTCCATTTCTTTAAGATTCAGTTTCATGTCCTTTCCGTTCCATATGTGTTTCATTCCTTTCCATATGTATTTTGATTAAATTTATATTCTATTCCTTTGCTTATATTTCCTTCCTATTTCCTCTGTGACTTTCTCTCCCTGTCTTGTCCATTCCTGTCCATTCCTGTCCATCCCTTCCTTCCCATTGCGTTCTATTGCTTTCCATTCCTAGCTAGAGGTGCCCAAGGCCAAGACCGGGCCGAGAAAGTGCTCGTTTCGCAATGTCCACTCCTTTCTTTTTCACGTCCTTTCCATTTCTGTCCAATTCCTTGTCATGCCTTGTTTCCATTGCTATTTCTTGTTATTACATTTGCAACTGTGCTTCCATTAGCTTTCATGTGTTCCAAATATTGTTTGTTCCATGACGTTTCTATTTCGTGACTGTTTCCTTTTCATTTCGCTCCATTCCATGTCGGTTATTCTTTTCTACTAGATTGATTTTGTTACAAAGCGTAATGCTACGCCAGTGATGTATCTCGTAAATTAGGAAACGTTAACTATCATAAGCAACGGAAAAAAGAAAACATGCAGATGTACACTTCTTGCATCGAAACAAAACAGAGGATGCGTTTGTGCTTCATTCACTAAATTGATCTCTTTCATTTAAAGAGATCTCGTTTCTTACACGCCACGCACGCGCGCGCCACATTTGGTGCAATCTTCCCAACCACGGAGGGGGGCGGCGGGGGGGGGGGCGGGTGGGTGGGTGGGTGGGTGGGTGGGTGGGTGGGTGGGTGGTGGGTGGTGGGTGGGTGGGTGGGTGGGTGGGTGGGTGGGGTGGGTGGGTGGGTGGGTGGGTGGGGTGGGTGGGTGGTGTGGGTGGGTGGGTGGGTTGGGTGGTTGGGTGGGTGGGTGGGTGGGTGGGTGGGTTGGTGGGTGGGTTTTTTTGTGTGTTTTTGTGTGTTTGTGGTTTGTGTGTTTGTGTGTTTGTGTGTGTCTGTGTGTCTGTGTGTCTGTGTGTCTGTGTCTGTGTGTCTGTGTGTCTGTGTGTCTGTGTGTGTCTGTGTGTGTCTGTGTGTGTGTCTGTGTGTCTGCGTGTCTCTGTGTGTCTGTGTGTGTCTGTGTGTGTCTGTGTGTCTCTGTGTGTCTCTGTGTGTCTCTGTGTGTCTCTGTGTGTCTCTGTGTGTCTCTGTGTGTCTCTGTGTGTCTCTCTGTGTCTCTGTGTGTCTCTCTGTTTCTCTGTGTGTCTCTGTGTGCCTCTGTGTGTCTTTGTGTGTCTCTGTGTGTCTCTGTGAGTCTCTGTTTGTCTCTGTGTGTCTCTGTGTGTCTCTGTGTGTTTCTGTGTGCCTCTGTGTGTCTCTGTGTGTCTCCGTGTGTCTCCGTGTGTCTCTGTGTGTCTCTGTGTGTCTCCGTGTGTCTCTGTGCGTCTCTGTGTGTGTCCGGGTTTTCTCTGTGTGTCTGTGTGTGTCTGTGTGTGTGTCTCTGTGTGTCTCTACGAGTCTCTGTGTGTCTCTGTGTCTGTGTGTCTCTGTGTGTCCTGTGTGTCTCTGTGTGTCTGCGTGTGTCTCTGTGTCAGTCTCTGTGTGTCTCTGTGTGTCTCCGTGTGTCTCTGTGTCTGTCTGTCTGTGTGTGTCTGTGTGTCTGTGTCTCTCTGTCTCTCTGTCTCTGTGTCTCTCTGTCTCTGTGTCTCTGTGTCGGTGTTTGTGTGTGTGCCTGCGCGTCTCTGTGTGTGTGTGTTTGTGTGTCTGTTTGTGTGTCTGTTTGTGTGTCTGTTTGTGTGTCTGTTTGTGTGTCTGTTTGTGTGTCTGTTTGTGTGTCTGTTTGTGTGTCTGTTTGTGTGTCTGTTTGTGTGTCTGTTTGTGTGTCTGTTTGTGTGTCTGTGTGTGTGTGTGTCTGTGTGTGTGTCTGTTTGTGTGTCTGTGTGTGTGTGTCGGTGTGTCGGTGTGTCGGTGTGTCGGTGTGTCGGTGTGTCGGTGTGTGTCGGTGTGTCGGTGTGTCGGTGTGTCGGTGTGCCGGTGTGCCGGTGTGCCGGTGTGCCGGTGTGCCGGTGTGCCGGTGTGCCGGTGTGCCGGTGTGCCTGTGCGCCTGTGCGTCGGCGTTTGCGTCTGCGTGCGTGCGTGCGTGCGTGCGCGCGCGCGCGGGCGGGCGTGCGTGCGGGCGGGCGGGCGGGCGGGTGGGCGGGCGGGTGGGTGGGTGGGTGGGTGGGTGGGTGTGGGTGGGTGGGTGGGTGGGTGGGTGGGTGGGTGGGTGGGTGGGTGGGTGGGGTGGTGGGTGGGTGGGTGGGTGGGTGGGTGGGTGGGTGGGTGGGTGTGTGTGTGTGCGCGTGTCGGAAATAGGGCTCAGGGCCCTCTGCGGGGTGATGGTACAACGTGGCAAGTCCTTATACCCAGCTTGCAAATTATTGCAATTTGCGCAGGGCCGCAGGCCCAAAGCGCCAAAAGACAGCAAAAAGCATCCAACGAGCTAATCCAACGGGAGACAGTGGATCTCAGGCAAAGAGCGGTGGGCTGTGGCTTTGGAGCTCTTCTATGAGATGGCGCAGAAGGAGCTGCAAAGGGACTTGGTGGTTTACAACTCCGCCCTCGCTGCGCTCCTACGGCTGTGATATGAAGTGGTTTATCTGGGAGAGCCTAGGGGGTTTTCTAAATGTCCCACGCAAAAGCCAGGGGCCCACTAATTTTCCCATGTCCTCCATCGCCATCAGAAACCACGGGGTTTGCCTTTGAACAGCCCTGGCTTCACGACAATTTCCTCTTTGGGCAGGAGGCACTCAGACCCAACGACCGCAAACCGAAGGCGCTAAGGCCGGTTCAACAAGAAACCTAGCACGGCTTATTGGGGATGGTCCCCGGTCAAACTTCGCGTCTTTGGGATCCTTCCTGTTGGGAGGCTTTGCCAAGCACACAAGGCTTGATAGGCTTGGCTGAGAACCAGCGACAATCGCCCTGGCGCCAATCACTCCCCAAACTGAGACTCAGGGGAGCCAGAAGGCAAAGGAACGGAGAGCAGATAGGCCCTAGGCCCGCCCACATGATTCTGGGGCTAGCTAGCCATTGTTCAACTTGTTTTCTTGCCTCTGTGCAAAGCGGGTTGTCCGGTTGGCTGCACCGATATGAGCTGGACTACACTCTTCTTCAGGGTGGCCGGGTGTGTTTGTGTTGCAAGAAACACCCTGGTACCCTCATTGGCTCAAACCAGCCCAAGTGAGACCACCTTTGGGCTATGTTTAAGACATAGCCCTTTCGCCTCTTTTGCTGTAGCGAGGGTTCCCTACGTTTGCAATGTGTCGGATTGAAACATCACCTTTGGTGCGGTCTTTTTGGGGCTCTAACCATGTCAATGTTATGGAGTTCTCTCTGTGGCAATTGAAACCTTAAAGGCTGTAGCCCAGGGTAGAGGGGCTTCCTTCTGGGGAGCAACAACCCTGGCTTTTGAGCAAACAAGCCCCTGCCCAGTTGTTCAGTGGCACGATTCAAAGGGCTTTTGGCGGGGTTTCCCACTAAACCTGAAACTCTTGAAAACAAGCCTTCACCACATGGCTGTCCACACATTTTAGACTATTTTAGTGCGGGGATTGGGATGTTCACTGGGGGTACGGGCTTTTGACCCATGGTCACATCAAAACAAGCTCTAGAACCCACTCAGTTCAAAGTTAGCACATTTGTCCCTTGTCCGCTCGGGTCAGGCTTGAGCTCAGCAACCAGCTGGACACCGTTTTGGCCTTACTGCGCCACCTCCAAGCGCAAAGAATCGCCGACAGCGCCAGCTACACAGCGGCTGCGGTTTCAGTTCTTGGTATGGTGTTGCTGTTTCTGTTTTTTGTTTGGCTCATGTTCAGTTGCTTAGTTTTTGGGGTTATGTTCATGTTGTTGGGTTTGTTATTTAGGGGTTCTAGGAATGACGTTTTGCCTTTTTTTCATGCCGGGACATCAACAAACAAAATTGTTTACGGGTAAGGCAGCCATAGCGTGCTGTGGCGCACAGTGGGAGCAGGCGCTGCTGCTTGCTTCGAAGCTCTGGTGAAACCCGAGTGCCATTTGGGGACACCAGTGGCCGTTTTGGCATGGCTAGTTTTTGCGTGTTTTTTTTCTGAAAAGGGAGAAGTGGTTTTTGGGAAGCCGGAAGTTCTCTTGCATTTTTGAGACCTCCCGGCCCGGAGGCGAAATGGCTCAAACCCGAAGGCGTTTAATTCTGAGGGGATTCACACCCGCAGGAAGCCCGAATATGGAGAGCCCCCCCAGAACCTGTTTGAACTTTGCGCAAGGGGTCCGATATTGTTGGACATATATTCCAGTGTGGGTGCCCCTTTGTTTGAGACAGGGTTGGCGCAAGCATGTTTAAGCGATCAGCTGTTTAAGCTTTACATTTATAGTAATACATATTGATAATAATAATTATTATTACAGTAATAATAATTAGATAGTAATAATAGTAATAATAGTGATGTGATAATAACAATAATGAATAATGATAATAATAATGATGATAATAATAATACTAATAATAATAGTAATAATAACAATAATAATAATAATACTAATAACAATAACAATAACAATAACAATAACACATATAATATATACATAACACATATGTATATATATATATATATTTACATGTGTAGATACATGTTTAAGCAGGCGCATTGTTTATTTCTTCAAACGTTTAAACATGTGCGCAGTTGGGCCATGCAATTGAATGCCTTCACTGGTTCGCAAGGGTGCCACAGAGGCCTGGAACGCATGGGGAAGGGATCCTTTTAGCAGCCGCGGCCAGTTAGGTGGGCTTTTTTGGATGGGGGGCTCCGCAAAATACAATTGATCAACCACATTCAATCTGTTTCCAGAACAGTTGCCCATTCCGAGTTGCAGGGTCAAGGTGCCGAGCGGGCACGTTTAAGCAACACCTGTTTAAACGAGTTGTTTAAACTTGCGACTCGTTTAAACAGTTTGAACAGATGTGTCGAGCCAACCTTGATTTGAGGGCGCCCCGTTTCGGGGTTGTGTGAAAGGAAGCCAAGCGAAAACCAACATTTGGAACATCCCCTGTTTGGAGACAAACCACTGCGTTTGTTTGTGCTTCTGAAAACGCACGTGTGCTTTTGGTGTAGCAGCGAAGCCACAAAGAGATCCTTGGAAGAATCTGGATCTTGGCATTTAATGGTCTGGAGGCCAAAAAAACGGTGTTGCATGTTGTTGGATCATACATAGTGTTAGAAGGGAATCGAGCAACAGGAATCAGGAAGCGATGAGCAGAGGCTACCATCAGGTTCAGCCTGCAGTTTCACTGAAGCGTTTCCCTAACAGCAAGCAGCACGTGCCATTATGGGCAAAGCTAGCAGAGGACTCCATGACCTTGTACTGGAAGATTATGAGACGTGGTCAGACAAGTCAAGCCATCTCAGTCTCAGCATGCTGTTGTGGCCGGTGAGGAGAGGTTGCCATGCTTGCTTGGCTGACGGCATGCCGTGTGTGAGTCAAACACTAAATATGTCAACGAGACTCCTCAGATTGCAGCAGCAGATTCAGGTTTCGGACGAGCGAAGATCAGATGCCGCTTTGTCCACAAGCATAAGTCCCCAAAACCAGGGAGTTGCTTGTATATATATATAATATTATACATATTATTCATATGATTGATTGTTGATCGGTTTGTCATCAAATGGCGAACCTGCCAATCTGGGGGCAGGTGTCCCTTTGGTTTCCTTTAGCACAATTCTCAAAACGGGCACTAACCCAAGCAACACACACACACGCACACGCGGTGGTGTTGGAAAGCAAGCCATCGGACACAACCTCACTGACTACCTAGCTAGCTAGCTAGCTCACTCATTAACTAGCTACTCTCCTGAGAATGCACATGGAAGAACGAAGCCGCATTAGAGGAGTCGCTTTCGGAGGTACCCCTGTTTGGAGTTTCACTGCGCTCGAGGACGTGCTTGCGCCCAACGACGTGGGTCTACAACGCCTGTCTCAGCTCCTGCGAGAAAGCGGCCCAGTGGCCGACCGCTCTGGCGCTGCTCAAAGATTTGCAGGCGCCAGAGAGGGAGACACGGGTCAAAGTGTTTTTTGGGTCCTTTGGTCGGGTTGAAAATTGAGGGAAGCAGACTGTGACTGTTTGCAGTCGGGTTTTACATCATGAATTCCATGTTGTTGTTCCCAAAGGACACTAAATAGTGAAGCCCCAGATGGGAGCTTAAACGTAAGGCCATATTTTGAACAGATGTTTTCTTGCAGGGTGATGTTTGGTTTGCCCCAGAGCCACCCCGGTCAGATTCCATGTAGGTGCATGGCAGAGTAACCTCAGCTCCTTTGACCACGAAGCGTCTTGCATTTCATACTGCTATTTGCGGAAGCAAACAGAACGAGGCAGCTTCAGCCCCTTTTCGGTTCTTCCTGACACTTGTCAACATAACGACCGAATAGGGATGACGGTTGATGCTCTTTCCTCAGTAATTATCCTGACGGAAGGCCTGCACTTGCCGCCAATGTTGGGCTCCAGCACATGCCATTTTTCTCGAAATCTGATTGACAAATTTGTTGGTTCTCAGCATGTCGGCGTCGAAGCTTGAAAAGAACATTGCCAACTTGGAGCGGAAGATGCGAGAAGAGTTCCGGTTGGAACTGGAGAAAGCTCTTCAGCCGCTGCGAGAAAGGCTGAAGATCTTGGAAGGCGGCAGCAGCCGCGACCTCCGAATGCTGAATCTCGAGGATTCGCACGACCCCCCGCAGATCAAGAAGCTGCACGGGGATGTCGTGTCTCCAGAGCCTGAAGACGATGCGCATGACCAAAAAACACATGAAGATGCTATGGAGCCTGTGGCTTTCTTAGAAACCACCTGGAACCTGGTTCTGGTATTGGGTCATTCAAGCGTGGGTTGGATTGATGTGATTGTTGCGTGGCTTCTGCTTGCTGCGAGTGCAGGCATGCAGATTACCTTTAGTTGGATCCTTACGAGCGAGTCGTTTCTTGGGGAACCCTTCGACCAAACCCAAGTCGAGACAGCCCTCAGTTGGCGACGAAGTGTGGCTCATGATCACACATATTTGGACTTTGCGCAGACAAGCCTGACGTCTCGTGTTTGCAATGGAGATGGCTCGTTGATCATTTCCACCGAGCAGGCGGACCTCGTGCACCGTATCAACAGTTTTCTAAATCTGGAAGATGATGAGAATGAAGCCACCAGATTTCGTCCCGGGATTCTGCTGGCAATGCTTTGCATCTTGCTGTGGTGCCTCTATATCTGCAATGAGTTTCGTACCATTTTCCTCTCCTTGGAGGCCGTGGCACAGATCCCAAGATCAGCACGGACCAAGTTTCAGGGGGCCCGGTTCGAAGTCATTTCATACGGACGGTTCGGGGCATACTGTGTGCTTCGCCTACTTCGTGCCTGCATTGCCGGGATCCTGCTCTACGCGGGGGTCTTGTGGCTTGGGAGCACTACGTCCATTACTGATCTCATCTTGAACGCGGTGGCCCTGGGGGCGATTTTGGATGTGGACGCGATCATCTTCTCAGCCATGATGCCCAAGAAGCTTCAGCTGAAAGTGCAGGACCTTGAGGCGATTAAGGTGCAATACAGTCGCCTCCGCAGTCAGATGGAATCTGTTTGCATCATCCTTATTGTGGGCGCACTTCTGGCATGGCCCTGGTTTACCATCGTAGGTCCCCTGGGAGAGACAATGGAGGCTGTGAAGCATGCCCACTGTGGAGGCAATCAGGACTTTGTGGTTGGGCTCAATGAAGATCAGAAGATGCCCTTTGGCTTCAAGTCGGTTCCATTCAACAGCAGCGCCGAGCAGACGCTAGTTCAATTGGCGATCGGTGACTACCTTTTTCAGGATGGCGAGGCAAAGTACATCGCTTTCCACACGGATCCCCGGCGCTTTGAGAGCTATCGGACACAGACGACAACGGCGGCAGCGTCGGAGAACGCTTGGTGTGCTGATGTCGATCAGTCTTTCAGCGCTGACAGCGACTATGCATCGCAGGCGAGTTACTTCTTGCCTTTCTATAGAGCAGCTATACTTGGGCTCGGCCTTCCCAGCAACAGTTCATGCGCAGATGCGCTGCACAGGTGTGATGATGAGGACTCGCAGTTGCTTCGATTGGTTTGCGGACGAACATGCTGCATCAACTCAAGGAGCAATCCTTGGTTCAAAGTTCCTGCGAAGGGCTGCCCTGTCCCATGCCTTGAGGAAGCAGATCAAAAAGGCGAATGCACAAATCAGGTCAATCTTCCTGCATGGGATCAGTTCTGGGATCTTTATCCCACTGTGCTTGGAGCCGAACTTGGGCAAACTTTGGATTCCGCTGACAACTCCACGTTGGCTGTAGGTGTGTATCAAATGATTGATGCCATGAAATCTTATGGCTGCGTTGCCTTGTCCTGGAACGGGCTGCAGAACGAAGTGGTGTCGGCTCGCTCATGGTGCGGTGGCAACGAGGAGCTTTTTGCTCCTCTGGCGCGCTTGTGTCCCGCGACTTGTGGCTGCACCAATCTGACAGACCCATCGCAGGCACCTGCAGGGTGTCCGGCATTTTGCGAATGTAAAGATCTACCCTTCGCACCCATCGGCCCTGTTGCAAGCTGTGCAGATGGTTTGGCAGCTGGCTGGTGCGTGGCTGCGGAATTCGTGGAGCTATGCCCCAAAACTTGTGGAGGATGTTGAAGCTGCTGAGCAGCTTGGAAGCAATCTGAATCCCTGAGGGATCTCGCGAAATGTTTCACCGGACGTAGCAACAGAGAGAACTTTAGATTGTGGCCGTCACGTGCTCCATTGCGTTGAATGACATGGATTGCTCGCATGGCAAATCCACCTTATCAATATCCATATTCCAACTCTCCTGGGTTATTGGTGAACCTTGAACTTTTTAAGAGGTTCAGGGCCAAAACTGCCCCAACTTCTTCACACACGCAAAAAGAGACAGTAAAGCAAAGCAAATGCCAGGACCTGGCCTTGACTTTTGACGCCTTCACCTGCAGCTCGGTGGTCAGCTGCTGTGCCCGCGCGCGCCAAGCTGCCGTCGCCCTCCGCCTCTTCGCGGAGCTGCGGACGGCCGCAAACGCGGCAGCGTGCACGGCGGCGCTGGGCGCCTGTGAGGAGGGACCGGGGGGAATACGAGGGGGGTGACTTTCTGGGGCGAAATCGGCAGGGAAGGAGAGTCTATTTGGTTTCCTCCAAAGTCTCAGGGTGACTTGGTGACTTGCTGCTGCGAAATGACCCCGAGATAAACCATCACCTATTTGGTTTCCTCCAAAATCCCAAAACGGTTCTTTTGTTCCATTCACTGCTTATCGCACCAGCAAGGTGACTCAATGGCTTTTCCCGGTGGTTTACCGAACAGGGAAAGGAGTGATGGGAGTTTGGTCAATGGCAATAACCCAGGGGTCACGAGTAAACCTGGAGATCTGGAGCTCAGCTGCGAGAGTTTAACCTTGCCAGCTGGTGTCCCACGGACCGTCTATGTGGCCGGACGGATGGGTGGGTGGGGGGGATTTCCGGAGCCTCGTAAATGAAATCAGTCTGCATCAGAGGAATAACATGACTTGGCATGTTGAGGTTTTCTAAATATGGTTAGCATGTTGAGTCAAACGCTGTGAGTAGGCGCCAGCCTTGCAAGTGTCGGATATCAAACGCTGAAATATATGCTCCAGTCGTTTTACCCATGTGTGTTGGGAGCCAGCCCCACTTTGTTCCGTTTATGTGTTGCCTTTGTTTGTGGGGCACGGGGTTGGTAACTACTACCATAGTCCCATCTAATTATGAGCTCAACCAGATGTGGACGTCCCTTCAAGACGTTTGACCCCACGACTGTTTCGAGGTGTGAGGTGTTGACAAATGGTCGTTTGAAGGTGGCTCTCCAGTCAAGCACGTAACAGACAACTTGCTTTATGTTTAAGTATTTTTCCCCGGAAGATTATGGAACCTTCCTGGCGATCTCTTATGCTCACGTGGCTCATGGGTGCCCCACAGGGCCAGCGTTGGCCCATGGCGCTGCAGCTGCTCGATGAATTCAGGAGAGCCGACCGAGTGACTTGCCGGAAGATGTTAACCCACGGTCAAAGGGCATTTTTGTTTGAGGAAGCCAGACCTGAGGTCATGCAAAGTGCTAAATCAGACTAGTTAAGCGGTGGGCCGCTGCGCTCTGTAGGCATGCTACACAAGTCATGCTAACCACATAGAGCACACACGCTCCGTAGTATGATCTGGTTTAGTTGCCAAGAGCTTGGGCAGATTGATAGCACTCCTTGGATTTGTATGGCCGGTGTCCGGGGCTGAAATGGGCAATTCGCACGCCTTGGTGTACACCACAAAGGTGTTACGATTTCGACAAGTACGCTACATGCGGGTATAGGAGGGCAGGAGCCGCTGGCTAAGACACAGAAGGCTCGCTGTCAAATCCCTTGGGAGACTTGACCCAGGACCTCAGGATGTGCAGTGCTTCAAGATTTGTTTTAGGGCGGTCATGAGTTCCACTCACCCTGGCAAGGCTCGACCTTTTTTCTGAGCATGTGTTTGGCACCCTCAGAAAAAGGAGCCGGGTGATCCGCGAGTTTTTCAACTTTGCGCTGTTGAAGGCAATTCTCAATCCTTCCGGGGGCCCTTCGTAAGTGGTTGGCTAACAGGGAGTACAGGAAATGGCGGGGTTTCTCCATGATCTGCCCAGCTTCTCTAATTCCTAAGGCCAACCTTTGGCAGAGGCTCCAATCCAAAAGAGCAAATAAGGGTAGAACATCAGCGACAAAAATACGAAGCCAAAGTTCTGCTCGCATTCCGTGTTTGGAGCAACCAAGTTTGAAGGACCTCTCGGCAGCAGGGTGATGTCGTCCTCTTCAACACAGTCATTACCACATGCTCCTCCTCTAGCCGCTGGACCGAGGCAAGCAAACCCGAGCCTGAAGGATAGATGTTATATTTTACTGGCGACCAGAAGTGAAACAAACAATGGAAAGTATATTTGACAGCGCCGTCATAGAATGCATTCGCTACGCCTTCGAGGCCTGATACTCTCGAAGCACCTTTGAATTGTGCGCATCAAGCGAAAACAGATGAAGACAGATTACACATTGGTATTTCGAAACGGTTCCAAAGCCAATTTGAATCAATGTGGGGGTTTCAATTACTATGGACCCCCTGTTGATTAGTTGCCGTTTCGAGGCAAACCAACAGGAACCCCAAAAGTCCCTTGCATTCATCGCTCCCCTCAGGCGCTGCAGATCTTTGCAGACCTCCCCCGACAGCAGTTGAAACCTAGCCGGGTCACCTACGGTGCAGTAGCCAGGGCCCTGGAACGAGGCGGGGAATCGACGGATGGTTGACTCTCACATGAATTTGTGCGTGAGGTTTTACATTTTGGCACCTCAGGCCTGGTACTTGTTGAGGGCAAGTCATAGTTATATGCATGTTGGAATCCGGTGTTATTGCTCAATTGGAATCTCAGTCGTGCACATTTGAACTTATTCACAACTGGCGCCTAAGAGATTGCAGCAGCAAACGCTGCCATGTGATTTGACGACTTTGTCCGAGTTTGAGTGTTGACTCTTTTGGGCGTGATTGCTCACATTGGGAAAGTGATGCCTCTTCTTGCAAACCAATGATACTTACAATCAGCACCAGATTCCTTGGGTATCTTTGCAAATCTGGTAGGCATCAGGGCCGTGGCAAGAATACGTAGATGGGCTAACTAAGCAAAACTTAAAGCAACATGACCCAGAATTGGGAGTTTGGACATGCCCACATGTTGGGAGTTTGGTGTCATTTCAGGCGGCCAGTGGCAGCGTGCCCTTGTCTTCCAGCAGATCGCCCCTCGCGACGGTCTCGTGTGCGGCAGCGCTGCTATAGCCGCGCCGGCGGCCTCGCTGGCGCCGCTGTTGGCAGAACTCCAAAGCACCGCGCTGGGCGCGAAGCGAGAAAATGTGCTAGATGCGTCCGGGGTGTTTAGTGTAAAATATACATGTATGTATGTGTATATAAATATATACATATATATAATATATACAAACGCATACATATATGCATATGTATGTATGTATATATATATATATATATTGGTTTCCTCGATCACTCAGGGCTTGGATGTCACTGGCCCTTGTTAAGCGATCGCTGAGTTGATTTAGCGCTGCAGGGGACCATGGGACGGTCATAGTAGCTTAGTTGTCCATGGTCCGAAACATGACCCGCAGCGTCGCCAACACGCAAAATAGAATCTGGATAGCGCAACACTTCGTAGACAGGGCGATTTATTCTGTAGCCCATCACGTTTTGAAACGCTGTGAGCAAAGCTATTCATCCACTTTGCGGACTCACGTCCCCTGATGCCTAAAGAGGGTACCGGGCTGCATGCACGTGTTTCATTTGCGCACGTAGGCAAGGCGTGAGGCACAGTGCAGGTGTAGGCAGAAGCTCAGAAAGCCTGCGACCTGAGCGTGAGGTCCATCAATGACCTGCTCACGCTGCCGGCTCCAAAACCGCCCGTACCGAAGGACGTGCTGATTTCCTGGAAGCTACTTCCGCCTTCGCAGCTGTTTCGGCTCTGTGACATTTTTTTGCTTTGAACCGCCGCCTGGGCCAATGTAAAGCGCGGTTCATTTTGGTGGGATGACAGTTGAAGGGGAATGGGCAGCACACCGGAGAGCCAGACGAAGGCCGGAGAAAGGACAAGATGCAAATGTGACCTCTTTGTTTGTGATATCTCCATAGAGCTGTTGATTCGGGAAAGATGGCCTTCTTGCAATAAAACGGAGTCACACAATGAATTGAGCAACTGGGCAGGACCAACTGCCTATGCCATGTTGCTGAGCATCGTGCTTTTGTGAAGATGTCTGCTGCGGATGTACTGCTGTTGACACGCTCAAGCGCACACGAGATGTTGCCCTTTGTGCGTGGTTTGCCTAAAGGGGGAGAGGGGCACCGGGCATGGCCATGTATTTTCGGCGACATTCGTTTGACTGCGTTGTGGTTTCAGCACGCATCGCGCTCAGCCAGGCGACATGCCCTGAGCCTTTCGGCTCGGGCATCGGTCGCCTCCAACGCGCCGTGGCACACGTCTCGGCATCCGGGGCTGAGCGGCGCATCAAGGCAGTGCCCAGGAGCGCGCTGTTTCCACTTGGCCGCTTTTGGTTGATTGGAAAGGCATGCATACACCTGCGACCTTGGGTTTGCCAGTTTGCCGGATGTATGACATGCATAACAAAGAGGCGGCAAAGGAGGTGCTCAGAGGGTGTCCTATTGAGGACTTCGCTAACTGGAAAATGGTTGTTGGTACTGATACGCAATTTACAATGTAGGGAACAACATGTATGGCAGCGTCAGCTTCTTTGGACAGTCTTTGGACAAGCGTTTTGCATTTCATAGTAAGCAACACGAGATAGAAATGGCAGGGCAGTTTCAGCCTTTTGATTTCTCCTGAAATCTGGGGGAGCAACAAAGCAACGGCTCACACCCCAGTATCCTAACTTGATGTATGAAGGCCTGCATTTGTCCATACCACCAAATTTGGCTCCAGCACATTATACCTTTTTGAAATCTTACTGACAATCTTTTTGGTTCTCAGCATGTCGGCGTTGAAGCTTGAAAAGAGCATTGCCAACTTGGAGCGGAGGATGCGAGAAGAGTTCCGAATGGAACTGGAGAAAGCTCTTCAGCCGCTGCGAGAAAAGCTGAAGAATTTGGAAGGCGGCGGCCACGACATGCTGAGTTACGAGGATTCGCACAACCCCCCGCAGATGAAGAAGCTGGACGGGGATGTCGTGTCTCCAGAGCCTGAAGAAGATGCGGGTGACCAAACCACACATGAAGATGCTATGGAGCCCGTGCCTTTCTTAGAAACCACCTGGAACCTGGTTCTGGTATTGGGTCATTCAGGCGTGGGTTGGATTGATGTGATTGTTGCCTGGCTTCTGCTTGTTGCGAGTGCAGGCATGCAAATTACCTTCAGCTGGATCCTTACCAGCGAGTCGTTTCTCGGGGAACCCTTCGACCAAGCCCAAGTCGAGACAGCCCTCAGTTGGCGACGAAGTGTGGCTCATGATCACACATATCTGGACTTCGCGAAGACAAGCTTAACGTCTCGTGTTTGCAACGGAGATGGCTCGTTAATCATTTCCACCGAGCAAGCAGATCTTATTCAGCGTATCAACAGTTTTCTGAACTTAGAAGATGATGAACTTGAAGCCACCGGATTTCGTCCCGGCATTCTGCTGGCAATGCTTTGCATCTTGCTGTGGTGCCTCTATATCTGCAATGAGTTTCGTACCATTTTCCTCTCCTTGGAGGCCGTGGCACAGATCCCAAGATCAGCACGGACCAAGTTTCAGGGGGCCCGGTTCGAAGTGATTTCATACGGACGGTTCTGGGCATACTGTTTGCTTCGCCTACTTCGTGCCTGCATTGCCGGGGTCCTGCTCTACGCGGGGGTCTTGTGGCTTGGGAGCACCACGTCCATTACTGATCTCATCTTGAACGCGGTGGCCTTGGAGGCGATTTTGGATTTGGACACGACCATCTTCTCAGCCTTGATGCCCAAGAAACTACAGCTGAAAGTGGAGGACCTTGAGGCGATTAAGGTGCAATACAGTCGCCTCCGCAGCCAGATGGAATCTGTGTGCATCCTCGTTCTGTTGGGCGCACTTCTGGCATGGCCCTACTTTACAATCGTAGGTCCCTTAGGAGACACAATGGCGGCTGTGAAGCATGCCCACTGTGGAGGCCATCAGGACTTTGTGGTTGGGTTCAATGAAGATCAGAACATGCCCTTTGGCTTCAAGTCGGTTCCATTCAACCGCAGTGCTGAGCAAACGGTGGTAGAATTGGCGATCGGCGACTATATTTTCCAGGACGGCTTGGAGGCAAAGTACATTGCTTTCCACACTGATTCACAGCGTTTTGAGAGCTATCGAACACAGACGATGACGGCAGCAGCCTCTGAAAAGACCTGGTGTTCGGATGTTGATGTTTTTTTCCAACCTGACAACCCTTATGCATCGCAGGCTCCTTACTTCAGGCCGTTCTTCAGGGCAGCTATGCTTGGGCTCGGCCTTCCCAGCAACAGTTCATGTGCAGACGCACAGCACAGGTGTGATGATGAGGATGCGCAGTTGCTTCGACTGGTTTGCGGACGAACATGCTGCATCAACTCAAGGAGCAATCCTTGGTTCAAAGTTCCTGCGAAGGGCTGCTATGTCGCATGCCTTGAGGAAGCAGATCGATCCGGCGAATGCACGAACCAGGTCGATCTTCCTGCATGGGATCAGTTCTGGGATCTTTATCCCACTGTGCTTGAAACGACACTTGGACAAACTTTGGATTCCACAGACAACTCCTCAGCTTTTGATGTTTATCAAATTATTGACGCCATGAAAACGTATGGCTGCGCTGCCTTAGCCATGAACGGGAATCAGAATGAAGTGACGACGTACCGTCCATGGTGCGGTGGCAACGAGGAGCTGTTTGCTCCTCTGGCGCGGTTGTGTCCTGAGACCTGTAATTGTACCGATCTGACAGTGTTATCAGTTGTACCTGCATGGTGTCCGTCATCTTGCCAGTGTGTAGATCGAACCATCTCAGTCATCGGCATTGCTGCGAGCTGTGCAGATGTCCTTGCAATTGGCTGGTGCGGGTCTGACGAATTCTCGAAGCTATGCCCCAAAACTTGTGGAAGATGCTGAGATGCCTAGCAGCTTAGAAGCAATCCGAATCCCAGAAAGATCTCGGCGAAGTGTTTCACCTGAGTCACGTGGTAAAAGAGAACACCTTATATTATCGCAGGAGGTATAGCCTCAAGCCCAGATGGTGGCCATCATGTGCTCCCTCACTTTGAATGGCGGGCTTTATTCGCATGGCAATCCGCCTTGACTTTGATATGTAAGAAAGTTGTAGGGCACTCTTCGCAGATTCTCGTGTGATCCAGTCACCTGCGTTTGTGGCGGTCTGCACCTGATTGGGACCGACTCTTGCTAGCCCCTGTTCTGGCCCTACGTGAAAGACCTAAGCAATCCCGGCCATGATTCGTGACTTGAACTTGAAAGACATTCATATATGGGCGTGTCTTTGTTCGGGGGACCCCCTTTGGAGTTCATTTTGAAGGGGAAAAGGACACCAATTGATGTTTTTGGGCCCCCCACTTTTTGAGACAAGCCCCATCTCAAAATAATCCCCACTACAACCAGGAACACCCCCCAAAAAAATAAACAGGGGTTTATTCATCCGGGGTGAACATTCTCAGACCAGCGCCACTTCTTTCCGATTGCCAGGAGGCCCTGACTGACGCCTCCGTCTGCCGGGCCTCCACCTCGGTGGCGTGCTCGGTTAGCGTGCTTTGCGGCGTGGCGAGCGAAGAGGAGGCTGGGGTATTATAGACTTATAGAGTTTTACAGGGGGTTACAGGGAGCTATGGTAGCAATTTTGGGTTTGCATGGTTTACAAGCCCTGATGCTAGATGGTACCACGCCGTGGTTCAAGCGTTTCGATGGCAGTGGTGTTTCTCGTTGTGGTGGTGTCCCACGACGCTGCAAGGGCAACTGGACTATAGAACGGGATTAAGCAAGATGTGCTGAGATTCGCTCCCAACCATGGGAAACGATATGAAACCATTGCAACCCCAACCCCAAAAGTCAGATTCCAAGATGAGCAAAGCTGTTGGTAGCATGAGGGAAACCAAGTGCCTCTTTGGGACCAGTAGGAGCAGCAGTCCTGAGAAATGCCCGCACCTGTGTGTAACCGACCACCCAGCCGCGTGATGCATAAGCAGTTGCTGTAAAGTGTATAGGGAACGCCAAAAAAAACAGAACTTGCCTCCGGAAGCGTTTTCACAAGTACAGTTTGCAGGTCGGTCGCTCATAGGATTCCCGTTCGAATTCCAAAAAGTAGGTACCCCAAAAGGTTGGTTGATGTTTAAAGGGAAACCAACGCGCCCCATCCCCCAATCCTCGCCCCAATTTTCGACTGCATCTATGCTCCCTTTGGTGCTGATCTTATATGATCTGATGGTGCAGTTGGGGCGGTTGACGCCCAGATTTGTGCGCCAGGGTTTGCCTTTTAGCATCCTTAAGGGTCCAAATTTTTGGAAGGGAACCCAGGTCCCAGCGAAGGAAGAAGGGAAAAAGCCGCTGCTTTTCATGCAGCAGCAAGGAAGAAGGCAAAAAAGCCATTGTTTCTCAAACGCCTGCCGCTTATGCAAGGTGTGGGCGGCTTTCTGAAAAGAAGGATGCCTGGAAAGAATGGTTAAGTTCCCCTGAGAGTCTCGCAAACTAACTGTGACCAGAAGTGGCCCTTCGGGCAATCACTTTTCATGGTTCCATTGCTCTGAATCACTGCAATCTCAGGGATGGCTTAAGGGCCAGCGCAGTCCAAGTTGTTTCCCCTTGGCTTCAAACGGGATCTCCATCCGAGGTGAGCGGCGTGCGGACCTGAAGAGGAGCCGCTTCACTGCAGCGAGGAGACGATCGCCGTCTTGGAGGTACGCTAGGGTCGCTCATTTCAAAGCGTGAAAGGACTAAAACGCGGAAACCATAGGTTTCCTTTTCTAGGTGAGTTTGGTTAGAAATAGATGGCACTGGTTTAGATGGGGTTGATTCCATTTACCAGAGCCATCTATGTTCCCAAAAGGCAACCTATGGTGGAAACGGTAGGAACTTGGCTTGGCTTCCTCTCCAGAAAAAAGAAGCACATGGCTTCCGTTTGCCAGGGTCCTTCAGTACCTGATGCGGAAGCTGCAAATTCCTTCAACTCGTTGTCGCCCGACAGGCGCCTTGTCGGCCACGTGTCGGTTCTCGCAGCTGCTGGGCACAGGCTGCCGGGACGAGTTCAGCACGTGGGCGTGTTTTGTTTTTGCAGGGTATGCTTTGGGCTTGCTTTAAAGAAAACATCTGGGTGAATTTTATCACGACCTCACACGACCTCACCCCAAACGGTGATTTATGTGGGGAATAGCCCCCCAACCACCTTATTGCAGGTTGGTGAAATATTATAATTCACACAGAAACATTCAGGAAAGCACTACACGTGAAATTCTACTTTGAGATGTTTGACTGAAAGTAAGAGGACAGCGATGCCCGCGTTGTTTCCTGTTTAAAAACATGAGGTTCTCAAGGAAAAACCGTGTGAGCCCAAATCCTTCCAAATGTCCAGACCCCTCCACTGGAGTGTCCAATGATGCTTGGGTTGGGTAGACTGTCCCAAATACAACTCGAGCAAGGTAGAGCTTAGATTTCTAGCTTATTCAAATCATAATCCCCAATGAGCGGTGGATTGCGGATTATGCATTTTATGGATGTGCGCTTTACGGATTACGGATTTCGGGTTGCATGAGTTTTCAATGCTTCAGCACAAGGTTTCAAGTCACGCTTTGGAGTGCGGATTGGGGATTAAGAAGATTGTTAACTAGAACGAGGATTTCTGGCCTTGCAAGGACCCAGCTCTACCCTCATGGAACCCCCTGGCCAGCTTGAAAATCCTCCGATCCGGGAAAAGATCGATCAGCCGAGCAAGCTCCGGTCTTTCAACGGCTTGGGTCAAGAGTATGACACCTTGGAGCAATTGATGTGAAGGTCTCGTGCAGTGGGTGCTTATGTTACAATACGATATGAGGCAAGATATCTTACTGACAATAATCCAATGCCAAAACAGCAACGGTAATTAATTCTGGATGCCATTTGTCGAATGTTTCGCATTCCTCATGTCAAACATTGCACACATCCCCACTGTAAATGGGTGGTGTCATTTGGAACAACAACTTGGCAAGCATTTCGCACATGCTCAGACCACCAATGGATCGTGTGCTCCTTGAATGAAATCAACACTGCAAGTGGGGTTTGTGAAATTAGGGGCCATGCACTAGCCATGCAAATGTAGCACAGAGCCCGACGTGTGTGTGTGTGTGTGTGTGTGTGTGTGTGTGTGTGTGTGTGTGTGTGTGTGTGTGTGTGTGTGTGTGTGTGTGTGTGTGTGTGTGTGTGTGTGTGTTTTTGAGACTCCAGTTTTTGCTTTACTCTTCGAAATCATTGGATGGGCCGAATAGTGGCCGAATCCGCTCACTTGGGCAGGCCGCGGAGAGAGGGGAGCCATGAGTCCAAGATGTTCAGCATGTTGATTGATATATTTTGCAAAGGATTGGCTTAAGGTCAGTCCTTGCGGTGCAAAGTTGGTGCGTGTTGCTTGACATAGAAGCTGTACGTAGGGGTGTTTGCAAGTGCAACTATCTTAATATTGGATATCATTGGCATATTGTAAAATATTATATGACATCTATTTTTTCTGATACTTATGAAACGGTGCTTTAGGCCAACTCAACGTCGAAGAAACGCGCATCCGAGACGTCGAGCATATATACCACACATGTCTTTGAGCGAGGTGCTGATTTGTGACATGGACCAGCTGCGGATTTGCTTAGTCTAGTCCAAACACCGAACCCTCTGCCCCCATGCCGTAGCATGGGGCTCTTCGCATGGGGCTGCCTGGCCATAGGCCTCCAACTGGAGCTAGGTGAGGGGCATGACAATGGTCTGGGATCCACCCCGCAGATGGGCTACAACACCTGGAACGACTTCGAATGCCACGGCGTCTCGGCCGAGAACATTCGAAAGGTAGCTGACAAGATGGTGACATTGGGACTGCCTGCTTTGGGCTATGAATATTTGATTATAGATGATTGCTGGGCTAAGAAGCGCGGAGAAGATGGCGTTTTGGTGCCTGATCCCGATGCATTCCCACAGGGTATGAAGCCCGTGGCTGACTACGTTCATGAGAGCGGCTTGAAGTTTGGCATCTACACCGACCGAGGCACGTGGACTTGTGCCGGTCGCCCGGGGACTTGGGGTTATGAGGTTACCGATGCCCAGACCTTTGCTTCTTGGGACGTAGATTATGTGAAGACAGACTCCTGCAATGGTCCCGACTCTTTGGATGATCGTCCTTCATCCGCAGCCATCGCGCAATACAAGCTCTTTCGGGATGCCTTGAATGCGACAGGTCGTCCAATCTTTTTGGCCTTGTCTGGGTGGCACAACTGGTATAGCCCTTTCGGCAAGGGCCTTGCCAACTCCTGGAGGATTGGTTATGATGTCCGAAACTGGCGGAGTGCCTGGAACTATGCGATCCGTGTGAATGCATTTCTTCATGATTATGCAGGTCCTGGCGGATGGAATGATCCTGATATGTTGGTTGGATCTTCTGACACTGCAGTTCGAATGACCCCTGAACAGTCACGCACGCAGTTTTCTTTGTGGTCAGTCATGACAGCCCCTTTGTTGCTTGGATCGATGTTGTCAATGACGGATCACGATCTCGAGACTTACACCAATCGCGAAGTGATTGCAGTTGACCAGGATCCTCTGGGAATTCAAGGTCAAATTGTTTGGGAGAACTGCCCCTTGCGCAATCGTACCAATATTCGTCAAAAGCAATACTATGATGAGATCCCAGCTTGTCAGCAAGTTTGGGCCAAGCCGATCCAAGATGGATTCGCCGTGGTGGCTTGCTTCATTACACATTGCTTTGCATTCCATTACGTTACGTTACATGCCTGTATACAGTTTGTGTTGGGTCGTGTTCTCGCGTTCGCTTTTGGCTGGCTGTTCATTGCTTCTGGTTTGCGGGATATTGACCTTTGCAAGTCCAGGTCCTTCTGAATTTGGAGAATAATTCTGCCCGGGTGAACTTCAGCATCTCAGATGTTTGTTGGTCCAGCACTGAGCTTCAGCCCTGCGACTTCTTCGAAGAAGCCGCGGTGAGAGATCTTTGGAGCAAGGAAGACTTGGCCAGCCAGTGTTGCACTGATTCGAAGACGTATGGTTGCAACAACCTCCTCGGGTTCCCTTTTGACGGCGGGACAAACGGGAACCGGGTTGTTTCAAGCACGCTTTGCCCAACCCTGCCAGGAAGACTTGGGCCGCATGAGGTTTATCAATGTGACGCTTGCAGCAGATGGCGGCTCCAGAATGTTCAAGGTGGTCCCCAAGGCTCCAAGGAAGCAGGAGGTGAAGCCTGGGCCGCGGGCGTCCCCTGGAGATCAGTTCAGGAAATGGGTTTTATCTTAATGGTGATCCCATATGAATCAAACCCCATATTTTTTGTTCATAGGGGGGTGGTCCCCTCCAATTGTGATGAATCCCCACTACACCCAGGGATGTCTGCGTTAATAGACTGGGGTTGATGAATATGGGGGCAGCATGAATTATTGTCTCCCGTCGGATGGTTTTGAGTGTCAGGTCAGTTCATTGTCGTGTCTTTGGCTGCGTGGCAATCTTCCCCAAGCAGAATCACCCTAGCCGAGCAAGTTTGAGTTGGATAGGTAGAGGAATACAAGCTGAACGTTTCTTCAATCTGTAAATGAAATGAATGTGTCCCCAGAAATTGGTGTCATTCATGCTTGCAAGACTTTAAAGCGGGCGTGACTAGATTCGCCTACATGGTGTGTTTGATCACCCAGGTCCAAAAAGCGACGACCATCCTTGTACCCACAGCGCGTGGGCAAAGGACCTCCACTGCAGACGGATGCTGTGCATTTCCTGCAGCGCGAGCTGTAGCCACAGCTTCAGGTCCGGATCGACAGGATTTGTTGGAAGGAATTCTCGCGAGGCCAACGAGATATGGATTCTGGTAGCGTGGAGCATTTTATTGAGCTTGATTAAAGACTGGTCAAATGTGTTTTCCACTGCGCAATTTCACTCCTGGATGCATGATGCGTCCGGGCTTTGGCAACGGGCCCAGATGCGGAGAGAAATGCTGTCGCGGATAGCGAGTAGCTGGTTTTTCATTTGACCGCCAGAGATCCTGTTTGAACTTGCGTGGCAATGTTGCAGCGGCAACACGCTCTGTTTCAATCGACATGCCAGACTGCCCTGGCTCCGCCTTGGCAGCGCGATGGACGATTTTCCCGGTGTGCAACTTCCGCCTGCGTCCAAAGATGCCACTTGGCAAGTGCTAAATTCAGAATGAGCGCCGGGGGATCATGAGACTGTAGTAGTTGTTTGACAAAGAGTGTTTGTCTTTGTAGCTTGCCAGGGCATGTCAGGAGGTGTGGGAGGCAATCCGGTATTCCAGCCTGGGTCCAGATGTGCGATGATGTGCGTTTGTTTGTTCACAAGTCCGCCCCCCGTGGTGTGTGTGTGTGCTCTTCCCCGCAGAATCCATGAACCTTGATGCGATTGAGCCATACTCTCATTGTGTCTCAAGAGGAGTGATTTGGAAATGACATGTTTGTCATAAGTGTGTGTGACTGACTATCTCACACCCACACACACATACACACACACCCACCCACCCACCCACCCACCCACCCACCCACCCACCCACCCACCCACCCACCCACCCACCCACCCACCCACCCACCCACCCACCCACCCACCCACCCACCCACCCACCCACCCACCCACCCACCCACCCACCCACCCACCCACCCACCCACCCACCCACCCACCCACCCACCCACCCACCCACCCACCCACCCACCCACCCACCCACCCACCCACCCACCCACCCACCCACCCACCCACCCACCCACCCACCCACCACACACACCACCCTCCCACCCCCCACCCACCCCCCCACAGACACACACACACACACACACCCACCCACCCACCCACGAACGCGCGCACGCACGCGCGCACGCACGCACGCACGCACGCACGCACGCACGCACGCACGCGCACACACACACACACACGCACGCACAGCACCCACACACACACACACACACACACACACACACACACACACACACACACACACACAACACACACACACACACACACACACACACACACACACACACACACACACACACACACACACACCACACACACACACACACACACACACACACACGCACGCACGCACGCACGCACGCACGCACGCACGCACGCACGCACGCACGCACACACGCACGCACGCACGCACGCACGCACGCACGCACGCACGCACGCACGCACGCACGCAC
This sequence comes from Effrenium voratum, assembly GCA_963377175.1. Lineage (NCBI taxonomy): Eukaryota > Dinophyceae > Suessiales > Symbiodiniaceae > Effrenium > Effrenium voratum. The sequence continues at coordinate 1,042,903 of CAUJNA010003538.1, read as the reverse complement.
GCACGCACGCACGCACGCACGCACGCACGCACGCACGCACGCACGCACGCACGCACGCACGCACGCACGCACGCACGCACGCACGCACGCACGCACGCACGCACGCACGCACGCACGCACGCACGCACGCACGCACGCACGCACGCACGCACGCACGCACGCACGCACGCACGCACGCACGCACGCACGCACGCACGCACGCACGCACGCACGCACGCACGCACGCACGCACGCACGCACGCACGCACGCACGCACGCACGCACGCACGCACGCACGCACGCACGCACGCACGCACGCACGCACGCACGCACGCACGCACGCACCCACGCACACCCACGCACCCACGCACCCACGCACCCACGCACCCACGCACCCACGCACCCACGCACCCACGCACCCACGCACCCACGCACCCACGCACCCACGCACACACGCACCCACGCACCCACGCACCCACGCACCCACGCACCCACGCACCCACGCACCCACGCACCCACGCACCCACGCACCCACGCACCCACGCACCCACGCACCCACGCACCCACGCACCCACGCACCCACGCACCCACGCACCCACGCACCCACGCACCCACGCACCCACGCACCCACGCACCCACGCACCCACGCACCCACGCACCCACGCACCCACACACCCACCCACCCACCCACCCACCCACGCACCCACCCACGCAATTATGCACCCACGCACCCACGCACCCACGCACCCACGCACGCACGCACGCAAGCACGCACGCGCGCGCGCGCGTGTGTGTGCCAGTACCAGGAACATGAAGGTGTGTATGATGACAATTATTAAGGCAACATTGTATATCTGTTTGGATGTTCTGATCCATGGTTATTTTGCGGAGTTTTCACACACACACACATGCACATGGCAAAACGGGGGTGTTTCAGCTGCTCAGAGCACAGGAACTTGAATTGGCAAGCTTTCTGTAGCATGAGCAAGTTAGCTCTAGCAGGATGGTTGCGGGAGGGCCAGCCAATTGCGGACCTAGTTTGAAGGCGAGTTACTTTGGCAATAGCTGTATAGCATTGCAAGAATTCCCTTCCCGGGCCCAGACTGCCCAGTCCCTTCAAAATGGAATGGAGGAGGGCTTTGCACTTCTATCAGTTACATTTTCGCCTTTGTGGAAAGACTTGTTCAATGGAGCTGGAAGTCGAGCAGTGGGGGGGCAAACCACCCTTAGTCTCTCAAGTGGCGACATCGTAGCTCGAGAGACCAGAGGGCCGCTTCTCGTGCCTCGCGCTACATTTTCAGGAACTTCTAGCAGGACACATCTTGCACTTCTTCAATATCCATCACTTGATACTTCCTTATCAGTTCGGAAATATACTAAGTGTAGATGACTGAGGAGTATTAAAGGGACCCCCGCGGGAAAAAGTGTTCCCAAGTCCTCAGGCACACACAAAGCACTTAAAACATGAAGTGGCTTCTACGTCACGGACTTCGTAGTGCTTTTGCACACTGAAACAGGGTCCCATCTCATGTTGCCAGAAAAAATGCTTTTGTACCAATCATGCACCCAGGCTGGAACAGCTGTAAGTCCGACATCAGAGAGTCTGAAAATGCTTGCCCCAGAGCACACCCACACAGAGGCACAACAAAGTCCCCTCTACTCCAAAGTATACTTGAAGTTAATTGCTACGAAAATTAAACGGCGACTATACCTCATGGGAGAAGCTATATACCTCATGGGAGGGTTCGGGGGACTTTTCCAATTCAAGAGGACTGACTGCCTTTCACACCGTTCTGTCAACTTCCATGGTTAGAAGGAGGAACAGCGCGAACAAATTGGAGTCGCTCTCGAGTTTGGCCATTCTGAAGGTGAGGCTGTGGACTAGTGCTGTCTGAATTGTCGTGAGCCTTGTCTCTTTTTGGGCCAGATTAATGATGATTGACGTGACCACTCTCCAAGCAAAGGAAGGTTTTGGGGGCTCCCCCATGTTGAGACAAGCCCATATTCAAAAATGAAAAAAAGGGAGTTCGAAACCTAACTTGGCTATTGTGGTATAATTTACTAAGAATCATGGATTCTCAGCAAAGCCCTCTTTTGCGGTCGACCCCCTTCGTATGAGGATCCAGATGATGCCTAGGGATGTACCTTTAACCTTGCTCCCCAAATCAAACTTCGAAGGGTTTGTCTCAAAATGAGGGACCCCTCATGATGGGCTTCCGTTTGGTGTCCATTTAAATCAACTTAGCTATATAGTGTGCTTCACATCCCAACACCGGCCAATCCCTCCTGGCGGTCAACAAGGATCTGTCGGGAGCCTTTGGAATTCAAAATGAAAAGCACCCATCCCCGCACAGTGCTCTTGGGCTGAACACATCGATCACAAAGCTCTGTTCTGGCCCGGCGTTCCCTAACTGCGTCATGAGCTATCCGAAGTTGACGACATATTCCTGGGCTGTCCCCTTTCCCCTGCTATCAGCTTAACTTTCAGTGGGTTAGATGGAAACCCGACCACTAAGCCAACGAAAAACAGCTATAAACACCTAAGGATTTGGACGGCTGGGAACCGTTAAATGGCCCTTGAGACCCAGACCCTTTCAAAGCAAATCCTGAGCCGCGTCCAATGCTTCGGGTACCAACAAAAGCCGACTCGGTGTTTGGAGATCCCAACCCTTGCATTGGGTCCAACCAATGCTTGCAGCAATCGGAGGATGGCAACAGTTTAACCATCCTGGACCTTCGTCCTCCTGAAAAAAAGCGTAGTTGCCGCCTTTGACTGTATATTCGGGAAATCACAGCGCTTTTTGCCGCAAAAACCTGAAACTCCTAACACTCCTAAAAACAACACTGTTGCACGGCTCGCGGCCTTTGACAGACTTTAAAGGAAGCGTTGCAAGCGTAAACGACTTAATGCAGCCAGTTTGTCAAAACATGCAACTGCAGTCCAAAGTTGTGTGGTGCAGAAAAAGCATACCCATTTTGACCGCAAAACACCCGCACAATTCCGCAAATCGACCGCAAAAACCCGCAAGCTCCTGCAAATCAGAACCAGTCATAGTTTTGATGACCAAGGCATTCCATGGTGTTCACTGGCACGTTGGCAAGTGCAGCGAGGTGTACTTACTTTGTATGGCCAATGCGCGATTCGTATATGTTTTTGCCCAAATTGTGACTAAACCACTGGAATTGGGTAAACAGTAGGGGTCTCCTAAAACCCCAAGACATTTCCCGAGTTTCAAGGTCCAGGGTGTTTGGGACGACCGCCTCTCGCCTGGAGGGGGTACAGCGTGGGAGTCGGATAAACAGGGTTCAGTTTCCCTTTGATCCAAGAAACCAGCTCCCAGGAAGTCCGCAAGAACAGGAAGTTGCCCAATCCAGCTGGTCGCGGGAATGTGGCTATGTTGCCACCACTGCCTGGATCCTGAGAAAAAAAACAAAAAAAGAAGAAAAGCAAAGAACGGAGGAGGAATTTGAGGACAGCGCGCTGAGGTCCTCCACGAGGTTGTGGACGCTGCGCCGCGGCGGGGGACACCTTCATGGTGCCGCTCCTGCCGGGGGCAAAGGACGCCATGTGTGGCTTGCAAGGAGGACACCGACCATATGCGGAAACCCAAACATTGAGGACCCTTTGGATATTGTGCAACAGCATCTGCAGATTGGATAGACGAGTCCGGCGAAAAGAGTTTCAGTCATGATCTGTGACGCGTGCGTCGGTGTGTCGTGTGCGAGTGAGTGTTCCTGTGGCTTCACATTGATGCTCCCACGTCTACAGGACGCGGCATGACCTGAGCTGTAGCTGCTCCAAGGGCCTGAGAAAGAATCCGCACGGCTTGGTTTCATCCTGCAGTTTGCGTTTGTTGTTCAATGACCTCAGTTGGCAGTGGAACCTCGGCATGTGAATCTGAAACCGGCTGAGATTGATGTGTCTAGCCCGGGGTTCACGAGAAGCTCAAAACCAAGGTGGGCAAATGTGTTGAAGGTGTATGGTTTGCTGCATCGCCGGGATTTGCATATATACATATATATATATATACACATACATCATACATATTATGTGCACATTGTGTCCGTGTGCATATTTGAGACGTGTCAGTAGTTGTCCATTGCAGCTGCATTCTATGCCTTATGATTGAACCTCCGTGACGTCCAACGTCCATAAGTGCTATGTGATGCAGCAAACACATGTCTGACCAGTACTGAGGCCGCTCAAGATTGGATTAAATGGTGAGCCCCAGCATCTCCATGACCAGTCTGAATTCATCGCTTTTGCCCTGCACGTGTTTACAAAAGAGTCATTGGTGCCAACATTGCATGAAAAAGAATAAATGCTGCAGTTGCTGATGGCCTAGGCCGTGTCATTGTGATGTCCGCGGCCGGGAAGGTGATTTCAAATGGCCGTGGCTCAAACAGCTGGTACCACTTTTTGGCCCGGATGGACACAAAGACCAACACCTGCGTAAGCCCAGCTCCTCAATTTTGAGCCACACCCAAATCACTGTGTAAATCAATCTGGTCCTATGGTGGTCCTTTGCCTTCTTGGAAACATGTCTGGGCCTTGTGCCGGTTTTTTCTTGGAGCTATGCAAAAGATGACCTTGTCCAACTGGTCTGTGTCAGCTTCCAAAGACAGCCGCTCGAAAGGGAGCCAAAGATGGCGTTGTCGGGCATATGCAATGTGACAAATAGCTGTTGAAACTGTGTGAACACACACCAATAGCTGTTGAAACACTTTGACATGTTGGCAAGCTATTTCTGATGTGTCAAAGGTTTCCATTGGCCTCGACAGCTGCAAAAGTCACTTGCTTTCCAGCCGGCCATCAAAGGCGAGAAAAAGCGCGTCGCGCCATGGAGATTCCACTGGTCACCACGGGCAGCGACGATGAGATTCTGCGCAAAGTCCTTGAGACTCTCGGGGACTCAGGGAGCAAAGGCTCGAGACCCCTGGAGCAAAGGCAGATTTGGGCAGGGGGGTCATACCACTGCGGTTTGATTGGGGTTATCATGAAGACCCAACATAGTACGAAGAACCACCATCTGTTGGGCCGCTGTGATGGGTCTTGGCAGCTCCTCATGTGCAATCCTCCTTGCTGTTTGAAGGTTCACTTCATGTCAGCATGGACCAGTGGCATCGCACCAAGGATGTCCACATGGCGAGCCAGGGGCCTGGCTGTGAGGGTGTCATTTCTGTCCATTGATAAGCTCTAATGGGACAAGAAGCGGTGTATATGTTCCAGGCCGTGGACCCCCCACCCTCCCCCCCCTTCCCAACCCCCCCCCAGGTGGGGTGGGTTTGTTTAGGGTTGGATTAGGGTGGGTTTAGGGTTTACAGTGGGTTTAGGTGGTTGGTTTAGGGTTGGTTTAGGGTTGATTTAGGGTTGGTTAGGGTTAGGGTGAAGTGTTAGGGGTGTAGGATTGGTTTAGGGTTCGGGTTTAAGGTTGGTTGTGGGTTGAGTTGTCCTACGTGTTGGGATGCAAGGGTGCGAGTTCAGAGGCTCGAGGAGGGGCTCTGTGGACCATAGCAGTGGGGTGTGGGGATCCGGCGGCTTGGGGGTGGGTCGGGTGGGCGAGGGGGGGGAGACCCTACCCTTGGGGGGGGGGGTTGGTGGCCTGGGCACTGGAACATATATACTTGATGCAACAGTTCATCGGCATGGTGCTACAAGCCCTCAATCGCACGAGTGCTGACTTTCAACCACGGAGATGCAATTGGCCTACGGCTTGTGACGGCAATGGGCTTCAAAGCCTTGCACCACTCCTGAATCCTTGGTTACAAAAGCTCCCCTTCATGGTTTTACACAAAAGGTGGACGAGGATTGGCCAACCCACTCTAAACCAGAGGTTGTGATGGCTGGGCCCAGAAGTTCTCATGCTTGCAGCCTCAGTGCTTACCTCCTTAATCTGTGAAACAATGTGGCCTCATATGACCTGTCCAAACGAGCTGAGCGCTACTTCTCATTTCATATATATTGGCAAACATCGTGTTCCATGTTGTATGTCTACAAGTGGCTGAAGTCGGGAGCCACAGGAACTTGTGAAGTGAAATGGCTCAGCACATTTTTTCAGGCCACCGCATCAACTTTCCAACAGTCATGGCTGTGGCGCAAAAAATGGTACCACACATGGCCCCTTAAATGGAAACAAAGGCCAAAACCCGCGTAACCCACCCTGACTCTTTAATTTTGAGCCACACCCGTATTGACCTCCATGCTGGCATGAGGTGCGCCTTCGCGCACTATCACAGCGTTGGATGAGCGCGTGCAGGCTGCCCACGGAGTCCACCTTGTGACTCCTTGCCATATGTAGTGGATGCCCCAAATCGTGGAAGTAGGGGAACAAGTCGGAAACTCACTAAATTCGTGGTTGGATGTGGGCGGCTTACTTGATTTTTTTCAGGATTTCACGGCTGATCTGTATGCAACTCATTGGCTGGAGGCTTTAGAGATCGCCCTGTCGGAGGGTGACTTTTCAGGGAACCCTTTGGTTTTGAACGGAAAACTGCGAGAAACCGGGCCCTCCTTTTCAGAGGTTCCCCTATTTAAGGACACTTGGTGGACTTGCTTTCCATCGCATTGACATTTGCTTCTAAGTTTAAAAGGCTTGTTTGTTCGCCCTTGCTCACATGTGCAAGACACCGGAGTTGCAGATGTGGCTCTGTTAAGTCAAAGGTGAGCCACCCATTTCATTTGGTGACAAGCTCATATGCACTTTCTCACAAAACGTGTCACCCGGATGTCAGTATTGTTCCTTCTGTTCAGGCTACCTTTTTGGTGTTGCGTGCATTTTTTAAGAAGAAGAAAACACGGGCCCCAATTTTTTTGAGGTTCCCGTTTTCCCACGGGGAATCCTTTATTTGGGTATGGGTCCAAAATTTTCACCACCAGGAATTGGACCGCAGGTTTGAGTCCATGTTTCTATTTACCAGGATTCCATTTTGGGTACATATTTTTGGCCCACAGCCATCCGGAGCCAAATCCTTTATTTCCCAGGCGGAGCTGCCCGGAGCCGGTGGTTTTTCCGCCGCCCGAGGGCTTGGCGGTGCTGGAGCTGGAGCTGACCCATGCGCAGGCGCTTCGGTTTCGCCGGGGGCCAACCCCGAGAAACCGAAACGAAGCCTCGTGGATGGCTACTTTGGCGCATTTTGCCTGGGGATGTTGGGACTTTAACTTGTTGCCAGCGAATGGGTTTTCCATTAAACCACTAAAAGTTAAGCTTTTAGCAGAGCAGAAAGCAAGCGAGTATATATATACATATATATGTATGTATTTATATATTTGTTGGTAGGCGCAATGTGACACAGAGTCTGATTTTTTTTGTACCCCAGATGTGGGCCAAGGATGGGTTGGTACTTAAAGGGAATGTTCGAACGAAAAGAAGCCACTTTCAGGGGCTTCCGTAGTTGTCTCTAAAGAGACTTCACAAAAGTCGTGCTGTCGGGATTCGCTTTTAAGCCAAGCTGCAAAGGATACCCCTCAAAATGGGTGCTTGGCATCCTTTTGGCTTCCCTTCTGGTTCCACCACATGCCGTTGTGCCCTAATAGTTCAATTCCAAAAGAGCAAGGATGCCACTATGGCTGGAGTGAAATATCCGCCCAAACACCAAGTCACATGCTGGACAGCCCCCGTCAGTTCTGTGATATGACCATAGCTTTCACGCGTTCAACGCCTGGTGAGCCACGATGACAAGCTGGTATTGAAGGGGGTCTACGTGTGACCATTTAAAGGATCAAAAGAGGCGCCCGGGCATATTATTGGTTAGGACTGTTCCCCAGTTACGATCGTTCGCCCAGGTCATGAGAGCTGGTTTAAAGGACCCATTTGCCCAGTGGTACCCTGTTGTCCTTTTTTTTGCGAAGGGTTCCCCGTTAAAGTCACGCAAACAAAAACGGATGTCCATGAGGGCAGAACTTGTTCCATATTGCCATTTCAACATTATACATTAGTGTGTTTGGCGTTCTCGTTCTCTCTCTCTCTCTCCCTTTTGCTCTCTCTCTCTCTCTCTCTCTCTCTCCCTCTCTCTTCCTCTGTCTCTCGCATTGACATCGTTTTGAGCGACTGTCGGCTTCGCTCGGGGTAGGCCATGAGCAGGATGATCCTGACTTGCCACCTGCGTGCAGACAGCGAGAGCCTGGTGTCGCGGCTGGACTGGGTGCCGGCCTACTACGCACCCAGGAAGCGAAACCGCCAGGCGAGAATCGCGGGCCCTATGACGATTCATAGCGATCAGTTTGTACGTTGGTTGAAAGGTGTTTATGGTTGATAACACTCCATGATGAATGGTTTACTTCGGGGTGACCAGCGGACAAGAGCGATTGCTACAGCGGGAAGGTCGTCCGTTGCTCAAGTTGGCCTGTTCCATGCCGATGGAGAAGGTGTTTGCTCTCTTTGAGCAGTTGAAACTCATGTCAGAGGTGGAAAGCTAGTATAGAATGCTAGTGAGCTTGAATGATGCCTTGCAAATTTGAACGTCAGGTGGTTCATGCGCTCGACTATGAGGCCGGCTAGTCGTTGCGAGCCTGGACTGCCAGCTTAAATGTGCCACGAATCACTGCATTTTCAAGCATGCCTCCCAGGAATGTCGCTTACCAAACCCTGCAACTTCGCGTACCCGAGATAACAACTGGAGTACGCTGCCGTGACAGTTCCACGTTTTTGTTTTTTTTTTTAATCAGCGTCAGCGGACGTATAAATATATATAAATATATATGTATATATGTATGTATATATAAATACATATATATATATATATATATTTATATACATATAAATAGACATATATATATATATATGAATATATATATATATATATCGATATATATATATATATATACGTACATGCCTCTCGTGTAGAGCATCCACATACCGCACATCTTCATGCCACCACTTTCGCAAGAACGGAATGGTCGATACCTTTGCCAAACGAAGTAGTATGACCAAAGCTAAACCTGCAGACTCCATCTGCATGAGCACTCAAGAAGGTGCGAGCACGTTACAAAGCAATCCTGCATTACATCACCCCGGCCGAACATGAACGCTATCGTCCCCACCCCACCCCACCCCAAGAGCGGTCACCTCTCATCTCATGAGCGCTATCATCCCCACCCCACCCCACCCCACCCCACCCCACCCCACCCCACCCCACCCCACCCCACCCCACCCCACCCCACCCCACCCCAAAGAGCGGTCACCTGTCATCTCATGAACGCTATCGTCCCCACCCCACCCCACCCCACCCCAAAGAGCGGTCGCCTCTCCTCTCATGAACGCTATCATCCCCACCCCATCCCACCCCACCCCACCCCACCCCACCCCACCCCGGGCCAACCCCCCCCGTCAACCCAATATGTTGCACCCTTGATGGTAGATGGTTGATGATAGCGTCCTGCTGGATCCAAGGACGCTTAAGAACCGCCGGTTCTTGCCATTTGCCTATCCAAAGTTTTAGAGGGCAGTCAATGGTTCAATATGTTCGATGCCTTAGACTTGCAGGACGCGGACACAGTTTGGCGAACCGCCAGCCGCTTCTTCGCCATGGAACCTGAAGGCCTGATCCTTAGCTCCGAACTGCATCCGCTGGTGCTGGGCATGCGGCACAAAGGGGGGTGGGGGAAAAATTAGTAAAAGATTGATTCTAAGGCAGGGAATTTTCAGTTTTCAGTTTCAGGGGCAGGGTTAGTTTTCAAGCAGTCTAACATTTTGTTCAAAACCTAAGTATTGGTTCTGGGGATTTTTTCTAAATTTTCTCAATATGTGTTTTTTACATTTTTTTCATTATGAAACAGTCTAAGATATTGACATTTTCAAGGTTCAGGTTTCAGACAATTTTTAAGCTTTCTAGGGGACACAAGTGTTTAATCATATTATATAAGTTGTTAATATGAATAAACAAATTATTATGCGTCAGTGTTATTATGTATTCTTTCCATATTTGAAATATGTTTTAAACTTTTAACATGTCTGTCTATATCATATTTCTTTACTATATCATTACAATAGAAACAATCTACATATTCGTCATCCCGCTTTTCTTTTGCCTTGGTTAATAGTTCAGTTTTATGTTCTTTGTAATATTCTTTATTGTATTGACTTACCTTATCATTATGTTTTTGTCTATATCTTCGTCTTGCTTCTAAACAAATATTACAGTTTTTATTTTCGTTCTCAAAATTATCAAGTGTCCTTTTCATTTTACATTTAGAGCATTGTTTCATTTCGTCGGTCATTTATTCCTACTATATTAAGGGGTCTTTTCTTTAAACATTTTCAAGGGTCATTTCTCAACATTTGTTTTTTACATTTTTTTCATTTAAGACCGGCCTAAGATATTGACATTTTCAAGGTTTGGGTTTCAGACAATTTTTAAGCTTTCTGAGGGATAGAGGGTTGGGATTGACACACTAATATTTGTCAGGTAGTTTTCTATGTTGTCAACAGGTAGTTGTCTATGTTGTCAACAGGTAGTTTTCTATGTTGTCAACAGGTTGTTTTCTATGTTGTCAACAGGTTGTTTTCTATGTTGTCAAGGGGTTGTTGTCTATGTTCTCACCTTCGCCAACCCGACCCCGCACCAGCAACCCGCCCCCAAAAAGACTTAAAGAGAAAATACCTTATATAGTATAGAGAAATGGCAGGGGAATACAGCACGGGCTCAGTAATTGACTATTTGTTATCCAATAATGAAGCAACCATAAAAACAGGGAAGAATAACAAACCATTGAAAAAACTAATCATCAACAACAAAGAATACTACTACAACAAAGACAAACCATTATCCTCATCACTTCAAAACAAACTCAATCAAGTAAGCAACACACAAGGTTTCAAACGATTTCATCTTCTAAAAAAAGCATCAAACACAATGAGAGGCATTAAAACAATCCAGAAATACAGATTAAAAATAGGAGCAAAAACATCAGAGACATTTTCGGCATTGAAAGGATATGCCAACACATATTCAATATCCAACATACCATTCAAGGGATACAACGGATTAACATATCTTTTATGGCAAGAAAAGAAACTAACAGAGTTTGTACAACAAGCAAAGTCAATGAAACTACTGATTGATGTTGAGGTTATTTTTGATAAAGTTAGACAGCAAGAAGAGGATGATGGAGAAGATGAACCAACTGAGGAAAATATACAAATAAAGCACAATATGAGGAGTAGGAGATACAACATTCTAAATGTAGGAGACTTAAAAAAAGCATTGGAAAATATACCTAAAGATATTGAACTACAAATTGAAAACTCACCTTTGAAACATTCAGGATTGAAAATTAATAAGATTAACAAAACCACCATTCACTACGACAAATACAATCCGAACAGAGCAGGAAGATATATGGAACTACCAGAATGGATTTCAAAGAAAAAAGCATGTATCAACATTCAAAATGATGATGAATTATGTTTTAAATATTGTGTTTTATGTAAATTTTATGAAGTCTTCAAGAAAGACCATCCACAACATATGAGACACTACAAGAAATTAATAACTACTGAAAGTCTAATTCAATGGGATGGTGTAAATTTTCCAGCATCCAACGATGACATAGACCATTTTGAAGAAATCAATAACAAATCTATATCAGTTAATGTTTATGTTGAAGATGTGAACCAAACCATCAGAGCAGACAGAATAACAAAAATTGAAAGACCATCTTGTCATATTAACTTATTGCGGATTGAACAAAATAATAACGATCACTATGTTTTAATAAAAGATTTTAGTAGATTAGCAGGAAGACAAACAAACAAAACAACTAATAAAATGTTTTTGTAGTTTTTGTCAGCACGGTTTCAAGTCAGAAAAACTTTTAAATTCTCACTTAATAAAAGGTTGTATGGCAAATGACATTCAACAAACAAAAATGCCAAAAGAAGGAACATCAATGAAGTTTGAAAAGCATTTTAAGAAACTGAAAGCGCCATTTGTTATTTACGGTGATTTTGAATGTTTAACAACAGAAACATCAGAAGGCATCAAAGGGACTTATCAGAACCATAAACCCAGCGGTTATATGCTTAACCTTGTTAATGCTTATAGTGGAGAAATGACACCGTATTTATACAGAGGCGAAGATTGTATGGATAAGTTTTGTGAAAACTTAAACAATATTAGAGATGATGTTATGGAACAAATGAAAGAATCAAAAGATATTAATATGACAGATTTAGATGAAATTAAACATTTAGAAGCTAAAAAGTGTTTCTTATGCAACCGCGCTTTTGACAATAGAGTAGAAGCGAAAAAGAAAGTTGCTGACCATTGCCACTTTACTGGATTATACAGAGGAGCGGCACATATGAAATGCAATATAGACTATTGTTTTAAAAAATATCATATACCAGTATTCTTTCACAATCTTAAAAACTATGATGCTCACCTAATAATTTCTAATCTTGAAAAGCTAAATACAAAGAAAAGCATATCAGTAATAGCACAGAACAGTGAGAAGTTTATTGCATTTTCATTAAACAGACTTGAATTTAAGGATAGTTTCAGTTTCTTGTCATCATCATTAGATAAACTTGTTAAATTAACAAAATATGAAGAGAATAAATTGAGGGACAACTGGCAGGATCATTTCAATTACAGTTTCAAAGGCAAATACATAAAAAAATGAAAAAGATTTTTTTTACTGACAGAAAAAGGGAGTTTATCCTTATGATTATTGTAATGACTTCAATAAATTTAATGACACTGAACTACCAGAAAAGAAACATTTTTATAGTAGATTAAGTGAAGAAGATATAAGCAATGCTGACTATGAAAGAGCAAAACTAATATGGAAGCACTTTAACATCAAAAACCTTGGTGAATATCATGATTTATATTTAGAAACCGATGTATTATTATTAACCGATGTATATGAGAATTTCAGAAAACAATGTCTAACAGGTTATGAATTAGACCCAGCTCATTGTTACACATTGCCTAACTTTGCTTGGGACGCGATGCTATTAAAAACAGGAATTGAACTTGAACTTTTACACGATAAAGAAGTTTATAAAATGATAGAGCAAGGACTAAGAGGTGGTATGTGTCAGGTTTCAATGAGAAAAGCAACTGCTAATAATAAGTATATGGGAGATACTTATGATGAAACAAAACCAACGTCCTATATCAATTATTTAGATGCTAATAATCTTTATGGATTAGCAATGTGTAAAAAACTACCATACAAAAATATTAAATTTGTTAAAGATAATTTTACAGAAGAAGACATTAAATATTACAATAGTGATTACAGTAGCAAAGGATATATTTTAGATGTTGATTTAGAATATCCGAAAGAATGCCACGACAAACATACTGATTACCCATTAGCACCAGAAATTATGAGTGTATCAGCAGATATGCTTAGTGATTATCAGAAAGAAACCTACAAAGCATATCATTTTAATCATGCTCCAAAAGATGAGAAAACAAACAAGTTGATACTAAATGTTATGGATAAACAAAATTATGTTTTACATATTGACATTTTAAAATTCTATTTAAAACAAGGACTTAAAATCAAGAAAATAAACAGAGTAATAGAATTTAGACACAAGCAATGGTTGAAACCGTGGATTGACTTTAACACAGAGAAGCGAAAGAACGCTACAAGCGACTTTTCAAAAGATATGTACAAATTAATGAACAACGCTGTATACGGCAAGACTATGGAAAATGTGAGAGAACACATTGACTTTGAGCTGGTTGATACACCTGAACGCTACCAAAAATGTGTGAATAATCCAAATTTCAAATACAGACATATCATCAATGAAAATCTTATAGGAGTTGAAAAAGCAAAAAGTGTAGTTAAATTGAATAAACCAATATATGTAGGAATGAGTATTTTAGATTTATCAAAACAACATATGTATTCATTTTACTATGACATTATGAAACCGAAATATAAAAATAATATCAGAATGTTATATACTGATACTGACAGTTTTGTATTACATATTAAAACCGAAGATGTATATGATGACTTTAATGACATTAAGGATTATATGGATTTCAGTGGTTATGACCCTAAACACAAATGTTATGATAAAACAAACAAGAAAGTTTTAGGAAAATTCAAGGATGAAGCAGATGGAAAGATCATAACAAACTTTATAGCATTGAAACCTAAATCATACTGTTTCAAGATACATAACGAAGAGAAAGAAGAAAAGAAGAGCAAAGGAATAGTTAAACATAAAGTGAAGAAGGAACTGTCATATAATTCTTATGATGACACACTCAAAAACAATAATTGCGACACTATAACATTCAACAGCATAAGAAGTAAAACCCATCAAATATACAGCATACAACAAACAAAACAATCGCTCAGTGCCTATGAGAATAAACGCTTTTACATAGACAGTATAAACTCTTTACCTTACGGACATTATAGCATCATAGCATAGAGAATTTACAAATATACTTAAAGAAATAATTTCATTATCTATTAAGTAAAATGACCTGCTTTATTGTAGATGCCAATAAAAATAAAATTTCTATGACAAATGATGAATTTGATTTGTTGTGGAATTCTATTGAGGGTGAAGTTTCAGACTTCAGCACGGATACAGAGGAAGAAATTAAGAAGGCAAAGGAAAAGGAAAGTAAGAAAAATATAATGATGTATTAAACAAGCAATATAAGGAAGAAGGATACTTTAAAGAGTATTTTATAGAAAATGATGAGTCATTAGAATGTGAAAGATGCGGTTGTATGATTAAAAATAAGTCTAATATGGCAAAGCATTTAAGGACTGATAAATGTAAAAGAATTCATAGAGAAAGATCATATCAGAATGCTGTTGAGAAAGTATGTTATAAATATTTAACTAATACAAATTGATAACATTATCTTAAAATAATGTTATTCATTTATTAAGAGTAATTCGTGTCTGTTATATTTCTTGGTATTCCCTTCAATTTCATAATACTTATTAAGCATCATATCGCGACCTACATTTGTTATTTTGTATGTTGATTGACTCCATTTTGAAGTGGTTTCTTTTCTTGATGTGTAATTACCTTTTCCTTTGTTATAAATTTTGACTTTATCACCGACATTTAATTTAGGATACTTTCGTAAATACTTTTCCTTCATCAACGAGTTCGCCTTCGCTTCCACTGCGTTTTCGTCTTTGTGTGCTTCATTAGGTGTAAGTTTTGTAGTCCCGTGTGTCATTTGTTGATTATACTTGTTTAAGACTGCTTGCAATAAACTCGTCCAAGTTCTATCAGTCGCTTTTATTCTGTCTCCCAACATCTTTTTAACTGTGCGAATGGAGCGTTCAGCAACATTAGCGTGTGTCAATGTTATGATGCTTCTTATTGCTTCACCTTTTAAATACTCTTGTAATTTCTTATATGCGAATGCCCCGTCATCATCTGTATAAATACTCATCGGTTGACCTAACACTTTGAAGCATTGAAGTATTGCTTTATAAACAGTCTCACCGTCTCTAACCTTCATAGGTTCAATGTGTAGTTTCTTACTGAATATATCTATACATATTAATCCATATCTTGGACTGCTTAAATCTGATGTGCCCGTTGCCTTCATCAGTGAAATCATATCCATTATGTCTAACTGATATTCATATCTTGCGAAAGGTGCTGAAAAACTGTTGTATTTGCTATATCCTTTCTCCTGCTTGATAGGTTGCTTTTTTAACCAATCGCCCACTTCCTTTAAAGTAAATGATGCTTCTGTTTTATTCGCTTGTTTATATAACTCATTAACCGAGCCAAAGCCTTTTTCAACATCATAAAACAACTTATGTAAAACCTCATCTTTTGATAATCTACTCATTATTGATAAAGGATAAAATAATTCTTAATATTTATGAATAATATTAAGAAGTATTGATTTAACTTACTCCATTTGGAAGTAAAATTCCCGCTTCTACCATTTCTTCAAAACTCATCTCAGGCTCATTAGCAGGTTCTTCACATATTAATTTAAACTGTTGCTTCTCAATGTTTAATTTTGTTTCCTCTAAATCATTGAAAATTTTTGCCTTTCTTCTACAGTTGCCACATATATTAATATACTGTTTATAGTAATAACTAATTCTATGTATTTTTCAATCAATCCTCTATCATTTTTAACTTCATTTTCAAAACCCATAATATGATTTGTAATTTTACAACTGCATTTTAATGTAGTCATCGGTTCTCTATTATATATAGGGGTCATTTCTTTAAGTAGTTTTTTTTTAATATAAACTAACCAGTATCTCACTAATCAATTCAGCAGGGATTTTGTATAAATCTTCTTGCTTATGCTTTACATAATTCTCGCCCCAATTTTCCTTACGACCGGATGGTGCCCGTTGCGCAGTTTCAATATGTTTGTTATTAACAACTTTACCACAGTCTTTTTTACATAAACTTCGGGGTGTCCATCCAGAGGATGTAAAAGGGACTTCGTCCCGTTTCCATCTATCAAGGTTGTTCCAGAACCTAGTTCGCTTCCTGTAATTAAATCCATATTTGCAATAGTCAATGTCATTAAACCTTAACCCATTCATAAAAGACTGACTTTTCAATAATCCAGTCTGTGGATTTTCAATAACAAAATACGGCCATCCGAAATATTCAATAATCTCTATTGTTTTTAATACAATACTATTAGCATATTCAATGTTTCTTATTCCTGTTGTTTTTGCAATACTGTATTCTATGCAAGGTGGTGATGCCCAAATGAATGAGAAGTGGTTTCTGTCAAACTGTTTGTAACCCCATTCAAGTATATCACAATTAATATCAGCATTTTTCATATCCAACGATATTACATTAAAACCGAGCGACTTTGCAATAAGTCCAACACTGCCTGTTCCGCTAAATAATTCTAATAAGTTCATATTATTAGCATGATTTAGATATTTATTATATTGTTTCATATTTTCCTTCTTCGTTCTTAAACAGTTTATAAAATTCAATAGTTTCTTGCTTCGGACTTTTAATTTTGTTCTTATTTAACATATCCATATATTGCTTTTGTTTATCTTGAAAACTACCAGACGGACGTCCTAGTTGTTTTTTTCAAAGATTTTATCCATCTTATCCTTATCGTCTTCGTTATTGTTTTTAGGTTGGTTTATTTTTTCATCGATATTCTTAATAAGCTCAGTTAATGTTTTAATATTCTTACTAATAATTATAATCTTTTTCATTAAATCGTTAATTGTAGAATCACCATTTTCTGACATTTCTATATATATAAATATTTATATATTTATTTATTTATTTATGCGTTTGAAGTGGTGTTAAATCTACTCCTTAAATACTAATTTTTCATCATTTGTTTAATAGTTTCCTGTGTTTCGTTATCACCATTTTCCGAGAGTGTTGCATCCTTACCCCATTTAAATATAATGCTATGATCATCTGTTTCTAAGTTGATGCCGTCTTTAGTTTTATCAATGTTCATTTTTTTATCTGTTTTACTTATTTTAAAACCAACTGGCACACAACTACATTTACAGTTTCCTTTCTTTTCTATTGATAATTCATTCTTCGTCTGTAATATTTTTTTACACATAGGACAAGCAAACTCAATAACTGATGTTTCTTTAACAATTTCTTCTTTATCTTCATCTGTTGAAGGTACAGCTGGTTCTGTCTTATTTTTGTTTTTCTTTCTTCCCATCTATATTAATATTTATATTTTTAATATATTGTATCACAAACTTAGTTAATTCTAAAACAAAATAGCATACTTTCTTAAATCTATTATCAGTTATAGCAACTTGATCTATATTTTCTACTTTATCTATTATATCAATATAATCTGAATAACTCCTATTCATATAAAATAATAAGATAAATTATTTTTTTCATTTCTGTCTTTCTTTTCTTTTCTTATAAAGTTTTTTCATTGTATCGTCTTTATTCCATCTATATTCCACAAATTTCTGATGATGTTTTGAATTTAGATGTTTAAATAAATATTTGTCGTCATAAGTTTTACCACAACTGCAATGGATAATAGCCATATAAATAATAGGATAAATTATTTACAATTAATCTTATTATTTCATGCATAATAGAATATTGATTGGGGGCACGGCACTTGGAGTTTTCATCGAAATTCTTAAAACTAATTATCTTCAATGCTTATTGATTGAAGAAATGAAAAACCTGTTCCATTATGTTATTCACCGCCACTCATAACATAATGATGTTCCATTCAATAATAAATATAATTTATTTTCTAAATATCTTTAATATTATTTTTATTATGCCTGATGTAAAACCAATTG
This sequence comes from Effrenium voratum, assembly GCA_963377175.1. Taxonomy (NCBI): domain Eukaryota; class Dinophyceae; order Suessiales; family Symbiodiniaceae; genus Effrenium; species Effrenium voratum. The sequence goes on along the minus strand of CAUJNA010003538.1, from coordinate 1,024,662 downwards.
ATGAAATCAAATATGACTTTAAGCAAAGCAAGCACGAGGTCGTCCCTAAATTGCCGATGAGAGCGATGATTGTAGGCCCGTCTGGTTCTGGAAAATCGACACTACTTGTATCAATGATACTTGATATTTACAGAGGATCATTTGAAAGAATTTTTATCTGGTCCCCATCAGTAAGTTTGGATAGCATTTGGTTGCCTGTTAAAAAATACATTAAAGAAGGTTTAAAAGTTGATAATGATAAAGAATCGTGTTGGTGGGATGAGTTCAATGTTGAAGATTTAGAAAGAGTTATAGAAACTCAAAATAAAATAATTGACTACCAGAAAAAACAAGGAATGAAGAAGTTATTTAATATTTTGATAATTTTGGATGATGTATCTGATAATCCAGCAATAACAAGAAATAACAAATTGCTAAATTCTTTATTCTGTAGGGGGCGTCATAGTGGAATATCAACGCTTGTCAGTCTTCAGAAATCATCAACAGTGCCGCCAATTATTAGAGTAAATATAGGTCATTTGTTTTATTATAAAGTTAGAAACTTCAAAGAGATAGAAATATTACAAGATGAATTATCAGCAATTGTTAGGAGTGATAATTTGCTAGAAAGCAAGAAACTAATTTATAAAATATATGAAACTGCTACTGACGAACCACACAGCTTTTTGTATATTAACCTTTTAGAAAAGAACCCAGATAAAATGTTTATGAAACGCTTTAATCAATAATTGAAAATAACTAATCAATAACATTAAATTTATTGTTTAATGTTATTAATTTAAATTATTGAAGCGTTGCGAAACTGTAAATTTGGTAATTTATATATTAGTTTGTCTGATTTTTCTTTTTCTGATTTTTCTATTCTTGATACACATTCTTGAATAGATTTAATGCTTAAAGTATCTGCTCTTGTTTTTTCATCTACTCTTAAATTCTTAATGTCTTCCATATTTTTATTTTCATCGTCTTTACTTTGACCAATACCCATTATATATTATTATTTTAGATTATAATATAATACAATAATAAGTATTCAAAGGTATACAATACAATAATAAATATTCAAAGGAGTTAGAATAGGCCAACAAAACCCCCACATAATAGGAGTACATATCCTATCACACTTCCTTGCTCGTCTGTCGAATTCCTCTTCTCTTCTTTGTTTTTTTAATTCTTTAATATATTCATCAAATTTAGAATGACTAAAATCACATTCTTCATTATTGCATTTATCTAATGTAAAATCATGTTTATTTAACTTAGTAATTTTACAACCACAATAGCAAGTTCTCTCTCTCATACTATCATTTTGAAATAATACTGTTATCTTAACTTTTCTGTCAATGTCCATATATATATATATCAGATATATTAATTATTTAATTATTTATTTATTTATTTAAATATTTATATATTTATATATTTAAATTATTTATTTTTTTCTTTTTTAAATTTATCAAGTTCTTTTTCAAGTTTATCTACTTTATCATTTAACTCTAATACCGCTTTATGAACTAACACGGGTAAAACTAAATAATTTAATCCTAAATAATCTCTGTCTTTACTAACAACGTTTTCAAATTCTTTAGGAATTGCTTTTAATACTTCGTCTGCTAAATATCCTATATGAGTTTTACCGTTATCATTTCTATCGTGTCTCTTAAACTTCTTTGGCTTAAATTTCTTAATGATATTCATACAATTAGATTTAATATTATCTATATCATATTTTAATCGTGAGTCAGATGAATCAACAAACGTCCCGTTAATGGTTACTGTTGTTGCGGTTAAATCTATATTTGTCCCGCTTGCCGGTTCAAGTGTATTACATAACAATTTCTTCGTTCCTGCAACCGTTATGTTTTCATTAAAAGTTGATGGAGCATTATTTGTAAAACTTTCAGTATTTACTGTTGTTCCAAATGTCTTATCAATAGACAATAAAACTGATGGAGTACTTGAGCTATCAGCAATTCTAAAAGCTGTATTTGTCGTTCTGAATATTACATCAAATGTAGATAAATTTGTTCCATTGTAATAAGTTGATATTTCACTCGTACCGAGTTTTAAGTCTGTTCCAGTAGTCATTGAAATATTATTCAAAAATGAAACCGTTGTTAAATCGAATGATTGAATTGTATTAGTTGCTAAATATGCATTTTGTATTTCCATATTAGTATCAACGGTTATTAATGTTCCTCCGTTAGGTGCTAAATGATTGCTTCTTAATGCTCCATTAGTTTTAACATAAACATCATCAGCAAATAAATTACCCATAACATCAACAGTAGCAGTATTAAAAGTCCATCCGGTAGAAATATTAACTGCTCCAACTATATTAGATTGAACGGCAGGGTCTCCACAAATAAATCTAATTGAAGAATTAGCGTCAGTATTCCTCATATCAAAAGATGAAAAAGAGCTAATATATCTATATAATTCGCAATTTGTATCAATTGTTAATTTACCATCAGTATCAATATTAACATTATCACAATTAACAGAAGCATTTGTATAAATATTCCCCAAAACGTCGATAGGTTTATTAAAAATGGTCTTATTAACCAATCCATCACACATCATATACTGATTACTGGCATTAGTAATATCACCAATAGAAAGAGCAACAAAATCATCATGAGCCATATACAAACCTTCAATAGAATTGGGCGTATGTCTACGTATTGAACCATTATTATTACAATTCAAATATGAACCATTGTTAAGATTTACTGCCTTGTCAGTCCCTATAAAATCAACTGCATCAGTAAATCTCGATCTTCCGGCACAGTTTAAAACATAGCCATTAACGCCAACAGCTCCTAGGCCGAACCGATCCTTAACCCAAACTCTTCCAACATTAGCGTCTCCTATTTGTGTTTCCCATTGTCCTCCTGCACTACTCATCCACATGCGTCCATCTCTATCAATATTGAACTCTCTATTAAACATTTGAAAAGTCATTTGTAATCCTAAATTAGGTGATGGTGTAGTACTAAACTTATTACATATTATAGAACCAGTAGTAAGCATATTTAAATCACTGTGTAAAGTTGCATCATCGCTAAAATTTATAGCACCTGCTACCGATTGAACATTAGTATCTATTTTATCTAACTTTTGTCCTAATGATGTATCCTGTGAATTATTGCTAGTAATTATTGAATTAATTGTATTTGTATTTCCTGTTATTAATCCACTTAATCCATCTGATTGTAAAATATAACGATTATCTGAAGCTGTTTTATCTAAAATAGACGAACAAGAAAAAGTCCCACTTACCTGTAAATTACTTAATATTGTAGTATTATGATTTAATATTATTTTATCATTTTGAAAAGTTGAAGAATTATTAATTTCTACATCTCCAAAACCTCGTTGATTTAAAAACATTGTCGCGCCTGTACCTCCATAAACATAAGTATCAATATAATTATTGTATAATTCATGATTATAATTATAATTTCCAAATTCTGCTATTTTGAAAGTTGCAGTAGTTGTTATATTATGTATTAATGTATTATTTAATACTGATGTATTTAACTTTTCTGATAATAAAGTATTAGTTGTTATTGTATTATAGTAATCTGATTCATTAAATGAACCTCCATTCTGTAAATCTGATATTGCTATAATATGTGAATTTATTGTACTATTTAATCCTGTTTTTAAATTTGAAGTAGAACTAATATTATTAAAACTAGTTGTCATAGTAGAATTTAAATTATTTATTAAATGTGTATTAGATGAAATATTATTAATATTTGTATTTATTAAATTAGGATTTGAAGAAATATTATTAATATTTGTATTAATTAAATTAGTATTAGAACTAATATTATTAAAATTAGTTGTCATAGTAGAATTTAAATTATTCATTAAATTTGCATTTGATGAAATATTATTAAAATTTGTATTTGAAGTTATTGTCAGATTACCTATTAAAAATGTATTTGAACTAATATTATTTGATAATACATTAATTTCTGTTTTGTCATATGTTTCAGTTATATCATAAAAATTAGCATTTATCTGCTCCTTTGTATAGGTGTCTGCTTGGTCTGCTTTACTATCTAATACTGTTTGAATGTCAGATTTACTCGCGTAAAGGTCTTCTATATCATTGACTGCTCCATCTTTTACTTGTCTAATTCTAGTTGCTGTAATATCGAAGATATTCATTAAGTTTTTGCTCATAATATTATATTATTAATTAGAAAACTAATAATATCATATTTTTTATTTAATCATAAAATGTTACAGAATTTGAACGGATTTCAAGGATGCACTCATGAACCATTAGAATGTAAAGTCTCTCAGCCATTTTACCATCGTCGCTATATAATGTTGAACCCTCCAATGCTTTCACTTTAACAACCATATTTGAATTATTTTTCAAATTCATCCCAGTATAATTTGCACTGTCTAATTTCTGCAAATTAAACCCATACATAAAAGCGTGAGACCTGTAATCTTCTGCACTAACTAACATAGGTTTATCAGCACAATGCATAAGATGGGCGTATGCTTCACGAACACCTTGAATTTCTTGACTTGGAATAACTTGATTACCGATTATCAAAGAAGCAGATAAATCGTGCTCTAGGTCATAATATCCTTTATCATTTGTTACATGTGCCAGTGGATGATATGATACATAAACTTATATGGTTTCAATAATTCACCGTATCCACCTACATAACCCTTTTGAGTCGCATTTGAAAAAGAAATAAACAGTTTATTTAATTTAGATACATTACGGACAATAGTTGTGAATATTTCAGTTGATGTTGATGCTGTTTGTTCTTGTAAGGTTTCAGTTTCAAAAGTAATTGGAAGAGAACCAGTTTCTAAAATTTTACTGTATTCTGCGTATAAAGAGTCGTCGAGGGTGTAAACGTTGCCTTTGAATAATGGTTTGGTCACAGACCACCCTATACTCGTATTTGCATCAGTAAAAAGTCCTGTTCTATTAACAATTGGTTTTAATACATCAGTTGTTAAATATAATTCAACTGTTATTGGACAATAAGATAAAGGTATCCAGTTTTCACAAGTCTTGAAAAATTTTAAGTTTAAATCAAAATAGACATTAGCACTTTTACCTTCTTTAATTCCTTTATAATTACCATTGGTTACATTTCTAGTTACTGCTTGAGTAGTAGAAGTTCCAGTAGCATTGCAAACTAAAAACCGTCCATCGTGATTAAGAAGAGTATTTCCAACACCCAATGCTTCATCAATTCTTTTTTCTTCTGATGATTTTAATATATCTTTCATAGCACTTGCACGAGAAAGAGAATTTAAATCACACACAATGACATCACCCATTAACACACGCACCCTATCAAAGAAACCGGCTGTATCAATTGGTCGAAGTTCGTGATTTGCTGTTGTATCAGTGTTGTTTAGAGTAAATCCTAATAATAGTGATGGTAAGGACAACCATTGGTTAGGTGGTCCAGTAATGTTAAATCTAATTACCGAATTTGTATCAGCGGTATAAGTAGAAACCGATGAAGGATAACAGTTTTTACTTTCTTTTGAACGGACATAAGAACCGCCATCTTTTAATTTAAAGCGAAGGTTCTTCTCTATGAGTACATCTTCAATATCTAATGTTTCCATCTTTATATATTTAATAATAGAAAATATTTTATTATTCTATTATTAAATTCATTTATTTTTAAGTGTGAATAATCTATAACTTCTTTTTTAGATTTTTTATTTAATAGTTTTTTAGATTTATTTTTAATATTATTATTTTCAACCTTATAATTAGGTTCGTCTTCTACAATCTTTTTAATGTCATCATAACTGACTTTCTTTTTAGGATTTATAGTATTTTTTATATCATTATTAGGCATTATATATAAGACTATAAAATTTCCTTTACAGGTTCAATACTTCTTGATACATCCTTGCCAGTATCACCATATAATGAGTGTTGATGATTTGTTAATGGGTTAAAACCTCCTCTATTTGATGTTATACGGCCTCTATCTAAAATACTGACTATATCACCAAAATTTCTTAGGCTTGTGTAGTTGTCATTATTTTTGTTTGACATTGAAACAAAAGGAGCGCCGTAAGTTGTCAAACGAATATTTCTTTCAGGGTTATTTTGTAATATTTAGAACTCGCACTACTACCCAATGAATGACTAATCACTTCGGTTACATTATGGTTTTCATCAAGTATATCGCTAATATCTCTATACCTTTCACTGTATGAACTTAAACCAAATGGAATTGTAATATCGCTTAAAATATCATTAATATTTGATTTAATATTAGACTTACCAAATGTCCCAGCAACATATAGTTTATTATTATCCAAATAATAACCTTTACCATTTGTATATGCTTTGTTTAATCCTTCTGTGTCAGATAAATTATTATTATATTTAGGTTTGAATAATGATTTTTCTTGTTGAATTTCATTAATTATTTTTCTATACATTTCGCTATGACCTTGATGAAGTGGATTGTATGATTTTAATTTTCCTTCTTTTAAATAATATTTATATTTATTTTTCATATATAATTAAATTATAAAATTTCTAATTAATTAATATAATGAACTTTCGTAAAATATACATTGATACACGACATAGAAATCTAAACGAAAGTGTGAGCACTTCTGACTTTGTTATAGATTTACCAGAAACACAAGAAACAGGAGCAAAGACAAAACTATACGTCCACGAATTATCACTACCTAATACTATTTATCCTATTGAAGAAAATGTAAATAATAGATTATATTTAACATTAGGAGGAATATTAACAGGAGCGCCAGTATATTATTTTATTGTAGCACCAGATAAAGGTAGTTATGTAGGTAGTGAATTAGCAACCGAATTACAAAATAAATTGAATACTGCTACTAATGGAACTGATGGAAATAGTGACTTTTTTAGTTGTAGTTATTCATTAAAAACAAATACTATAACTATAACTGTTAATTATGTTTCTTACTTTTTCGTAATTCATACAGATAAAGAATTGCAAACTAACTACGGTTTTAGTATTGATTATGACAGAAGCCACACAATGTCTATTAACAATGTTTTAGGAAACACTGTTGAAAAAATCAATTTTGCCCTGACCCTTTCGTTAGTGGTTTTGTTAATTTATTACCAATGAAAAATATTTACTTAACCAGTGATAGTTTAACTAATGGAAATCAATTAGCACCTTATGGAGTTGCGCGTGTACTAAAGAAAATTCCTATTACTGCTGGATTTGGAAATGTAATCTATGATAATGAGATTTTAATGAATGACGCTAATGATGTTTCAATGAGACATTTGCGTCGTCTTACATTTTAAATATGTTGATGCTTATGGAAAAACTGTAGAATTTACATGGTGCAGACGTAGTTTTAGTTTAACATTTGTTGAGGGTTGAAAAGCATATTTTAAATATTTTAATATAAATATTTATTATTTACTAATTATATGGTTAAAAATATTGAAATAGTAGATGTAGGCAGTGAAAATAATGAAGCACCTAAAGAAGTAGAAGAAATTAAAGAAGAACCTATTATTAATGAAGAAAGTAAAGAAGTAGAAACTAATAATATTATAAATGAAGAAGAAGAGAATAAAGTAGAAGAAGAAGAAGAACGCGAACCAAAACAAGAATTAAAATCTAAAACATACTCAACTGAAAAAGTGGAGTGTCCAAAGTGTAAAAATATTTAACAAAATACAATTTCAAGTATCGTCATAACTGTAATGGAATACCAGTTAAAAAAGAACCAGACCCTAACAAAGTTGTCCGTAGAAAAATTATGCATCCTGCACAAGCAAAAGAATTTGAGAATAACGTATATGAAAAAGTTAAAGATAATATTCCAAAAGTGGATGAACAAGAAATAGAAAGAAGAGTTTAAGAAAAGTTAAAACAACATATAGAAAGCACAGCAAATAAAGTATTTGAAACTGCGAAAGATAGATATAATAATATAAAACAACAAAAGTTGAAAAAGAAGCAAGAACATATTAATAAATTAGTATCAAAAATTATTTGATAAATAAAGTTTATAATCTAATTATTGTTATATAATGAATATTGATAAGAAACAATTGCTTATGCGCCGTAGAGAAATTTATGACAACGTTGTAAATAGAATAACAGAACCACAAAATAAAGACAAACCTCATATCAGTGATGTTATCGATAGAAAAGCAGTTTTTGAAACAAACAAACCAAAAAAGAAGAATAAATATAAATCAACTCAACATTACTATTATGAAGGAGACAACAAGGCACACCAACCTAATTACACATATTTGAAAGAATTACAAGAACAATTAGAACGTCATAGCGCTAAAAAAAGATTATGCTGTATTTCAAAATAAAAGAAGATATCAAGAAGAAGCACAGGCTTATTTTAATGAAATCCAAAGGTTGGAAAGTGAAAAATTGCGACATCATCCATCAAGTGAAACAGGTAAATCCTATTCAGAAATGATTAAGAAGAAGAAAGGAATAATCAATCAATTAAGACAAGATTTTGATTTTGAATAAATTAATTATATTAGATTAATAAATTTTATAATCTAATTAATTTCATATAATAATGAGATTAGAAAATGCACAGATGAAAACGCTAAAGTCACAATTAAGATTAAGACCGTCTTATAATGAACTGATAAAGGAAATTACAAAGGAAGAATATAAAAATAAGAATATCAGAGATGCGATAGACAGAAACGCTTATTATTTTCGCGACAGTCCATTAGGAACAGTTTATGATAATAATACCGTAGATTTGAGACAACAACATTTTCAAAAAATGTTAGAAAAACCTAAAACAGTCGCTCATTTTGATATGTCAAAGGACGATGAAATGGATGATTTAAGAGACGGAGCAATACAAACACTAAGTGCCACAATGGACGACGCCGAGGAACATCACGAGCAACAAATCAGTCAAATGTCAGAAGATCTTAGACGACAATTTTTAGATGGTTTACACGAAAGGGCACGTGTAGCCGCAGATTGGAGAAAAACAAAATATGATACACCATCAGAGGTACAATCAATGGCAACTGCTAAATCAAACGACTCTGAAGACTTACCGCCATTGGAAGAAATAACCACTGAAAGAATGACAGCTGAAGCCGCATCAAAAGAATATGTTAAAGGACTTGTAAATCGTCAATCAAAAGATGTAGCAAGGAAAGTGGCATCATCATTTGTCAAACATTACTGAAAATAAAACAAAAGAGTTAGAAAAAAGAAGAGAACAAACAAGGGACAACGCTGACAGCTCATCCACAGTCCCACAAAGACAAACAAGAACACATAAGGAAACCATTGACTATTCAACTGATATAAACCATTCGAAAGGAAGCACAGTAAAGGAAGAAGACATATTATTTCAATTACATTTAAGAGGAGCAGGACTTACTGAAGAACAGGAACAACAATATTCAAACACAAAGAAAAAGGGGAAAGGTAAAAAGGAAACAGGTAGAACTTATTTAGTTGGACTGGTGGAGAAACTTATAAACAGCGGAAAATGGACAACAGAAGTAAATGATGAATTGCTAAGAAAAAAATGGAAGATTGGAGAGATATTAAAGGCAAAGGCAAAGCAACAAAGGATTAAATCATTTATATAATTTATCAACAATTATATAAAATGATTAACAACCGCAAACACGAGTTAAGGAAACGCCCCACATATGATGAAATGCTTAAACAAGCAATGACAAACAAAATAAAAACAACAGTTATACTGAAGAAATACAAGAAAGAAATGTTATTCAATAATTTTGATTTTGATAAAATGGATTTAATGAATTATAAAAATAAAGAAAGATATATGAACGCTCAAGTTATGATGGCAGACAAGGCAACACAAACGCTTAACAAAGAAAACGAGGCAACACAAACAGACCTATATGATAAGGCGACACAAACTTATAACTTTGATGATGTGACAAAACTATTAGGTGGGTCTTCAAAGAGTTTCAAAAGCAAAATGATAACCAAGGCTGAAGCAGAAGCAGAAGCATTTACATATGACCCTGATTTATATGATGATGACGATGACGATGATGATGACAAAAAAGATGATGACATTGATAAATATAGAAAGACATTATTTATGTTGATGAGGATTATAGAATTTATGATGAGGTCAGGTTTTAGTATAGGACAAATAGTAGCACATTTAACATACCACACTACATTAACTACAATTCAAGGTTCAGAGTTGTTAGTTAATTTAACAATGAATTCATTAGTAACATCATACGATATAGCAACTGCATAATGAATTGGTTAAATACAAATGTTAGTGAAGAAGTTGAGTTAAACACTTCACCGCCTGTTAGTGTTCATAGTTCTCCTCCTATCACTGTTAATAGTTCTTCAACGCATACTGTTAATTCATCATCCTCAGAAGAAAATCCTAATTATGAAATAGCACCTCCTACCGATATGCCTGTCCCTACCGGTGTGGATGGGGACGAGTCTGAAAGTGAAAATGATGAAACTGAAAACCAAAATATCAACCCTGCAAAAACTAAAAATACTTAAAGAAATGACCCCTTAATATATTAAGAAAAAAATGAATAAGTGTATCAGAGAAGAATTGGAAAAAGAAATTGTAAAATGCCGTGGTTGTAAGATATTCAACAACAAAGTTAAAAAAGCAAATGACATATTACCTGACTATATCATTGATAATAGTTTGAGTTTCGTATGTTGTAAAAGATGCACCATTACAAAGCATTTGATGGAAAACGAACCTGACAATTTGAAAGAAATGGATAAGTGGATTTGGTATATGACGAGGTTAAATAAATGTCCGACGAAAAAGTCATTACATACAATATTTACAACTGATTTTGACAAAACATTAAAAGAGTATGGATACGATAATAGGTTAATCTTGTATTATGAAACCGCTACTCAATTTCATTTTAATTTACTTTTTAATCATAATGACGCGTATGTATCTTGTAGAGATTTTAGCATCTCGATGTGTAGGGATTTTCTTAAAATGTTGAAATGGCAATATATAAAAAACAAAGACAAGGTCGTTTATAAGCACATTTTTAATAATGAGTTTTACCGTAGATTCGTCTGTCATTTGGTAGAAAAGAAAAGGTTGATTTTAGACTGGTTTAATTATATGGATACTTATGATTTTAGTGATGATGACTAAGTTTATTAAGATTATTATCTTATAATATTATTAAACACTTGAAACCCCCAGAAAGCCATAAAATGGTCTGAAACCCGAACCTTGAAAATGTCAATATCTTAGACTGTTATTAAATGAAATAAATGTAAAAAAATGTTGATAAAATTTAGGAAAGTTCCCCACAATCAACCTTGGTGTTTTGAACAAAATGGTTTGCTTGTTTAATTGTAAACGCTTCGCGTTGCCCGCCTCGGCCCAGCCTAGTTTGAGGGAAGGGTCAGGAACACCGAAATCCAGTGCTGGGAAGGTCCGAATCCTACTGAAAGCTTGTGACCGCACCAGTTCGCCCGTGCTAGTTCGATGTTCGGAAGCCGTCCTGCTCGGAAGGTTTGAAATCCAAAACCAAGACTATCTCAGCTGCTCAGTGCCCTTGGAAAAAAAAGGACCTCTTTCTGGGGATGAGTTTTTAGTGGGGCTTGGCCTCCATAAAAAAGGGAACAATAATTGGTGTCACTGAACAACCAAGACCAACTTTGGGTGTTTGGGCACCTCCATTTCACGTGGCTGGCGGCTTGCCATGACATACATTTCTTGCTCGGTTGCTCAGCCCAAGACAGGTACATGGTGGGAATACAAACCTCCATTTGCTTAAGTACCCCGGAAAAATATCCCCAATAGACACGCCAGCAGGCGGGCTGAGGACTGGGCCTGAGGCTAGTCTCAGGCTGGCATACCTTAGGGGCTGGGCCTGCTGGATGACTTGAGACATGAGCAGGAGTTCAAGGCCTGGTCAGCCTGGGCTGAGCTGCTTGGGCAGCCGGACTGGGGGCTGGGGCACGTCAGACAGGCTTGGTAGCTGGCAGCTTGAGAGCAGTCTCAGACGTGAGACTGGGCTGAGGTGGGTTGCTGGTTGGGCTGGGCCTGAAGCTAGTCTCAGCCACGAGGCTGCGAAGTGATGGGTGGGTTGCTGGCTGCCGGGCAGCCGGACTACGCTGCTGATTGCGCCTGGAACTTGGGCTGGGCGGGCTGGGCTGAGCTGTGCTTGGGCGGGTTGCTGGATGGGCAAGGCCTGTTTCATACGCCCTCTGGGTGGCAAGTTGCTGGCTGGGCTGGGCCTGGCGTAAGACACGCCAGCAGGCGGGCTGAGGGACTGGGCCTGAGGGTAGTCTCAGGCTTTGAGACTGCGCCGAAAAGAGGCTGCTGGATGACTTGGGGGACGCAAGCAGGAGGTCAAGGCCTGGCCAGCCTGGGCTGAGCTGCTTGGGCAGCCGGACTGGGGGGCTGGGGCACAGGCTTAGTAGCTGGCCTTGAGGCCAGTCTCAGACACGGCTGCCAGCTGGGGCCGGCCTAGTCTGGCATGCCTGAGATGTGCCGGGGCCTGGGCTGGGCAGGGCGGGTTGCTGGCTGCCGGGCAGCCGGACTACGGGCTGGGCTGAGCTGGGCGGGTTGCTGGATGGGCAAGGCCTGTTTCATACACACTTGGGCCTGAGGCTGGGTGGAGTTGCTGGCGTAGCTTGAGACGTGAGACTGGTCGTTGGCCTGAGGCCAGTCTCAGACACGTTAGACAAACCGACCTTGGCACAACGGTGCTTGGGCGGGTTGCTGGTTGGGCTAGGCCTGTTTCAGACAAGTGGGCCTGAGGCTGGGTGGGCTGGGCTGACAGGCCTGGCCAGCAGGCGGGTTGCTGGTTGGGCTGAGCCTAGTCTCAGACACGTCAGACAGGCCTGGCCAGCAGGAGGTCATGCTTTTCAGGACAAAACAGCATTTTTAGCAATTGTCAGCACATTTTCGACAAAAATGGACCCATGGAGCTGGACGCCGACGAACCCCGAAAAATTTCAAGGCCCGCCGGACAGGATTTTGGGCCAGCCGACATGGGTGAGGGGGGGGAAAAGCGAAGATCTTTGGAGAAGAGATCTGAGCGCCCTTGGCCCCTTTGGGGCCGAGGCGAATTTCATCCCTGCCCCTGAAACCCTGAACTGAAAATACCCTACCTTAGAATCAATCTTTTACTAATTTTGGGGGGAGGGGGAGGGGAGGGGGGGAGGGGGGGAGGAGGGGGAGGGGGGGAGGTGGTTTAATTTGCCTGTAGACCTGAAGTGCCACTTCCATTGGAACCCACGGAAGTGCAACTTTGGGACGGGTCGTCTGTCAAGGATCATAACTCTGTCAGTGGTTCAAGCAGTGGGCCAGGTAGTTCAATGTAAATCACCTTGGGAGGCCTTGCCGTGCCTGGCAAGTAGTTAGACCCGAACGTTGACATGAGGAGATCGCACCCTTTCTCCTTTCTCGTACTTTCTCCAGCATTCGGCACCACTAGCGAGAAATTCCACCGGGTAAAAGGACCGACGAAGGTTCCTGACTGAAAGATTCCCCACTATATTAAGTTCGCAGGGGTTGAGTCCCCATTTTTTTAAGCCCCGGGCACAAACTCGCTGAGGCGCTTCTTGCGGAGAGCTGCGCCTGGACCTCTCGGAGAGTTCCAAGAAGTGCAAGGTGGACACCGAGCAGGCGACAGACAGAGCGCATTTGGCTGTGGGTCAAAGCCAATGGGATCCCATTTTGGGGTAGGTGAATTACCACCCATTTTAGAACCTATTTTAGGGGGGGTAGGGGATTTTGACCCATGGCCATTTGGCATGTGGGGCCATTTTCACGGCATAGTTTCAGGGTGTTGCTCGTTTGGTTGTGTGTTCCATGAATAATCCCGGATTTTTATTTTGAACAGAACAATGATTCGTTTCGATTCGTCCTGGCACGAATTTACCTCTTGCTAAATGTAAATGGGTTGTGGGGAGCAGACATTCCTCTCAAGCATCCAAAAAGCCATCCCAAGTCAGCCTCCGCATCTCTCAAGCGCATTGTTGTTAATATCAGAGATCTGACTCAGTGCTCCCCTTTGTAAGGTCAAAGAGCTTGACATGTTAGGAATCTTCAGAACACAACAGAGTTTTGTCTCAAAACAGGGGACCCAAAAAAAGGTGGCTTGCCGTTCATGCTCCTTTGGAGCCTCTCCCAAGAGGGTACCCTCAAACAATCGCATAAACAAAACAACACAAAGCAAGACAACAAAAAGCAAGCAAGCAAGCAAGCAAGCAAGCAAGCAAGCAAGCAAGCAAGCAAGCAAGCAAGCAAAGCAAGCAAGCAAGCAAGCAAGCAAGCAAGCAAGCAAGCAAGCAAGCAAGCAAGCAAGCAAGCAAGCAAGCAAGCAAGCAAGCAAGCAAGCAAGCAAGCAAGCAAGCAAGCAAGCAACAAACAAACAAGCAAGCAAACAAACAATCAAGTAAGCAATGCCAAGCACACACGCACGAACGCACGCAAGCACACAAGCACACACCGACACACGTGCACGGTTGCACCTAGGAATAGTTTACCGTTATGGCACCGGTCTCGCATGAATTCCCGCAAATCAGAATCAGCTGGTTATACGCAGACCATTGGCGCAAAGGTGTACAATTTGTTTGCAGGAAGTTTGCCAAAATACCCGAGTTTTTGGCACATCCTCTTGGAATGCTTGAACCCTGGAAGTCTCTGACAGGCATGCTCCAAAGACCCCAAACATCGCACAATTTGGTCTCAACATGAACAATGTACTACCGAACGTGGTGTGGACATCGTTTTGCGGTTCGGAGCAATGTGGGGTAGCCTTTTCGGGTTGCTTTGAAGGGAAAGTCGAAAGGAAGCGACAAAGAGGCGCAAAAGCATAGCCAATCGCCCCCAGCAATCGTTTTGCAGCGCTGATCTGTTAGGCGAAAGCTTTGCAGCTTCTACTGGACCCCCGGTGGAACCCGCGGCTGTCGCCGCCGAAAAGCGATCTGCCGACTGAGTCGGCGATGTTCGACCCGCCATGAGGGAAAAAGTCGGAGCGCAAGCGGCAGCAGCGGCAAACGTCCCCGCCTAAAAGGATGTTTTCCCATAGGATCTCACATCGCCCATCGTTGAGAGGAAGATTTGACGCCCAACCTCAACCACCGTACAGGAGGTAATTGTGGTTCAATGCGAGTCATCGCTGTAAAAGCCGAGGGGAGGGTGTGCTTTGGTCGGTCTAGGAACAGGCCAGGGATGAGGTGATTCCAAGTTCCGGAAAGTTTTGACGTGCACCGAAAAGAAATGCCAAATGCCATGGGCTCCATTCACTGGAGCAAAACATAATTTCAAAATGTGGGTTGAATGGAGGCACCTAGAGCTGACTTGCGTTTTGTACAGGAGGCAAAACACAGATCCCTCAGACAGGTGGTTTTCTTTTCTTTTTTTTCGGAACCCATGTTCTACTTTGTTAAGACAACTGGATAAACGGACTGGAAGCCCCCTCCTACAGGTCTTTGCAAAACTCGAACGTCGGTCGAGGATCAACAGCTAAGACCTGTCTCGTTGCACGCCAAATTCCAGTCATGCCAGCAGATGTTTCAACTCACACATGACAGAGCTCACAGGCTGCTTGTGGGGGGTGCTCATGCTTGAGGCTGCGGGGCAAAGTTCAAAAAACTCGCAGCAGCTTTGGCAGGAACATAGGAGCATTGCCCTTTACTTCTTGCCTACGCTCGCGTTTCGGAGCCTAAACCCACCCCAACCCTAAACCGCCACTAAACACACCCCAAACTTTGACAAACTCTTTGATTGCCAAGGTCCTTCAAAGCCCGTTCGGGCTCATTGAGGAGTTGCTGGACGACCCATGGCAACTGCTGGCACGAAGCTGAGACAGAAACCGCACTGCCATGGTCAATATGGCCATGAATTTTAACAGGGAACCACCTCGGAAGTGATTGGTGGACATGAATCCCCACCTAAATGGTGTCCACCAAAGGGTCCCTTACTAAAATTCATATCCATATGTGCGGGCTATGAAGGCGGTAGCTTTGTGCTTGGACAAGTTTTGGCTTCAGCAACTGCGGTTGCGAGCCGAGACCACCTGCTTCCTGCTCAACAAGACTGGGCGAGCAGTGTTGCACTCAGGGGGCGAGATACGGTACAGTGAAGGCGGCCTGTATCACTCAATCAGCAGTTGTTCATTTATTGGTGGCCGTGCCACGTGTTTTGCGATTTGGCTGACTCCTTCCTTCTGAGATGGGACCAGCCTCAGCCAGGGCTGATTCGGAGGGCCAAAACAGGGGCCCAAAGAAATTACAAGAACATTCACAAGTGGCCAAGCCTGGTCAAGGCTTACCTAGTACCGATGGCGCGCATTTTAGCACCATCCATGTACAGAAGCTACTAGTCTTCTTGACATGCAACTTCAAGTGCAAGGGCAGGGATGTAATTGTCCATGCAATTCTGGGAAGCAGAGCAACAGTTAAAAGTATCTAGTTGGTAGTGGCTTTGATTGCCTTTGCTTTGAATGTCCGCCAATTCATTGGGGTGTGTCTCAAATCCATAGCATCGGGAACCCCGCAAGGACAACACAAACATGAGGTGGTTGTTTACCGCGGGTGAACAAAAAGGCAAGCAGGTTCTTTGCGTGGCACGCGTTTGTCTTGAAAGCGATTCCTCATGGTCCTCAGCTTAGGTGGTTGACCGAGTGCTGCCTGAGTTCCTCTCCATTTGTCCAGGCGAGAGTCATCCAAGGCAAATGGCCATGAATCAAAGTCCAAATCGTGCCCCCAGTGAACATCCCAATCCCCACTAGAATAGGTTCTAAAATGGGTGGTGAATTCACCTACCCCAAAATGGGATCCCATTGGTTTTGAACCACAGCCAAATGAGTGTGTGTTTTGTGTGGAAAGTCATCATTTTTGGTGCGTCCCTGGTCACGCAAACAAGAGTAGCATGAGCATAAAGACAAGCTCTGACAAGTGCCGGAGCAATGCAAGAGATGGTAGATGACGTTTGGCCCGCATACTTTTTGTGCATGTCTGTGTGTGTGTGTGCGCGTCATTCGCGCCCATCTGACGCAGGGCCACAGCAGCTGCTGGACACTTCCCCCGAGATTCTGCATAGGCTCGCCGGGGGTGTGACTTTCTTTGGGGGGGGTACCTTTCTTAGGATGCTCAAGGGCAGCTATGTTTGGTTTGAGTCGTGTTTGCGTGTGTGGCTACACTCCAGTACGGTAGTACTCAGTGAGTCAGGGGGCTCGTAATTTGGTTGTGCCTTTTTTATGTTTCGAGGATATCCCGTTTTGGGGTGGCGTCGAAGGTGAAACCAAAGGGAACCCGCCTAATGTTGGAACTTGATTAATAAAGGGCCCCCCCTCAACAATGGAGGCACCAGAATTCTGTAGGCTCACTTTTGGGACGTCCAAACGATGGAGGATTTTGGGGCCCAATTATACTTTAGTATTGCAGCCACTTCCTTTTGGGAATTCTACTTTAGTATTGCAACCACTTCTTCCTGAGCAGACTTTTTCAATACTACTTTAGTATTGCAACCACTTCTTCCTGAGCATACTCTTTGGAATACTAATTACGTTAGTAGCCATTCAAAGGGTGTGCCTTTCAGCCAGGGAGGGCTTGAGCTAGAAAGAAACCAATTGAAAGGGGAATGCTTTTAAGCAAGTGGGCCACCAATTGGGCGACCAATTGAAAGGGGAATGCTTTTAAGTAAGTGGGCCACCAATTAAAAGGGGAATGCTATTGAGTAAAGCAACTGACAGCTTATGTTCTGGAGGGGGCTGGGGGCTTGCAACTAATGTGGTCCCCCGAAAGAATGCCATTGTGGTGGTTCAGTGGGGTCTGTGAGGGGACCCTTGTCCTGATTGTTTTTGTTTCATTTTTCAAGCACGGTTTAATGAATAATTTGCAGTTTCAGGGCTGGGGATGGTTTTCAAATTTCAGAGGTTTCAGCTGGCTTTGGGTTTTGTGTTTGAGCAACCAGTGAAAAAGGGAATGCTTTTAAGCAAGTGGGCCACCATCAACAATTTGTGGATATTTTTGGATTTGTGATTTTTTTTTTGGATTTTCCTCCCGGGGCAAAAAAGACTTTCAGTTGTGCTGGTCCCCATCAACAATGGGGGTGAACCACAATAAGGAGAAACACATTGCATGATTGACTTCCCATTACTAATCGGGTGCTAACATTATTTTAGCGGGTCCCAGTCCCATATTCGAGACAGTGCCGTTTGGGGCGCGCATGAATGGGCATGCGGCATATGGCTCCTCAATGGAGGCTTCTCACAATGATGACCGTTTTTTTGGTGGGTTGTTAACGGCAAACCAAAGGAAACAACCCATTTAAGGGCCCCTACTTGGAGAAACCTGCCAGGTTGTTTCTCCCACTTGGGCTTCATCGCAAGAGAGCCGGGAGCCCAAGCCAAACCAATGGGCCTAGGCAGTGGGCGCCATCGAGCAGGAACTTGGTGGATCAATACCGAAATGTGTCCTCAAAAGTGAAGGATCTGTATAGGGCATCATCCGATTGATCAACCAGGGGTTGACAAATCAACTGGGTTCGCATTACCATTGCCAGCTACAGTGTTCCCATGGAAACTGCCCACAGGCCCCAAGCCCCAGCGACAAGCTGCAAGGCTGGTAAGTTTGGGAGTGAAACCAGGTGTCAAAGGGAGGGCAAGTGATGTTCATTGTTACTACTCGCATTGATGGGTGTGGCTCAAATTTTAGTTAGGAGCTAAAGTTACACAGGTTTTGAGATTTTGGTCTTTGCTTCCATTTACCTAGGGGCCATCTTGGGTACATGTTTCTGAGACACAGCCATATGTCCTGCGGATTGGCGCTTGAGCATCCTTTGCGAGTAAGCATGCTTTCAAAGGCTTTGGAGTGGCCTGAAGTGGGTGCGACGGGCAAGAGGACCGCCCTCGTCCACGTCGCCGCAGTTTCGACGGATGCACCCGAAGCTTATGCACCTGCAAGGCACGGATGCTGCGCCGCTTCAGCGAGGAGTATCTAGCAGCCTTCAGCGAGGCCCTTTGTTGGGTTGTTTGTTCGGCTGTTGGGCATACTCTGAATGGCATCCGTTGGGTGCGGTCGTGTCATGGTTCAGTGGCATATGATTGCTTCGAATTAGGGCGGCAGACAACGCGCAGTCGAAACGCGCTGTTTATAGCACATGCAAGCAAGTGTGCCACGGCTGCCATGCTGTGCATTGTAATTTGATCCAATGCCAAGATGAAGCTGTTTCATGTTCACAAAATCTCGGACGAAGAACAGGTCGGGCACAACTGACTTGTAAAGCCTACAGACCCCTTGATCCCTCAGAAGCAGTCAACGTGGTTCTGAGCCACGGTTTGGGTCTTGGCTTTAAACACAGAAGCCACTCGTTTGAACAGGCGGAAGCTGGAAGCTTCATACCCATCGAGCAAGTGCGGAGGCAGGGTGCGGTTTCGCCTTGTTTCTGCGGATTGGTTGGACCAAGAGCGCGGGTTCATTTGAGTGTGTGTATGCGTCCGCGTGTGTTGGCCCGCATGGTCGTGTGACTGGTAATCGTGTCCTTTTGTTTGGTTGGGTGTTGTTTTTTGCTTCTTTTTTTGTGTGTGTGTGTGATGTGCTTGTTGGTTGGTTGTATTGATTCATTCCTTTTTGCACGGCGGTTGGTGTGTTGGTTTTTGGTTCGTTGTTTGTTTGCCCGCTTGTTTGCTTGCTTGCTTGTGCCATGCCATGACTGCTGCAGGATTCCTGAAGCAAATCGGGTGCAGTTTGCGGGAGGTAGATGTAGTTTGGCGAAAATGCAGTGGCTGGGACATGTCCAAAGCGAGGCATCGGATATTCTACGGATGTCATTCGCTTACAATGCTTGCAAGCGCAAGTGTGGTGTTGATATGTTTTGATCATGCATCACATACATCGAACAAAACTTTCAGCGAGCGTCCCTGAAGGACGGGCCTAGCGATGAAGGATCCTTTCACGGAGGTCCTTAGTTCTTAGTTCAAACAAAGTGTCATGTTGGCAGAAGAGCGGGACACGTTTAGTTCAGCCAGTTGCCAACATGCCTACTCACATCGGTGCATTGTTGCAAGATGTGGAGCTGTTATTTTGTTGCGGGGCACATGTTTTGACAGATGCTTGGGAACAAAAGCCAGCACGATGGCTTAGACTGAGGCAGGTCTGCAGTGCTCTTCGACTTGTGGGATTCCGACTGTGCGTATGTGTAAAATAGGAGACCCTAAAATGGGCGTCCGGTTTCCCTTCGATGCCCCTTTTGACCCACCCGCAAAGCAAGCGCCCAAAAGAAACCGGCTCCATGTGTTTCCGGTTGATCAAGTCGCAGCTCGGCATCGCAGGCCCAGGGCATGTTTGGGTCCGGTTGGCAGCAGGGTTGTGGGATCACTCGGGGTTGATCCACCCACTTCTGTGATAAGGAATCTTCCTCTTGATATGGGGGGTTAGCGGTTAGTCTCTGGGAAGCCCTGTTTGTTGTATCACAGAATTGATTTCCCACTGGTTGGCAGACAAATACCTGGATTCTACAGTAATCCTCTGTTTTCTTGATGCGTCCCAGCAACTTTAAGTCCTTCAACATGATGTTTGTTTGCGCTGGTGTCAAAGGAACTGGTTACAACTTGTAGTCATAACTGAGTCATAACTTTGGAAGTGTCTTGCGGAGTTGCGATGCGCGCGGATTGCTTGGCAGGTTCCACGGCGTTGGCACCTTGGCTGAACTCAGAATCCCTGTGCGTATGTATCAACACAGGGGCACCCACAATGGAAGTGCCCCTTTTTAACCAATCTGAGAAGGGTATCCTGAAGAAACACACACTCCTACATGCTCCCTGTTTCGTTGATGGGTTCAGAAATTTTGGTTGGTCAGTTTTAGGTGAGTTTCCTTCAGGCTGTTGAACCAACGGAAAACTGTAAGCCAATAATTCGACGCGAAAGTGTGCGGTCCCTTGATGTAGTTTGACCCGTCAGCCAGCCCCTCAAAGTTTATATCTTCTTGGTTTCCTCCAGGTGTTGTTTGATGGGAACACGCACTTGCAATAGGAAGGAAGAGCAAGCTGGGTGTTCAAACATTTGTGATACTGTGCCTGCAAGCTCCCATGCTTACAAAGTGCAAAAGCTATGCTTGTACAGTTTGTACAGTTTGAGCCCCTTGCAAATTAGCTGATTTGGTGAAGTTATTTTAGCCCGCTTGCTGACAGCGCTTGTTGGCAGCGAGGAAAGTATGCGAGCGACGCCTATGAGCTGTTCGTGCTGAAGAATGTGAGAACTGTGCGGCCAACGGACATGTATCTCCGCTGGCCATGCCGGCTGAACTTGGACAAGACTGAAGAGTAAGGAGTATCCTGGGTGAGATGCTTGACTGAAAGCATAGCATATCTCAACCGCTGCTTCATCCTGTAGACAGCTCACGCATCACGCCATATATATATATATATATACATACACGTATTGCCCTGGTGCAATCCGACACAAGCAGTGAATGCGGTGTCAGATGCACTTAAGCATTGCGGCGCGCGCACAGACGCACACACACACACACACTGCGACCATCAAATGTCAAGAACCAGCAGCTGAATTGCATGGTTGTTGTTTCCCACTGGAAATCGTGCACGTGTGGACTGTCAACAGCATGGCGAGCATCATCAGTGTCCCCGGCAACATGAACTGTGACATTGGTTACCGTTTTTTTTTTAAATACCTGACACTGTCTTATTTGCGTGTTAAGCAGGCGCGGCTTTACAATAGCTGCCTTAGTGAACACTGGGCTCTGCAGCTTCACTGGGGCGCAAAGGTCTGAGCAATAGGCCAGATAGCGAAGGCTTTTGCACAACAGTGCAATCTTCGTCGCTATCCTCGAATCTGATTTGAAATGCGTGAAATTGCAAGACAAAAGCGCAGGTTGTACATCAAAGCTTGCAGCACCACCAAGATTTCCAACAGCGGGGCAGGAGGTGATGGTCAGCTGCCTCGCTCAATGCCAAGGTCTGCGAGAGAGGTTGAGAATAGAAGCATGCTGGTAGTTCCACGTGTTCGTGCGCAACTCAGTAAAACTTGCGAAGACAAGATGGTCCAACACCCTCCAGGGAGGAAGCAAGAAGCACAGCCATGCACTCCGGACGTCCGTTGTCAAAGGCCCGTTGGATCATTCGGATGCCAGGTACCATCAAGCTGCCCTTGCTTCTTTGGAAGACAGCACATCTGCTGCATTTGAGCAAAAAGGCGACTGCGATGTGTACACGTTTTGGTAATACTTGGGACATTTTGGGACTCATTACGGCTTTTGGGCAACGGAGAATCCGCTGCCTGTGCTAGTTTGAGCAATGGCTTATTGCCAGTGAGGCGGTTTGCCTTGTCCGGCTGATTCAATGTGCTTCAATTATTTGAGCTTGACGCTTGTAGGGCGCTTGCTTGACATCTCAAGGGCTCGAAGGGCTGGTGCGATGCTCACACCCTGTTCGATAGAACCTGCAAAGTACAAGGGTTCAGACATGTTTTCCAGACCTACAATGGCGGACTGGCCTGAATGCCCGGAAGCAGCTGGATTTTGGCTGCGCGAGAAGGGGTCTGGGGGGAATCATGGGCTAAATTTAAAGGGCGAGGAACGCCGGAGCCATTTTCGGGGGTCCCCTTCAAGACACCGCCACAGCTTTTGGTTCAAGCTCTCTCTAGTGCAGGCGATCGGGTCGATCGCTCCCATCGCCATGAGCTGCTGCAGCTGTTTTGCTGGCCCGAGACTCGGGGCGACTCGCGGCTTCGGTGCTTGAAATGGGTGGGGTTTTGGTAGTGACGCCCATGAAAACCGGTTTGCTTGGGTTCCGGGTACCCGAAAAAAATGCTAGGGTCACACGCGATGAGTTGGAGCCCTTTTTGCGGTCATTGATTGGAAGATATTCGTGGAGCCATAGCGACCCCGAATTATTCGGTCGCTGAAAGGAGTTCGCAGACATCCAAGTGCGAAAAGAGCGCAAGTATCCTCAAAACGAGAGCAAGTATCCTCAAAACGAGAGCAAGTATCCGCAAAGGAGAGCAAATTTGAAAAGCGTAGCAATTGCTCGCCTTCCTCCGCATGGAAGGAGGGGATTTAGCAGAAATCGGTAATTCAAGCTTTTTTTCTCGTACAAAGGGCATGTTGGGTGCTTCAGGATGGCGTTTGTTTCCTCTCAAAGCGACCCCTCTCAGGCGCTATGTCAGTGGGAGGGTACATGTCCGTCTCAGGAATTGCGTGCGAGCTTCTTGTCAACGCGTTTCAATCAGATCCAGCTCCTGGCCCTTGACGGATACATGTCAGCTTGTACACAGACCTATCGAAATCTGAGGGGGATAGGCTTTCCAACAGGAAGTGGTCAACCAGACTTCCAATATGAAAGCCATGAGTCTTGTGGCGGAAAAAACCGCCGATGTCACATGCCCAATTGTAGCTGGTTCATTCCCCTCATGGAAGGCAAGCCGATCGGCCTTTGCAGGGGTCAATGCCTCACTTATGTAATCGCTGCAGCAGGAAAGATCATGTGACAAATATTTATTGCGCTTACAACATCAAAGATTGCATTTTCAGGAGCCAGGCTGGCTTGATGAAATGTTCAAAGTTGTTTTGCCACCAGTCCTCTTCTCAGGACTTTTTGGCGCGGGGAGTGACCTTCGACCAGATAGCCTGGTGCCAAGTTTGGGCAAGTGATGGCTGCGGGACCGTCTCAACCATCAAAAAGGTGCCTAACTCTGCCCCATTGATTCCCGTCTTGAATCGTGCTATTCTGAAAGCTGTATTCGGGTCGGAAGGCTGTATTCCAAATGGACGGAAGTTTCGCGGAAGGCTTAGACCTTTGATTCGACGTCTTCATGGTCAGGTGAGGTTTCCGTGGAACATGCCAATGAGAAGACAAGACTTCGCCATCGATTCTGCTTATATGGGTGTTTCCCGAAACAGGCGACCCCTAAAATGGCCTGTCTCCTTCTGTTTCCATGCGTTGCCCCTGTACAAACATCCAAACATGGGGTGTGTTTTTTTGGGAAGCCCCGCAAATTGTCGGCTGTCCTCTGCCTTTGCTTCCTTTTGTCACCTGCACTTTCCGGGCATTGGACCACTTCTCTTCCAAGACTGGCTTTTTGTTCGGACAAGTAGTGCCCCAGACGGACAGGTCGGAACAATCCCTCGTGAAATGGTGCTCAGACAAGAGCCAATGACTCACACTGCCAAAAACAGTTCTGTGTCGCGCCTTATGAACAAATCCATGGTCTTTATCAGCATCCCTCTTGCCTGTGTTTTTCTGCGTGGGTAGCTCTTTCTCTCCGATTTTCACTGTAGCTGTGGCCCAAAGTGCACTGGAGTTCCCCGCTGTCATTTCAGTCGGGAAGCTTCGAGCGTGTTGAGAGCTGGAGCCCTTCGAGCCTAACGAAAGCCGATAGTTGGCACCCAGCAACCCAATCAGCAAGCTCCTTTCTGCAGGTGAGTTGTAGGTCCGTCTCCAAAGGGAACCATGCAAATTGGTGGACTTGTTGTTGCTTTCCCTTGAAATCCACCCCCAAAATCGATTCCTGTCAAAAACAAAAACACAAGAATAAGCTAAAAAGACGCAAATTTGTCAGCCACTCTTAGTGGACTTCTGGCTTTTGTCCTGCTAAGGCTCTCCGCAGAAGCCGTTTAAGGGAGTGAGCAATTATGACGAGGCTGGAGGAATTTGGGCGGAAAAGAATGCGACCTCACAGATCATTTCGGTTTGCGACCTGGTCCCTGTGCTCAGATTGCTGAATTTGGAGGATTGACCTGAGTGGGTCGGCTTGTTTGACAACTGGCTGAGTCGATGAAGAGCTAGTGGTTGAGCACATGTGTGGCGCCACTAAACCAAAGTCATTCCCTCTTGTGGTTTCGGAAGTCTTTGTATGTTGTGTGTGTGTGTGTGTGTTGAGTCGAAGCAGGGTGGGTCCGGGCCCTTCCCTGCGGCTTCACAGTGGCCTTCTGTCAGGGTCCAGCGTGTACTCTGGCAATTCTGTTCCTGTGCGGAGCGCTGCCACACAGTGCCGGCTTTTGCTCCTTTGCCTATACCTGCACGTATTTATCAGGATTTTGCGCCAAGAGGACTCTTGACAATTGCGATCTGCTTTTCAAATTCGCTGAAAGGCGGCCCCTCCTAAAACCGGCGAATTGGCACGGGTCAGGGTTCCCAGTACGATTGCATTTTGGTGATGCGTATCTTTTTAAGCAAATATCGCTTGTGCGCGACGAGCTCAATTCATGGCCGATATTGCTGACAACGGTTTTTGCAACCTGCGGGCTCTTGCAGGTTGCAACATGTCCTGTTTGCAGTTGCGCCATTCTACGGAATGACCACCCGCTTTGGTCCAAGAGCCTGAAGGCTTTCGAACCTGCACCTAGAGAAATACGACCCTTCGCTGATGGCGACACCTGAGTGAATCATATTTGTTTTCCCAGCCCCGTTATTGCGCTTCGACCCGTTCCTGGCGCAGACATCTCGGAACCATCCAAGTGCGCGTGTGTGTGTGTGTGTGTGTGTGTGTGCGCGCTTGTGCTTGTGCTTGTGCTTGTGCTTGTGCGTTTGTGCTTGTGGTTGTGGTTGTGCGTGTGCTTGTGCGTTTGTGCTTGTGCTTGTGTTTGTGTTTGTGTTTGTATTTGTTTCTGTGTGTGTGTTTGCTTTCCAAGGTAAGTGCAACGTGCAGCCCTAATGCATGAGCACAAGTTGCTCCCCACAGTCTTTTGCCTTGACAACTGTGTCTAGAAGATCCAACAAAAAAACGCTTCACTCTGAAAGGTTCGGGGAGCCCAAGCTGAAACCAACACGTTTTGGACTCAAAGCGGAAATCGGACATTTGTCATTTGTCTCTTGTCATTTGTCTCAGAGAGCTAGCTTTCAATGAGTTGCCGTGACACGGAAGTTCCTTCGAAACTTCCCTTGATAAGTCGTACAAGGCGCTTCGGGGGCGGGAAAAAAAAATATCGAGCTGTGGAGGCCATGAAGCTGCAGCGCACCAGGCAAGGATCATGGGAGCCGTGACCTCAGGATCGGGTCGGATTCGGGGGGTCGTTGGACGACCGGTGGCCTTCTGGTCGTTTTGGAGGGTCCTTTCGTAAAGCGGCCATGCGCAGTCATGTGGCCTGGTTCTGTTTTTTTTGGAGGGTAACCCGTTTTTTTTTCCCCCAACGGCTGAAAGCTTTTGGGGTCTCAGCCCAGATAGGCTCCGGGGTGGTCCGGCACGAGGGTTCGACAAGGGTTCCACCAGGGTTTCACCAGGGTTCCACCAGGGTTCCACGAGGGCTGCGGGGTGGTGCGGGCACTAAAAAGAGCACCTTGGGGATATCACCTGAGCCCCCCACCCAAAGCGATGGCTTGAATGTATTCAGACAAAATTGACCGGCCGTCGGCCGACTAGGCTGAACAAAGCAAAACTTCGCTCATAGAAAGGAGGACCACAATCGGAAGCACGGCCTTCAATGCAACAGAAACTTGCCGAGTCACATTCAAGCCGAGCGTAGGCTTCTAATCCGAGCTGCCTAGAGACTTTGAGCCTTTGTGCCAGTGCTGACTGCACTTGACGCTTTTCGCCCGTCTTCAGGGCCTCTCCAAAGACGGCTTTTGACTGGGCCAGGGCCTTAGGAAGTCACAGGACGGGCACAGCGGGCAAGGTGACCGCCAGGTGGGTTGACGTGTAGTTGTCGCTTTTTGTGCGCAAAAAAGTTGCCATAGAGCGGACACTCGCATGTTGCAAAACGAACACACCAGAACTCACACATGTTTGCCTCCGCTTCGATTGGAAGCTGCCGTCGATATGGGTATGGGTCAAAATGTGTCACCACCAGGATATGGACCGCAGGTGTCATGGTCCCTTGTTTCCAGTTGCCAGGGGCTCCATTGTGGGCATCGTTTTTTGACCCATGTGAACTCTGTGAACTTTTAAACAACGATTTGAGTTGACATATTATTCCCCAAACAGTGTGTCTACACTAAGGGGTTCTTACAGTAAGAGAAAAAACAGCAACAGCAACAGCGCCACAATCGAGAACAAAGGAAGAAGCTACCTAGCTAGCTAACTCACTAACTCAGGCACCCTGGTGAAACAAACACACAGATCTTGCCTTTTGTAGTGATGCTTACACACACACACACACGCACACACGCACACACGCACACACGCACACACACACACACACACACACACACACACACACACACACACACACACACACACACACACACACACACACACACACACACACACACACACACACCACACGCACACGCACACGCACACACACACGCACACACACACGCACACGCACACGCACACGCACACGCACACGCACACACACGCACACGCACACGCACACGCACACGCACACGCACACGCACACGCACACGCACACGCACACACGACCATGGCGCTGGCTTCGACACGTGTCTGCTGCATTCTCTTGCGCGTGTCTGTTCCAGGCCGTGTCCTTGTCTTTGTGAAGGTGCGCGCAAATACCGCAAAATGATGTTGCAGCTTCCTGACAGCAACCGCCGTTTTGCGGCGCAGCCCGCACAATACTCTGCAGCGTGTGACCGCCGCCTATCACTGTTTGGGGTCTCGTGCCGGGGTAATAAAGTATACCGATGCGGCAAATCAGCAGTCCATTGCATTGCGTATTGAAGTGTGTGATGGTGTGCACCACCTGGCTGGCAGAAGTGACTGTTCAGTTCAAGTGTGGGTGGGTGGATGTGTTGGCATTTGACATGACTCGCTATGATACTCGTGTGGCACCTCGTGATAACCTCAAGCAATCCAGACTTGCCAAATGTTAAGCAAGTCTTGTGCACAGGTGGTGTTCATTGGGAGCATGTTGACTCAGGCATCTCCAATTCCTCGGCGACGTCCTTCGGCACTGTCAGCGGTGGCATGCCCAGAAGTCATTGCGCAATCATGGCTTCTGAAGCATGAGTGTTCGGCTAGCAAGGACCTTGGCCTTATGCAGCACCTGGAAACTTGCTTCAGAAGAACTGCCAAGCGATGGGTATCGGGCCAAGTCGGGGACAGGAGTTGCACTGTGCTGAGGATCCCGTGGATTTTGACATCGTGATTGACTTGGATGATGGTCGCTGGCACCCCAGCCGCTAGAGTTTGCTCATCTCAAAAAGCTGACAGCTTTCTCGGTACTGCCGCAAAAGTCTCTCGTGCAAAGTGTGCTCCCAGCGGACCCAACTTGGATAGTCTGTAGGACCGTATCAGGCGAGGTATTTCACTTCAGATAATTCTGCGCTTGTGTGGCAACGGATTGGCTCTCGAAGGTGCCCTGTTAATCAACCAGGAAATGACACCAATGACTTTTGATGGGGCACCTTGAAAATAGTCGGAGCATAAATTCTGATGTGGGTGTGGGTCAATATTAAATCGCCAGGGGACCGCAGATTTTAGTCCATGTTTCCATTTACCAGGGTTCCATTTTGGGTACCTATTTTTGACCCACATCCATGTGAATCAAAGAATCCATTACCAATCAAGTGTCACTTGCTTTGCTTGTGACAGCGAAGCTGGGCACCAAGCATGAGTTGTCAATCTCTAAGAAGGTTAGTCCTGGAAAGCAGAGGCTTGCATTGGCCACGACGGGGCATCCGTGGTATTCACTCAAGTTTAGCGTTTAAGCGCCGAAGCTAGTTAATCCCTTCCCCCTAATACTAAACGCCCCCCCCCCTCCTAATACTGAGCGGGTCCCCCCGGAACCGGCTCGAAAGTCGCAACTTTGTAGTACAGCCGTAGTAAACAACACGTACTCCCGGGTCCCCCAAATAGGGCTGGATGTGGGCACGGGCGGGAAAATACCTACTTCAGAATTGGTCTAGTATTGGCTATTCTAAAAGTAGTATTCCCGGATTTGGGTTTTGCAAAAATCGGTTTTAGTATTAGGGGACTGTTTAGCAATAGGAAGAAGGGATTGTTGCAACAGTTGGGTGACTCTGCCTGCGAAAGCTTGGGGGTAGTTCCCGTGAATCTACGTGCATCGAGAGACTGTTTCTCAAAATATTGTTGGATGGAAGTTTGATTTCAGCCAGCTGTTGGATGATTTTGAGGGTGTTCTTTTAAAGGAGTTGCCCATTTTGGAGTCAACCCAAGCGCATTCCTTTACCCGACTGCCCGGCTCAGCCACGGCTACCACCGAGCCACGCGGGAAGCTGAGCGACTTCCAGCGGAGGGCAAGCTGGAAGGGGTGTGATTGAACGTGGGGAACCTTTGAAAAATCGGAGCGGCGTCCCTATGAGGTAGCACCAAACCCTGAAATGTAACACATATGTATTCAGTTGTCACTGCCATACATACATGCAGACCCGCATTTCGATTTGTCTCTAAATGGCAGGGAACCTCAGCAGAAGACATCCCATGCTTCGGCACACTTCATGCTAGCTCCACACTGCATAACCCAGTTCTCAGCGCGTGCAGGGCAAACGACGATCAAAGTGCTTTAGTTCGGCTTGATGACTGGATGCCACTGGTGTGGCCATGTTGTCCTTGCAGTGCATGAGCAGCTTGTTGGCATTCATGTTGCTTTTGCTTGAGAATGCTGTCCATTTGTCAATGTCCCAACAAGATGTGATGTGTTGCTGTCCTGCTTTGGTTTGCTTAATTTCACATGTCTTATCCCTGCAATGACCGCTACATCGCATTGAACAACTGTGTAGTGCAACATTGGCAAATGCTCTTACTTGTTTGCCACATGTATATCTTGTTCGTGAGATTGAGCATCATTTCAGTGATAGCTTTGACAGAAGGTTTGGTGTTCTGCAATCAACTCATGCATAAACTCTCGATCTTGCAGGCGTGCAAGCCATTGACACCGACATTCCTCCTAGCATTGCACTCAGCCGGCCGGATGGGGTGGAGCGCTGGCATGTGGCATTGCCAGAACAGCGGCTATGCGCGGCATCAGTCTGCAAAAGGAAGTTGTTCAGTGGCACCGATTCCTTTCCCTTTTTTTTGGTGGCCGCCCCACTAAAAACGGTCTTCCCCAACAAGGGTTCCCTGTTTTCTAGGGTCACTGAACAACTGAGAAAAGGAAGTGTGATGTGGGTCGGTCTCGAAATTCGGAGCCCGCAACAAACGCGGTTCCACTTGGTTTTCCTCGACAAAAACATGCCAAAGCCTCAAATATACCTGGGACCTGACAGAAGGGCAGATGGGGAAGCTTTGGAACCGGCCCTTGTGCAGAGACCCGAATTGTTTTAAGTTGTGACCTTCATGCTGCCAAAGCACTGGCCCTGCAACCCTACAGAAAGGCACCAGAATTATTTCATGAGAGAAAAGGTATGCCTTTTGTGATGCAGTAGATCAGGTATTCACCAATTGGCGCTTCGGATTTTGCGGTTGCTCGGGCTCTTGCAGAGGGTAAATGGGGGAAACCACCCAACCTCCAAACTGCCAATCCAAACTTCTACTTCGAGGAAACTGAGTAGATTCGACTCTCGCTGTGCCTTTCAGCAGCTCGCAAAGGATATGGTCCACATTCAGGAAACGCGCCTCGTGACCTCTCGCTTAGAGGGTCTTGTTTGCTTTGCCAAGTGTGATATGACTTGACTGAATTATGGCTTCTATCTGAGCACATATTTGGCTGCAACATGACACATCCAGCTGTGACATGGTTTTCGTGCCCAGCACTGCAATCTTGATGATAGTCAAGAGGGTGTGCCCTTCAATAGGGTCGCTATCCCCTTTTAACACCATCCTCAAAGGGATTCCAAGTGGACGCCCAATGAAGATCATATTCGGTCATGTTGGCCATGGCTTCCGTTTGTGCCTCCTGCTTCTGCTCCGCTCTTGCAAGGCCGCGTGGGCGCTTCAGGGCGCGAGCGGAGCAGGCGGGCAGACCGCAGCGAGGCAGATCAAGTGGTCGATCCATCACGTAGGTGTTCTTGAACAGTGTTCCAAGCTGTGTGAGTCAGATAGACACGTAGCTTACCGCAGCTCACTTTAGACGTGATTGAAGTTGAAAGTCTTCAGGTCCGTGTTGGCAATCTGTTTGGAAGCTGCAGGTTTGAGGCTGAGATGCTTTTGGCATCTCCTGGGCGATTGCCGCCGCCACTTACGGCAGATGAGAGAGAGGACTGCTGCGCATTTGGGGGACATTGATCGTATAGGTCCCTTCCTTTGCAAGAAATTGATAGATTGCAGCGTGATGCAGCGTTGCTAGTTTGACTTTGATAGGTCTTACTTGCTTGGCCTGAAGCAAACCGCTGTGATGAACGTGCACCACTCTCGCGCCGCTGCATTACTGCCATTGCTTTTGGCAACCATGCGCTTGTCAGGCATTCGTAAGCCAGTCACCGTTTTCAAGGCTCGTGCAAACATGACTTTACTTCTGACTTGCAAGCAGCCGTAGCCCAAAGCTGTGTAGACCATCCGAGGGTCAATTACTCGTTGGCACACGGACCAGGGTCAATGACTCGTTGGATGGACGAGTTCTGATGTCCAAGGAGGCGATCCGAACACTTTTGCCTACCGCCACCTTCCAGATGCTTGCGAAGGCCTGTGATGTGCACCGCAAGCGGTGGTTATGTAGTTTCACAATACGGGAACATCTCTGAAAAATGAGATGGGTGTTTTTTTTGTGTCATTTGGTTTTCCGGCAACCTCAAAAAGGGCAGCCTTGAAAATATGCTGGTGTGGATCCCAGATAATTAGCAAGATTTGGTGTTTGGGTAGAAGGTGAGTGGCAGTTGTGAATGCTAGTGGCGATACAAAACATGCAGACATGACCTTGGCGCATCGCTTTTGCTGCGGCTACCCCGGCTTTTCGGATGTCCTTCGACATCCGTTGATCCTCCATGTGCTGGATGCATCCCTCCCTTCGACCATCGTATTCCATTGTTCAGGTGCCCAAGAAGCTGCTGACACAGGCAGACGAGTCTGCCAAGAATCTGCGCAGGTGCGGCACTCGGAGAGGGGAAGACCAGCACAAATGGCGGGTGGACACAACAATTCCCGTGTTTGAAGTCCGCCAAATGTCCTTCCCGGCAAAAAAAATGGTAAGTACACCCGAAGG
Source organism: Effrenium voratum (assembly GCA_963377175.1). Lineage (NCBI taxonomy): Eukaryota > Dinophyceae > Suessiales > Symbiodiniaceae > Effrenium > Effrenium voratum. The sequence goes on along the minus strand of CAUJNA010003538.1, from coordinate 992,646 downwards.
GCATCGCTGGATTCGGTTGTGGGGCTCTGAAGAGATCGCTTCTCCGAGGCAGCTGATGCGAGGGGCGACGGTGGTTTTCGTGACAGCTGGCCTGCCCGGCAAGAGGCACGGCAGAGGGTTTATGAAGACCATCCTCAAGAGGCCTCCTGTCCATTTTCATTGGAAAAGTGGTAGGGACGCCTGTTTGTGGATTCGCCAAGTTGCTGGGACATGGGTTGCCTGTTTCTGCCGGGACTTGAGGTGATCTCTGCCAAATACGCGACCGGGCATTGGGTACATTCCAGTGTTGTGGATCTGGGTGTCAGGACAAATCGCACCTGCGGAGTCTGTTCTGCGGGGGGGGTATGTGGGGCAGACCAACAAAGCCAAGCCGTATATAGGAACGTTGGCAGCATATACTCAAAAAGAAATGCGGCTTACACAACGGTGCCCGTTCACTGAGGCTGAGGATGCACGTTGCATGGTGCAAGGTGCTTGTTTGTTTCGTAATTCTAGGTTTGCCGCTGGCGCTCATGAATCCGTTGGCCGGATTGGCGATGCTACACGTCCTTTCAAATGACGAAAGAGTCCATCTCAATATCGATGGCAAAGAGCGCCTCTGCTGCTGCTGTGTGTCCTAATAGCACTACTGGATTTGATATGGGTGTTTGTTGTTTCGGGGGGTCTCCAAAATTGTGGTTTTCCTTCTGGCTTCCCTTTAACACCAAAAGAAAGGGTACGCTCAAAGAAGACACTCTTCCAGCACTTTGTCCGCGCCAACGCTCCATCATTGGAGTTCTTGCGAGGTTCACTTTCGAGATCGCGGTATCCTTGGGTGTCACGGCCTCACAGACGTGGCCAGATGCCTGTCCAAAACCAGGGCATTGTATCCCTGAGGCCAGTCGTTCAAACGAGTGTTTGGGCATGGTGTTGGTTTCCCTGGCATCCCTTTGCAAAGGGGTATGAATTTCCAGCGCTCTCGTTGAGCCGACGCCGTGCGAACGCGAGATCAAGCCCGTGATCCTCGAGCACCCGGACTCTTGGAGCAGGAGTGAGATCAAAGCGAAAGGCAGAAGAGACACGCCTGGCATTTGGGCAAGTGGGCCATGTTTTTTTTTTTTTTGTGGGCAAGAAGTGGGCCATGGCTTTCTTTGATGTTTTGTGGAGCAAACAAAGGCACCCTTTGGGTGAGGTCAAAGATTGAGCTGGGCGAGGCAAGCTTGTCAGCTCCAGTTGCTGGCAGCGCGGGGATGGATGCATGAAGGAATTCGGAACTCGCGCTGGAAGAGGGTCTTCCGGTTGAGGACGAGTCTCCATGTCTGAATTGAGACCATCTTTGGAGGCTTGCCCCAAGATACAGGAGACGTATGAAGCCTCAAGACGAGAGATGAGGAAGCGACGGTGTAGAGTGCTGCAAAGTCTTTGTGAAGTGTGCATGTGAGCAGTCGGCTAAGGATGCGTGAGGATTGTTTGATGATGGGTCTCAGTGAGTGCGCGTGTTTTTGTGTGTGTGTGATGTGTGTGTGTGTATATTATATATATATATATATCAACCAAGCGGCACCAAGCGGACTTTGGTTCTTTCGACCCCCTAACCTGGTTTTGCTTGGCAAAAGAATCAGAGGACAAAGGGCTCCAAAGGTAAAAAGGTCACAGAACGCCGGATTTGTGGCTTGGAAAGACCGAACCCTCGGAGCCCAAGACCCTAAATAGGGTTGGGTCTTAGACTGCCAAAGGCCTCGTTATTTGAGGTGGGCTCCGATGGCAACGACTCAGTCCCCGAAATGCCCAGCACGAGCTGATCACGTGAGGAGTCTGGTGGAGCAGGGCCTCGCGGCGAAGTTCATCCCCGCCGCGCGCCCGAGTGAACGGACAGCCGTGGTTTTTTGGAAAACTCAACACGCCAGCCTAGGAAATGGGTATGTGTCAATATCAAACCAGGGACCGCAGGTTTTAGTTGTTGGTTCCATCTACCAGAGTTCCATTATGAATGTGTACCTATTTTTGACCCACACCCAAATTTGGGTGGAAGACTATGGGCCAAAAGGAGAGTCCTCTTCAAATGAGTGCTTCTCAGATTCCGGGTACGTTCAAAGAGTACCAACAAAAACCAAGGCATGATAAAGCCTCGCACCCTGTAAGGGTTGGTTTGGGACCAGTCTTAATTTAATAGCCCTGTGCTGGCCAGTTTCTAGGAGACCTTTGGTGGGGTTGAGACCAACGGAGCGCAACGGAGTGATGTTAGTACACAAGAAGAGCGACACAAGGTAAAGCTGGCATTTCCTCGCATACTCGCCAGCTAAAACCGCTTGAAGGAGGGTTGCAATCCAGACTTTTGCCTGCCACAAGCAGACAGCCACTCTTGATATTCCTTGACTTGTGTCTACGTACTTGAGTATGATGTCCGCAATTTGCAGAATTCACACAGTCACCATCAGACTAATGTGCCCGTCCATTCGGTCAGTGTGCACACAAGCATTGATTTGCGCAATGACCTGTTCAGTATGACTCGATGGGTGTTCTCAAATTTAGGGGCCGCTCCTCGTTGGCTTCCTTTTGGTTTCCTTTAAATACTGACCAACTCGGGGTGTCCTTGCAGTTGTTGCTTTTGGTTTCCCTCTGGTTCGCTTTTTTGGTACCTTTTGGTTTTCCCTTTTGAGAAAACTCCCTTGCAGTACCTGTTCCCAGCGCATTCGGAGCTTCTGATGCCCCTCCTCTACGCACGTGCCCGAGCCCGGGGCAACCCTGCACTTTTCCGTTCGGCACTTTGGGACCGACCGTCTTGCCGAGATCCACAAGACTATCATGATTTGTGTTTTAGGTTATTTTAACCCAAGAAGTATGCAACGGTTTTTATGTTCAAAGCAATGCAGGACCGAGCTTTAGCTCTGCATTGCAGCGCCCCGAAACCTGTCTGGCTCTGCCTCTCAGCCACGGCACAGATTCCTTGGTCAGGCGATCGTGGTTCAAGATGTACTGGTACGTGCGAAGCGCTGCAGTCCATGCCACGAATGTTGCAATTCAGAGAAGAAAAATCCATGGACCCCGTGGTTTGCTGTAACCATTGTGGTTGTTGTTTGTGGCTGGTCACTTGTGGATTCCACACGCAGCTTTGCCTCAGGTTGACATGACACAGAGCTCGGAGGATGTCTACAAAGAGCCGCGCCCTGAGACCGGCTTACCCGTGCGGTTCCTTTGTTGGGTGTTTTTGAACAGGGGGGAGCCTGCCGTTTTGAGGGTGCCATATGGAAGCAGGCCCAAGAGTCAATGCAAACATGAAAGCATTCCGGTTGAAGGAAGACGGAAGCGCAGTTGCTTGGATTCACGTATTCTCAGTTCCCAATGTTCAAGTCTTTCCTTTTCTTTGAAAGATTATGGTGGGCGGGGAACAAACACGTGTTTTGTTCACGGCCCAATGCAAAGCTTCATCGGGCCAGTCCCCTTGTCACAGAGAGGTGCAGGGATCAGCTCCTTTGATTCTTTAAGATGAGGCCAGACTCCCTCCAAGAATCGTGGAAGCTGACAAACTGACAGAAGGGTTTTGGATGATGATTGTTCCTTCGGCGAAGCCCCACACCGTCCGGTTCCATGATCGTTGTAAAGAGCGACTCATTTGAGCCACAATCAAAACCAGGGTACTAGTAGATGAAGGTTAGTAAGGCACGATCCCAACCATAAATAGCTTCGGCCGCCTTCTTAATTCTTGACATGTTTCTGGGTTGACCATTTTAAGCCGGGTTTTGATGATGACTCATGAGCCAAGTTTTGAGTATGCCTTTGCCTTGCTGAGGGCCTTAGAGGCGATTCGACACCTCGGGGAGGCGAGCTCTTGCGCTGGAAATGAACTGTCGAACCTCGCGGTTGGTACAACAAAGGACGCCCAAAGCCATTTGGCTGTGGTTGTCAAAACCAATGGTTCCATTTGGGGGTAGGTGAATTCACCACCTATTTTAGAACCTATTTTAGTGAGGATTGGGATGTTCACTACTGGGCGTACGGGATTTTGACCCATGGCCATTTGAGGGGCGGGTATTTGGAACCCTCGTTTGGTGGACCACCGTTTGAAAGCTCGGGCTCAGGATTTGGGGGTTGCAGCGACAGGGGCTTTCAATGCCAAAACGCAGCTGAGCATTTTGGTTTCCCCGTTTCGACAACATATGGAACGCAGCTAGTGACAGCTCACGACGGCTGAGGGTCGAGGCCTTGCATGGCACAAGCGCAGAAGCGAGCTGGCTAGGATGGCATCACCGGTCCAGCCGACGGCATTGCCACCCTGCCATGATTCGTGCGCTGGCATTTTTCAGACGAAAGGAAGGACGGCTTGACAACGCAGGGGTGTGGCGTTAAAATTAACAATGGACTGCTGAATCCGACTGTCTTTCCAAGCATCGACCTCATGTAAGCCAGGTTACATTTGCTCGGCGGAGTAACAAAGTTGTTTTTGAGTCGATTCCGGCCTGTAAATCGTTGCAGAAGGGTATTGGGATAAACCAACCGCTGTAGCGTGGTTTACCAGTTTTGTAGCACTGGGCCCTCACTGTTGTTGCGGTCGGTGGATGGTTTACCAGGCCTACTCGGGAGTGGATAGCTATTTCCCATTATGACTGCCGCTTTCAGGATCCTCAACATAGCTGCCTGTGCCAAGACAGATGGTCTCGAACAGCGCATTGTCGATGGCTAGCCACAATTGAGGCCTTGTTGCCCATTTTTAGTTGGCGTTGTGACCTCAGATTGCCAAGCTTGTCTATATTTTCTGGAAACCCGAAGGAGGTTTGTTGACACAGTGATCCACATAGACCCCCTCCCAACCCTCCACAGCAACTGTCATGGTATCCACTACCCCCAAACCAGTACCAGGGAAGTTCAGGTTGTATAGGTTATGTTGCTTATAATATATTATGATATCATACATATATTCATATATATATATACAATACATATGTACATATATGGGTACCTATGGTTGCATATCCCATCAACCCCTTGTTTGGGGGGGGGGGGGCGAGCGGGACCCATCGATTCCTTTGGCCAGGCCACCTTTGTGGAGCTGTCCGTGCCGCTGGCGGCACGCCTCGCAGAGACCTTGGGCCTGCCAGGCCGGGGTCGATGTTTGCCGGAGGCCTGGGCTAGGTCTGTCGTTTTGGTTCTGGGGTAGCGGTCTGCTTTGGAACTCAACACTCTTGCTCGAGGGTGCCCCATGTTTGTGCCTCTAAAGGGACAACCAAACGGACAAACAAATGGTGGGGTACTATCAAGAAAGGACAGACCATCTTGAATTTCCCGTGTCTTCCTGTTGTGGTATTCCTGGATCTCGACGATGAGGGATCTCCATTGAGTTTCCCTTTGAAACAAACTTCAAAGGCCGTGCGCCTCAAAACCGGACCACACCATGAGCAGGCCTGGCATGGGCGCGGCCAATATTTCTATGCCAGGCTTGAGGCCTGCGGCTGTGGACGCAGCGCGGAACAAGCCGGGCGCCTCAAGGCCTTAGCACTTGTGTTTGCATGGCAGAGCTTTCCATGGTAAAGCTGCAAAGGCCTGTTCTTCAATTATCGCGAAGGATGCTGAGAGTTGTGATTACATGTCTACGGACGGCACTCCAAGATTCTGACCGCCTGAAGCCAGACAGTTCTCACGTGTTTTCCCGATGCCGCAGGGAAAATCAGCGGAGTTGTTTGTTTGCTGCTCACGCTCAAGCAACAGTTGCTGGCATTCAACAAGGAACGGCAACCTCAGTTTGATTGAAAAGTGCAGCTCACCGGCAGTGGTTCCAATAGAGCCAGCGGCAAGCCAATGGAATGAACAATTTCTCAGGCGATGATTGACGGCGACTGGCGTACAACTATCACAACTATGTGGATAGAACACCCACCAAAATGCAGCATGATGCTTGGGATATGTGTGATAAATTGCAGCTTACAGTAAATTCCCCTGTCAGAACGTGAATCACAAATGCGATCCGAACTGCAGTTTGCACGTGAAAGCTAGAAGTGGAACCAGGTTTGAAGCTGTACGTACGTTAGGCGCCTGTAAGTTTTTATCCGCTCAACAATGAGGATGTAAGGTGTAAACATAACTTGCAAACGTCAAATCCAGCCAGAAGTGAGTCATGCATGCACTGACACAGCTTTGAGCATTCATGTCTACAGACGGCGAGTTCGTCCTTTTTAAGCGAGCGGGCTGAAAGACGAACAGCTATCCAAAATATGTAGTGAAGTGTTCACACTGTAACGGCAAGTCACAATGCAACAGTTGTTGAACGGGCAAGTACTATACTCATGCTTTATACAAAGCGGTCTGTAGGTCTAAGAAGCCTCGGCCTGGGCTTGGTGTGTGTGTGTGTGTGTGTGTTTATGGCGACGTGTGTTGTGTGTTTGTTTGTTTGTTTGTTTGTTGTTTGTTTGGTTGGTTGGTTGGTTGGTTGGTGGGTGGGTGGGTGGGTGGGTGGGTTGGTTGGTTGTTTGGTTGTGTAGTTGGTTGTATAGTAGGTTTGTGTTGGCTTGTGTTGGCTTGTGTTGTTTTTTGTGTTGTTGTGTCTTGTGCTGCTTAGTTTTTGTGTTGTTTTTTAGGTGTTTTTTTGTTACTGCTTGCTTCCTTGATTTGTTGTGCATTGTTGTTTTTGCCTTGGCTGGATCGGTTTGGTTGTTTGTTTCTGTGTTTCTCTGTTTCTTTCTTTGTGTTTCGTTTTGTTTGTTTGACTGGTTTGTTTGTTTGTGTGTCTCCTGTGTGTTTGTTTCGTGTGTGTGTGTGTGTGTGTGTGTTTGTTTCTGTTCGTGCATTTCTGCGCCCGTCAATGCCAAGGGTCGGGAGCCTCGGGAGCCCAGGCACACCACCCGCGCGTGCCTCAAAGAGGCTGGCCTGCCGACCCCCAGGCGCGATTCCTCCGAAGCCATGGTGGGGGGCGTATCCTCGGAAATTTGGGTGGGTGAGTGGGGGGTGGGGTTGAGGATGGTCTTGTAAACCTGAATTGCCCTGTTGGTAGCGCCAAAGGTGGGGACGAACAAAAGGATCAGGTGCGTCTGGGCTTAAGGTCTTTGCAACTGGAGATTGGTGGAAGGGGAGCAACTGAGCGTGCAGCACAAAGCTTGTTTCAATTGAAGGCGCAACCTGTGTGGCATTCGCACTGGCATGCATTTGCACTATTTGTGGCAAGCCCGTCTTGTGGTGAAACCTGTCCCGATCCTGAATTTCAGGCATGTTCACTGATTGTGTCAAGCTCACCTGTGATAAATTAATCTCACCCACAATGAAGGTCCCTTGCCTTTGGATTCCTCATTCAGGCTGATGAAACATCAACAGATCCGTGCAATAACGCATTGATTGCTGCGCTGCTGTACTTTGAGAGGCTCTCCTGTATGTTTTTTGAAACACTTCGTGCGACAAGCCATGCTTAAATGACATTCAAGCATGATCCAACCCATCTGAATTGTGATAGTCGCACAGCTGACCAACAACTCAATGACTGTTCAAGTAGTTCAACCAATCACTAGACGCCCATTGAAGCCAATTTGCCCAGGAACTTCCTCATCACCGATGAGTCCAAGTTGCTGGAGGCTGGAAAAACGGCCCGGCAGCCCGGAGGAGATCCGCGTGGCGCGAGCTACAGGGTGAACGGTTTTACATCCCCAACAAGTTTCTCGCCGTCCAAAGAGGTTGACCTTCATAACTAGCTTGCGACCTGAGCCGGCTTTCCAGGAAGAGTTGCATATTTACATCCCCATCCCGCATTTGGTTTACCCAAAACTTGTTCAGTGGCACCTTTCTTCTCCCAACGTGAAACCAGACTCTTTCCAAGTGTGAGCGCCAGCCGGCCCTCCGGGTTTTCCTACTTCACCTGGAAATTGGGACAGGCTGGTGTGAGACCTGCTGCCATTTCAGCTTTTCTTTGGAAAAGCTTGAGCAGCTGCCGATGCATATGCACCTGTGCCATCTACAGCATGTGGATTTGGAATTTGGCCGAGATGCAAGTCGAATTGTTGGCTGAGGTCGCCTCACGAGTGCATGAGGGCAAAGCAAGAAGAATGGAGACGGAACTGCGTGGGCGCGAAAGCTAGAAGGCGCAGCAGAAAACGATCACATGCAAGCACAAATGTCCAAGCGCGGGTCGTTTTCTGAATCGGCTATTACCCACCCCACCCAACCCCCAAAGGCGAGTGACTTGCGCAAGGCCGCGAATCCAGTTTCCGAAAAATGCGGTGGACGCCCGTCCCATTGAGGGAGCCGGCACTCTTAAACATGGATTCAAAATTGACAAGGCGCTTGTCAATATGTGTCCAAACAGAGACCGAGTGTGATTCCACACCCTCAGAAGTATGGATCTAACTGGGCCATGTTCATGCGGGAAGCTGGCTCAACGAAATCAATGTATTGTATGAGATTGTCATTGCGGATCCGAGATTGGGTCAATTATTCCGTAGTAGAAAGCTCACTATGAGCGGGGCATACTATGAGAGAACCCACGAACTTGCACACGAAAATCAAGCCTTGCGAAGTGTCCAACGTCCATTCTGAGAACCGCTTATTTTGACCATGACTTTGTCATCAAGTACTTCTCCGTGGTTGTGTCACAATTGTGTGGTCCTTCGCGGCGAAGCCAGGCTTGTCAATCCTCCCTAGATGTTTTTTCCAAGAGGTCGGGGCTGGCGAGCCTTTCTCTCAGGAGTTGTTTTGTTCGTAAAGACATTTGTGTGGTCATTGTTTAGAACCTTTGTGATTAGCAAACGTTCGTTGGAAAGGTGTGCGGTTCGCAAGGGGTTCCCTTCTCCATTTTTGGGACATTCGTCCGCGTCGGTTTGCCATGTGTTGCCCTCAATGCTCGTTTCTTGGCTGGTGTTCCTGGCAGCTTGAGCTGTGCTCCTTACAAATCATATTGCGTGTGTGACTTGCGCGGATCGTTTGAGGTCGGCTTCCCTTCAGTGCTGAAGCCTGTGCCGGGCGCTTGCTGCTCAAGCCATCAGGTTACAGTTGCTGAATGAATTTGTGGAGCCCTCAACTTGAGGCGCCCCTTGAAAAGCTGGAGATATCTATATATATATATATACCTAGAACTTCCTGCGGCGGAAATTTCTGCCGCAACGCATTGCGGCGGAAATTCCCGCCGCATTCCAGAAAATCAACCGGGGGGAAAAAAAAAACGCCGCAACCAAAGCAAAAACGCCGCAACACCGTTTGCTTTCCGGGAATTTCCGCCGCATTCCCGCCGATTTCCGCCGCATTCCCGCCCATTTCCGCCGCAAATCGGGGGGTAGAAAAAACTGAAAACAAGTTCTGCCGCAATTCTAAGAAACAAAAACGCCGCAAATCAGGAAGAAATGCCGCAACTCCAAAAAGGCGTTTTTTTTTGTTTAAACAATTTGCGGCAGAAATTTCTGCCGCAACGAATCTCTAGGTATATGTAAATATGCAAACACGCGCGCACGCATACCCACATGCACCTACACTCAAGTGGGCTTATATGCGCCGTGACCAATACACCCATTTACTTGGAAGGATGGTGTGGAACCCTTGACTAGGGAGTTTAGAAGAATGCCTCGGAATGGAATCCGCATTTTTCCTGCGTAGGTAGAACATGCTTGTTTAATTCACCTTGCCACTTTCATGTTAGCTTGAACTGCGGTTGCCATTTCTCCAGCGGTGTAGCTGATAACAAACATTTAGTTTGCCGCTGCAAACCATTTGGCTCAAGATCAGAAATGGGGTGCTCGCGAACGTGTGTGCGCATGTGCCGCCATAGCACTTTTTTGAGCTGAATTTGGCTGGTTCTCAGCCGTAGACACGCTGTATTTCCCTTACACGGGTAGCGCGCACATGTTTACTTCAGCTTGCCACTGGCATCCACGTTTGCTTGAACTGTGGCTGCCATTTCTTCAGCGGCTGAGCTGATAGCAAACATTCAGTTTGCCGCTGTAGACCGCTTGGCTCACGATCAAAAAGGGGTGCTTTTGCACCGCGCGCGTGCGCCCCCTGAGCACTTGACTTGTTTTGAGCTGGATTTGACAACTTTAGTAAAGACAACCAATGTGAAGACTCCTGTCAAGGGAACCACGGCCATGCCCCACGTAAGGCCCTGGCCCGCACAGGGTGGTGGGAGGAATGGATGGGACCAGCACGCACCTTGCGACCCGCGCATTCCAGGCGGCGCGTCGCAGGCGGGAGATGGAGGTGGAAGCAGATCAGGGCATCCGGAGGTGGATGCAGCGGGGCTAGTTCCCTTTTTGTTTTCACACACGGTTCTGCCCCACAGAGGCCTGGCCGACGGTGTTCGAGGGAAACGGAGAAAGGGAGTTTTGACCATGGCGCACGTGATCCGAGCGGAGGTCCTAGCCCTTGTTGCCCAGACTTGTTTCGCTGCACGCTCCCGCGCCCAGCAAGGTCTGGAGCGGCGTCGCTGGGCGTGAAGAAGGTCACGAACCAGGATGATATGGCCAGGCGGGCAGCAAATTTTCGGAAGAGCCAAGTAGGAGTGCCGGGTAAGGGGTCAGCCGTCAGCATGCTCTAGTGAGCACTCATGGAAGCGTGCAGGTTGGTTTGTGTGTGTGTACCGACCTGTGCATCTTTTTCCCACCACATAAATTGGTATGCGGTTGTGGGGTTGGCTGACATGGAAGTTGAGTATTTTACCAATGTCCATGCTGCAAAATGCTCATTTGCACTTCCACGATTGTGCAAAAGAGTGTCCCATTCCTGTTGTCCTGATTTATTGGAGGCTCCACCCAATCCCTGCCCTACCTCCTGCATCCCTGCTGGCGTTTCCTAACGTTCACTGCGGAATGGAACAAGGTCCGGAAAGGTGCAGACCAGGGGCATTGCTCTGGCTCTCACCGCGCAAGCTTGAAACATGGGCGCAGTGTAAGTATCTTTTGGAGGGTCTCCTTTTTGGGTTAGTTGAAATCCTTTCCCATGTGAGACACACCCAAATTGGGAAAGGTGCTACAAGGAGATTGTGGATGAGCTGTCCACCCTTGTGGCATGGGCCTTAGCAGCGCCAAGTCGGTGCGTTTTACGGGGGCCTTTTCTGGGTTAGTTTGCAGGACAAGCAAGAAAGGAAGCCATTAATTTGGAACTGTTCCCATTCTTAGACAAACACAGGTGTGCGAACTTCAGCTTAATCTACAGGAGCATACGAAACAGCGGAATTTGCCTGAACCGTGTTGGTTCCGGGGAATATCCTCCTACCAAGTACATGGACCAATCTGAAGTTGATGTTCCCCCTACCATCCCTACCACCACACTCCGGTTCTACCCTGCCCTGCTGCCATTTGAGAACCCAACTCTTTATGTTCATGCGCAGATGTTCAGCGGTAATCTATCATCGACATGTTCAAGGCACCGGTACAGCTCATCTTCGAGTGCATCCATCCTGCTCACGTGAGAACTCGTGGAGATTCCAACATGAGAGTGCTGCCGCCGTTTCTGGAGGCCTGTTTGGCACAGTTGAGCCCACCTTTCCAAAACATGCTTAAGACATCCTAGTTGTCAGCCCTGGTTGTAAGAGCCAAGGAGCACCTTTTAAGACCTCCCCCACTTGATAGCCATAAAAATGAGGCTTTTGTTGCTGACCTAAAACTGCATGAACACACACAGCTATACACAGGTCAGCAAAAGCTGGAAGATTTGTTCCTCAAGTCAGCTTTGTGTACTGCGTGGCGAGGTGACATCTGGAGCGTTGGTGCAAGGCAGGATAGTGTTGCTGGGGAAAACACCTCTGTTTGTGTACCTGGTTGAAAACATAATTTGTTGAAGGCTTGTGCGCGTCATGCTCAATAATTCTTTGGCTGCACCATGAGGCGTGCTTCCTCATATTTGAAGCGGCGGAACAGAATAGACGAGCAACATCGAGGGTCGAGCTTGAAATCTGGCGAATACGTCACACCCCTGGGTTGATTTTTAGTTGAATCACCCCGATAGATGTAAACCCACGAGGCCGCTTGAGGGGAAATCAACCAGCCCTGGTTTTAAGCAGAAACTGTCTTCTCATGATTGAAGTATACCACCAATATAGTTGCGTAAAGCAGTAACACAGGCAACGATATAATTGGACATGTCTCTTCATCTCTTCATATTTTAGCAGTTATTTGATACCTTGAAATATTAAGGGGCGCAACTCGCCCCTTAAAGGACTTGTGTAAGATATTTTAACAACCTCCCATGATATCTGCCACGCGACACACTTACACATGACCATCAGGAATGCTGGTTCGCACGAGTCAAAGGGTCAGTCACTTGAGAATCCCCATCGCAAGTTCTGTGCTTTCATGGCTTTGAGAGGCAGCCCAGAACAAAAAGGTCAGAATGCCAAGCAGGCGGGGCGGGGTGCGGCCGCGGAAGTGCGATGTGTGATGGCGCAGGGCTTCTTTGCGTTGGAAATCCTTACGTACGGCTTTCGGTAAGCTCCTTCGGTGTCAGTCTCAGAGAATCTGCGATAAGATTTCTCAAGGCCTTCGCGGGAGTTTCTGTGCCCTGCAAGCCATGCCGAGCAATGCAGCCCAACGAGCGTTTGCTGTTGCGGTTGTGTCAAGGATGTACCCCAACCTCAGAACATTCAAGATATAGCCACAGATCGTATATTGCATGAAAAGGGGTGCTTTCGGAAACTGGCCTCAAGTTCCAGCCAATTTCAGGATGGTTCAATATCCTCGCTTTGGAGGGGTTTCCACGGCTTTGGAGGGGTTTACACGGCCAAGGGCTAGCAACAAAGAATAGTCAACCACCATGAGTTTGCCCCGGAAACTTGTTTTTTTTCCACAGTTTCAAAAAAAACGGCTCACCCTGAAATACTCATGCGGATTGGACGTTTTGATCTTGCCAGTCTGGGGTTGACCTCACGGTGCTCATGGAGCAATTCTTGGACGGCCCAGAAGTGGACGTGGACGTGATTTGGATGCAATTTATGTTCCCCCAAGTCCTACGTGGTGTTCTTGTCATTTTGCTTGGGATTGGTGGGTTCCCCTAAAGGATTAAGACCCTGTGCGCATCTCACTTGTGTGGCGCAGAAGCTTCAAATTTTGGTGCCCCGCTTGGGTTTCATGTTGACTTGCAGGGCAGTGCTGGAAAAACGTGTCTCCTTGTTGCTCCAGCCCGTTTTGAACAATCAAACTATGCGCATACACATGCTTGATTGGTTATAGCACTGCAACGCGCAGAGGATGTTGTGAATGAACACTTCAAGGTTGTCCAGAAGACTTGTTGTGTAGGGTTTCTATCCTGGATTGTTCACACATGACCAATGTGCTCAGGCTTCAGCAATTTGAGGTATGCGTCAAACCTTCCGGGCCATGCATGTGTTTGTTTCATCATTGCTGATTAAACGGTGGCTCCAAATCATGCGAGGCATGGTATGGTGCATTGTTGTTTTTTTGTCTTGTGTCCGGCGTTGCAATGTTTGAAGCTGGATGTGTGCTCACTGCAAGACAAGCTGCATGCCAGCACCGCGAGCGGTCAGAATTGCTGGGTGAGAGTTTGCAGTTCTGCCCCCCCCAAAAAAAGTATTTTACAGTAGACCGAATGTGTTTTGGAGTTTCCCAGATGTGGGCCAAGAGTTCTTTTGGGTTGTGGTCAGCCTTTCCTCGGCATGGCTTCCTGGCGTTCATTCGGTTCCAAAAGTTGCCAAGGTGGTGATGTCGGACGGTCAGCCCGGCATTCTTCGACGTCAAATCATCGTCGAATCGTTCTCGAGGCTACAGCCATTCTGTGCAAAAATCGTTCAATGGCCGCAATCAAGATCCCGCACTTGAGCATCAGGCATGCCCACCAAGAATTGTTTTACACATTGATCTCAAATCCCAAGCATGTGTGCATTCAAAGACGCGCTTACTTGCCGCAGTTCCTCATCTGCGAAGGCATCCCAAGGACGGCAGGCATTTGGCTCAAGCTGACCACCTGAGAGCCATAGGCGGCCGCATTTAAAGGCGGCCCCATGTCGTACGCAGAGGACGTACTGCATGTTACTACGATTTCTTGGCTTGTGCACCTGGGCTGCGGTTTGTTTTGTGCGGTCAGATGTACATCGTCTTGTGAGAGTGTGGTTTGGGGAGCCTGCTTAGTTGAAGGGCACACCAAGAAAGATGTCTTCATGTTTGCGGGTCCTCCAAGTTTGAGACAGGCACATTGACGCTGACTTCTGATTTGGCCAAATGTTGTTTCCAATGCTGCAGCCCTGGCCAGTTGCATATCGCCGAGGACTGCAATCTTCATTTTCCTTGGTGGCCTCAAGGGCTTCGTTGAAGCCAAGAGCAAGGCTTCTTTGATCGCCACTTAGCGGATCACTGATATCACAGCCATAGTTGCATAAATATGGGTTATGGCTTGCCATTTCTGTGATACCAGGGGAATTCCTTTTTCAGCGGCAAAGTAATCTTAGGGTATTTGCTCAGGTTCGATGTTGTCTCAGATGTGGTTAGTTGGGTCTGCTGTTGTTTGGCAATAGGACCGGCACTGTCCAGGGAGTGGCCCAAGAGGGTTCACAGTTTAGAGCAGAAAAGGTCCATGATGGAAAAGCTTCAAGAAAGCGTCTGCCTCCTTGATGGTTGTGCAACAACGGCTGCCTATGTGGAAAGCAGGGGGCAAGCCCGCCATAGCCGGCAGATAGCTGGCTGCACGACAAGAGGTGTGCTGTGAATTGTGAATAGATCATCTTATCATAAGTCTGAGCACAAATGTTCAGAAGAACAAACGAGCACCAAATTTGAGGAACACTGCCATTGTTTGTAGGGTTGCTTGCAGTCTTGCAGTTATCCTAAACCAACGCTGATCAGGCATCAACGGTGATCGTCATTATTATCCTGGCGCTCGACTGGGTCGCGTATAAGGCTTCGACTAAGTCGCTGAAATGGCGTTTCAACTGAAGCACAGCAGGGATCAATGAAGCTTCACGCCAGTTCAAGGAGAGGAAGGTAGCTTGAAACCACCATTCCAATGCGAATCAGTTTGGCGGCGCGCCCAAGCAAGCGGAACCTTTGCCCTACATTTCTCGCCAGGTTAATTTCCTGGGCGGCGAGATCCCGCTGTTTCTCTTGGGCATCATGCTGTGCCTGGCCTCGATAGTCTAGGGAATGGTGCCCCACGGGTGTACCCCTGGCAGTCCCTATATATGTTCCAGGCCGGGGACCCCCCCGAAGGTTGAAGGTTGGTGGCCTGGCAGCTGGAACATCTTTATTATTTTTATATAAGCACAGTAAAGATGTTGTATGTGTTTTAGAATGTTTTAGATTCATAGCCCGGAATCTGCTCAGGGGAATCCGGGTTAGCAAGTGTCGGAGATATTTTTAACCTTCAGGGACCTGAGGCACTCGCTAAGACGCAAACGGGGCATTTTGTCAATATTGGCAGCCTGTTGGTGTTGGTGTTGGACTCAAATGTACCGCCACCAGGGGCTCATCCAAATAGCTTCCCGTGTCCTGGGGAAGCTTTCGTACTTGTTCCAGTCATTGGTTTTCCGTTTGCAACAGGACAGTGATGTTCTACCGCAAGCACGCGGCCAAGCCGGCCGAGCTGCAAGAGCCTTTGAGCACGCCGAAGAAGACGCCTGCCACAGAGTTCGCAGTGTTGAGTTCTCAAAACTAGGGACGGTTTGGCTTCCTTTTGTCCCTTCAGAACCACGCCGAAAGGAGATCCCTCCTTTTGAGAAACGCCCAGTAGGGCAAAGAGTTTGCGACATGCTGGGCTGGAGCCCTTGTGCTTGAATGGAAGGGGACTGTGACCTGCTTCCCGTCAACACTCAGAAACCACCCATACCCCATGGAAACAGCCATTGTTTTGGGGGGAGTGATGTGCTGGAGGGGCTGGGGAATCAACCCGTAGAATGTTCATGTTTTTGACATGTTAAAATTTAGGGCCACATTTGTGGTATCAAAGGAGTCCCCCTTAAAATGATAGAGTAGTCATGGCGATCCATGTCCCCAACATTTGCGCCTCTCAACGGTCTAATGCGCACGTATCGTTTCCGAGACTCTTTGGCTTGGACGTAGCTTAGGGCAGTCTTGCAAGTCTGGAACCCGAAGCCAATGAGCCAGCTAGCCAGCTAGAGGCAACCAGTCAGAAACCAGTCGGCCATATCGATCTATGGAAGCCTCGTTGCTGTCGTTTTGAGCTTCGGCTGTCCAGCTGGGTCTGCCTCACTTGCCCAGGAAAGGTTACCACTTCCTGGTCCTGACATTCTTGAGTCTTGGCAGCAGAGGAGTTTGTTGTTTCCCCTGCCACTATGGGGGTGTCCTACAACTGGGAACCCTTCCGGATGACATTCAAAGGGACTCATTTGGGCACGCAGCCATGCGCTATTAGGGGTTACTTAGGGGTTACAAGACCAGGGGGGGCAGCACACGCCTGGACGAGCATCAGCTTGTTGAGATGACGAACCATTATGGCCAGGCTTTTCAGCGCCCGGAAATTATGGGCCCTGTGATCCTGGAGTGCAGTGGACTTGCAATGGACAAGTTGTCTCGTGACCCCCGAAGTATGGATCGTCACATGGACTCAAAGCTCCCGAGTAGGGTCACCAGCAAGTCTTCAGCCCTGGCCTCCCCGCTTGAGCTTGGTTTTGCTTGCACGGCGTGTTAGATCACCCACCTTCCCGGCCGAACCTTTGAACCAGGGAATCGGAAGTGGAACCTGCAGCTGTCTTCAAGGCGAAGATCCTTGCTTTCAATCGATCCTTCGGCATCATCTGACTAAATGAGATTGATTAGAACCCCACTTTGTTTTTTTGCAACAGGGCTTGAACATGCCTCACAGTATGTTTGCTACATAAGATTTGGGCGCCGTGCGGTTAGTAGGGGCTAAGCATGTCTGCTGCCATGCTCGGACAGCTTCCTTGTAATGTCTGCATGCAGCGTTGATGGTGTTAGCATGTGCTCTGACAACTCTTCCTAAACTACAGGGCCAGTTGGTTTCCTAGACTATGGGACCTGGATGTGGTTTGTCAACCAGGCTTCCCTTGGAGGTTTTGATCCTGCAATTATCTTGGTGTTGAGTTGCCATTTGCATCTTGAACATTCTTGAACACCATCCCCCATCGGCGCCAGTTCCCTCCAGGCACGAGGTTGTTTTCCTCAGGCGGTTGCCAAAGCATTGCATATCGTCGATGTGTGAATGTGGCCAGGTGCGCAGTGGCTGCGCTGCAACTTGGTATGTATCTCTGGGGGTTCGACATATCCAGCGCCGCAGTGTCCATCCCAAAAAATGCTAAGAGAGGGCATTGCGGAGAATCATCTTCAACTCCTGACATGTTTGTTTTCTGGGAACTGCTTGGCAGAGCGGCAGCCCATTTGCTGATCCTCCACGCTCTTGGTCGAGCAAGTCCTTTTCTTCAGTACAGCTTATGACTCATGACAGCGGTTCATGGTATTTTGCTAAAGGCTCGGCCATAGCCAGAGAGAACCTGCAAGCAGAGTTTGTACTTTCCAAAAAAATGTTTGAGCTTGAGCTCCCCTGGGTGTGTGCATTGCTTTGTAAGATTGTACCACAAGCTGTTTGCACCTTGTTGGAGCTGAGGGAAAGTGGCTGGTGCCTGCTTCATCGTGTGGAATGAAGTTGATCGCGGGCAAAAAGCAACGTGACTCATCGGCTCGCAGCGGGCAAGCTCAGCTTGGAGCCGTGCAGAAATCACCGTTTTGTTTTGGGCTCTGCCAAGTAGGTTGGTCTCAAAATCATGGACCCCAAAATGGGACTGTTTTTTCTTGTAAGATCTTGTAAGTCTAACAAGAGTAGATTCTCAAGGAAGAAGAGGAAACCTTGATGTGCTTTCTTGAGATCGCGCTTTTGGGGTTGCTTCAGTACCAAATGGAAGCGCCATATCGTTCCCTCGTTTGAAAGGCAAACCCCGCAGGGATTGCCGCAACTAAGATAGAATGGCGTCAACCTCAATCAAACTTGCCAAAGGGACTGTCACCTGCGTCCAGCTATCGAGCTATTTCGTATGCCTGCTTGGCCTGAAGCCAGGCGAGTACCGTTACGCCTGCGTGGCAGACAACGGCCCCACGCTGGAGCCGTACTTCAATGAGTTGGGGGCCCAGACGGGATGCCTGGGTCTGGGAAGCACAAAGGAGCCAATACAGGAAAGGCCCCGCTTGGCACGCGCCACATATTTCGAGATTGCCGTATTCGTGAGGTCGTGCTCAAGTGGGGTGTCTAAGTGTGCGCATGTGTATATGTGTTTGTATGTCTGCGTTTGTGAGTGTGTGCTAGCAGCATGGCTGCAAATACTTTGTAACTTCATCGCCTGTTCACCTGTGGAGCCGTGACCGTTAGCACTTAAACAACGAGTGATGCCTTTCATAGCTGACTCGCAGAATCTGAGTTGGTGGCCTTCTGGCTACTTCCGACATTCCTTCACTCTTGTGCAATGAAGAACCATATCTAGAAATGAAGAAACCCATACATGTATTCACACATTCAAGCATGGATTTTTTGCCTTAGGACTTGGGCCTGCTGCCCATCTTTGCTTTCCAGGGCCTGGTGGCTCAGAACCAGACTGGCACAGTCTCTTGATCTCTTGGGAGAGAATCGTTGGAGCTTTGGTCGAGAGGAAGCACTGAAGGTATTGGTTTTGGATTTCTTACTAGCAGATTTCAGGATTTGGTATTGAGTTTAGATACTTCAATCAGAGGACGTGTCCCCAGTATCAAGCCACAGCTGGCGAACTGGCAAGCACTGGTTTTCGACAGAACCCCTTTATGAACCACGGAGCTGCTTTCTTCTCGTGATCCCACGTCCTTTGCCTGGGGGCTATTTGTTTACCTTGCTCAGACTTGCACATTCTACGGGCAAGCTTAGACCTGGCCAGAAGGACGCGCCATCTCATGTTGCTCAGCAAATGTGGGAATCCTTCCCCAGGGTTCCACCTCTGGGCTCTTCATCTCCCAGCTTGCTTGCAGGTGCCCAAATAGGTGCGATGGAACCTTGGCATGGAGACAAGATGTGAGCTTTCTGAAATCTGGGGGGGGGTGCTTGCGCACGTAGTTCTATCAACCAACGGGATGGGTGATTTTTCTTGTGCGAAAGCCGAAAGGGACTCCTTCAGCTCCAAAAGGGACGCCCAAAGTGGCATGGCCCAAGCCCCGGAGTGAGGCCCAGCAAGTGGAGCTCCGAGACCTGGGCGTGAAGTGCCGGACTCCTCAGAGACGAGAGATGTTCCACCCGACTCAGGACAAAGCGAGGTCACCATGTCAATCCTTGACTTCGGGGCATCGGTTTCTGGTTTTCGGTTTTGGAACTCAATTTGTGTTGCAGGTCCCTTTGGCGTGTCCTAGTTGCTGATTTGCATGTGGGGCATTTGTATTGTGGTCAAGGCATTGTGTTACTTCGTGCTGTTGGGGATGATCGTCAAGCCTTCATCGGAGTTTTAGGCAACCATGTGAGTGTTCCAGTTAAGGGAACCAGGGCCGTGATGCATGTAACGGGTTTTGTCTCTGGCACCTTTGGACCTTTGGATGTGAATCGTGCAGCATTAAGGTCTTGGTGGGTTTCACCCCAATGTGTAAAGTGCTTTTCTTGATCTGTTCCACTCATCAGACCGGAATCCGGCAGTGTGACATGGAGGGCATGGCTTTCTCCAAGAGCAGTCGTCAAATCGGAATGCAAAGGCCTTGCACAAGTCTGCGCCACGTCTGTGAGTTGCAGCTCACTAGTGGCCTCTCGTTGACGCCATCAAGTGCTGGTGCAGTGTTGTTCTCGCACAGCGCAAAGTGGACGTTGCATGGCTCGCAAGGGGCTACACAAAACAGCCAGCTAGGCGGCCCAGTGCAGGAGTCATTCTCACACGTACTCCTTGGGATTTTCATCGGCTCTATCAGTCCACATGTTTTTGTCCCAACGCCTGACCTTAAGCATTTAAGTTTAAGCTGTGATGAACATTCCATCTGCCCTGTCACGACCCGGCAATAGATCAAGCATAACAGTTTGATTCACAAAGAGCTTCCGGAGAATGCAACGCACTACATCAAGCTAGTTGCCCGGTTTTATACGATGCATGGTTTATGACTCGTTTTTTCCTCTACGAAACGCGCAACACGGGGGGCGCGACCAAACGGGGCGCGTGCCAGGCATCAAGGCCCTGGGCTTCACTGCGGGCGTTTTCCATGTGGAGCTGGGGCCACGGAGAGATCGAGAGACCCAGGACCGCTTGGGACCACCTTGGAAGGCACGGATGCCATGTCGCAACGGATTCTGAAAAGGCCGGCCCCGCTGTTGCTGAGTTTGTGTGTGTGTGTGGCCGGAGGGAGGGAGGGAGGGAGGGAGGGAGGGGGGGAGGGCGGGGAGGGAGGGAGAGGGAGGGAGGGAGGGAGGATGTTTTATGTGTTGTATTGCGCCATTCTTTTGCACTGTGCATGAGAGAGCAGAATCTGATGCTGCTTGCTTCGGGATATTTGAGTCGCAACATGGTTACTTCTCTGAGCTTTGCCTCGCTTCGCTTCAGTTTGGTGCAACTTGGGCCATTTCAATAAGCCTGGTGTGGTCTGGCCGCATGTTATTTTTTGCCTTGGTTAGTTATATAGCTAATTAGCTTGCTCTCAGTGGGACACTGGGATTCGTTGCTGCATACGTCTATATAGAACATACGCGATCAATCGGTATGTTACGAGAACCGCGTGTTTTGACCAGGGTCTGGAACCTGTCTTAAATGGTTGACGGCTAAGTGGGAAAACGTAGCATGAACCCTCAAGCAGACAGGTGTTTTGACCATTGTGGGTGTGACGAGGATGGCAAGCCATTTTGGTTGCCAAGGCTGAAGTACACCTCGCATGGACCGCATCTCATCGAGGCTGGAATGCGACAGCTTCAAGTTCAGATTGGCTGTCGCTGCAGAAATGACTTGCTTGGAGTGATGTTGCTTCTGAGTGACTCGTTGACTCGACATGCTTCCTGAGCAATATGTTAATATTGCAGCTAAGGTTTCTTCTCCGGACCATCTTGTCCGGGATTTGGCACGCATGTCGCTCATAAACAGAATCCCGTGGCCAGGCCAGCACATTGTCCAGCCGTGTAGAAACATGTATAATACAAATATATATATATATACACATATGTCCATTATACATATATATATATATATACACGTATATGTGCATGGTGTGCGTTGTTTATGGTACCCTTGTTTGGCCTGTTTTCAAGGGGAACCCAACGAAAAAGACGTGCTTTTTGTTGTCTAGGGCGATCCACCACTTTGGAAAAATAGACCGGCAGGTCAATGCGCGCATGGGCGGAGGCAGGTGACCCGGTGGCCACTTTGCCAGCAGAACGTGGATCCTACTGTGGATGGACGAAATCCTGCACCACCGAAGAAACCCTGGAGCGATGATTCCCTTGTAAATACCAAGCAACATTGGTTTCCTATGGATCCAAAGTGATGCAGGATTTTGTCCATCCACAGTATTGTTGACATTCATGCAATTCCTGCATATGGGTATCTGTCAAGGTGGGAGACCTCAAATCGGTTTCTCCCCAAAGCAACCACAATATGGTACCCTCGAAAAAATGCATCCTTGTTGTTGTGATTTGAGTGATATGAGGCTGGTAAAGGAGGTAGGTGAGAAGTTTGGGTCGAGTTCGTTGACAACCGATGTTAGTACGTCCAGAAGGTTTCCCAAACTTGCGCTTGCAAGCAGTTGCACCACTTCCTGATGGCACACAAACGGCTGTTGCCCTATACGTTTGTGGAGAGCCTGTGACCGAAGCATTCCTTGGGTAGGGCTTGATTTCCATCCGCAACTGATTCAAAACCCCTGGCAAAACCTATGGAGCATCACATCCTTCGTGTTCCGTGTCCAAAACCTCGCAATTCGCAGCGTATCTCAACATGAGTTTTCGCTTTTTTATAATGCCACCCACGAGGAAGGCGTGTAGGGATGCATCTCGGTGCCTCACTGGCGGTGGTTATCCTGTTTGCTCCCTTTTGATTTCATTTGCTTAAGAATATGTTTATTCCTCTGGTTTTAAAGGGAATCTATCACTTCTGGACATATTTGTTTTTTCCCAGGGACTTAAGCAAATGGAGGTTTGGAATCCAAACAAACCACTTTGAGAGCTGTGACTTTCGAGCCAGGCCAAGTTCATGAATGCAACAGACTAACCTGGGGCGTGTGCCTCGTGGAGGACTGAGCCGCGAGCCCCATGTCGTCTCTGCTTCCTGAAGATAGTGTCACACACACACACACACACTATTAGTTTTATGCTTTGGATGAACGAAAATCCTGCACCGGTTGGGATGGAGGAACTCCTATGAATGAAATAAACCATGTCTTCACACCGCCAACATAGGCGGTTGATTGGGTTTTCTTTGCAGGGCGGCAAGAGCGCTTCAACCTTGATGCTGGAACCTGCGTTTTTTTCGAGCCAAGCATGGCAGTGCTGCAGCAGCAATGCCACTCGTGTTGCTTTTTGCAACTGGTGTTTGTCAATGCCTCGACGACTAAAATTTGTCGTTATTTTGCAAATAGGGCCGCATCCAAGTTAAGCAGCTGTTTGCACTGTCCACCGAGATTGGATCCAAGAGCCGGTTTGCGGCGCAATGTTTGCGCAATGCACCGATCTGGGCGCCAACGCTTAGACTCTTAGACTTCAACATGAAGGGGTTCATGTTGGACCTTCTGAGAGGTAGAAGAATCGAATCGCCATCAGGAGACTCTCCTGGTCTCCTTGGGAATCCCGTCCCGGCCAGCTGCTGGAGAACCCAATCGGCGCAGAATCACAAAATCTGGGCAAACCATATCAAGAAACTGCAGAAAGGGTTTGTTATGGGCGACCAATTTCAACCGTGAAGGCTCCTTTCTTAGGAGACCCTTCTTTCAGGTTGATTGCTTCAGTTAGACAGTTGCAGGACCAGTGTTTTGCCCGCGCTCCAAGTAAAGCGGACAGCATACATGTCTTTGAAAGTTGAGTGAAACCAAATTTAGTTCATGATGTTGGTGTATGCTTCCGTGTGACGGTGGAGCCAGTGTTTCTAGCTGCCCTTGGGAGATGCTTGTTACGTTGGATGCTGACCACCCCAATGTTGAATGTGCGAGAGCGCGGCCCAGGTGCCGAGAGAACCTATCTCCGGCACGGCGTACTGCTACGCAATCCCGCCGTATTGACAACTGTTCTGATTGTTCTGTGCGGCCGTTTTATCGCCGAGGACGTCGATCTTTCCTTTGCTCCTTCCTGTTCCTGTGCAAAAATATGATCCCAAGATTGGAAGGACCAGGGGTCGCCCTTTCTGCCCAGCTCCGGGCTCTCCTGGGCAAGCGCGAGAAGGTGCTGTCTTGGCAGGTGAACGCGCAGAAGTCCGGAGCGGTGAAGGACATGAGCAAGCTGGAGGAGCGCAAGCCGTTCCGCCGAAGCCTTATAAATTTGGCTTAGGGAGAGATGTCTGCGGCTGGGGCAGAAAGATGGTACCAAAGTGGCGCCTGGGTAAATGGAGCCAAAGGCTAAAAGCCTGCCTAGCCCTGGCTGATTAATTTGGAGCCACAGCCATGTTGCCCCCCGCAGGTTTCACAAAGCAAAGAGTTGGCTATTGTACGCTACTGTCATGTGTGCTATCCTGCAAATCAGCCAGGGCCATGACCCCATTTGCCATTGCGAAGAACGAGGATGTGATTAACAAATCATCCAGGAACATCGAAAAGAGATTCTGAACCAGGTTGAGAAAAGATTCAGCTGGCAATGAGTCCTTTGCATCCAAAGCAGCCTGGGGCGTTTTGAGTTGGCGGTCGCTTTTTGCATGCGCGCGTGCGAATTCCAAGCGGAATGATATGGATACGGTTTTGCGGCTTTGCTGGAACCAAGGGAAGAGGTATGCACCCGCTTCCAAGTATTGCGGAAAGGTTTGCATGGCCGAGCAATGACACTCCAGGATACGACCGCGCGTGCTTCTGCACTGCGCGCGTGTGGATATGGTTGTTACAGCCACACACCAATGAGGTGGCGCCAGGTGAGGTGTGTTGTCCTTGAGGCACGCAGCTCAACAATGAGAACAGGGAAGACGTTTCTTGGTAGAATCGAGTTTCGCTCCCACTCCTTTAGATTTTGATAAGCCAAAGCCAACCTGTAGATACTTGTAGCCCCATCCTTGCCAATGACCCCAGCGAGCCAGCGAAGTTAAACAGGCATTTGGGTCGGTCTCCACTTTCAATGACTTTAAATGGAACCCTAAGTTGTGACGCAACACGAAGCGTGTGGAGAACCATGCAGGATTTGCTGAAGCGCGACAACGTGATTTGGGCAAAGCCGCTGACGAAAGTGGGCGCTAAGGCCTGGGGACTGACAAGTCCTTTGGTACTACAACCAAAGAACCTTTTCAAAAATGAAAGCAGTACCGAGAAGAGGTGGTTCTTTCCCTGGCAGTGGGTTTGGCCCATCATAGGATCATAGGCTGGGGATGAAAATCGTTGCTTATGGATACTTTTGATCGGTTGGAGCATGTTTGTTGTGAGATGATGGCACCGGGGCATCGGGATTAATATGTTTGTTTGCCATGTTCTTGTGACGCACGCATGTCTCAATGTGTGCGTGTGCGTGTGTTTTTGCATGCCAGTATGCGTGTGTGGGTGTGTCTGTGTGTGTGTGGGTGGGTGTGGGCATGGGGGTGCGCGCACGCGAGTTTGTGTGTGGTTGTGTTTGCTTGCTTGCCTGCTTGCTTGCTGGCTGGCTGCCTGGCTGGCTTGCTTGCTTGCTTGCTTGTTTGGTTGTTGCGTGTTTTCGGATTGTTTCTTTGTTTGTTTGTTTGTTTGCTGGTTTGTTTGCTTGCTTGTTTGCTTATTGGTGTGTGTGTGTGTGTTTGTTTGTTTGATTGTTTGTTTGTTTGTTTGTTTGTTTGTTTGTTTGTTTGTTTCTTGTTTGATGGTTATTGTTTGTCTTTGGTGTATGTGTGCTTGTGTGTGTGTGTGTGTGATTGTTTGTTTGTGTTTTTTGTGCTTTGTTATGTGTGTGTGTGCATATGTGTGTGTGTGCATGTGTGTGTGTGTGTGCATGTGTGTGTGTGTGTGTGGGTGTGTGGGTGTGCGCGTGTGCGCGTGTGCGAGTGTGGCTGGTTTCTATCCAGTAGTTGCAAGTTGTAAAACAATAGTTATGCACAGATATGCACAACAATCGCCCCAGCCGGTTACCGCAAATGTCCATTCGCAGCGCTCAGACTTTCGGGCACGGGGGATCAGAGTCCCCCTCTTTGATGGTGACTTCTTGATATGGGTTTGTCTCAAGATCGGGGACGCCTCCCCCAAACAGAAACGGTAATTTCACTTCTTTCAACCAACCCGGCCATACTGTGGATGGACAAAATCCTGCACCACCTCAGAGACCCCGGAAGGATGATTCCCCTGTAAGTACCAAAAGAATGGTTTCTCATGGTTTCCAAGTGGTGCAGGATTTTATCCATCCACCGTATCAGCAACATCGCCTTTGATCTCCGCACAGGTTGTTGGCCCTCAGGAGGGGCTTCCAACTTGGTTGCCGGAGCCGCAGAGAGCAGAGCTCTATTGCCATTCAAAACCAGATTCTCAATCCAGTTGAGTATGTTTTGACCATGGTGATCATTAGTTGTATTGGGGGACGCTTTGGGTTAGTGGACTTGCAACCACGATTAAAACTGCTTGCTGGGTCGTCCAAAGTCAACCCGCGAGATCTGTATGCCAGATACTGTGGTTTGCCTTGTTGCAGTGCGTCCCACTGTTGACTACTTATTGCCATTTCGATCAAACAAGTTCGTTGGAAGGCCCCAATGCGAGCAAAAAACAGCTTGCATTCTGAAGTCATGCCCTGTTCGCCAGTTTGAGCATAGGTGCGACCTGTTCGTGCGCGGGAAGAGTGCCAAGGAGGCACTCGACTACCTGCAGGCCGGTGATTGCCTGGAGTTAGTTAGTCAGTCCAGCTCCAACCCTATCACAGCGGCCTTTCATGTCTGGCTGGTCAAAAAAGTACTCATGTTGGGAAGCCTGGGAAATGGCAGGACTAAAACCTGAGGGCCAATTCCTGATGCTTCAATTGTTTCACCCATATGTGATAAAGAGGTTCCCGCGCACAAGCTTTGGTCGGAACAAAGGCTTTGCGTTTTTGTTTGGGCGCCAGCTAGATGTGTGCTGGATTTGGAAGAGCAGCTATGACTTTCTCGCCAGAGAGTGCAGGCCATTGAGAAAGAGAACCCAGTGGTGGCCAGGGGCTTGGCTGTTTGCCACTGCAGGCAAACACCAAGAAGTGCTTAACCCGAAGGCGACTCGCTGCGGTTCAAAACGGGCACATCATGCCTTGACAGCTCGACACCCTGCATGTGTGCCTGTGTTTGATGCTTCGTCGTGAATGCCTTTGGTTCTGGCACCCAAAGGTCGAGTGAGGAGTAAGGCTGGGGGCGGTGCAGGGTGGGCTAGGCTGCTTTGCGGGGAGCAGATCAGCAGGTAGCAACAATTAAAAACATGTGGGGGTTTTCAAGAATCAGCAAAGTGAACAAATGTTCACGTACAAAAATATTCCAAGAAGTGTTTTGGCGCTGAGTCAATTGAGCTTCCACATGCAAGATTTACTAGGCCCCTGCGCAGCCTATCGTGAAATGGGTTCAATTTGTGCAAACTGGAATTGGGGTCCATGGGCAAAAGGTAAAACATGTGGGCGTGCCACGTTGGCTTGACACCACGTAAGGACCTTCGATCTTTGTATGCTGACTGTGCGGGCATCCGCAGAACCCGCAGCTCGTTGAGTAACCTTCATTCACGGCGTATGGGCGATGTTGGTATCGACAAGAAGGACAGCTACTGAATGACTTGCCTGAATTATGGCATCAAATTACAAGTCTCAACTGTACACTATGCGTTCTCGGCCAAGTAACATTGCCAATGATCCCGTGCTTCAACATGAGCTTCAAGCACTTGCTTGAAGCAAAGATGGTAACATCCAAGCTGCAGAAGCGAGATGTGGTGTTCAAGGGAGCACTCTCACAGCGAGTCATCTCGCGTGATGCGCCACATCCTTGCCAGCATGTGTTTTTCTTTTTTCTGCACATTGCGCAGAACTTGTGCTGTCAAACGATGCGAAGGTGCACGTGGTGAGTCGCCCTTACGAGCGCTGTTTTCCTCCCTTGGTCGCTCATGGGCTTTCAGGCTTGAAGCGAATGCTTCACCGTTTCGGCCGGGCCTTTGGGCCTTGCCTTCAGGCCTGCATACCGCTTGGGTAGGGATGCGCAACGTGGACTCATGTGCAACGCGCATGAAGGTGAACCAACAAATATTCATCTTCTTCTATCCTTTCCCACGTTCCGAACTCGGACTTGTAACTGCTGTGTTGCAACAACAAATATTTTGACAATTGCGTTCAGACAATGATCTTCGGATCGCTCTTGAAGGTGTTGGTGACCAGGCACCGTGCAGCTGCTGTTGCAGCGTAGAAGCTCCACACACCGTTGTCCAAGTTGATCCAGAGGCGTTACCCATCCTGGTCCAAGTCGCAGTACGCCCGGTCACTTTGGTGGCTCGTACGCGTTATCCGAATGTTTCTTGGCTGTGCCGCAAGGATGTGTGTGTGTGTGTGTGTGAGGGAGAGCGATAGGTCCGAAATGGCGGGGACGTCTGAAAATGTAATTTGCATTTTCTTTTTTTCCACCACAAAGTTACTCTTTTTTCACCCCCCTCACAAAAAAGTGATTGACATGTTGAAGCATTTTCCGGGGAAGGGGGGGAGTCGCAAAATGTAAGCTGATGATGCTGGAGGGGCAGATGTGGCGCACGCACAGAGGAGTACCTTGTTGATGGGCCTACCAGCGTCTTACATTTGGCACTTTTCCAGAAGAAAATGGAATCTTACGGTCGCAAATCAAAGAAAATGCAAATTACTTTTCCAGACGTCCAACCCCCTTAACAGGGAGGGGATGTAGCGTTCAGGGAAGTTTGCGAGGCAGATTGACAAGCCAGGAACACGTTCGCGATTTATTTTGCCTGTAGCTGGTATCTGGGGGGTGGAGCCCCAACCAGCCACGAACCCGTCGATTATACAACGAAATATGGAATGAATACTTATAAGAATTGCCTGCTGACGAGTATATCAAAAGCCAAAGGAGCTAGGTGTGCTCAAATTTGAGCCACCGGGGTATCGGTTTTGGGGCGGACCCCCGTCGGTTTTTGATGGCCCCTCCTTGATTCTGCAGCTTGATGTATAACAGTCATCAATTGTTGGTCATTATACCAATAAAGTGAGCCTGCGCTCTCTTCCTCTCTTCCTCTCTTCCTCTCTTCCTCTCTTCCTCTCTTCCTCTTCCTCTCTTCCTCTCTTCTCTCTTCCTCTCTTCCTCTCTTCCTCTCTTCCTCTCTTCCTCTCTTCCTCTCTTCCTCTCTTCCTCTCTTCTTCTCTCTTCCTCTCTCTTCTCTCTCTCTCTCTCTCTCTCTCTCTCTCCTCTCTTCCTCTCTTCCTCTCTTCCTCTCTTCCTCTCTTCCTCTCTTCCTCTCTTCCTCTCTCTCCTCTCTTCCTCTCTTCCTCTCTTCCTCTCTTCCTCTCTTCCTCTCTTCCTCTCTTCCTCTCTTCCTCTCTTCCTCTCTTCCTCTCTTCCTCCCTCTCCTCTCTTCCTCTCTTCCTCTCTTCCTCTCTTCCTCTCTTCCTCTCTTCCTCTCTTCCTCTCTTCCTCTCTTCCTCTCTTCCTCTCTTCCTCTCTTCCTCTCTTCCTCTCTCCCTCTCTCTCCTCTCTCCCTCTCTCTCTCTCTCTCTTCTCTTCTCTCTCTCTCTCTTCTCTCTCTTCTCTTTCTCTTTCTCTCTTTCTCTCTTTCTCTCTTTCTCTCTTTCTCTCTTTCTCTCTTTCTCTCTTTCTCTCTTTCTCTCTTTCTCTCTCTCTCTCTCTCTCGCTTTCTCTCTCTCTCTTTCTATCGCTGTCTCTTCGTTTCCATATATTTGATTGAAACTGGTGTTTAATTATGGAATTTTGGAAATAATATTTGGTTAAAAAAAGAAATATATTAATAAATATAATAGATATTTATATAATTATTATAATTAAATATTTGCAAAACAAAAACATATTTGAAATATATATTTCTAAAATATATTTATATTAATGTGAAATTTAATAATTATAATTATGAATTAGAATAATTGGATATTTATTAAATTCACATTATTAATAATTAAAACCGATAATTAAAATGATAATTAAAATAATATATATTGTATTTAGATTAAATATATAATTATAAAATTATAATAATACTTATTTAAATTATATTTGTTTTTATTGTTTTTTTTGTATAGAAATTGATATATATTTTAATTTGAATATGTGTTTTATATAGAATTGTAGGATTTTGTTTGTATTACAAAAATTTATTGTTTTATTTTTACGATGATAGAATAATTTGTTATATAAACAATATTAAATATATAAATTAATTTATTATTTTATATAAATAATTTTTTAAAAAAATTAATTTATTAGTATTATTTATTTTTATTATATATATATATTTTTATTTTTCTTATAACATGGATAAGGGAAATTTTTTGATTTTGGTATTTGGATGTTGTTGAAAGATATTTGGTATTTGATATCTTGTTGTTGTTATTTAATTGTTCTTTAGCTATTTTATATTTCTCTGTTTTATTATGGCTATGTGTTTATTCCTTGTTCTAATATAAGGAGGTTGTATAGAAGGAAATTTCGAAGCAGGTGGCTAAAAAAATGAATATCTCAAAGGATATTAAAAAAATGAAGGAAATTGGAAAGGAAAAGAAATATAAGGAATTTATAGAAAAAACCATTTGGAAAGATATGAAGAAAAACAAGGAAATCGAGAAGGAATAGAAATACAAAGAGGTTGCAAGAGAATGAAATCTTGAAGGATAACAAGAAAAATAAGGAGATTAAGAAGGAAAAGAAATACAAAATGGTTATAGAGAAGGATGCCGACAAATACAAAGAGGTTGAGACCGAGAAGAAACACTAGATGTCTTTCCCATTCGTGGCAAGCACCATGTTCGTGGCAGGACGGAAATCTTTAGAATTAGGAGAAATACGAAATATTATTTCCAAATTCATGTCCCCTTCAAAAGAAAAATATCATTATTTTGCAGAAAAATGGGTATTTCCCATCCTCCGTCCTGCAAATTGTCTTTCCCGAAGAACAATGTGTTTCATTCTATGAAAGACAAAAATTTTTGCTTTCAACAATTCGAAAGATAATCTATAATATCAAGATATTATCCTCTATAATCATTTGAACAAATCCATGCCTTACAATGAGAAAAAAATCTACAAATCTATAATCCTATAAAATATAATATATCTTTAATTTCCATCTTTCAAAAATATATAAATCTATAAATCAAATCATAAATAATAAAAATATATTTTAAATAATAAAATAATTTATAAAGTAAATATGTATTTTGGGTTACTTCCAACAACGCGATTCTTAGGTTTTTTTGGCGTTACCCTTGTAAATGTCTTCAAAATATAGCGACTTACCGAAAACAATACCGAACCAAATTAGAAATCTATATGAATCGAAATGTTTCGAAAATTTCGTGCCGAATATCCCAATCTATTTCCATATCTTCGTATCTATCTATTTTGTAATCTGTTTTTCTTTATTTATCTTTATATATCTCTATATATCCTAATCTGTTTTTTTTTTTTTTATATATATTTGCGCCTCTCTATTCCTATCTATCTATTTATATCTTTCTCCAAATCTCGGATTATCTCGGGATATCTCGGTTTATTTCTATATATCCAAATCTATCGTTTATTTCTAGTTTTTTTTTTTTTTTTTTTTTTCTATCTATTTCATATATTTATATCTATCTATTTAGTAATATATTTATCTTTCTATCTATATTTATTTCTATAAATCGATTCATAAAAATAACATTATTCTATATTACCATATATCTCATTTCTTCCTTTCAAATTCCATCCTCCTTTCGTTCTATTTTTCTTTTCGGTTCTAATTATGTCTATCATTATTTTTATTTATTTACCTATCTATTTCCCTTTCTTTCTATTTTTCTTTCCTTTCATTTTTTTTGTTTCTTTAAAAAATATCAATACCCACAAAATAACCCCTCATTCCACAAAAAATAATATTTATAAATCACATTTTTTTTAAATATAATAATTCCGTCCCAATATCGTCTGAAAATTCACTCAATGCGGGTTTCGACACAGTCTCTATCTTCTATTCATAGCTCCTGAAGCTCCTGTGCCGTGGTTCAGTCAGAATTGGATCAATTCGCTATTTGGACTATATACAGTGTAACCCCCCATCGTTTAAATAATTAACCTCCTTTTGAATTCATTAAATTTAAGGGGGGGGTTACCGCCCGCAATTTTTTTGGAGCGCCTTCAATCTGGGATCACCTACTAATCAACAAGGGGGCTACAAACACGCACAACACCCCCCGAATCAATCAACAGGGCACCCCTAATGTCAACCTATAGGTTGGCCCCACCCTGTCAGTCATCGTCAAGGTATGGGGGTCCCGAGCCGCCTTTGCTGTACTGGGGGGGGTAGGATACTTCACCGGATTCCCATCTCAAGCCCCAAACGTTATAGAACGCCAAGAAATGCCTGGGCGACCAGCAAGAAGGCATGTTGAGAGCAAGAATAATGAGCCACGCGTTTGTACCATGTGCATTACCCAGGCCTACCTGATTAACATAGAATGGGAGGGCCAACAAAGATGCAGCAAGCTCCCCTCAAATGCACATGTTATCTCAAGCATGGGTGCTATTCCAACAGTAAAGCATGAAGAACTGGGGTCAATAGCGGGGCCTTGATCATGGACAGGCGGCAAAGCTAATTTTATCTTCCCTTCCTACGTGCCCACAATTTGGGTCTGTCCCAAAATGGGAACCCCCGGTTAGTTTTAAAGAAATGCTCAAAGAAACCTCTGAAATGGGAAAACACCGTTTAGTCAGAAAGGCTTCTTTGGCCCCTATATAGCCCCCCAATGATGCCTACCACGTTTGGACAGCTTCTGTACCCATCTATGCCCCTTGGTAGATGTATGGCTATTGCGGAAACTCCCATATCCCAAGGCCAAACGCGTACCAATTGGGAAAACAAATTAGCGGGCATACCGGGGAAGCGGGGATGTGCGAGGATGCAAAGGAAACCGTGTCTAATATTACCCGACCAATATGTCGACATCCCTGCTTCCGCGGCATCCCAGCTATTTTTTGTCTGAACCAACCCGATGAAAATACAAAGATGCAGCCCGCCAACAGCGTGAATGGGATCTCCTCGGCAATTTCTTGGCCGTCGAGCCGCACCTGGCGGTTGATCAATATTCCCTTCGGCCCCCAAATGGCCATAGGTAACTGTTCCCGTTTAGTGGAAGTCAAATCTTCTTTGAAGGTTTCCAGGATGGTCATCCAATGTGCATTTTTACCGGACCTTTTGATCAACCCCCACACAGGATCTTTCCAAGAAGCACGAACCTCACTATGGGACACACCCAGTTCTTTGGACAGCACCACTGAATGCATCGCCTGCAGTGGGATGCATCCCTTCTGCCTGAGCCCCACAAACCAGAGACCCTTTTTAGCATGGAAGACACGCCTTGCCAAGTGACGACAGGAAGTTGTGGTTTTCGGAACCTAACCTCAAGCTCAAGAGACCTGCACTAACCAAGGCCGTCAAGCAAAAACGAAAGCAGCATCATGATACATGATGGAGTGGTCTATGGGTTGATTCCCCGCAAAAAAAAACATGTTCTCGCCGTCCCTCTTCCCTGAGTTGAGTGGGTTTGCCTCAAAATGGACAAACCCCAAAACAATGTGTTGGTTGGCTGGTGTCCTTGGGCTCCCTTTGACCAACAAAAAATGTGGGTAGCTTCTACAAGGGGCCAACTTTTGATGGTCCCTGTGAGGCTCAGCCACAAAGTCGGATCAACACTACAATCAACACCAGGTGTTTGTGAGGTCTCCCAAAAGCATGCAAACAATCAAGTGCAATCTCTTACCGCACCTGATGGGAATGGGAGTGTGCCCTAGCATTCTTCACGTTCCTGGCTTCTCTCTCCCTCAGCTAGGGACGTGGCTGGGGGTGCCCCAAGCCCAGTGGCCATGGGCGTTTGATTGTCAGGTGGCGTTCGCCCAAGCGCTTGGCTAACCATCTTTTGGGTGTCGAGTCGACATCCCCAAGTCAATTGCTATCCCCGGCGAACGGTTGATCCCCTATTCTTTTCAACCGTCGTCCGCGGAAACCAGTCGCTTCTCAGGATTTGTGGCGGTTTTCTGGAAAGAAGGGTCCCTGGAAGGAATTAGCAAGTCCAAAACGCAAAGGTCGGAGTCAATGGGCAAAGTAAATGACTACGGGGGTTCTGATGAGCCCATGAATCTCTTGGACAAGCGCCTGCAGCTTTGACCAACACCTCACATATCAAAGCGTTAAACACAGGGAGAAGCCAAGGCTGGATGTGTCTTTGAGGGTCTGATAGCTGCTTTGGCCAAGGTGCTCTGCGTAAAGCACTTCGTGCTGAGTCACAACATTGTTTCAAACAGGGTTACAACAGTTCAAATGGGGCCAACAAAAAGGCATCCCTTGCTAAACAGCCTTGAACAATTAAATTCGTTTCATCAGTAGCCTGCCATTCAACATACCCTTCTGTTTGACAAAGACGTGCAATGCCCATCGGGTGGATAGGTCTGCATTGGTCGTGCAGCAAGCTCAAGCCTGATACCTGGGAATGTCTACGGCTCGCCCGCTCCCCGGGAATAAGTCTTAACAACATGAGACATGCAGCATGCTCCTAAACCCTAAACCTACTCCCCCCCCCCAAGAAACAAAAGAAAAAATCATTGACCCACAAGCTCCTTGGACTTCACAATCCTTTTACCTCAAGCAGCTGGCAAGACTGCCATCAACGTTTCAGACTGAAATCAATCGATGCAGTTTTGCAACGCAAGCGCTTTCGCATGCTAATCCATGGCATAGGAAGCCATTTGGAGAGAGAACTACTCCCAGAAATCACGCCTCACGTTCCGGATACGCCACAGTTCCCAGGAACAGGAGAGTCGTCATCGCACCAAAGGCCTTCGCACCGGCATTCTTCCCATGAAACTGGTGGCCTTTCTCATATCCAAAGATGCTGATGCTCGTGCAGAGCGAGGCGCAAGGGACTGCCAACATCTTCGCCCAGAAGACGCGCTCACTCGCAGTGCCAAGGGCGCAAGCTCTGGCGCCCAAGGCGGCGAGGCTGAACGCGGTCATCTCGAAGGCGACCAGGAAGCGCTTGGAAATGGGATGCAGCTGCTCATGGGGCGCCAGCGCGCCGGTCTTCCGCACCACCCACTCCGAGCGGAAGATCATCACTGGAGACACCAGCAAAGAGATGCCAGAGACGAGGCCCAAGGCCAGAGAGGTCAGACCACGAGTCATAGCGAAGGTGGGAGTTGGCACGGATGGCACTTGAGCCACTTGTTGCAAACCCAAAGTGCGCGAAGGTCGTGCTTGCTTTTGTGGAAGCCGGAGCTTGCAAAACCGGGAGGCGAACACACCCAAGTACCTGATCACATTGGCGTTCAAAGGCATGACGCCCAGCGCTAGGAGAAAGCGAGGCATTGGATCTGGTCGTTTGTGATCTGAACGATGCCAATTAAACCATAGATGTCAGGCATCCCGAAATGGGTCACGATGTTGAGGAAATCTGTTTCCTTTAAACGAAAGCTATGGCAACCAACAACCCCTAAGGACACATGACCAGTCCAGGCCTCTCAGACTCTTTTGCGAGCTGAGTGTGTTGCACACGGCCAGCTTGGACTGTCTCCGTTTTGTAATCCGCACAGCCATGCACATGAATTTACGGATCTAATAAATACATCCTCCCACAACTTGTACAGAACCGGGTTGGTCGTTGAATCTCTGCAACAAGTTAAGCTTTGCTGGTGGGGAAGCAACGCTTCGCAACAAGTTGAAAGCCATGTGCTTCAAGAGAGAGCGGTAAAGGCAGCAGACAAACACACATCAGAGAATACTAGTGTTCAAACAAATGGGTACGGCAATAATTCGCATTTGGGGGACAAATCGAATCTTCCCCCAATGGTCATCCCATGTTCATGGGACATTTTGATCAACCCCCAATCTGAATCAACAAACAGCTGGTGCAGGACAACCTCCCATGTGATCATTTGATAGGTTTGTTGCCATTCTCTGCTCATTGGCTCATCGGACAGCGACTCCCAGCCGGCCTCCAGATTGCATGGCTCAACTGCACCCAAAACCAGAGCAAGCAAACGAACCCAAAGCCTTGCGTGACTGCATAACCGAGAGGAATTACACCGACAAGTTGGGAAAAATTCAACCCACCTGCAGAAATGGATGGCTCACTTGACAAGCGGCCCATGTGGCCGGCCAAAAGGTGAAGCCTTTGATCCACAAGGTCTCCGCAACTGCTGCAAGCTTCGGCTCTGTCACAAGCTGGATCTGTTCTTGGAACCTGAATCCATGAATTGTTGGAAGTTCTCAACCAAAGTACGCCTGCGCAGCAAACACACACACACACACACACTCCCTCAGTCACACTCACAGCGAGCACGTCCTAGCCCCAACTCCCTCACACAGCGGGTAATCATTGATTCACGCAATAGACAAACATACAATCAGCTGTAGATATATACACACATATGTATGTATAGTTCACGATGTACAATCATATATGTATATATATATATATAAAAATTAACAGCATATTCAAATCCCAAGCAACAAGGCATAATCATCAATTCTTAAAACCAATCGCGTACGCATTAGTGGGAGCTGCTACCTTTCCAACTGAAGTGCTCCAGGCAACAACATAGATTCTCATCACCATCAACCAACTTGCAATACCGAGCACACTCATAGACAAGCACCTTCAGTGTACCAATATCAATAAATTAAAATTAAATTCCAATGTACAAAGATATATATGGCCATGGGTCAAAATCCCGTATCCCCAGTGAACATCCCAATCCCCACTAAAATAAACTAAAATGGGTGGTGCACCTACCCCAAAATGGGATCCCATTGGTTTTGACCCACAGCCATATATTTACATATGCAAATAAGTTGTGAAGGAATTTTCATAAACAGCATTGAACATTGAAAATGTCTGGGTATTTGATATTTGACTTTACATATATTTGAAAATGCTTGCTAGATCATCATGAAATGTTGGGAGCTTTTGCGGAGAATACCGCTTTATATTTGAACGTTGTTAATGATATGCTGTTTAATTATTAATTGATTTGGGGTTCATGTGTTTGTGTACTTTTTCATGTTGAAGGACGAAACATATATGGGTTCCGCGGTCCGCGAATTGTTTTTTTGTGCGGTTGGTCTGCTCTAGTTGTGTTTGTCAAACTCATTTGTTTTCATGAAATGCGGTACCGTACCAAAATGTATGTGAGTTACATTGACTTTTGCAACTTATGTCATCGGCATTCGAGGCTCAATGGCCATAGTTGAGTGGCTCAATGCAACAAGTGGCCGTAGGGCAATGAAGATCATAAAAGACCCCGGTGATGCTGCTATGTATGCCTGATAACTGGTATCTGCTTAGTATCACGAGCTCTGCTCATTATGAGTGTTCTACATGTATCTGCATGATGGTTGACATTGAGAGGTGGCTGGATTGCATGGGGGAAGGTGCATGCCTGTGTATCTCTCCTGTCTAGCCATGCTTATACAGATGTTATACATAACGCAAAGCATTGTCATCGCTTGTGTACATGCACAAACATTGACCAACAACCACAACAAACCACGAACAAACTACAACACACATGAAATATAGTGTTTAGAGTACACATGTACATAATATTTTGTATACTTTCAGGATGTATTGAGTTACATTTCAAGCAACCACAACTTTGAGAATCTTTGCCGGAATGTGTTTCTGCTGCCTTTCTCTACTAGTTGCCGAATGTAGCGGTCGCCTGGCTTGTAGGTTCTGTATTTATTCATATCGTGGGTTGTGCCTGTGGTTTAATTTGGTTTTTGTGTGGTTTGCAGGTTCCTGTCCGATAGTGCGTTTGGCATTGCAAGTTGGTAGGCGGTGTTCTTCTTGGCAGCATTTGTAGGGTGGCCGTTTGTTGGTTCCAAGCTAGTGTGAAAAAAAAGAAGGGTGTGAAGAGTTCGTTGTCTCTGGTCAGGTTTGACGTTATAGGACTTTTGTGGTGATTGTACGAGCCATATGGCAATTTGCATAAGCCCGCATGACCTGCCGTCCCTTGAGTTCAAGGATTATTTGCAGGAGTTCTTTTATAGATCGGGCCGGCAAACGGTTGTACTCTGTAACAAAAGCCTTGTCTGCCACGGTAGCGCCCAAGAACTCCAAATTGCGACTAACGCGGCCGGAGTCATCCGGGAGGAATCTTGCGGCAGGTACGATATGAAAAATGTGATTATATATATATATGCATGACTCCAATAATAGGGGTTATCCCCTATGCAGCTATCTATCTATGTGCCTATGCACTGTCTCTTTGTGTAAGGGGTGATCTTGGCTCTGTGTATCGCTCTCTGCGCTGTCTGCCTTCGCAAGAAGCAGGCGATCTTACAAGGCTCCATAGAGAATAGCAACCCCCACGGGATAGTAGCAAGTGACGCGGCAGGGTGGGGGGCAAGAGAATTCCCAGCTGGAAGGCCCCTTTTCATGTGAACCTGCTACTTCCCTGCAGTCTGGCACTTTTTTCTATTTTGGCGTCAAATCATTGCTTTGGCCAGTGCCTCGGAGCGTCGGAGCGCGCCACCCCTGCGGCCAGACACACACACACACACACACAACATGGGTCTGCCTCAAAATGGGACATAATGCACGCAGTATTCCTTTGATTTGACCTCAGATCGAAACATGCAGAACCTGCATCGAGCGAACACGATTTCTTACATGTCTCCTTTGAGTATCATGCCGAAGTTGGCCAACTCAACACGTGATCTTGAAGGACCTCTATCAGAGGAAAGTCAAGTCAGAGGAGGTCCTAGCAGCTGCTGAAACGCATGCACCAAGATTCAGCCCAAGAAACCCCAAGACCCCTCAAGTCCACCCCCTGTTTCCCCCACCCAAATTAGACAATTGAGGGTATCTTAACGCCAGCCTCGTACGAACTGGCCTCCTTAAAATGGGTGGTGTGTCTTTGGTTTCCCTTCAAATTCCGAAAAGCGGACTTCATGACACTTGGCCTCTAGGATCCCCTTCCAAGCCAGAGCGACCATCTTTTGGCAACCGCTAACACGGCAACATGCAAAACCCGTGTCAGGTCGATTGACAAAAACAAAGGCAAGCACGCCCTAAAACTAACCTAAACCACTCCACATAGCAGGGTGTTCCCAAAATCCATCCCAAAATCCATCCCAACACAACCCTACAATTTCCCAAGCCAAGCCTAAATCAACCCTAAACCTTCCCTTCACACTAAATCAACCCTAAACAAACTGTACTACAACCAACCCCCCCACCCCGTTCCGCACGCATCCCGCACAGGGAGGGGATGGGGGGCAACACAGGGGGCTCAACGGTGCTGGTATGTGTAGATACACATATGGGCATCTGTCCCTAAATAGGATAACTCCAAACATGTGCATTCCCTTTCAAAAGGATACCCTCAAAAAGGGCACCCTCATTCGTGCATGTATATATGCATGCATGTATGCATACATATTATTGCTTGGCGTCTCT
Organism: Effrenium voratum; assembly: GCA_963377175.1. NCBI lineage: Eukaryota > Dinophyceae > Suessiales > Symbiodiniaceae > Effrenium > Effrenium voratum. The sequence goes on along the minus strand of CAUJNA010003538.1, from coordinate 954,069 downwards.
GCTGCCGGTTGGGTGCCTTCCTGGTGACTAAGTTTGGCGCTCCAGCACTTTGCCGTGCACGTCCAGGACCAACCTGCGATCTCCGAAAGTCGGTTCGGATGCTGCCCGCGATAAGGATGGTTCGCGTTTAACTGGGATTGTCTCCAAAAGTGGGAACCCCCCTCAAATGAGTTTTCTTTTCCCTTTTCGTCCCCTCCTCGAAAAGCGCCCTTTCAGACCGCACGTCACAGGTCGACCTTCCCATGTCACAATAGGGAACCCACAAGACACTCTAAAAGCACACACACACACACACACACACACACACACACACACACACACGCACGCACGCACGCACGCACGCACGCGCACGCGCACGCGCACGCGCACGCGCACGCACACGCACACGCGCACGCGCACGCGCACGCACACGCACACGCACACACGCAAACACGCACGCATGCACGCATGCACGCATGCATGCACGCACCCACGTACCCACGCACACACACGCACACACGCACACACGCACACACGAACGCACGCACGCACGCACGCACGCACGCACGCACGCACACACACGCACACACGCACACACAGACACACAGACACACAGACACACAGACACACAGACACACAGACACACAGACACACACACAGACACACACAGACACACACAGACACATGCACAGACACACACACACACAGACACACACACACACACACAGACACACACACACACAGACACACACACACACACACAGACACACACACACACAGACACACACACACACACACAGACCCACACACAGAGACACACACAGAGACACACACAGAGACACACACACAGAGACACACACACACAGAGACACACACACAGAGACACAAACAGAGACACACACAGAGACACACACAGAGACACACCAGAGACACACACAGAGACACACACACACAGAGAGACACACAGAGACACACACACAGAGGCACGAAGGCACACAGGCACACAGGCACACAGACACGCAGACACACAGACACAGAGACACAGAGACACAGAGACACAGAGACACAGAGACACAGAGACACAGAGACACACAGACACAGAGACACAGAGACACAGAGACACAGAGACACAGAGACACAGAGACACAGAGACACAGAGACACACACACACACACGCACGCACGCACGCACATGCACACACACACACCCACACACACACCCACACACCCACACACCCACACACAGGAAAGATAAAACAACACCTCAAGCCACGATGGCATTGTCAGCCATTTTTGCGAGCTATGTTTTTCCCATCAAGGGGTCCAAGTTCAATCCAAATTCAAACCCCATTCAATCACCCCGCCACGCACCGTCGGGCACCTCTTGGCCCAAGGGCCAAAACCCAAGCCCACCACTCGGGTCCCGGTTGATCCATCCTGTTCCAAGCGCGCGCATCCACCAACGCCGCCAGGATGGAGCCCTGGTGGCTGTACCTCGGTTCAAAACCGTGAGACTCCCCGTGAAAGGAGCCATGTTTACACGTGCGTGGTTCTGCGAAATGCATTTCGCACCTCAGAAACCCAATGATTCCCCTGTAAATACCAACAAGCAGCGCACAGTTAAGAAACCCTATGCTGGTTCAATGCATTTCGCACCGTTCCGAAACCCTATCATTCGGTTTGATTCCCCAAGATACATACGAACCAACATAGATTTCAAACGTGGTTTTAAAGTGGTGCGAATGGATGTCGCTACTAACCCCAGCACCTCGAGGAAATCATATTCATCAGGGGCCACTTTCTGGCCGTCCAGAGCCCCTAGCAGGACTGGCCCAAGTTTGACTAGGAAATCTACGCTTCCAGGGCCACACATACGCTTTCCAATATGTAAGGTAGTCTAAAGGTCTTACGGAAAACCACCCTGCTATCGCACGCGAGTCTCGGTTGCTAGACACCTGAGAAGTGAAGCACTACACAGGTACCTTATGTTTGCGGCCAGGTTAAAAACTACACATGTGACTTGTGCCAATGCAAGTTAAGCAGACCTCGTCCAGCACTTTTGGTCCATGGTGCTCAGCATAGATCCCAACACAATCAACCATCCAACACGCTGAATTTGCCAGTCCTGTAACACAACTGCCACAATCCAACACTGTTGCGTGTTTGGCGCCAAGCAAGCAAACAAGTAGTGACGTCACACCTCAAAGAAAAGAGCCTGGTGATTTTAAGAGGGAACACACCTCAAAGAAAAGAGCCCCTGTAGCCCACGTCAATCTGAACTCATCTGCACATGTATACCAACAAATTACAATATCTCTGCGTCAACGAACATAACAAAACACGGCAACACAGAAAAGGACAGTAACAACGAACAAAGCAGCGGCAACACCATGAATACAAGCAACAAGAACAACAAGAGGAACACACACACACACACACCATATTGTATATGCGCACACTCGCGCACGCACACGAGCAGCTCGGGATTATAGTACATATATAATGTATGATAAATATATATATATATATATTATTATATACATATATATCATATATACATATATATATATATATCAATAACAATTAAGCGGATAAGGGGCCACCCACACCGGAACCCAAGCTGCAAAGCCGGTAGAACAAGCACCGAGAAACAATCAAACAAAAAACAACGGGAACAACAACACAACAAAAAAACAGATGCTGACTGCTCACCTTGCGGAACTGAGCCCTGGGCTCCTCGAAGCTTCTCTTGCCCGAAGCAATGGCCTCGAAGTGCGAGGGATGGCGCGCGTGTTTCGGGCGCTCTTCTCTTGGAGCTGCTAGCCTTCGGGTTTAGAGGAAAACCAAGGGAAACACATCACATTTTCAGGGGCACTTCAAAACAAACCTATCTGATCAGGAGTCTTTTCCTTCGGGGTTGCTCTCCTAGGCTGGCAAAAAAAAGAAACTCGCTCCTGCGCCCAAGTGCTTGGCTCGGGACCAATTTCAGGTGACCCCCCCCCCCCACACAAGTACTGTGAGCCTTTCATAAAGCCGCTGCCCAAACTTCCTGTGCCAGAAACTGGCAAAACAGCTCCTGTTCGGTGTGATTCCAATTGGAACGTCAACCGGTTAACATCCGTTAACCACAATGCTGAGGAAGTAGCGCAAGTGTTTCAGCTACATCCACCCGCAAAACCTTACAAAACCTTGGCAACATGCGGAAAATTCACAGAGCTTCCAACTCTTGCCATACCTGCAGAAGTTGTGCTAACTTCAAGTGGAGACCCTTTGGTAGAAATGAATTACATGGGGATTTGGGTCCATGTACCATTCTGGACGGTGTTCTTATCATCAAACTTCATAGACATTTAGGGCATCCACCACACCGCGGACCAGGACGGAGACCTTTTGTCACAGGATCCGATGACTTTCGACATGTTCAATGCTGCCATTCAGCGCTTCATCGCACATGACATTGGATCCAAGGGCTGGTATATTGGCAAACAGCTTTGTTCTTTGCAGTTCCCCAATTCAGGAAACAGAACAAACGAAAGCAGAAGGCAACAAGAACACCCTTGTTGGGTGGGTGTTCAAGGGAAACAACAGGGACACCACGGTCTGTAGGTTCTTCGATGAGACAAACCCAAGTGCAGAACTCTCCTCGAGGGACCCGGTCCCTTGATTTTCCCTTGGGGGCCAAAAGGCGAAGGCGTCTGTACCTTGGTCGCTCAAGCGAAGTATTTCCTGCCGGGCGTACAAGTGTTTTAAGCTGGAACCAATGAATCAACCCGTTCCGATTGAAGAGGGGTCCTGACTTCTTTCGCGGGAGTTGCACTGCCCTCTGAATGTGCCAGGCTTTACATGAACCCGGGCTGATCATTGCCCCTCGCCATCTGCGGGAAAAGTAACCTGACCGGTTTGGGCACTCACCAGGTTCAAATCCGGGGTAAACTTTCAAGCCTCCGTAAAGCGACAGGTTCACCCTGCAAACGCTGGTAGGCCCCATGCGCGCAGGTAGAATACCATGCTATTGGTCCACATCTCGTGCGTCCTGGCTGCCAACCATCAGAGCGTTTGTGTCTTCGCATCCCCTGTTCAACTCCCTAAAACCAGCAAAAAACAGCTAAACTCCAAAACCACCCCAAAAACCAACGACACCACACCAAAACAAGGCCCCACTGGGTTATCGGCCTTTGCCCCTTGGGGTCAGCTGGGCTCCAAAGAAACCAACAAAGAAACAACGCCTTTTTGTTTTTTCTTCGGTAAACCAAAGACGGCACCTGGAAAAAAGAGTGCCGTCTTTGGTCTGCCGGTGCGTGATGTTTCTTTCTGGCTGTGAGTTCCGTTGTCCCGTTGCATCACCAAAGGACATGGCCAATAGAAAGGGCCAACAAGGTGACCGGATGAGCCTCCATCGTAGCAAACAATATGCCTCCGTGGTTCGATACACAACTTGACACATTTGACACGTTTTAGCGTTCTTTCCAAAACAATTGTATCAATGAAGGCTGCAGGGATATTTATGCAGGCCAGCCGCAAACAGGAACACATGCACCTGAAAACACCCCCAAAGCCAATTTGTAGTGGGGCGTTTTACAAAAAGGACACCAGCAGTACTTGGCCCATGTTCACAAATTCAGAGAACATGACTTCAAAAGCACCCATTCCTCCTGTACATCCGACCACATGTCTGGAGAAACGGCTCCCTCGCTTCGGGCGACGCGCAACTCGCGACGCGCGCGCTTCATCATGAGGCCGCCAGCAGCGCCGCTGACGACCCCGCCGAGGAGGAAATGTCTGAGGGACATAGCGCCGCGCGATTTGGGGCCTCGAGTCGAGCGACTCGCGGTGAATCCGATTGAGGCGAGTGTGTGGAGAAGGGAACTCGTCGAGGTGCAACGCAATAAAAGAAGACATCATGATGGAAAAACCGAGAGGTTGATAGTCTGCCTAGGTGGATTGTGATGATTCGCCAGTGGAAAGTAAAGGGCTAGAAAAGGAACCTTCATCAACGACTCTATTTTACCCAGACTTGTTTCCAGAACTATATACGTAGATAGATGCTGGTGTGGGAAGGCACATGTTCCCACTGGAAAGGCTTTTGCGTGACCTGTGGCCTCCCAGGAGCTTTTACGCGCTGGCTGTCAAACTGGATCTGTTTGCTGGGCTCTGCGAGACCGAGGGCAGATCATGCGGCGCAGGTGAAGTCTGTCAATCCAATTCGGAAGATGTCATCACAGGGCAGGATGAACCAAGCCGCCCAAAGTAAAACAAGGCTTGAGCCGGGATTGGGGCCCTCAAACCGAAAGGGAGGGTGTCTAAGAGACTGCAAATTCCAGCACGGGACGGTATGGGGGCAGACTTCAACTACCCAAGTGAGGGTCAACTCACAGGTCCTATCCCGCGAAAATAGGAAGGCTTTGGAGAATCAAAGGCGCGCAGCCATTTCAGAGGGTTTTTAATGTGGAGACAAACCCGCATTGTAACTCTTGAGCGGATACTCGTCATCACTTCTTGGGCCAATCTCAAATGTGAACCTCTGAGTAAATCAGGCGGGATGTAGGCAAAGTTGCAAACAAGCAAGCACCCCGCGGGCACAAGGAGTCTCTGTTAAGGACACACTGCATGTAAATGTAAACAAATACACTGTATTCTGCATACTGTATGTATATGTATATACATATATATATATATAAAGAAAAATAATAATATCAGCCATGCAAGCACACAACATATATGATGAGAAAACATGTGCAGCATGTCTCTACAAGCTGGTGTTGGGCCAAAGCTCCCAAAATGCCTTCACTATCATTTTGCTAGCGTCTATCAGCTCAGAAACGTCGCCTCAGCCAAACCCAACAGTGGCCATCAAAACAAATGTTCAATTCAAAGAACCTGTGTCGGCATTTGGAGAGCTAAAGGGAACCCCCCCCCCAAAAAAAACCACAGAAAACCGGAAGCGCCATTGGTGTCTGGTTAGCACCGGCCCGCGACTGAGACCGCCGCGGCTGGCTCACATCTCAGCTTTCTAGCGCTTGAGACTTGAACGCAGCGGCATACCGGACGCGGACGACTCGGCGCGGACTTGGAGGTCTACGATAGATTCTAGGGCTGATTCCCAGCGTCACTGAACAAAACACTAGCACCACAACACGGAGAAACACTCGAAGACAGCTCCCTAAAAAAGAAATATATATCCATTTCAATAAAGTGAATACCAAACAAAAACATACCAGTACGATTGGGGAGTTCGATTGAAACCTTCGTGGCGCCAAAGGTTGGAAATGGTGTCAAACATGTGAACAAGTTCTTCCGGTTTCCTCGAGGGACTAAAGCCCAACATTAGCATGTGGACCCCAAAGGTTCAAAAGCCTCGAGTCAGATGCCCACCACCCAGGCTGCCAAATTGACCCAGTGCCGCCGCTGTTTGCCGTGTTTGCGTCTGGCTCCCCTTTAGAATCAATGGGGGCACGGCCGGGCCACTTTCCACGCGAAAGCACTTGGCAAGTAGTGTGATTCAAGAAGGGGGCGTCGTTTTGGGTGAAGTTTATGGGAACCCCGGATAGGGGGCACCCCGCTATTACTAGGATGGGTTTATTGATCTGGGGTCAACATTTTGCGGATGCCATAAGCGCTCGCAGCAAACTTGGCACATGACCCGCCCACTGCCACTGCCGTGGGTCGATTCCCTTTTCACCGGCGACGCGGGCACAAACAGCGGAGGGTGCCGGAGATAAGCCGACACCTGCACGCACCGGGTGCGAGAGGAAATGTTGCTAAGAAACAAACAAAGCAGGGGATCACGAAACCGAAACACTTGATGTTTGAATTCTGGTCCACTGTGCCTTCAAATGAGGAAGACCACACTAAGAGTAAGTTCAACAGAAAAACAGTCACGCTCGCACTACTTTACTGCATCCTAATTCAAATTTAGCCATTTGTTTGCTTGTGTTGCTTTGCTTTGCTTTGCTTTGCGTTGCGTTGCTTTGCTTTGCTTGCTCGCTGTCTCGCTTGTAACCGCTGCTGGAGTTTTGTTCCCTATGAGGGATTCACTATTGCTTGTTTGCTCGCTTGCTTGCCTGCCTGCCTGCAGGGGCTTGGTTCGTGGCTCGCTGCTTCCATAGTCGTATTTCAGTTCGGTTCGGTCCAATTCATGTCGAGTTGCGTGTTTTGATTGCGTGTTTGTTAGTGTCCCATTTACCCTCTGCCAGAACCAGGGGCTGGACTCCATGATGGAGGTGTCATGGTTGATCAGTGCCCATGTCAGGGGTCCATCAAGGAAACTAGTCCAGCCAAGCTCAGCGGCATTTACTTTATCCTCACAAGGTACTTGAAGCAACCGTGTCTTTGTGTTTTCCCCGCTGGTTAATCCAAGCAGATCGCTCCACTACCATTGGGCTATGCAGGTGAAATCAAACTTGTGAGCAGGCTGCTGAAATGCCGAAATAAAGGCTTCGCCTCCTGGCATACAACTATATCCATTTGCCATACTTTAGACTATTGAGTTCCCTAAGCCAAAGGAACATCAACATATGAGGCAAACCCAGTGGCCCAAAGGACCTGGGACCAAAAGGTCCACCTTGTGGGGCCATGACTATAGATATGGTAAAACCAAAATGGTAAAACCAAAATGACTAAATATGGACCATCATTTCAGGCCGACTCGCTTTGAACTCCTCTCTCCGATCGCCTTCCGCAGGTCCGGCGATGATCAGACACCTCGGAGCTCACGGGTCAGCGCAGTGGGTTTGGGCCTAAGTCGCCTAAGTGCTGCATGGGTCTGGAAACAAACAAATCTCCTTAAGCCTTAATTGCCTTAATTGTTGTTCTTTTGTTTTTTTGAAAGTCACACATGTATGGGAGATTTATCATTGAACCTGCCTAAGTGAGTCATGATCAAAACGGATCGCTGCTAAAATGGTCTACCCAGAACCATGACGAGTGAAAAGGCGGCGAACGCACCCATTTATGGTTGGGATTATTCTTATTTTTTAGCTACGCGGGTTTTGATTGTGGCTCAAGTGTTGCTAGAGTCTGCACCACCTTTCTGTTTTTTGGGGAGCTCTTGGCCGCTTTCCTTGGTCTAACACCCTCTTCAGGGGCCCCAATGTCGGTTGGTTTCAGTGGTGCCTTTTCAAAAGATGCCCAAAACACCCTTCACATAGCCAAAGCTTGCTTGGCCGTTGTTTGAAGTCTTGTTGACCCCTGCAAAAAGCTGAACTTTTCGTGGGTCCAATTCGGACAATCCCAGCTGTTGAAGTCCAAAGATCAGATCCGACACCCAAATAGCACAGGAAACTTGCTACCTCCGTCGGCCCGCTTGGGGGTGATGCTTCGGGCTGTTGGGGCACCTTCAGTTGCCACTCCTGCCCCTCTAAGACGGTTGTCAGCCCAGAAGTTGTGTGGCCTGCCAACCCGCACCAAAATACCTGCGCTGTGTGTCGTTAGCGAGGGCACCCGTTTTGGGTTTGTGTTCAATACAAATTGAAGGGACGCCGCCCCTGTTTATCCTTGTTGTTGTTGTTTTTTTTTGGGGGGGGTACAACACAAGCAGACCCTAAGTGTTGCTGCACGTCGCTGGGGCTCGCACATCGGACATGGATGTGGAAACGCCTCGGCATCGGGAGCAACACACATGCCGGCTGCCTGTTCTGCGGCTGATTCATAATTCGTCTCTAAAACACACGTGCAACATCGTGCACTACCTTGCAAACAAACTAACCAAGCCAAGCATTTGTGGGTTCATTGCAAAAAGGGAGGTACTCTGCTGGTTAACATGTGGCCATGGGTCAAAACCCCGTACCTTGAGTGAACATCCCAATCCCCACTAAAATAGGTTCTAAAATGGGTGGTGCACCTACCCCAAAATGGTACCATTGGTTTTGACCCCCAGCCATGTCACCTAAAGGCCCATTGTCTTTAGAGGAACCTTTTCTTGAGGGATCACCTTTGTAGGTTCCATGCTGATTTGCGGGTTCAAGCCATGTGGTACTCATCGAACCGGGGGTCCGGGCAGAACAGCTTTTTGCCTCGCCTTTTGTAGAGGGGGTCCTCACATGTTGCAAGGGGTCCAAATGGCTCAAGATGAGCGAATCACCCCAAATGGGGTGGGTGGTTCTCTGAATTGCCTTCTTGATCCACGAAAAAAGGATCCTCCACTCCAAATAGCAAGCCTCATCTCAAGACAACCAGAGGTCAAACCGCCAAGTGAGCGGTACCTCCAGCAAGACCATTCCGAAACGATGGACCCTCTACATGGACCTTCGCCGCTGTTGACTGACTCCTTAATTTGGATGTAGTTAGTACTCCACAAGGACCACATCACAAGCGACACGATGACTGCAAGGCAAAAGTGATGAATGTGCTTCAAGAAAGCAACGCGTTATCAGTTGTCGCTTACCCCAGTACATCTCTCACTTGGTAGACTCAGTATACCCGACCCTAAAAATCCTCGTGGCTATACTTACGACCAGTAACCCTATGTCAACCCCAGGTAGGACAAGACCCCCTAGCCTTCGGACACCCAGCGGAACCCCCAAAATTGACTTCGCTTCAATCCAGCCAAAAAGGAACCGGTTCCCCCCCCAAAAAAAAAAGGCCAACCAACCAACCAGCCAGGGAACCAAGGCCTAAAACCCATCTCCAAAAAGACGCTCCGTTGCCTTCAGCCTTTGGGGCCCCCGACAAGCATCCATATCGGCGCGGATGGCGCCATCCGGGCCAACGGTGCACAGCGCAGGCCGCAGCGCTCTCACCGTCTGACCTGCCGCGTCGGCAACGCGCCCGAGGTTGCCATGGAGGCCCCTTGCGTAGCTGGTTTCCCTAACGCAACTAGGCATGATGAGCTTACCCATGGGGGGTGGTTTCCATAGCACCTGGTGTTGGTTTCCATAACCGAGCCATGGTTCTATGATGAACTTCCCAGAAGGGGCTCACACCGGCGGTTTAAATTAACCCCCCCAGAAAACACGGATTAATATGCAAAAGCAACGTCTTGGGATCACTGGCCATGTATTCAAGTCCACAACTCCGTCAGCATAGGGTCACCAGTTCCAAGGGTTCACGCAATTCCCTCTCTGAATGAGACAAGGGGTATGTCGCCAACCAGCGAAAAGCACTGATGTTTTTTTTCTTGAGTCAAGGAAACCCATTCCAACAAGCTCCCCGCATCACGTGATCTCCGGGGCTCCACACGGCGGGCGCAGCCGCAAAGCCGGCCCCACCACTGGAAGCCCAACAGCCCTCCAAAGGCCGCGTTCGAGTTGGCCACCAGCGAGAACCTCAGCTCGCAACAGCGCGCGCGCGCTGAAAGGGGCCTTGGTGTCATTTGGACTTGTCTGTAAGGTTGGAGCCACCTAAAGGTTTTCCTTTGAAACCACAAAAAGGGGGGACCAACTCAAAACAAACCACACGCACTTGGGATCAATAAACAGCACTCCACCTGTGGGTCGTGGTCCTGGCTCCCGTTTGGAACACTCAGAATGGGTGTCTAAAAGGCCGAAGAGGTTGATCCACCGCAGCAAGGGGGAGGTTTGACAACGCGAGCACCCCCATGTCCGCCCAAACTGGACAGACTTTCAGGGTCTGTTGACTGAACCTCAAATGAGGTCAGCTGAGATCCCGACCTACCAGAGACTCAAACATTGGAACCCCGCACCAGCCAAATGACCACCACTTGGGGTCCGGTGGTTTCAAGCTTTGGGGAGGTGCCGGACCATGCTGCAAATCCCTACCAGCAATTCAGGATACTTTGGTAAAGCAGGCGCTTACAAACCTTCATCGTCCCCCCTTCATCTTGACAAAATATGGGTGATCTAGAGCAAAGCAAAGTCTGAACGCCAAGTGCAATTTCTCAGATTTCATAGTTGGCCGAATGAGAACTTTTGACTCATTGACCCGCACCAATCCTTCATCCGTCCTTTTGGCAATGGGGATGTGTTTCCGTAACCCCTCGAGGTTTGCATTCTGCGCCAAAGGTCATATGGGCACACAGATCATCTAGGCCCTGCTATCCCCTGCAGATTCACATGAACCCGTTGAGAGGAATCTCTTTTGAGGGCTCCATTTGAATTTGCGGCTGAGTCATGCCTGTCCAACCAGGAAAATTGAACTCCTTGGGAAAGGGCCACCCTTGCCTGACTTGGGGCCCTCTACAGCCACTGCATAAAGGCTTTCTAACTCCCTCCGTGCTTCCCCCTCAAGATGGCGTGGGTTGAGGTTGGCCAGCCACAGGCTTTGTGATTCCCTCCTCAAGTCTTGGGAGGGTTGTAGATCTCAGATGGGCCCAAGAAAGCAAAGCACGCCTGTCCAGTGCTGATGGGGATGTGCATTCCGATTCGGGGGTCCTTTGGTGGACATCATTCAAACGGGGGCTTGTGTCCAGCCACCGGTTGGGAGCCATAGCGAGGGAAGCCATGGGAATGTTGAAACACTTCCTTCCCATTTTACCTCCGAGGAGCAAATGCCGACTTTCGCACAACCGGAAGTGTCAACAAGGCATCCACCCGGGAAGTGTGCGTTGACAAGCATCCATACATAAAACGCAGGGGCAAAACAAACAAAAACATCCACCAACTGGAATTGAACACACCAGTTGCGCAAGGTGAGCTCGTTTCACCCCCAGAGCTGGTCATAATTTGTAAAGGATACCATGTATCACTGAAAAGCCGTCTGGAAACACGCGCTCAGCCAAGGCACACGTTCCGGCGTACCTGTGCGCGTGGTGTCTGCTTGAAGGCAAATGTCTGATTTTCCAGGGTCCAGAAGCCTGGGGTAACTGGTCGGACAGTGCCCGTGGCAGACCAAATCGGAAAGCCAAGAAAGAGCTTTCGCAGGTTTCCCGACCCTTGCTGTGATCTGCCCACACTGACTGTAAGCTTGAGAAAATCGTGTTGATGCGCTTTTTGTGGATTCAGATATGGATTCCACCTGACCCGAGAACACAACCAAAGCGTTACATTTTCCACAACACCCCCCCCCCCCACAACCAAAGCCTTGGGGCTGGCTACATCCAGGAGCATCCAACTTCCTGATCTGTTGGGTTGCTCAAAATGTGGTTATCCCTCATCTAAATGTGGATTGAGTGTTGAACCACCCATACATATATTGTTCATTTGAATAGCAGGCCCTTTCGTGGACATGATTGCATGGGTATGTTCATCAACTATTTGGAAGAATGCAGTTTGAAGCCAGTACATACGGGGCTGTATGCAAAAAACTGGAACCCCCAACAAGCACATGAGCAGGCCCTGTCAACAAGTTGGTATTGATTCCCATTACCCAAAAAAAACACATTTGAACCTTTACCACTTTGGGTCCGAACCCCCCAAAACCGCCTGAAGTCCAGGAAGCCAGAGGCAGTCCCCCAGAGACTCGGAGCACGCCCCGCGCACACCCCGCCCGGAGGCGCCTGCGGCAGGTAGGCCCGGGACAGCCCGTCCAGCACCGAGGAGGCGGAACCCACCAGCGCGGGGCCCGCGCCTGCGACAGTTTGTCAGGGCCCCCGAGCGGTCGACCGGTGACCTGGGTGGGTGGGCGGGTGGGCGGGTGGGTGGGAAGGTTCAAAAAGGGACGCGGAGGCTCGGTAAGCCCAAGTGACAGTTGAATGAAGTCACATGGTATGTGGGAATGGGTCAAAATTGAACCAGCAGAATATGGACGGCAGGTTTCAGTCCATGCTTCCATTTACCAGGATTCCAGGTTGCGTATACGCCAATCTTTGCGCCACACCCAGAGGGGTATGAATTTTAAGTAGGGTGGACATCACTTAGGTGGACATTTATGTCCACCAACCACTTTTCAGGGGGTTCCCCATTAAAATTCAGAGCCATATGGCCATGGGTCAAAACCCTGTACCCCAGTGAACATCAACCAATCCAACCACTAAAATAGGTTCTAAAATGGGTGGTGAATTCACCTACCCCAAAAGGTACCATGGGTTTCCGACCCACAGCCATGTGCACGTCTCACGCCCGGTCTGTGGAAGACACCCTTTGAAGACGAGTCACCGACCAGCCACGGCTGCGGCGCCACTCGCACCTGGCAGCTCGCATTGCGATGGCTCGTCTTTTTGGAGTCGGTACATGTCGGTAGTCCTTTTTTTGCCGGTTCTGAAGAGAAAAGGCACAAAGCTTTAGAAGGGGTTTGTCTCAAGGGAACCCCCCCCCCCGGAAAAAGAAAAGAAAAGTAATTGAGGTTTCTCTTTAGACAGTTCCACGAAGAAAAAGAAGGAACGGGTACCCTCCAGAACAGACAGAAACATACCTGGATCCGGTGCTTGAAGCATGCCCAGGGCTTCGGTTTTCATGAGAGTCTTCCACCCCTTTCCCCCAAGCTTGTCTTTTTTGCCACCATTTTGGGAAAGACATGGAGACATGGCACACCTTTGTTAGAAGATCGCTATTCTGTGAGCAGCCCTGAGAGGGGTGTCCTTGCGCTGACCTCCGAAACAAACAAGGACACATCTTAAAGGAAAACTGGTACTTCGACAGGAAGCTAACAAACCCTAAGCCAACAGCAAGCAAACCCCCGTAAACCAACCCTGAACCCAAAGTAACCCCAAAACCCTAAACCAACCACAAGCTCACCGAGAACGATTCTTCTTGTTCCTTTGGTCATGTACATGGAGGTATGAAACAACCCCGTCCTCGTGGCTTCGCTGTGGTTTGCTTTAGGGGCAAGTGAAGAAGAAACCTTTGGATGGAGCAACTGGTCTTTCTACAGAAAGCTAGCTAAATCGTGGAACCTGGCATTTGTTTTTTCGTGGGCATTTGGTAAAACTCAGGAAGTGCACCATGCTACAGCTCTGGGAAAGCACGACATCGAAACATGGAGAACCTCGTTCGCACGTTTAAGCATCTGGTGTTCATACTGTTGTTCTGGTCCTTGTACGTTGGACCTGTCCTATTCAATACAATTCACAAAGCATAAACATGGACGCTGGTGAATAGCAGAGATTTGTTCTTGGTATTTTGTCAACACGTCCCAGCTTCTGCTCGATATAGATGACATGCATATATACACCCACACACCACACATAAAGTGACATTCTGGGCACTATTCATCGTTCCCTTCCTGATTCCATCTTTGAGGTATTTGGTTGGACACACCCTTGATAACATAAGATACTAGCAGGAAACAAGAACACAACAAGAAACAAGCACAAACGGATTGCCAAGCAAACAACCATCAGCGCAATGATCACCAGATGAATGTAACAATAGGGGAAACCAACAACATCGCAAACACCCAGGACAGCACAAGCACACACACACAACTCACACATGGACATAGTATAGTGCAACAGCCGCAAACAAGCGAAGCAATAAATAACACAAAACACAACAGACACCAATACAAACACAACACACCGACACACCCACACACTCACACGAAACACAAGAACAAACCTACCAACAAAAACGCAACCGAACCACGCCGCCAACCGCCAAGCGCCAAGTGCCAACAAACGAGAACCACACAACTGAAACCAATCAACAGGAAACACACACACACAACAATCACGCCCACAACAGAACACCAACTTCTAAACCCCCAGGAGGTCCAAAACTCGATGTCACGACCTCCTCCGCCAAAACGCGGCGCTCGACTCGACTCGCCGACAAGCCGACGCCCACGCCGCACGTAGCGCGCGACTCGCTCGCCTTGGCGCCCTCGATGAGGAGGGTCTCGGTGCCGAGGCCCATGAGCTCCAAGGCGCTGCGGAGCATCTGCGGCAGGAAGGTGGCCTCGCTCGGGCGCGGGTCGCTTTGGGCGGTCGCTTTGGGCGGTCTGGGCCTGGGGCGGGGGGGCGGAGGACAAACAAGAGCAAAGGCAAGGGAAGTTAAAGAACCAAAAGGGAGAAAAGGCCAGAAAACGGAAGAAACACCACAATCAACACTTTGTGTAAGTGGATTTACCCAGGGGAGTCTTCTGGATTCTCAGGGAATCATCAAGGGATTTGGGAACAAAGCAAGAGAAAAAACACAGTGCAAAGCAATGCTTAGATAGGGCCCACGAGCTTGACCGTGTTGGCTTGTCAAACTCAGTTCTTCTCTTGTTTTCTTTGGGCGGGGGGGGGGGGAGGGGAGGTTCAGTTGCTGTACCATGCTCTTCGGCATGCATTTAAAGATGGGGTACCCTTCCAAAGCCGCGGTGACTTCTCTGGTCTCCCGTTCAACCGGCCCAAGGGATCCACAGTCCACCGACTCCGCCGAAAGGATCCAACCTGGCCTCCGGCAGGTACAGGGAGCACCACACCTTGAGGTTCACCGCCTGCCCCATCCAAATGCGCAGGCGGGGATTCTTTCCCCCAGAAGTACTTGGAGCACTTTCCTTGCTGATTCGATGGGGTAGTATTTCAGGGGCCCTTTGGTCAACCACTGTCAACTTCTGGGGACTTGGGGACACAGTTATGTACACGTAACAGTTGAAAGAATCAAAATCAACCACTAGACAATCATTTGGTTGGACCTCCAACAAACATCGGTTGCTTTCTGCTCCCCTGCTATAAGTTTAACTTTTGGTGGATGCATGGAAAACCCATTAGTGGGCAAAAAGTTAAAGTCCTAACATCCAAGCAAAATGCAACAAAGAAACGTGGTGCACGTAGGGAGCCCTTTGGGTAGCCTCCTTTTCACCTACGCGCCTCAACGCTGAACCGCTCCAGCAGCAGTCGGTGCTGCGGCGCCGGCGGCGCTGGCAACACCTGGCCCCCCGCGTTCCCGCGGGCCCTCGGGCGAACAAAAGGGCGCCGCGAAGGGGACACAGGGTGCAAAGTGAATCGATGTACAAAGCAAAGTGGGGGGGAGGGCTAATCAACCCCAGTTTGTAAATAGGGGTGTGCTTTTGTTCGGGGTTAAGCGGAGAATCAACTCACTTTCGGAGGGGCCCACACCCCGCTATTACCGAGCTGTGGTTGAAAATGGGGTCAACATTACCCCCACAAACAAAGCAACACGCATTTTCTCCACCAATTTTCAAAGCACATGTTCCCCCAGAAATAAAACAAATACAGTATCCCCCACAACAAAAACATGCTCCCCCATCCACATGGGTTCCTATGGGGTCCACAAATTCTATATCCCTCTCTGTAAGGATCCCACCGCTTCCGCTTCCGAAGGCGAAGCTTCGAAGGTTCGAGGCGCGGCCGGCGGCCGCCTGCTGCCGCGCCCGCAGCTCCTCCAGGTGGAGTCCGCGGAGGCTGGGGGCCTGGAACCGGCCCAGCTCCTGGCCAGCGAGTCACCCGACCCGAAAAATCCCAGCCAGAGGTGCCAAGTTGTTGGACAGCCGGGCCAAATACCAGCAAGTTCCTGTAGAACTTCCTGGTTTGCTGGTTTCCTGGGACTTGGGCATTGGCCAAATGATTGCCCAGCAAAACCTAGAGCTTGGAACTTCCTGGTTTGCTGGTTTCTTAGAAGGTTCATTGCCATAGTTACCAACAGGTACTCCTCAGTTGGTGGTTCGGATTGGCGGCTTGGGAATCTGAATCCCTGGTTCTTGTAGAGAAGGGAAATTGGAAACCACCCCGTTTCACCACCAAACCAGCGGCTGACGTACAGGAAATGGTCCAAAAGACAGTCGAAACCAGCCCCTTTTCACGTCGAACGGTTCCGCCTTTTGATTGGTGGAAGGGTGCTCACTTGCGTGGATTGACCAGCAAGTAACACTGAAGTGGTCCAACCCCACAAAGTGGCAAAAGTCCAGGAACTCAGGGGAAGAAGGGGGATTTGGGGGGGGGGGGTTCTAGTCTCCTTTTTTTTTTGGTAGTACCAATTGTTTGGTGTTTTTTAAGCGAAAGTAAAAGGACCACCGAAGCCATGTTGGGGGTCCTGCAGTGTTTCAGATATTGAGGGAGGTTGATCTTCTGTTACGAAACAAATAGAGAACAACAAGGGAGTTCTTCTCTTTTCTGCTTGTACATAATCATTAAACAAGCGGTGAAACTGCGGGAATGTGCCACAACTAGGATTTGGACCCCAACAGTAGAAGAGATGAAAAGAAGGTGCCAGCTTTTGTTACTAGAACACACCATATATATTCTAGTTGTTAAACATAGGAGGAATCTACGACTGGACAAATGCACAAAATAAGTCAAGACTGCATGACCGCATACACAAATGCCGAACTGGAGGAAAACGCAGAAACCAGCTCCAGGGAATTCTACATGACATTCGCCAAATACCTACCCAAAACACGGGTTTTTGAGGGTACCCGTACCCTTTGTGGGTAAAGGGAAACCAGAGGAAGCAAAACGAGCCCATCTCTTGTGGATACGTGGGCACGAGTACCGCTCATCTTTGGCATGGTGATGTCTGCGATGAGTTCATGGCCTTCTTCATGTAGGGCTGTTGTTGAATCCATGGCTGGGACAGATCCAGCAGTAGCCGCTATTTCGGTCTAAACGTGCACTTCGCTGGTCAAGAGTCATGCGGGATTTGCATGATATGCGCACGGGAAACGACGCCGCAGTTCCGATTGCCTTAGATCAACAGCTTAGACCGTATGAATAGCAAACATATTGCCTTTTGTGGGGCCCTATGATTCCGAAAGGTTTGCCAACTGTAGTGTCCTGGTAGGCACTAACGAGGACATGGGTTCCGCACAGGAATAGAAAGCTGGCCTCTGAAAGTAAGGACCCCAATACCCTTGTGTTTTGATCTCTAAAGAACAGCGCGGAACAACCCCGCCCAACTCCTGTTTCTAAAAGTAGGTCAACAGGAAAGCCAAAAGGAAACCGGCTGACAAATGTTCTGCCCCTTGGTTGATTATCCTTTAAGAACGAACGGCTCGGACCAATCCCTGTAGGCACAAAGAACCACAAAGACAACTGACGCCTCACCGCTCAAGCAAAGTGCCGCCCGGTTTCCTGCCAAACCGCCTCGGTGATTGTCACCTGAGTCGGTTCCCGCTGGCAACACACGAGCCTATGACCTCAGTTGGTGAGTGGTTGCCAACCCTCGGACTTTGTCAAAAACTCAGTAGAACAGGCACGTTTTTAGCCCGCAAAGCTTCACCAGCTACCATGTCGGGTGGTTGTCCAAGTAAGTGGTACACCGAGGGCCTTCATTCACATCATGACCAAACATGGGGTTAACTATGATCAGGTACAAACAACGGAATTGTTTTTGAGCGCGGCGGAATAACAATGCTTGGGTGGATTACACTATGCGTTGTCTTCCGGCGTTGTGAAATTGAGGTATTACAAAAAAAACATGGGTCAAACAACAACCCACTACTCTGAACATCCAGCAGGAACAAACAGTTCACTGAAAGTGCAGGCATCAATTCAATGTCTCGAACAAATGCACATGTCGTTTTGCAAGGGGGCCAACAATCCGCTTGACAAGTCCACACCCTTAGCTCGTATTCTTCTAAAGAGTGGATGGGACCCTGCGGGTCATCCAAACCAAGCGTTGCGTCAAAAGCCAGAGCAACGCATGCATTCAGCCAGGGGCTTGTACAGCATGTGTTCAAGCACTTGTGGAGGCCAATGTACACTTACACCGAGCGACCAAAAGAAAGCCTAAATTGCCCCGCGCACCAGTCGCCCCAAGCGCGCGTAGCTGGGGACTACACAAATGTGACGTTTGACTCCGACCCCATTCATGTTCACTCCCCTTCAGGTCCTTCTCGTTTCAGGGGCCAAGGACAACTCTCAATTCGTTTTTCGCTCTGGCAACAAGTTAGCCTTAACCGCTGAATCAGCCAACCAGCCAACCATTTGAAACTGCAATTCCCACCTTGGACCTTTTTGCGCCCAACCTTTTCTCACTTTCTCCCTGGCTCCTCACCACTTCTTCGGTCCCCCCTTTCTTCCCAGGTCCACCAAACCGGTCCCAACCGCCCGCCCCCAACCCCACCAACCGCCGCCCCGTTTCCGGGGCCTCGGAGGTGCCCAGCTCCAGGCGGCAGCACTGGAAGTGCCGCAGCGCCTCGCTGCGGCTGAGCCGCACGCAGCTCCAGCCTCGGCGCTTCGGCGTCGCATGCGCGCCACGCGGCGGTCACGCGCGGTACGCGGCGCATGCGCGTGGGGAGCCCCGGAAGACGGGGCCCCTGGGACCCCGTGCTTTCTTTTTTTTGTGTGGGCTTTAACCCGGCAAAGACATGCGCTGGAGAGGGGGGTCGTTGGGGGAAAAAGGTTGGCTGACCTGGGCAAGAGGATCCACTGCGTGAATAAGAGAGCATGGAAAAGCAGGATTCACCGTATCCCTTGGCTGATATCTCACCTGCTCCGTGCATGTTCCTTCGCAAAGAGCAACGCAATTCGATCTCTTGTACGCACTTGCAACCGAAAGTACCTGGACATGAAAGGTGATCATCTTTGGGGTTGCCCGACTAAGAAATGGAAGACAAAGCAAGCAGAAGGTCAGCAGGTTTATTCGCTTTTAGCAAGCAAGTATGAGTTGCCATGAACTCCACGCTCTGGAATGGGCGCTGTTGTTGCGGCCTACTCAAGGGGGCCATCCTAGTTTGTAAAGAACACCCCAACCTCTAATTCAATGCCCGCGGATTTGCAATGTTTGATCCTTCCAAACAAGCGAACAGGAGGACACTTGGACAAGTCGCATTTGAAGATATCACTATCTCTTTACCATAAAATCGGCAGTGAACCAGGGAGTTGTTGTACACACTTGAGCGCTTAGAGCCATCAAGACTCGCAAAGATACAATGGACCGCAGCCACGTCAGCTCCTCCTAGGCTGATGTTCCCATTTTGGGCACCATGTATTTGCTGGAAAACATCAGTGGGTCTTGAAAAACATCTGGTTGTGACTAGATTAGAGTCGTTGCCAAAACAGCAAACCGATGAACCTCGTTTCGGGGCTCCAGTTGAGAGACAACCTACCATCCCTACAGGACTAGGGTTTTTATGGCTTTAGGGTCTCTTTGTGTGATACGTACTCAGGCAACCCCTTTTAATTCACAAAGTCATGGTATGAAAAAGAAAGATATTTTACACTTTTCACCATCCTGGTAGCTCCGAAAGGCTCCCTCTGAAGCAAACTTGGATACCAGCCCAGCTCACCCTTCCAACCGGCTAGCACCCATCTGGACAGCGAATTCCAATTCGCATTGCTCCACTCAAGAAGGCCACGGCGAGATGGGCAACAAATCCTACCGGAACTTCGTGACAAAGCTGAGCTGCAACAAAAGTCGTGGTACCCTCCCATCCATGACAACCTGACTGGAGGTCGGAAGACCATGTTCCTCTAAAAAAGATCTGGGTTCCATGGACAGGGAATCTAAACCTGGCGATGCATAGAGTCAGTTTCAATCCGGGGCCCGGTGGATATCAGCCCAGCCCGGCTCGCTGCGCGAGCCAAACTTTCGCTACTTGGGGCTTGGCGAAACTGCCAGACTTCCCAAAGGACACAAGGTTGAAGGTCATAAGGGCAACAAAAAACATGGGTCCATTTTGTACTGTCAGTGGACCCCCAATCAAGCTAAAACACAACAGCCGGGCACTTCTGCTTCCCCCGCCATCATGTCAGCAAGAGCCTGTACCTCACTTCCTGAGCCTGAGTGGATGGCCCAAAAAGAAGTCCAAGCTTTTTGTTTGCCACTCAAACGGGCTTCCCCCCAAAAACAACAACAAAGTAACTAAAGTCTATCAACTCAGGAAGTGAGGTATGGACACTATCATCAACCTTTTGTATGTGCCTGGGATCACCTTCAAGAGTTGATCTGAGTTCTCGGGTTTCACATCTCCGGATGGCAAGCGGAAACGCCATTCCTTGAAGCCCCCTGAGACTTTGCCTCAATAATATGTCTGATGACTCTGGCAACCATGTTCAGTGAGCCGGTGAAACAGAATCGCACCAAAATCAATCGAGACCCCAGAAACTCACAAACAACGCATCGCCATAGCAAATGTCTTTCAAGCCGCCAAAATGGAAGAAAAAACAGGGACATCCATATGTTTTTCAAGCCACCGAGACCTCTCAAATCTCTGGGCTTTCGAGTCAAGTCGGAACCCCTGGGCCCTTGGGTTCCGTCCGGGGCTTCCGGGCGCAGGAAGGGCGTCACCTCCAGGCTTCGCCAGCTGCGCACCGAGGCCAGCAGCACTTTGGGCTGCAGGTCTTGCGCCTGGATGTCCAAAAGTCGATGCCGAGGCGACTTTGCTGAAGTGCAAACAACTTGCTGGTTTGAGAGGCAGGGACTTTTGGAAAGACCCTACAAACCATCCAACTGGTGGCTTCCTTTAAGGGGTCCCCAAGGCTCATTCCCTTATTCCCTACTGAGCACAAGAAAAAAAGACACAATGGTAAGCCTGTACAAAAAGCTTCGTAAATGTGTAGAAGATCAATTGCTCGCGCTGACCTTGTCAACAACTGACCATGTTGAAAATTAGGCCATCAACTGGAACAATATCATAACTGTGGTCTGTGCTACGGACAAATCACTACTAGATCTCAATTTGGCATGGACTTTTGTGCTCGGTGTCCTTTGCAATGGAGCGAGTAAGCCTTGCAGACCAGGTTTGTAAGGGGCAACTACTCCAACTGATGTCAAAGTCAGCCCGAAGTGATAGGTTCAAGTGAAACTCACTTTGATGGCCACCAACAACAGTCAACACTGTGACACAAGTCCAATGGCAAAAACATAGTCATTCGCAAATACTCCAATGAATGGACCTTCAATCATGGGTAAACTGCTTTGTGCAGGGTGTTTCCACCAAGATCGACTGAATATAGTTGGCTGCCTTCTGGTATCTCGTGGTGTGTCTTTCCACATCATCCAAAGGTCGCCAAAAGAAGGGGCCCGGATAATACGGCTGCCCATAGTGCGCCATCTCAGAAATCGGTGACCAGTGAATGCACATGGGCCCTGGAGCATCTGAGTCACTTTTAGGGACGACACACATCCCAACAAGCAGGCCCGTTGTTTAAGACACATCCATGTTTGCAACTTAGAGAAACATCGACCTCTTACTGTTTCGCACTTGCTACACACACACACACAGAAGCGACTACCTGGACCCTCAACATGAAGGAACAAAGACAAAACAACGGGTAATTGCCCCAAATCTATGGTTGATAAACGCGTAGTTTGAGGGTCCAGCTACCCAACATATGCAAAAACACCCAACCAACACCATAAGTTCGACCCGCGTGGCCGACAACAACAGCACCCCCCAAAAAGCTGACTGCAAAAGCAGCCCGGGCGCCTTCTTTGGGCGCAGGTCCACTTGCGTGGAGTTGATGCGCAAGCAGAACTCAGCAATTCGGCGACCGGCGACCGGCGAGCGAATTCGGAAGTCGAGCGAATCCGTTTGACTAGCTTGCTGGTGCGAGCGGTAGAGAATAACCCAGGGGATTTTGTGGGTCCGGCGAAAAATCCACTGTTTCCCTACTTAAAACTGAATGATCCCACCTAAATAGCCATAAAGATTCCAACAATCATAAAATAGCCGGGGATGTTCCGATGAACAAACATGCTCGATTGAAAACAACAGATGTCCCTTTGGTAAGTGATGCAGCAATTGAAGCACACTAAGTTGAGATTGGAGTCCATCTTCAACCAAGCTGACCAAAAATATAGACCTCTAGATTGTTCGATGTGCGATTGCGCGCTGTCGGTCTTGTTTGTTTCGTTGGAGCGGGCGAGACTGCGGGGTGTTGTCTTTGCGGTCTTTTGCTTGAAAGCTCAGGTCATGCATGGTATTGGTTGGCATTGGTTGGCACTGATTGGTATTGGTATTGCCACATCCAGGGTCTGACAAAAGTGAAACCCAAATGAAATCTGACAGGCCCCTTGGCAAATGTGCCACAGGGCACCTTCCCACAGTTCCGTTATTTTGGCGGGTATCAGGTCCCGTGCTGTCCGTCTCAAATATGAACACAAGGCTGAGTCCATGTAGAATAGGTGCTATTTAGACTCACTTCCTCTGTGGACTGGCCCAAAAAAGTATTCACTTGTTTGTTTACCACGAAGATGGTCTTCGCAAAAGTGACTAAAGCCCAGCAATTCATGGAGTGAGTAGACCTGGCAAGCTGGCAGTTCCACATCCATGATGACCTCCTTGATGGCAACGCTATCGTCGAGCTTGCCAAGGAAGACGGTGTCCATGTCGACACGTCCCAATAAACGAGTGGAGAACTTGTTGGTCGTCACACATCTGTCAGCGAGTGCTCCTGACATGGGTCGGCATTTGCAAGTCGTCGAGCAAGCTTCTGGATCACCCGCGCAGCTTCCGTTTGCTGCCCTGCTGTGCAGGTTTGCTTCCTCGCGTTGGAGGTCCAAAAGAAACACGGTGGAAACCTGGAAGGCAGCTATTCGCCATTATAGACGTAGGTTTATCTTGTACCTTTCGGGGGGGCGGGGGGGGCAGGAGCTTCATTTATGGGCGTCTTTTAAGACCCCCACAAATGAGTGATGTGCTTTTGCTTTCGCTGTAAAACCAACCAAAAAGGGTTATCCGCAAAAAGACAGACACCCGTATCTTGTTTTCTCATCTTTCGTTACGGGGGATCCTTCACGCTTATGTTTCCCACCTTTGCGGCGGGGTGGTTCTCATTTGTGCAGGAGCAAATATGGAGATCGACGGGCCTCTTCGCTGTCATTGTTGAAGCGGCGCAGCCTGACCTACGCGCATGCACGTCAACCGCTGGACAGCTGGACAGCAATGGCTCAGTTCAGACATGGCTGGAGAGTCAAGCCACCTCCAAACCATCGGGACAAAATTGGGCAGGGGAATGCCTGATACATGCAAAACACACTGGTTCCAACAAGACCTCGTTGTTCTAATGATCTGTTGGACATCTTGGTGGTGCTCAAAGGTTATTTTATTGCTTTTCGAAATGCATCCCAAAAGGTGTCGAACTAGTTTCCACACATAGCTGACTGAAAGACTGCCATTCAAACTATTTATTTGATCCATGGGCATTAGCTTGACCTGATGATCTTGGTCAAGAACGCCGGTGCAACAAGAACTGGATTGGAGCTTGGAGCCTAAAGAAGCCAATGGACCACGCATATGTGGACTTCATCAAAACGTGACAAGAGCAAGGCGAGCTCACGCTTTCCACTGTTCACCTTCACATACAAGTGTAATTAAGATAAGCAAAAGGAGCTTTGCTGGTGATACCGGCAATTCACAAATGCCTGATAGCTTCCAAAATGGGCCAGTGCAAAGTTTGCACAGGGCCCTTCGCGCAATGCAATGGGCAAACGTATCTAGGTCTGTGGGATGGCTGTAAAGACAAACCAACCACGGAGTCCAATCACCTAGAGGGGAACATATAACCCCAAATTTTGAGAAACGACCATCCCGGACCGCGGATGAATACTTTGCTGGCTTTTCTGGGGTGCAAATGGCATATGATGTTTCTGTCTTGTCGCCTCCGGCACGCGTACCAGGGAACGACCTTCCGGGTTCTGGGAATGTGGGAATGAACCTAGGCATCCTCGACAAGGAAAAGCCACATGAGATGCTTCATCGGGGGACTGTTCCCTTGAGAACCGCCGAGTCCGGTTTTAGACCGACGCTCTCTGCCCGACGCCTTGACGCCATCCAAGGCTACACTCAGCGTCTCCGCGGTGCGCTCAGGCTGGGCCTGCGGGCCAAACGACCACAGAAGCGAGGACGCGTGAGAGCTGCTTTCGGGGGCCGTTGGCTCATACTTGATTGAATGCACACGCATGTATATGCTTACAATTGCATGAGCGCCTGTACACAAACTATGGTCTGTGTGGCTATCTGTAGCAAATGATATGCATGTAATATGTAAACCCGTGGGTTAGAAGCAATATACTCTGTTGATGCCTTGCGTTGCTTCAACGCATGGCCGCTTGTGGCCGCTGGAAAACAATTGCACTGGCCTGCTACATCTGGAACACATGGCTTCACAATAAGGTAGTCAAAACTGGGGGAAAACAAAAACAAGGCAAACAAAACAAATGACGACCAGCAGCAACAAACACATAGAAACAACAACTCAAAACAGCAGCAAGTTGTAAGTTGCATAGGCCCCACCTCACAGATGAGGGGCTCAGCCAGCGCCAGGGTCAAGCCACCCAGCCTTGGGATGACATGAGACCATACAGCCGAGGCCTTTGGAAAAAAGATAGCCGGCAAGAAAACCTTGGCAAGCCTTAGGCTAGTTACACCATGAGACGAGTCACAGCTTTCTGGAAGCCCATACGTGGGGCATCCCATTGCGAGCTGCAACATGGAACCCAAGTGACCATCATGTGTAGACGGATCTCCTTTGAACAAAAACCATTCTTGGATGTTCAAAACCGTTAAACCTACTTGGGATTTCAACTAGAACTAAACGCGAACCAACCTCGTGTCCCTCTGACCCCGGTTGTCAACTCGAAAAGTGTGTTCGCAAATGGAAAATGGTGATCGCCTTGTGTGGTTGTTCTTGACTCAAAAAGTTGCCAAACAAACAACAAACATCATGCAAACTGTCAAAGGATCGGGTATGACGAGCTGGGTGTCAACATGGGGATAAACAGCATTTCTGATGGTACAATGTCAATCGAGAGAAAAGGGACGGGGAAGCACAGTGGTCCTCAGCAATGTCAACATACCGGAAGAGCCAATTGTGCAGTAGTTTTTTGTGCACATTTCCGAGCCGCTAATGTTCAGCTGCATCTCGGCGTTAGCCACTTATGGATTGAGATGTGAAGACCCTTTTTCCTGGCCGCACAAAGCGGGCCCAAATGTTTCCAACCCGGACAACTATACAAAGACACAGTAGAGGGGCACCGTTTGGGTGAGACGTAGTGTTTTGTTGGACCACTTCAGGCTTGAAGGACAGTTGGGCGTGTCTTTTGGTAGTGGTACCCGTACCCTTTTGGGGGTAGGGGAGACCAAAGGACAACCAACATATGGCTTGAAGGCTTGGAGGTATAACCCTTTTACCAGAAACCACCCGAAAACCGCCGGCCAAGTTGTTTAGATGTTGGTTTTGTTTCCTGTTTGGTCAAGGCTCTAATCACATTTCGGTATGTTGTTCGTGGATGCGGTACCCTTTTTTGTTGGATGTTTAAAAGGGAAACCAAAGGAACGACAACAATTACTTTTCTTCGGGACCAATCATTGAGAGGACCGCCCCTTAAGGCTCAGAGGGGGTTGGCTGTGTCTATGCACCGGAATCGACCACCCGCCCCATCCTCCCGCCCCATCCGCTCCGCCGGGGTGCTGCAGTTCTACGGTGCTCTCCAACGAGCCGAGCACTTCCGGATTCACCTCCTGCGCCGCAGCGGGTGAGAGCGGGGATGGGCCCAAAAAACACGAGGCCTTTTTCTGCCACCGCAACATTTGTTCGGCTCTCAACAAGGGGTCGCTGTTTATTTTGTGTTTTCCAAAAATTGATCAATTGTCTGGAGGGTGCCACTGAAACTGGCAATTTTAGAAGTCCGAAAAAGAGGAAGTTAAAGGACCCCTGTAACAACCAGAAACTCGGGTTGTTCAAAAGGTTTGGCTTGCCGAAGCCTGTTTTCCATGACTGCGGGGAAACCTTGACTGTGCTGGATACACCAAAACCTCTACAGAGAGATTGTATATGCTTTTGACGTCTGGCTTGTAAACCCAATCCGGGTTTTCACCTTCCCGATTACTGCTAAGGAGGGTAAGCTAATTCCGATATTGAAAAGCAACAGGAAAGGGGGAGGAAACATCCTTCCACACCCATTGCAAGGATGAGGCAGCCTTCTTACATGTGCAGATATAAGCACCGCGGAATGTTTCACGGCCTTTTGCCGACTTTCCTTTTTCCTCCTCTACAATACAGCATCATACTTCTATGTAAGCCTGAAGCAGCCCGTTGATTTCGCTTCATTGCGCCGGCAACCGGCTCTTGCATTCTTTTGCTCATAGTGCTCGCCCCTTGCCAGGAAGCAACTGAACAACGAACGCAGCAAGTAGCCACTAACACATAAGCGACCAACAGACGAAAATCGCAGGCGCCCTTATATGCACCTTTTGAAGGATGACTCAAACTGCGTCTCGTTCTTGTTTCATTAGGGTAGTTGTTTTTTTGGGTTGTGCCTTCTTATGAGCAAAGAACGATCTGACATTTTTGGATGGTTTGCGGGTCTCAAAACATGGGGGGGGGGTTGAGGATTCGCCTGGTGTGTGTTTCAGACAAAGTTAGGGCAGATACACTTCATTTTAGATTTGGAGCCGGTGTTGGCTGGGTTGGGTTTAGCGAAGCCTTGGGTCAGGATTGAGCCTTGACGATTGTTGTATGACGTTGTCCCTTATGAACTTGAATGTTGAGTGTGGCAACAAGCCACTGCGCGGCTACCCAGTGGGCTTCGGAGAGCAAATGTGCAGTGTTGTGGCCGCAAAATGTCAAAAAGTTGCTGGACACCGCGAGCAGTCGAAAAGACAGAAAATTGCGGAAAACCGAGAAGCCGAGAAATCGCAAAACACCGAACAGCTACCAAACGTCCAAAAGCCGCGAAGAGTCGCAAAGTCCAAAAGTCGCCTTGCGCTGAGGAGCCGAGCGCCGAGCACCTGTCACGCCGACAGCCAAACATGTCACGTGGAAATCACATACGACGGCTTTTCATGTAAAGTCACCAGATCAGGGCACTCTTTTTGACAGTTCAATTTTGCGGTCGAATGCCTTGTCTTTCATTTTGGTCTAGGCATGCAGGTCAGCCAAGATTCCCTGGCTCTCCATTTTGTGGTTGGAGGAGATTTCTTTTAGGGTCGAGATTTAATTTGGATTTTTTTGTTTTATTTTGGGATTTTTCTTGCTTTCCGTCCTGGCTACTAAAATGCTGTAATTTAAAGCATTTTCTAGCGAGATGTGCGTATTTTACGCTAGTCCGTCAACATCATCAGCATCGTTTTCAACATCCCCCGCATTTGGCTTCCTGCATCTTCAGCATCATCAGTTCCTCTGCGGCAAGGTAGGGGGGGCGGCAGCCCCGCCATGATGATTGAAAAAGTGATGATTCAATTAGGGGTGCATTTTAAACTCTGCCAAAATCCAAAAAGTAGCGGGGGTGTTTAGGGGGGGGGCTGCCCCCATGGTGATCGAAAAAGTGATGATTCAATTAGGGGCAAAGAATCTAAAAGTAGCTGTCGCATGATGATCGAAAAATGATGATTCAATTAGGCGTGCATTTTAATCGAAAGGGGGGTGGCGGGGGGCACCAGAGAGGAACTTGCGATGCTGGATGCAGGGTGCCTTGGAGGCAGCAATTAGCTCCAGTACTACGGAAATTCCTTGTCAACACCCATTGGCTATTCTGTCAAGCTAGTAATATGTCCAAGCGAGCTATCTGTCAAGTTGCTTACATGTCAAGCTAGCGTTCAATAGGGGTACATCAAGTGAGTCCCCCATGTCCTTCCCAAATCAATCGCAGAATGCCAGCTAGTGGGAGCATACCTCATGCGGGTACTTGCTAAAATTGTATGAATAACCCGAAACCTGCGATATCAAAGTTCCCATCACTTTCAAGCCCCCTCATCATCTCGCTATCACAGGACAAGGCAACCTAAATCCCAATCTCCCGTACCCATGGTTGATAGGGATGGGAAGGCCTGTCATGAAATCTCACAGCGGCCTTGCCTGCTGCAAGAATCAAGTCATTGCATGCTCTCTCAATGCACAGCACCTCATGGACTGAGCGAACGCAAAATGCTCCCACAAAGCATGCAAGGCTATACGGCAACGCACGCAAAGTTGCTGACAAGTCACCTTCCTTTTCAAATGAACACGCTGGGCTTTCATATCCTGCAGCTTGCTTTGGGCTCTTGCCTGTGCAGGGGCGACAAAGGGCCCTTGAGGTGCGCTTGAGGTCATTGCGAATGGGTTGTCCTTGCATGGCGGTGCCCAGCTGGCTGTCGACACCAAGTTGGTCGCCGTGCGGGGCGAACGCGGGGCGCCGCTCTTGTTGAGGCGCGGTTGCGGAAGCGTGTCTATCCCGAACTGCTGCGGTCCAACCGTTGCCGGTTGGTCGTCCTCGCGCTCAAGGTCGGTGGCCGCTAGCGGGGAGGCCAAGGCCAAAAACCAACTGGGAAAGCAGAGGATGCCAAAAGCCAAAGCCAGAAAGCCGCCAAAAGCCACAAAGCAAAAAAGCTAGCTGCCGCAGCGGAACTGGCAATGCAGAGGATGCGAAAAGACAAACAGAGAGGAACTGTGAATGCAGAGGATGCGAAATGAAAAAGCCACAAAAGCCACAAACCCACGAAAAAGCCACAAAAGCCAAAAGCCGAAAAGCCACCCGCCGTGAAAAAATCCTTTAAAACGAAAAACATTAAAAAAATGGCCCTCCTTTCTTTATTTCGACTTTTGATAGTCGAGGCTGTAAAGGCATAGTCAAGCGAGCGCAGGGTGAGCCGGGGCAAACTGCTGGCCTTGCGCTGGTCATGAAGCTCTTTTACACTCTGTGGCACTTTGGCACGCAGCCGGCGGCCGTTTTCAGAATGGTGAGAAACTTTTGGAACTTTTGGCTGGGGCCGACGCGGAGACCAGGCTTAGCGGCTTCCCGGAGGAAAACTTGAAGAAACACCGCTACCAGCCTCTGCAGCGTGAAATCCGAATAGCAGGCTGCTGCCCGCACCCTGCGCTCCAAGCAGCTGACAGCTTCTTTTTCCTCTTCTCCATGTAGCGGCGCGGGCTGCTGCGTGGAAAGCCTATTGCAGCTAGTGTTTGTGTGGACGCCTCTGGTCCATTGCCGACAAGGCGCGCTGGGCGGCAAGGGCGAAGACTTGGTCGGCGAGGCCAAGGGCGGGAGGCGGGCGCAGGCGGCGGGCCCAAAGCGCGCGTGCTCCAGCGCGCGCGAGCGGGGCAACAAGCTCGCACCAAGACCGCCACCGCGCTCTCTGACAACGGCTTGGGCCAGTATATGAATGGCCTCAAACAAGACGGGCCTGGGCCAGCATCAAGTTCGCCCGCCCCGCTGCCGCGCCTCTGTCGGCTGTCCTCCTGACCCTTGCCCCGCCACGAGCGGTGCAGCGTGGCCAGCTTCTTCTTCGCCATGCCCCTCCGTCACACTGCTTCTGTGGCTTGGTTGCCTTCACTGAAAAGCTGCAGGAGTGACTTGCTTCCTTGTGCCGGGAAGGACTGCTTTGTCCACCAACTCAGCAGCTTGTATGGAAGCAAGGTTTTGTCCGGCCTGCGCCTTCCTCGCTCCAACCCGGGTCATGTCGCCACCAGCTGGCTCAAAGGGACTAATATGCCAAATGGACAACTGTCTGTTAGTCGGCTTTCCATGCCTCTATCCACATTCAATCAGCAATCTAGAGGAAGTCAGCCTCACCCGTTTCATCACATAAGACCAATGAAAGGCAAGGCCCTCGGCCGCAAAATTGAGATGTCAAAAAGAGCTGATCAGGTGACCACGAAAAACCGTCGTATGTGATTTCCGCGTGACATCTTTAGTTGCCAGTGATATAGCAGAAGACATGTTCCTGACCATGCACCACTGCTATCCTTGAAAGCGTATTTTTCTGTGTGTTTGGCAAAGGATTGAACATAAGTTCTGCAACAACTTTTCAGCAGTTGGCACAAGAAATCGACAGCCCGCAGAATCCCCAGCTTCAAAATAAACCACATGCTCTGGAGAAAGGCATGACTGTGGACAAACCATGGACAATCCGTGGAAAGAACATTAAACAAACACAGGCGTGGAAAGGCGATGAAAAGGCGTGGATGGGCACTGTAGTGTAATATGCGGGGCACCCTTGAATTGAAATTGGCCCAACCACTATACATATTACAGACACGAAAGGTAGGTACCGTATAGTGATTCCCCTAAACACTGGAACGTGCCCGAGACAAAGTCTGGAGGTGTTGGTGCTAAAACTGAAGTACCCCCAGCACCGTACAATTGTGCATAGCCCACTTTGAAGCAGACGTGCACTGAGTGTCCCATATCAACTTGACTGGGAGGACCGGCCTTGAAACACAAGAGCAAACCGGTGCGAAAAGCGGAGCGAAGTGTGAAGCGAAGTGAGCGAAGCGAGAAGACCTGAAAAGGAGCGAAGCTGCCAATCAGGCAGGGGGGCCAGAGGGCAGACCAGGGGGGAGTCGAAGGGGGGGGGATATTTAATTGGTTTTGCTGCCAGGCCGACCACATTTCGTGATTTGGCGCCTGGTTCCGAGTACTTCAAAAATCACACTTCTGATACCTAGGTGATCCTAAGTGTTCCATGGTGTTCCAAAGGCAGTCTAAAGTGTGGTCGAGGTAGCTCAAACATAAGATGGTTAGAGGTGTGTGTGTGTGTGTGTGTGTGTGTGTGTGTTGCGCTTCTATCAACAATCTTCTTTTGGAAGCTCGCGTGCTGCTGATTTGTTTCTGGGGCTATATGGGGAAGTATGTTTCATCCAGCTGCGCAAATGTGGGCCAAAGACTGCATCCACGTGGGAGTTCAAACCCTCTCAGGGCGCGGTTGATCTCTCTCCTGCTGTGAGAGAAGTGAGCTGTGGCTTCCGCTTCCCTCGAAAATGGAGAGCAGACCTGCCTGACTGCTTGCTGGCTGCTTCTGGCTGAGGTATTCTGTGGGCGAAGCTTCTTTAAGGAGACCGGGATGGTTGTGTTAGCTCAATCTCTTGACCTGGTCAATCATCATACTTGGTTTGCAAGAAAAGTCTCAATGAGGAGAGATATAGACTTGAAGTTCAGGAGCCAAACGAAGACATCAAGCAGCTGGAAATCACACGATCAAGCACAACTGGATATACTGAGCTAGACTTGGCCACATCCCTTTCATTCAGCTATATGATAATTTGCATCCTGTACTAGCACCTGCGATATCCCTGCTGGACACATGAAATTAGCCTTTGGGTAGGCCAGCTTGACGCGTGCGACTTTCAATCAACCACGTCTCATGAAGCAACCAAATTTCATGAGAGTTGCTCCGTTCAAAGCTTCATGCAGTTGCAGTCGCGAGCAAAGCCATGCCGCTAAGCTAGAAAATCATGCCAATCTCATGAATCTCTTGACTCCTCTGACGGAACCCCAATAATATTTGTTCGCCGCGCGTTTGAATTTGAGCAGTCATTTATAGAGCAACCTCTATGCACAGACGCAAACGCACGGTCGGAATCAGGATAGGATTCGTTCCTTGCCCCTTGAAACTCGTACAGCGGGCCTTCCAGTTTGCCAAGCCCAGCACAACAAGCCAAAGGACAAACTTCCTCAAGCAATGAGAAGAGTCCCGAAATCGCTATTCGCGGAAAGTCGAAAAGCCGGAAGGTCCGGTCCAACAGTCGAAAAGTCAAAAAGCCGAAAAGTCCAGACAAGTTGAACAGTTGCGAAGAGTCGAAAAGTCGCGAAAAGCGGCGGAAATTCCGGAAAATTCACCAACGCAAACAAGTCGAAAGTCAAAACTGGAAAACTCGAAAAGTCGGACAAGTCAGAGAAAAATGACGACAAGTCGATAGGCAAAAAAGATGACAAAGTCCACCATTTGCGACTGATTCAAGTTCTTGACATAGATTCTGCCCGAGACAAAGAAAGGAGACGTCCAAAAGTCGAAGAGTCAAACCATTTCTTGACTTTTTGCTTTCCTGTTCAATCCACCTGAGCCCACAAACTACCCATAAAAATGGGATATCACCCCAAAATTATGGGGTGATATCCAATTTTTATGAGTAGTTTGAGGGCTCAGGCATATGCACTGTTCTCCTTGGGATCCATGTTTAGCCCTTGGGCAAGGCCTTCGAAAGGCCACATCTGCTTCGCGCCTGGCGGCGGCAGAGGCTCACCGTGACAACGGCCACGCGCTCCTGCGGGCTGAACGAGCCGCGAGCCGCGAGCCGTGGGGCAATGGAGTCCTCCAAGGAACGAAACGACCACAACCAAGAAGCAAGAGCCAACAACCAACAACCAGCAAGAACCAGAAACCAACAACCAAGAGGCAAGAAGCAAACACCAAGAGCCAGAACCAAAAGCCAACAAGTAACAAGCAAGAACTAAACACCAACAAGCAAGAAGCAAGAAGCGAGAACCTGAAACGAACAGGGTCCAACACTTCATGAGGGGTACACCTTTCTCATAGGGCGTGGCAGTGTGGTTGCCGGAACCCTGTTTTTTGGGCCAACCCCTCATGAGAAGGTCCAACAAAAAGGGGCCTAATGGTTGCT
Source organism: Effrenium voratum (assembly GCA_963377175.1). Classification (NCBI taxonomy): domain Eukaryota; class Dinophyceae; order Suessiales; family Symbiodiniaceae; genus Effrenium; species Effrenium voratum. The sequence goes on along the minus strand of CAUJNA010003538.1, from coordinate 921,051 downwards.
GATGAGGAAAAGCCGAGGGAGTGCCACCGGTCCCCAACCCGCACCCCTGGCTCACTTGACTACAGCGTGACCCCCTACTCTCTCTTTTTGATGGCTAGCAGCCAGCGGGATAAACATGGGAAGCTTGTTGCCTTGGGGAAAAACGTCTTCAACGCATTTTAGCGATAGAAAGCGAGTCAAAATCCTTTTGCCTGAGTCCAGGCCTCAGGCCAGTTCCGAGCCTCCAGGGCTCTCAGCTCACGTGTGAGCTAAGAGCCCCTTGATTCGTCCGAAGCTGTCTTGACTGGGAATCCGAAGTCTGGAGGATCCAGCAGCGTGTGAAAGGCTTGACCAAAACCCCGCCACTGCTGGCCGGGAACAATAACTTGGCGCACTCGTGAAGAAACTGCAGCGGGGACAGACAGGCCAAGCCAAGCGTACTCCCGAACGGCGAGTTGCAACTCCCCATCAGCTGCTCACGGCTCTGGCTCATAGAGCTCCAGTCTTTGCAAACTGCCCCAACGAGAATCAGCTTCTTAGATTTGAGAAGCTCCTGCATGCAACACCGAAGTGCGCGGCTTTGGAAGACACAATTTCTTGTGGACAGGGTTCCTGCACACCAAGCCATGCTTGTTGGTACGGGGGGTAAGTGGAAAGGGCTTATGGCTTGCTTTTGTTGGTTTGGCTTGAGAAAGGCAAGCAATGTGTGTCCAACGACAAAGGCTGAAACATGGGACCTGCCACAAACCGGCTCTGAGATTCTGCTGGCAACCCAAAGCGAAGCCACGGAACAAATAGGGCTTACCCCATTTCACGACAAACCCACATGGGTAACACTCATTGGACATGGGCTTTGGGATTGACATTCCTGTCCACAATCGAAGGTATTCCCCAAGCATGAAGGTCCATAGCAATGTTCAGGCACATTCATAGTTTTGGACAGAAACAAAGCGATACTCCACCTTTTTGTTGCACATGGTCCGACGCATCCGAGCCTGAGGGTCTGCCAGAAGCTGCGCGTCCGTTCTTTCACTGCAAAATAGTCAGAATACATGGGTGTGAATCTGAACAACTGACCAGAACAAGACTCGACCCCCTGAAAAGGGACATCTGCATGAGGCATACTCGCCTCCAGTAGACAGTACTTCACTACAAAAGGGGATTGCCTCGGCAACTCACAGAAAGTGGCAGCCAAAACCCAATGTTTCACCACCATTAGTAACAAAATTAGTTTCAAAGATATGCGTCCCAAACCTAATCGTTGAAATGGCTCAACCCCACCCCCCACCCCAAAACCACAGGTTTCCGCCAAACATGGGCTACTCCGTATTCAGTGGTTGATTTTTTGTTGAGGACGATCAAAACAAATGGGTCAATCCGCGCCAAACAATGGACGCCTTTTCTCAACGGTACCATGTTTGTGCTTAATTAGAAGGGGTACCAAACGAACGCCACCGATTTGCTTGGGGTCAACCCCCGCTGTTTTGAAGGCCACCACCCAACACCACGGTTTTTGGTCGTTCCCCTCATTTCAAACCAAAACTGTTGTCCTAATTCTGGGCTTCCTGCTTTGCACATGCAGAGACAAACTCATAGACCATTCCCCAAACCTCGCGCTGTCAACAAAATCCGGGTCCTTCACCGCCACCTCCACCCTCGCGGGCACCCCGAGGCTGGATTGGGCGCTCAGCGTCTGGCCAACAACGGCGGCAAATGTGGGCACCGCTTTGCTTGGCGTTTTAATTGGCTGTGGGTCAAAGCTAGGTCCCAAAATGGGTTGCCCTGGTAAATGGACACATGGACCCAAACCTGCGGTACCCTGGTGGTTTAACTTTGACCCACGCCAGCATGGAACCGCAAAGAAACCAACCAATTTTAGATGCATCTCCTTTAGGGCCCCCATGTTGAGTTCCATGTCAATCGTAGGGGAGCAATTGTGGATGTTGGCCTGTTGTTTCTTGAGCCCGACTGATCCACATTGGCCCCTTCAGTTGATCCTCGCCTGCAACGCTCTCCGAATGGATACTGGAAGGTCTGCCATCTGCATCTGAGTTTGCCTGTTGCGATGTGGCCATTTTACGACCCTCCCCTGCAGACTGAAGAGAGTGTCCTTAGGGTGCTTCCCCAACGGCGAGCAGAGGCATTCGGCTCTGGTGTTTTCTGGCATGGTTTTGTACTGTCTGTATGCTCTGCAGATTGACATGAAACCAGAAACCCGACACCATTTTAAAGGATCCTCCTGGATTCCTTTTGTTATGTTGCGAATGGGGAGTGCATGCCACGTCTTGCCCGCGAAACGTATGTTCCTGGTATGTTCAAAGGCCTTGAGCTCCCCGATAGCCAAAACCGAATCAAATTCCACCGGAAAAGATTGAAGCCAACACCTAGACACTCGGATCTACCAAGTGGCTAAGGTCAACTGGGAAGCCCATCTTACACCTTCATTAGGAAACCATTGAGCAGCGCCATCTTGAATCTTCAGTGTTGTTTCCACCCACATGTCCATAGAACGTCGGGGGTTCAAGGCCCTTGGGCTCCGGGGGTTGCCCCACGGCTTCGACGCCACACCTGAGAGCCGTTCCGTGTGAGGTTCAGCGACAGCTGCGCTTTCTTTGGCCTCAGCGAAGGCTCCCAAAAGGAAATGCGACAGCTGCGCTTTTAAAGGGCCAGGGAGCATTTCCCCTAGTCGTTGGAGCTGATTGGTTCAGGGGTCTCCCCGCATTGGATGTCCAGGGAGAAGAAATGGAATGACCCCGAGAAAAAGCATCCCCGATTGCGCTTCCTTTGAGGAAATTCCCAGGTTCATTCCAGTTCTTTTTCCCTACCTATCGCACCAGCAAACAAACTACCATGAGTGATGTTGAAGTGGGTTTCCCCACCAGCACGGCGATTCAGGCGCGGCAAGGGTGGCCGCCTGCCCAATTTGGCGACGCTTTTCTTTCTTTAGGAAAGCCCAGAAAGGGCCACTTAAGTCGCGGGGTGAGACTTTCATACGACTCGACCATCTTGTTGTTCTAAAATCATACGACCATCTTGTTGTTCTAAAAACAAAGCCCAACTTTGTTGTTTGTTCTAAAAAGCAGGCCCAACTTTGTTGTTTGTTCTAAAACGCAGGCCCAACTTTGTTGCTTGTTCTAAAAAGAAGGCCCAACCTTGTTGTTTGTTCTGAAAAGAAGGCCCAAGTTTGTTGCTCTAAGCAGAAGGCCCAACTTTGTTGTTCTAAAAGGCCCAACCAAGTCAACCAAGTCCATCTTGCATGCTGGTCATGTAGATTGTGAAAATGCCCCTTGCTGCTTGATCGCACCTGATGGCGTGCGTGCTCGAATCCCCTGCCACAAAGGAGCAATGATTGGCTAGTACGCGGAACTATTTTTACCATTGACATCCAGTGGTACGTAGCAGCCTATCAAAAGGAGTACGCGCCCCAACCCAACTGTGTATATCAACAGTTATCAGCTCGGCAATGAGGATGTTTTCTAACAAAGATTATTCAGCAGTATCGCAAACAAAGAATCGGCAAGGCGAGGTTGCGATGTCTTATTTGCACGGATGTGTTTGCTGTTCAAGCCAACTAACTGGTCCCTGGCCGGCAACTTCCGGCTCTTACCTGCACCAAACAAGTGATACCTTTAATACTAGGAAAAGGTGGCTTATGATTGACGGGTCCCTCTCTTTTCTTCCCCAACAGCTGAAAGCTTTGGGGTCTCAGCCCAAATAGGCTCCGGGGTGGTCCGGGGCGGCCCTGAGGTAAGGTTCCACGAGGGTTCTACCAGGGGCTGTTGGGTATATCACCCGAGCTTATTTGTTTTTGCCACCCAAAGCGATGGCTTGAATGTGCTCAGCCAAAACTGACCGGCCGTCGGCCGACTAGGCCGAACAAAGCAAAACTTCGCTCGGCACCCGGGCGAGCCAAGTCGCTGCAAGACCAGCACGGGAACCTTCTGGCCGAGCCTCAAGCATGGGAGAAACGCGAATCATATTCCAGTTGTAGCCACTGACCCCGTCGATAAAGAAAACAAAAACCTGCTTGAACTATTTGCGTCTGTGGTTGAATGCATGTTTAGCAGCGAACCCATGAACAAAAAGTAAAGCCAAATTAGTTGACCATGATAAATTTCCATTGCAGAGTGAGACTATTGATTTGGGTCCGGGAGCTTTCACTTGCACACCAAAGTTACAACCGCATATCTATGATCTATGGTACTCAACTCCAGTGCCGGAGTCCGGTCTGCGTCTTGTTTCACTGCGACCTCTGATTTCTTCCTTCCAATCCTGCCTCGCACTCCACTCCTGGGTAGCACGGCTGAGGCCATCTGTGAGTCTCCAACTGAATTAGCGGCGGTGGAGCTTCCTGCTGCTAAACCAGGCGTTCAAGGCTCCTGGCATAGAGTTGCTGGAGCTTCTTGTGATTCCATCGGAATTAGTCTTGTTGGGCTTCATGCCGGATTCAAGAATCCTATATCAAGCTTATTTTGTCGGAGCCTTTTGGGAGGGCCAGAAGAAAATAAATTTGGTGGCCTCGACAAGAATGCACGTGTTCCTCCTACAAGTACTACGTACCCCAGTTTTACATTGGTTTGAAATTCATTTTTGCGAAGTCTGCGATGACAGTGTGCGAAAAACAAGGTCACGGCGTTGCTAATGACCACGCTGCTTTTGACCAGGGCGACCAAGCACGTTTACCAAAATTCCTGCGTTTTATGAACATTTCGTTGCATCGTTGACACGCACCATGATTGTTTTGTTCCATTTTTACCATGGCTTTGACAAGAAAGAGCGAAATCGCCTGAGAATAGCAGCACTTCGCGCTGCTGGCCAACACGCGCGCGTTTCTTGAGGCTGCCCGCGCCTTTTTTTTCATAGCAACTTCTTGCACAGGTCTCCCAGAGCATCCCACAATGGCTTGCTACAGATTTTGCGAAACTGAAATGAGTACATGTACTGGTCCAGGCGTGGGTTTGCGCGTCTGTCACACGCACCACGAGTGGCCACTGTTTTGGGCACGTGCTTTTTCCACACTGGCTTGTGGCGCAGAAGTGAAGTTGATGACCAACAAACGTCGGGATAGAACGCGCAAAGCCGGGGTAAGCGGGGAGCGGGCGCGCGAGAGCGTGAGCCAGGCAGCGCGAAGACGCGGCAGTGCAGCAGGTAACCGACACCAGGACAAAGGGCTTCGAGCAGATATCGCACCAACAGATGCCGCAAAATGCGCGAAAGGATCAGACAAACTACCAGCGAAAACTTCAAAGCGAGCGTCCAACAAGAACGGATCACACGTCCAAAATGCCTGGAACCACGAGTCAACAATGGGGCAGGGTGCACACGCGACACGCAGCAGCAGAACGTACGCAACAGAAAGAGCGAGAACAAAATGATGACCCATGGTCCTGGAGCCAAAGTTGAGCGGGTGTGCTTATCATGCCCCACCCCAACCCCCCCCCCCCCGCCCACCCATCCCCCCCGAACCATGATGCAGGAACGCAGGGATGAACGTCCAAAAAACAAAGAAATCCACGGGGTCGTTGCGGACGCCGTGAGCAAAAACAAGGAGCACGAGTCACTGGTGCCATTGAAAACAAACACTGACCTTCATAAGCATCCTCAAGAGGTAATGTGGTTAATGCTGACCATACTTGATGTATTTATCTATTTTTTATCTATTTGTTTGTTCCTCTTGTTGTTTGAGGGGGTGCTTTGTTTTGGACATGTCCAAGCTTGTAATCGCTTAGAAAGACTCCGGTGAGTCAAGCTGCCAGGAAAAGAGCTGCGAAAGCAGGCAAAGTTCCCAACATCAACCAGTTGTCCAAAAGAACGGGGCCGTTGACCGAGTGGATTGGCCAAAAAAAGTCCCAGAACTTGTTTACCACCAAAATGCTCCAAATCCAAAAAGTGACTAAACACCAGTTGATTTCAGAGACTGAGTGAACCGGGCGCAGGAAGCCTGGCCAATCCCAACCCGTCTTGGAAACACCAGGCTCAAATCCTTTCGGGAGTCCGACATGTTGGCTGGCTTGTCACAAACCTTAAGCCCCAAAAAAACACGAAGAAAACCCATCCTGTCCGCAAAGCTTGCCAGGCCCCGGTTGGATATATGTGTCAAAGGTGTTGCTTCGGTTCCCCTTGCATTGACCTGAAACAGGTTTCCCTACATGGCCTGCTTTAACAGCAGCCCAAGAGAAAGCTCATCTAGTGGCAACCAGAAGGTGATGTTTAAAGCCACCCGTGGGGAAATATGGACCTGTCCTCCTTTTCAGGGTACTCCTTCTTGGTGGTCTTAAAGGGAAACCAAGAGGAACATTTCCACCATTTGGGGAGGGGTTCTCTCAGAATAAGACGATCCACCCATATTTAGGGTGAAAAAGACACAAACGCATTTAGGGACCGGTCCCTGATCTGAAACCTATCGCCAGCCAAGCGGCTCCTGAAGCCCAAAGTGCACCGCCTCGTTGAACTGGGCGCGGCACTTGGGCTCGTGCTCGAGGAAAGCCTCGGGGGCAGCTGGGTTGACACTCCCAAGGGGAAACACACAACACAATGGGTTTGTCTCCAAGGGAACCCCAATGGTTGGTGTCCTGTGGGTGGAAAAATTGTAAAATCAACCAAACGGACACCTAAACCACAAAAAAGGCTCTCAAACAGAGCGTGGGTTGGTCCAACTGAGGTAGTGGATGCCCCTTTGGAGAAGTAACCTTACCCATTTCCCAGAAGTTCAAAAGGGTCTGGTCACACGCCGAGACAAAAGGAGGCAAAGACAGGGTCGCTTGAAAACAAAATCACAGAAGACTCAAAGGCGTCTACCCAAAGCCTTTCGCAAGACTGTAACAGGAAGGAACACCATACCTGTTCACAACTGAACTGTCCTCCAACATGACCTTTCCAAAATAAATGGTAAGGCAGTCCGGTTATTGGTTTCGGTCTTAGGACCCAAGACTACTTGGCCTCACAAACGAAAACAACACACGAAGGATCTCCTTGGGGCCGCCTCATGTATGGCCCAAAAGCGACTTTGCTGCTGTGGATGGTTGCAGAATCCATCCTCTCCGCATTGAATCCATGCTTAAACTTAAACCCATTGAAGGTGAATCATCATTCCAGGGCTTCGTAGGTGGTGCGAAGCCGGATTTCGTCCACATGAATGCCTAGGCTTCGCCCAATCTGAGCAAGGCCATCGGCTGACTTGTCACTTGGCTGTGGGTCGAAACCCCGTACCCCCAATGGGTGGTGAATTCACTTATCCCAAAACGGGATCCATTGGTGTTGAACCATAACATTAAAAAAAGTGGCAAATGGATGTTCATCCACCCCAAAATGGCTCGCCAAAGGGTTCTGCAGCCCATGGCCATTTGAGTCCTCGCCTCCAGGGCCGGGTGGTGGCACTGCAACTTGTGGCATCGCTCCTCGCCCGCCACCGACACCGCCATGGCACCCCGGTCCTTCCAAGCCGAGGGGCGGGTGGGTTTGCCGGGGGCTTCGAACGGCTCGGTTTTTAACAAACAGTTCATGTGGCTGCGGGTCAAACATGGGGTAACCCCAGAATGGCTTGCCCGGGTACACGGAACCAAGGAGTAAAACCTGTGGTCCCAAGGTGTTTTAATTTTGACCCACACCCATGTGTTGTTGGACTTTGGGACTTGTCCAAAAAAGGGAGTGCCCATTCCTCATTGCGATCTCGTTTCTTTGGGATCTGGTGAAGGGAAATCAAGGGAACACAAACCGTTTGGGGAAGCGCCAACTTTGGAGGCTCCGGCTCGGTCACTTTTCGCTGGTTCTTTGAGAAAACCACATATAACCCCAAGGCAATGGTCGGAAAACGAATGAACGTTTGAAATTTGGGGCATGCCGCGCAACATTTTGCGAACATCAGATGGATTGGGAAGGGCGAAAGGCACCCACCTCAGAGTGTCCTTTTGAAGGTCGCTTCTTGCTGAACTTTGAATCTAATTTTGATCAGTACCTGATTTCGGCCCAAGATCAGTGGCCAACAAAGGTGGCCCCTCTAAAAGAGCCTCATTTGGGGGCTCTTCAAAGGTTCAGAGGTCTGTTTTCAGGTCGGCAGCAAAACAAGCTTTTGGTGAGAATAAATCCAGCGCACACACACGTAGCCAACAACAGTCAAGTTTACCAAAGCGTGACTTGGTACGACAAACAAAACCTGGCGAGCCGTGCTTTTTAGGAAGCAACCCCATTGTACACAAATCAAACTCATGGCTTCGAAAGTTTAGCCAAGCTTCTATCTTGGGCAGACAGTCAGCACGAAACACAAACAATGAAATCCAGTTTGTTTGTAGCCTTGCAGTCCGGGGACAGCAGACACAACTGTGCCACTTTTGCGAAAAGTCCAGCTTTCAGCTGTTTGGTGGCCAAAACCACGAGTACGTTCCATCGAATCAAACAAGCTAACCGCGACAAATCCAGCCAAAAAGGCAAGCAAGACTCGTGGGTCCAGCACCCCAAGAAACGTAGGTTCAACCAAGACACGATACCACCCTACTGTGGATGGACGAAATCCTGCACCAATGATGATTCCCCTGTAAAAAACCAACAAACAATGGTTTCAACCATGGTTTCAAAGTGGCTGCGGATTTCGTCCATCCACAGTATGTCTCTCCCTAAGGAAGCGGTCGGGTTGCTTGCGCCACGGGCCTCGTCTAAGGAGATGGCGCACAAGGCCCCATCCAAGGCGCAAGCCACTGCCCAGCCTGGCGAACGCATTAAACTCCTTTGCAAGATCAGTGAGTTTGCGCTTGCTTGCAATGGTGCTCTTCCAAATAGGTCAAACAATATAATATGGTAGTTTAGACTTCTATCCTTGTTCCAAACAGGTCACACAGGTTGAAAGGGCCATGGCCCTTGGGGTTGAGACTCAAGCAGAGGTCCAAGCTGAAATCCCAGTTTTCAGCTTGGGCCTTTCGCGCGTGGCGATGAACCCCCAAATCCCAGCGGCGCCTGCTTGGTCCCTTCCCACCGAGAAGGCGGGAGACACGGAGACACGGCCCTCCCGCCGCAGCACAACCTAGGGGGCACTCGCTGGTTTAGGGGCAACTTCTTGGGGTCTGAAAAAATGAATCAGTTGTCCATCCCGTTTTGGGTATGGGTTTCTCTAGGGAAATTAACAGCTGCTGTTGGAAAAGCCCACACCCATCGGTTGACAGCTTTTCACATGGTGTAATCATTTGCAAGTAGACCATTTGCTTCACCTCTGTTTTATGTTAACCATTTTGTAACCCGGCGGGATCTCAACACCCCGACTTCCAAAAGGCGATGGGTGTGGCTCGGAGAGGAGGCTCAGCGAAGCAGCGGGGTCCCATCTAATGGCGCATATGCGTGTGTCCTTTACTCTCTTTTGTGGCTTTAAACGGAATCCAAAAGGAAAGCTGAGGCCGATTTGCGGAGGGCGCCATTTTGTTTTTAAACACTTACGCGTGTGCCTAGTGGCTGATGAGAGAGGCCAAGAAAAGAGGACCCGGCGAAAAAACAAAATTAAACCAGCCTCGACCCCAAACAGCAAGAAAGCATAACAGGTCTGATTCCCTTTGAAGCCAACAGCAGAAACCAAACACATGGCCATGGGTCAAAATCCTGTACCCCCAGTGAACATCCATTAAAACGGGTGGCGCACCTTCCAAAATGGTACCATTGGTTTTGACCCGCAGCTATATCCGTATATCCTGGCTTGAGGGTTCGTCCGTGTTTTCAGTGGTTTGTTCATAACGGGAGCACCAAGAATGGATAGCCAAACGGTCAAACTAGGGAGCCCACCAACAAATAGACACATATTCTTAAGCAATCAACAGCATCCATCTGACCGCAGAGACTGGGAGACACAGGGAGACAAGCCCGGAGCCGGCGTCACAGCATCTGGCATCTGACCGCGGAGACTGGAAGACACAGGAAAAACAAGCCAGAGACACAACCCCGGAGAGAGGATGTGGGAGACCAGGGAGACAAGCGGGAGACACGACCCTGGAGCCAGCGTTACGAGACTGGGAGACACAAGGAGACAAGCAGGAGACAAGCCCGGAGCCGGCGTCACAGCATCTGACCGCAGAGACTGGGAGACACAGGGAGACAAGCGGGAGACACGACCCGGAGGAGCCCGGAGCGGTGTCACAGCATCTGGAGACACAGGGAGACAAGCACGAGACACGATCCTGGAGCCAGCGTCACAGCATCTAGCATCTGACCGCAGAGACTGGAAGACACAGAAAGACAAGCGGAGACAAGCCCGGAGCCGGCGTCGCAGCATCTAACAGGAAGACAAGCGGGAGACACGACGCACAGGGAGACAAGCGGGAGACACGACCCCGGAGCGGCGTCACAGCATTTGCGAAACACAGGGAGACAAGCGGGAGACGTTACAAGACAAGCGAAGCGGAAGACACGACCCTGGAGCCAGCGTCGCAGCATCAGCATCTGACCGCAGAGACTGGGAGACACAGGGAGACAAGCGGGAGACAAGCCCGGAGCCGGCGTTACAGCATCTAGCATCTGATCGCGGAGACTGGGAGACACAGGGAGACAAGCGGAAGACACGACCCCGGAGCCGGCGTCACAGCATCTAGCATTTGACCGCAGAGACTGGAAGATACAGGAAGACAAGCGGGAGAATCTAGCATCTGACCGGAGAGACGAGACTGGGAGACAGAAAGACAAGCGGAAAACAGGACCCCGGAACCGGCGTCACACTTTCCCATTCTATACCTCAAGTTAGAACCCCAATGCTTTGCTGTTTGGGGAACAAAAACAACAAAACGGCACCAGGGACTTCACCTGCTTTCCGGATCTGCAGGACAAGAAAGGGACCTGTTTGCACTTTCAAAGTGCCCCCCAAAAATGGTTGGCTTCCATTGGGTTTCCCTTTACCCTCCAAAAAACACACCCGCAATGCAAACAGTGGTGAAATGTTCATTGCCATAAGTTAAGGTTGGTCAAGACCAGCGTCCATATGCTACGCATGATTTGGGGCTTCCGAACAATATGAACTCCTTCCGCAAAAAGAAGGTGACTCACCTCCAGATCAATCAGCAGCTCCCTGGAGAGATAATCTATTTGGGATTTCTTTGTTTTGCATGGTCCCTAGCTGAATCGGAAACATGCCCACCCAAGGACAGCTCATTTCAATCCTCCATCGCCCCGAGGCATGTTGGACGACATTTGGGCATTTGAGGTAGCCGTCTTCCACATAACACCTGAGCCATGATTGACACCTAGTACTGAGTGATGATTAGCACCTAGTACTGAGTCATGCGTAAGACCTAGTACTAAGGGGGTCTACCCAAAACAATGGGATCAACGCACCTATTTCCTGCTCGCACTATCCCCACCCTTCAAGTAGCAAAGCTCTGCCAGTCCACTGCCCTCCCTGCGGCAGCTTGCCTGCAGCCTGCGCTCGGCCTGCTCACGCACCAAGAAGGAGGTGCGCATGCCTAAGCTCTCACATGCCAGGTTTGGCTCAATCAACGACCGCTGCACGTGTCGCGTCGCGCTGGTCCGAAACTTGGAGGCACCTCCAGGCTGCCTTCGGGAACTCAGAGGGTCAGAGTGACTGTGCCAAAGGTGTCGTGGCTATGCTGAATGTCGCGTTTCCACCGACACGTGACCCAGACTTCCTCCAGAACCAAAAACCAAAGCGTGCAGAAACCGGATGAATCTTACCACCATAGTCCCCAACCCTTCTCCCCAGGCATACCCCCTCAACAGCAACCAACCTCCCAACCACCACCACCCCCCACACCAAGCAACCAACCCTCCCACGTCACTCCCCACCACCGCCTCCCTCCACCCCCAGCCCTTCCCCCCCCTCCCCCCTCTCGGCCCCGCACTGCCGGGCGGCGCCGGCGGCGCCCGCGCCGTGGCGGCCGTTTTGGGCCGCACACGCACCGCTTCCGCAAGGTCCTCACACCACAGAGGCCAAGCTGACGCCAACCAATCATGACTTCTGGCAAAAACCGGTTCAACTATTTTGGTGTTCAAATTTAAAACATTTATCTATGGACTATGGGATTTGACCATTTCTCGCTGGAAAGCAAAGACACCACCTCACCGCAGCAAATGGGATCGGAGCTTCCGCTTCCGGGTCTTGGCTTCGGAAGGTCTCCAAAACGTCTGGCCCAACATAAAAGGCTCTCAGTTTCCGACCCTACCACCCTTGACTTTCCCTGAGACGGAGAGCCATGGCCCTCTGTTGGGAGTTCCCATCACTCTGGCAAGATCCCTCCACATTTTGCGACTTCACCGAAATCATAAAGAAGTGGATTCCCAAAGAACAAAACAACCTATACCATTGCTTTTGCTCGCAATAAATAGACAGACAACATGTAATGGTTGATTTTGTAGTGGTCCCTCCTCCAACAAAAGCTGTGAAAAGAGGAGGTAGCACATGGTTTTAGCCCCCTACTGTGGGTGGACCAAATCCTGCACCACTTGGAAACCATGGTTGAAACCATTCGGGAATCAAATCATGCCCGGGAGTTTAGGTGGTGCGAAATGGTTTTTGTCCACCCGCAGTACACTATTCTAGGGGTACCTTCCCCATTCTTTCCAGGGATCCTTCTTTTCAGGAAACCATCACAAGCTGAAAAGAGCGATGGTTGAAAAGAATGGTTGGAATCAACCCCTAGAACTCTAGGCTGGAATTAGGACCCCGGCAACAAAAGATCTTCTTTGCCTGGATGGTGGAAAACAAAGGGGCCCCAAAAAAGCGAACAAAATTACTTCGCTTCGAGCAATCCCCACCCTCCACACTCACGAGCTTACGACCGTGAACACGGTTGTGTGAATTCAAGCATGGTTTTCGAGTGGCTTGGGGCCTATGACTGCTCAACAAGCTTTGCATTGAGAGCCTTATCCACCTGTCTCTGTGTCAAACCCCACTTGTCTGCGAGCCGATCTCGAGAACTCAAACATCGGCTCCGTTAACAAAAGCCAAGCCCATTCCAAAAAGAAGCCCGACGGGGGACTAAACTAAGTTGCTTATTCACAACCCAAAGCAACACAAAAGCATCACCCTTTCCGAGCCTCAGGGCACACTCAAAACACGAAGGCGCCAACATGAAAAGTAAACCCAACTGTGCGCCGGGCGGGACATTAAGCAAAACCAGACTGGCGAGCTGCTCTGGCAGGATACTGGCGGGATCCACTGGCGAATACTGGCGAACCGCTCCGGCTCGATACTGGCCGGATACTCGGCAGGATCCACCGGCAAGGGATACTCAGCGGGATACTCGGCGGGATTTACTGGTGGGATACTCGGCGGGATCCACTGGCAAGGTGCTCTGGCGGGATACTCAGCGGGATCCACTGGCGAGCTACTCTGGGATACTCAGCGGAATACTCGGCGGGATCCACTGGTGAGCCGCTCTGGCGGGATACTCGGCAGGATCCACTGGCGAGCCGCTCTGGCGGGATACTCGGCGGGATCCACTGGTGGGCTGCTCTGGTGGGATACTCGGCGGGATCCACTGGCGAGCAGCTCTGGCGGGATACTGGGCGGGATCCACTGGCGAGCAGCTCTGGCGGGATACTCGGCGGGATCCACTGGCGAGCTGCTCTGGCGAGATACTTGGCGGACTGGCGAGCTGCTCTGGCGGGATACTGGGTGGGGGCGTGGTGTAGAAGCATCGCAAACGCGGATTCCAACATAAAATCTAATTACTTCGCTTCGAGCAATCCCCACCCTCCATACTCACGAGCTTACAGCCGCGAACACGGTTCTGTGAATTCAAGCATGGTTTTCGAGTGGCGTGGGGCCTATGACTGCTCAACAAGCTTTGCATTGAGAGCCTTATCCACCTGTGTGTGTGTGTGTCAAACTCCACTTGCCTGCGAGCCGAGAACTCAAACATCGGTTCCGTCAACAAAAGCCAAGCGGGGGATTGAACAACGTAGCTTATTCACAACCCAAAGCAACACAAAAGCATCAACCTTTCCGAGCCTCAAGATACACTCAAAACACGAAGGCACCAACGTGAAATGTAAAACCAGCTGTGCGCCGGGCGGGACATTAAGCAAAACCAGACTGGCGGACTGCTCTGGCGGGATACTGGCGGGATCCACTGGCGAGTACTGGCGAGCCGCCCCGGCTCGATACTGCCCAGATACTCGGCAGGATCCACCGGCAAGGGATCCACTGGCGGGCTACTCGATCCACTGGCGGGCTGCTCTGGTGGGATACTCAGCGGGATCCACTGGCGAGGGCGGGATACTTCGCGGGATCCACTGGCCAGCTCAGCGGGATACTCGGCGCCGAGTATCCACTGCCGGGCTGCTCTGGTGGGATCCATCTTGCGGGATACTCGGCGGGATCCACTGACGAGCCGCTCTTGCGGGACACTCGGCGGGATCCACTGGCGTCTCGGCGGGATCCACTGGCGTGCTGCTCTGGTGGGATACTCGGCGGGACCCACTGGCGGGCTGCTCTGGCGGGATACTCGGCCTATCCACTGGCGAGGGACACTCGGCGGGATCCACTGGCTGGCTGCTCTGGGTGGATGCTCGGCGGGATCCACTGGCGAGCCGCTCTTGCGGGATACTCGGCGGATCTCGGCGGGATCCACTGGCGAGCCGCTCTGGCGGGATACTCGGCGGGATCCACTGGCGAGCCGCTCTGGCGGGATCACTGGCGAGCCGCTCTGGCGGGATACTCAGCGGGATCCACTGGCGAGCCGCTCTGGCGGGATACTCGCGGGATACTCTGCGGGATCCACTCGGCGTGATCCACTGGCGAGCTACTCGGCGGGATCCACTGGCGGGCTGCTCTGGTGACTGGGCGGGATCCACTGGCGAGCAGCTCTTGCGGGATACTGGGCGGGATCCACTGGCGAGCCGCTCGGGATACTCGGCGGGATCCACTGGCGAGGGGATACTCGGCAGGATCCACTGGCGAGCCGCTCTGGCGGGATACTCGGCGGGATCCACTGGCGAGCAGCTCTGGCGGGATACTGGGCGGGATCCAACTCGGCGGGATCCACTGGCGAGCTGCTCTGGCGGGATACTGGGTGGGGGCGTGGTGTTGAAGCATCGCAAACGCGGATTCCAACATAAAATCTAACAACCCCTTCCTGTCGGGTGGGGAACAACCCCTTCCTGTCGGGTGGGGAAAAAAAAACAAAAACCAGGGGAGCGAATTCTGGGGAAGAACTATGGCATCCCTTTCCCCAGAGGCCGATCTCGCCTGGCCGTGCCAGAGGAACGCCACGTCTTCTGCGGAGGAGTTGTAGAGCAGCAGCGCGGGGCAGAGGCTCACCACGCTGCAGTCCTTAAGGAAAGGAGCCCGGTGTGGGGCAAAAACAAACCAGTTAGCAGGACGAGGAAAAAAAGTGTGCGTGTAGGTGTATACATATATATATACATATACACATAATATATATATATATATATTATGATGTTATGCACCTTATGTACAGCCCTTGCCGGTTCTTGGTGTATCCGAAGCAGTACTGATTGAGCACTGCTGGTTCATGTTCTTTTTTTCCTCCAAACATGAGTCTGTTTGCAGGGGGTCATTGCCCTAAACCGCCAACACTAATATCCCAAACAACCAATATCGTAATGAATGTGGCGCAAACGACATGTGCAGGCCCATGCCTTGCTTGGGCATGTTTCAAACTTGCGGACTTCTCAACATGCCTGGTCTCGTGATAGTTCCCTTGCAAAGGCGTATGCATCAAGTGCCCACCTACTGGTTCAAAGTTCAAAGCAAAATCACGTGCTTTATTGCGTTCTCTTTTTCCTCTCTGTAAAAATACAAAAGTCGGGTCTGTATTGAACCCGCAAGAGCTGGCATGTCAATGCCACAAAATGGCGCGTCAACAAGCCAGGGTTGGTCATCTCAAAGGTTTTCCAGCAAGCCATTCCAGGCCAATGCCCCCCAAAAGGTTGACAACAAGTGTAGCACACAAAAGCTCATCACTGTCGCAAACTTAGCGGAAACGTCGAGAGGTGTCAGTGTCAAAAGCCCGGGTACCCTTTTCACCCCACAGGGTGCTAGCCATTTTGTCTGGGGCATCGCGGGCATCACCAGCTCCAGGCATAACCTTTGACCCTCCCCCGACTGGCCAATAGGGTGATCATTTTGAAACTCCTCATCAGTTTCACAAAAAGATGCCGTGCGATTTGCTAGTGGCTCCCCTTGTGGCCAGTTCGTCCGTTCAACCACTACAAGTCCCAGGAGGGCAACCACTACAAGGGAACCAAATCACCTAATGGAAAAGCGCAATCTCCCAAGCAGCTGGAAAATCAAAATTCGACATGGACAACATTATATCCTTACGCACACCAATCAAAGGATCTTGCAACACCCAGTTACCAGAATTTACAGGCGGCTCAGGTTTAACTGAAAATTTCAGACCATTTACCGGTCTGGGTCCCCAGCCACCCCGCGGGTCACCGACAGAGCAAGGCTCTCCTCCCGCAAAATGCAGTCCTGCGTTTGGTCGCTCGCGCTCGGGGCGGGCGGGTGGCGGGGGGGGTGAAAGGCGTGGTGCCACGGAAATGTTAAAAATACACCAGCTCTTCAGCTCCGAAACCTATCTGTGTCGGGGTGTCTTATGTAGCGCTGAGTCAGCGAGCCTAAACTTGTGGGCATTCTGAAACACGACCTTACCCTACGACGTACAGAATAAGATCCCAGCCAGGTGTTCTTCGCAAAATGCCGCAGAAGTCAACAGGATTTGGCTACTTCAAGGCCGATACTGGTGATGATATGCATTTTTTTTCACAGGCAGTGGTTCAGGGGGTCCAATTTGTTTCCCCCCTTCGGGAAAGGACTGCGCAAAATACTGAAACAGGGTTCAACAGGCCTGATATGCAGCAAATGTCACACAGCTAGCTTTGGTAGACATCATTCAGTGGGGATTTGTGTCCACCAACGATTACGAATGGTTCCATATCAAAAAAATCATAGCCACCCATATTCCCCATAAAAAGCACGTCTCGGCAATTCTGGAAAGGTGAGCCAAGGTGTTGGACCCAGAACGCCGGACGCTAGCATCTCAGAATATTGTGGTTGGTGGCTTCCGGGCATGATTCAACATTGGGGCCCCAATCAAATGTTTGCTTTTGGCTCCCAAAATGCCGGACACACACTTAAACCGAGCCAACATCAGCTTAAGGGGCGTGTCGAGGACCGTCCCTATTCTTTAAAAGAAATCTCAGAAGAAACTAGCAACCATGTTGGGGCGGGACTATTTTTTCAAAATGATTTGCTTTCCCGACCGGACGTACTGGTTTGTTGCTGTGGTGTGGTTTCGGTAGTACTCCTGTTGGACTTCCTTTAAATCAGAACCTATACAGGGGTCACTGGATATAACTTGCTGGTGGTGTCCATTGAAACGATTGCTATTGAAAAAGGGAAATGGCTCGGAAGCCTGACCTAAACTCCAGGTTGCAACTCCTCACCACATCCACCGAGTCCTTGGAAATACTCCTGTTTGCTTTCCTTTAAATCAGACTGAGCCAACCTAAACCAGGGGGATTTGTCTCGAAACATACCCACCGAGTCTCTGACTTTCGGCGCGCGAAAAGCCGTCCTGCCCGGCAAAGTTGATGTCCTCAAAGCCCCCGACACCTGCAGCGTTCGCGGTTCCGTGAGGTGTCGGCTGCCATTTTACCCACTTCTCGTCTTTTGTAAAATATGTGTATTTCGCTTGTCTTTTCGGGGGATTCCCTAAAAAATAATTTTGACCCGCTTTCCTCATGGAAAGCCTGCGGTTTCCCAGGCCGAAATCAATCGAAATCTGATTCTACCAACATGGTTCTGAGGGTTTACTTAGGATCTAGGTAGGCACTACTGTCCTCAGATCCCCCGCTAAAAGTTTAACTTTGAGTGGGCCAAATGGAAAACCCCACTAAACACTAAACGGCTAAAAAGCTAAGGGCATGGCTAGGAGCCACCAAGTATTGAGAATCCCAACCAACTCAGGTAGTAGAACCACCTGCTATAGCCCATCAGAGTGTGCGCTACTTGGCTTCGATGGTTTCCCTACAAGCGGAGGAAGCTTGTCAAGGCGGATCCCCAGCTGCTCCCCCGAGAAACCAGCAAATGCTGAAGGCTACAAGAAAACAACACGAGAGATGGGGTCAAAAGAACATGGGAGGAATGCACCCTTTCGGGTACACATTGTATATATATATACACACGTAAATACACATTCTTCGGCCTTCCTAGGAAGATGATGAACAATTGTATGAAACAGGATAAACACCCCCAGTTCTCGAACAACAATTGGGGTTTAGCACTGCCAAACGCATCCTCACAGGCCAAAACAGACTCATATCGGACAAACAGTAGGTTTCACAACATCAAGGCATGGTGATTAATGAAGAACCATAAAAGATATTGAAGTATCTTGAAAGATCATTAAGGATATACAGCACAGAGTACTGAGGCGTGATGTAGCACATTCGTTGCCTTTGCTACCAAAGTGAATAGCGCACTACAGGTGACTAGTTGAACTGCTGTGTTTACCATGGAGTAGAGCCTCCTGCAATGGCCAAGTTAGACCAGCGACTGGTCCCTGTTTCGACCCCTCTGAAATACTACGCCGAATCAACATTGATGAACCATATCACCATAGTGGTTGCGCAACGCTTGGAGTTGCGCGCCAGGGCTTGGCCACGTTGAGACGGTTTCGAGCGGATGTACTTGGGGTCGCTCAAGTCCATTTTGGGGCTTCCAAAAGCGAGGTTCGCTTCGTTGCTGGGCGATACCCCACTACAGCTGGTCTATGTGCATTGAAAGGGACTTCCCGGTTCCTTCAATTCCCTGTTTGGATGGACACGTCTGACTATCAGCCACACCGTTCGTGATCTGTTGTATTCGGCACCTTGCTTGGAAAAAGGGCCCAAAGCATATCCATGTAGAGCTCTTGTCTTTCCGTTTTGAGACATGATCCCTCTGAAGCCTCTTAAGAATGGCTTCCACACATTGCTACCAACAACTCTCCCTCTTAAAGCAACACATGGGTGTGAATTTTAATTAGGGACCCCCCTTGGTGGACATCATTTAGCTGGGGACTTATGTCCACCAACCACTTTTCCGGGGTTCCCCATTAAAATTCATAGCCACGTGACAGGCCCTTCGGCTCTCGCGCTCCCCGCGCTCCTGGCATCTGTGCGGAGGCGGACTCCAGGCCGTGCGTGAGGTGGATGGCGGAGGTGAGGTTGGGATCTGTCGAGAGGCTCCGTGCAAAGCCTTCCCCGGAACGGAAAACCTGGCCATGGGTCAAAAGCCAAATCGTAACCAGTGAACATCCCAATCCCCACTAAAATAGGTTCTAAAATGGGTGGAGCACCTACCCCAAAATGGGATCCCATTGGTTTTGACCCACAGCCACCTGTTCCAGGTAGGGGGGAGGGGTTTTTCTATGGCTCCACAAGGAACTCTAAGGAACAAAGAACCCCAAGGCAGACCCGAAACGGACTCTTTTCTACCCTCGTACCTCCCCTCTGGATGGGATTCCATACCCATTCAACCCACATATCTCGCAACGGTCGGTCGGCCAAAGAGATACAGCTGCCTCGTAAAATTGAGGTGCAAACCGAGCAGCAGTGAACATCAGGAAGCGCAAAAACCACCATGGACGAAGTTGGCTTGGGAACTGTTTTCCTGGTTGACACCCTTGTGGCTCCATTTCTCGCGTCCTCCAAAGACCAAATGGTGTCCAGAAACACAGACACTGAACACAAATTCATCAGTTGAAAGGATGGTGTTCTTCAAACGAAAAAAGGTGCCCCAGTTTTTTTTGTTTTTATTATTTTTTTTTACATCACTCTGCTGAGACGAAGCACACTTAACATGGCTACCCCAAGGTGAGGTGGTCTCGTGGCAATGGGGCACTGCTTTCACCCCTGCTCGGCACTGTTTGCCTCTGCTTCTCGTCCTTCGCAGACTATCCGATGGCCAGTGTCTTAGCGGGTCAGCACTTAGTACAAGCAGGGGCAAACATATCAAGAACAAGTTGACATATAGCAGAGGAGCGTAAAACCCGCTGGTTCGAAACCCAACCTGGGCATGAAGACTTTCTCCTGACCCAAAGGAACCCGTGAAACCAGGTACCCGCCCAATGGAACCAGGTAGTAGCCGGACCACGTGTGGGTTGCAGATCCCGTTGCATCGATTTCTCTTCCGTCGCCTGGCGCACTCTGAAAGCAGCCCCGTAGCCTGCCACCGACAAACCCGTAGCCGCTGGGTCGCCCAAAGGGGGTGGGGGCGGGCTGTGGAAGAAATCAGCAAACATCCCATGATTAGAGTTAGGCCCAGTTATAGAATGTATATTTTATTGTTTGCCTCACATGGAGTCACTGGTAAAATGCAAAATGTATCCTAAGTCTACCCCAGATCCCGAAGTAGTTTGTGAAGTATGCTCGAGCCACCGTACCCTTGGCAGCCTATGGTTGCTTTACAAGTCCACAAGCGAGGCCTGGCTGTTTGCACCGAAGTTGCCTCCAGCCTGATCCCGTCATTGCACTTACAGACGGTGGTTGCGTATGTTTTGCAGTCATGCCAATGTCCCCTTTATAAAATTGTATCACACACCCACACATGCATATTGTGTTGAAAGAGCCTACAAGCACAATCAACATCACAAGGACACATGTATGCACCTATGTATGGTGGTCCTGACCTTAATCTGCACAGGTTTTGACCGCGGATCCCCTGACAGCGCAGACTTCTACGGGTTTCCTCTCGGAGGGACCCCCCCAAAAAGGACGATGGTTTCTTCCTAAAAGGCGGGTTTTCACTTGGCAAACGGATTCCCCGTTCGAAGGACTTTCACCAATCATCAAGCTTAACTACTGGCATACCCAAAGCGAAAGAAACACCAACGAGCGAACCCCCCTCCCCAACTGCAACGGGAAAGCCCCGAATGCACCGTGACGCGAGCAAATGGAAGCGACCGTCGCCTTTCTCCTTACTCAGGCTACCTCAAGCATGGCCAACTTTTGGAGGTCCAAACCCCAAACCCCAAACAAGGGAAGTGGTTGGATCCCTGCTGAAAAGGGCACACCCAAACTTATCTGTGTGTCAGAATACACATCTCCTGGCCCACTTCCCCGTGCGCCTCTGACAGCAGCCCTGCGTAGCCTCGCTGGCACGAGTGAGTGCCCAGCATGCCCCGCGATCACAGGCCCGTCCCCAAGCGTCACCGAGATGATGGCCTCATTGAGCTCATGTCGACAGAACTTATAGCAACCCTTTAGAGGCCTTTTGCGTAAGTATGGGGGGGGGGGAGGGGGTGCATTCCTGGACAAGTGACCAGGAAAGCTACCATCAACATCACCGCTGCTCAAACAGGTGGTCATGTTCAGCTGGAGGACATTAAGTCTGTGTGAGCTATGATAGTTCACCAAACCCACAGAGGGCTTCCTTTTAAAAGGAATATCCATCATGGATGAGGTCGCCGCCCTGTGTGAGGTCGAAACTATTTGCCCAAATCAAGTGACACCCTCATCACTTCGATCTCCGATGCTTGGATTTCTGGGCTGTTCGAACGATGAAACTTCGACGATGTGAAACGAGGCCTGCACTTGGGTCAGGCGCACTTGCCAAAAGGAACTAGACAAGGCGAGGTTCCGAGCTTTGGCGAAATTTGGAACTCCAAACGCGGGACAATGGCAAAACCATTGCCGTTCGGGCCGCCCCGATCCGGGCGAGTTCGCAGGCGTCCGTCCGTGCCTGCGCGCAGCCTCCGGCCACCGGCGCCTGTGGCTGGGTCGGTGAGTAGCGTTGGGTCGGTCTCAATTTGGGGGCCCCAAAACGGATTGCGGTTTTGCCTGTGGTTCCCTTTTCGAAGCAAACCCGAGAAGGGTACCCGCAAAAGAAAGACAACCCCATATTCTGCATGGTGTGCTTTTTTTTTGCACATTTTTTTCAAAACCTAGTTTTCTTCCTTTGGTAGACCCAAAAAAGTGGCAACCTGGCCCTAAAACCCTGGGGAAAAAAAACACAACGTATACTTTTCTACTTCTATATACATGCCTAGAAAACACATCCATGTCTTTTGTGGAGCTGGTTCAGGAGCTTGAACGAAAAGGCTCGTCTTCTTTTGGAGGCCCCCAGAACGGTGATTTTCATTCTGGTTTCCCTTTAAACACCCCCTAAACGGGTACCCCACAAAAAAACAGACCCAATTGGATGTGTCCGAAAGTAACCCACAACGGTTCCTGTCTCCAGTTACCTGGACACTTGCCGCGTGGCAAGTGAAACGACATTCATCCAAAACTAGGAATTCTTGCGTTCGCCATTGTAAGCCTTGGCAAAAGGACCTATGTATATGAAAAACAATATGCAGAACTTTCTTACTCCTGCAGTTCCCTGTAAATCCAGGTTCTGACTCATTATCACGTGATCCCCGCAGGCTGAGCCGAATATCTCCATCCATGTATGTCCGTATGTATGTAAAATATATATATATATATAAGTATGCTGCTGTGGGCTTTGCGATTCAAGCAATGTGCACAAAGCAGGGCTGTAGCAGAAAATGTCTAGCCCACTTGGGCAGCTTGGAAGCGGCTTCCGGGTAAATAGCATAAGGACCTGGCGTGCTTTGATATGATTCAGCGAGGCCGACTGCGCTTGATGTTCTACCGTGCTTTGTGGTTGTATTTTCATGCGAACCTTTGACGAGTTGTCCAATTTTGTTTACTTGCCCAGGGGCCACGAAGACAATGATACTGTGGGAAAAAAATCCTGCACCACTTGGAAACCATGGGACACCCTTGTTTGTTGGTGTTTACAGGGGAAGCATCACCCCTGGGTTTTTTAGGTGGTGCAGGATTTCGCCCATCCACAGTATTTTCTCGTGCTTCTGAATGACAGCAGCTCTTTTCTGACAAGGGCTGACTGGTGCTACCGCTTCCTCCTGGGCCTGCCTCAAGTGCGGGCGGCAGCAAATGGCCCAGCAAGGTAGCGCCTGGCTGCCGTGCTTGGATTTCAGGCAGCAAACAGTGGGGGAAACACCCAGTTCTTTTCCAAAAGTGGGTGTGGTTGTCAAAACAGGGTAACCCCAAAACAGGTTGCCCGATCGGTACATGGAAACAAGGACTAAAACCTGCGGTCCAATTCCTGGTGGTCCAATTTTCACCCACACCCAAGATGAAAGGGTGAAGGTCAGTGAACAAACATGACGACCATTTGACCACTGGCGGGGATATAAACATATTTGCTAAAGGAATCAATTTCTGCAAGGCGACTCCAGAGGGTAAAACAGTAAAAGCAGTAACATGGAAGGGTGGTTTCAAACGTTGTGAAAGAGCAGCCACAAAGTCTGTGGGCCTGCGAAAACAAGGGACTTGCTCTGATTCATTTTGAAGGGATAGCTGATTTGGTCCCGTGCTTTCCCCAGCAGTCAGGTTCCATTAAACTCACTTTGATCCAGGTTGTGGGAATTCCCTCTCACTCTTGCAGCAAACAGCGGATGGAATCCAAAGACACCCTCAAGAATTCAAGGGGTTTTGCATTTGGGTAACTTTTTGGGTTCCGTCCATCTTGGGGAGTAACGGCCAGCCCAAGAACCCAGTGGGAGACTTGCGGTGGGGACACATTTTGTGCCCACATCTGGAGGGCAAAAAACGTGGAGAAGGCAAGCTGCCAAATCGCAGTCTTCTTTCGCTTTGGACATATAAATGTTTCTCATAGGGGCCCTTACGCGGTTTGCTGTTGGCTTCCCTACGCAAACCGAAAGGCACCGCTGAGACACGCCAAAGCCTGGCAACCCCAGCGACTTAGCCCCTAAAGTCAGGTTGAACTCTACCTTTGGGGGTCCGGTAACAGGGATCCTTACATTACTGTATACCCCTGAACATTGCCTTGTCAATGGTTTTTGTCCCCTTATTTTGGTGGAAAACGCCATGTGTCAAAAGGGCAATATGTATCTTATAAGGAGCCCTGAGTAAAAGTGGTGCTTCCCAATGTTCCCCTTTGCCGCCTCGTGCATGTCTGCTGCTAACAAGTCACCAACCGAAACAAGGAACCTCCAGGAAAGGAACCTCCAACCCTGGGTGACGTGGCAACATCTCGAAAGCTGACGTCGCATTTTTGGTTGCCAGAATACTAGCGTTTGTCTTTTTCGAACTTGTGACTTTCATTGTCACTGAGACTACAAACAAGGAGAGAGTACAGCACCCCCCCCCCCCCTAAACCCCCCCCCAAAAAAAAAAACGCCCCCACCCCGAATTCAAGCCGGTCCCTTCTAGGTCCTGCATCGCGCCTGTCTCCGTCTCCGGGCGCGGCAAGGGTGTGCCATCGGACAGCACCGGGTGCACGGGCAGGGAGGTGTTGTTCACAAACCTCGGCTTCGGGTCACAGGCCGAACCGTTTAGGGGGCGTGGGTGGGGGGTGGGGAGGCGATGGGGAAAAAGGTCCCGCGTGCCCTATCTTGTTGTGTCTTTTGGGCGCCAAAGGGGAAAAGCGGAAGGACAACAGGGGGCCATGGTGTCTTCCTTTGTCTTGGAGGGGTCCAGTTCAGTGGAACACACCCCCAAAGAACAAACAAATGTGCAGGTTGGTTCCTCCCAAATTTCGAGCGGAAGGAACACCGGGTGGAATCCCCTGCACAACCGAGCGGGCTGAGACTTCGTGATGCCGCTCCCATATATAAAGCATGCAACGAATCTGAAAAGGAAGGCCTGACAAGGGGATCTCAAGAACCTCCACCCAGGAGCTTCTTCACATGTCTTGTTGCATCAGGTGTAGATGTGTTTTTCCAATCTCCTGAGTCTTGTCTAAATCACATCAGGGCATTTGGCAACTGGATGTAAAAGGGAATGTGGACAAGATCAGGTACTTTGATTCTATGGCTTCTACCCAGCTGGCAGGAACCCCCCCCCCCTTCGCCCACAGGGAGAGGGAGCAAAATCCCACGTTCAGTGGAATCGCCGCCACAAAAGCAGGATTCCAACTTGTCCAACCTAAAAACACATCACCCCAGAGGGAAACTCACTGGCTGATGCGTGGAAGCACCGAAGGAAAAATAAGGCGAACTAATTCCTAAGGTTGATAGCATCCATGAGCATGCCCACTTCCCTTTTAGCATCCGAGTCGACTTTGTGGATGTCATTGGGCCAGGTCCAAATGAGGAACATGATGGGAAGAACATCACATCTCCAAATGCGAATGTGCGAAAAATTGCACGAGTCACAAGCTAAACTGGCTTCCTTTCAAGAGGTCTCGAACATTATCTTTGAGTGATGTCGAATGTAGTGCCCAGATGGTTGAACCCAACCGCGTTTGCCCCAAAGATCTGATGGCAAAGCGCCTCTGACAGCCTGGCTCCAAAGTCCCGATCTGCACGTACAGAACAATTTTTGGGCCGTGTTGTTAGGCTAACCTTCTTCAGGTTGCTTCAAAGGAAAACCAACAGGAACACCGCATTTGTTTGGGGCATCCCTTTTTTGACCCATACCCATTTGGGCCCTGATGCAGGAAAACCAAAGGAGACTATTCACATATTTGCTCTACCTTGTCTTTTGATCCTCGAACGTCTCGGAGCCATGTTGGAAGGACAAATTTCTTCTAGAGTTCTGACATCGTCTGCCCAAAAACACATCACGGGCCCTGGGGCCTTTTGGGCCAACTCGAAAATCAACTTCGCGTCCTATTCCTGGCATTTGATACCCTGCTACTCTAAAAACAAAGGAGGAACCCGTTTGCTGGGCCATGGCCAAGAAACGAGTGTTCCTGCCCAAAGTGGCAGCCCCCAATTCCCAACAGCAAATCACACAAAGGCAAGAGATACCCTACCCTGAAAGGAAAAGTAAATAAACAGAAACAAGTAAACAAACCACATGGCTGTGTCGTTGTTGAAGGGGACCCCCGAAATGGTCAAGACCTGCAGTTGAACCCGTGCAAATTGGTGTGGCTGGGCAGTGAGTTGGAGTGGGTTGTCAAGTCTTGCAGTGTTGAGGCTGGGCATTTGTGCTGCAACTCTTGCAAGTGGGTTGCAGTTTTGCACAGCCTTGCAGTGTTGGAGCTTTGGCAGTGTGCAGCCCTGTCTGTCTTGCAGACTGGGACACATTTGCAACTCAGTCTTGCTTGGAAGTTTGAGTGGTTGCAGTTTAAAAGTGTTGGACTTGCTTCAGTGGCGTTCCTGTTGGTTTCCCTTTAAAACCACCCAACAAGGGTTACCGACTCCAAACAAGACATGCCCACCAGGCATCCTTCCTAAAAAACCAGCCAAAACCCTGGGGAAACAGCGATCGGTTATTGAAAAGAGCGATGGTTGAAAAGAATGGTTGGAATCAACCCGAGAAATCGGAATGCTCCAAAGGATGTGGTCTCCTTGGGTGTGTCCTGATGGAATCAACCCCTGGGTGTCCCTCAATCCATTCAGCCTCAAAAAAAGCCACGAGCGCCTGCCACATGTTCCCGGGGTGCCAGGCCAGCGCCTTGCGCCCAGCACCAGCTCCTGACCAAAGCACGCTGCACGGATTTCGAAAGTTTTGTCTCACACGTGGCATTCAAGCTTGAAAACTCAACCTACAACCCTCACTCAACACTCAAGCTTCGGCTGGGTTCACCTTGAACACAAACGGGTGAAGTATTTTGACAGGTGTCTTCCCCGCTGCCCAAGGAATTGGAAGGCCGTGACTGAACATGGACCACGGCAAACTCGGGCACCATCTGTTTACGATATCTCACCAAAGAAAGTCGTTCGCGTCCCACCTTCTTTGCCAAGTGTGGCATGCTTCCCAAGTTTAGGGTGACCAACAAATGTGTCTAACAAGGTAGTCTAAAGAGAATAGCTCCTGACATGGCCAAAGGGTGACGTGCGTGTGTGTGTGTGTAAGTATGCATGTATGTATGCATGTAGGTTTGTATACATGTATGTGTATATGTATAATATGTATGTGTATGTGTATGTGTATGTGCATGTGCATGTGTATGCATATGTCGAGGAACCATTATTTGGGTTGGTTTAAACCGGCATCCAAGACCAAAACCCCACCATTTTCTGGGTCCCAGTTTTTCATTAATTTGACCCTTGCCCGAAATAATTCTACCTTTTTGCAGATTGCAGGCTGGAGGGAAAATGTTCAGTTTCCCCAAGCCGGTTGTGAGGATAAAGATCCGGTTGTTGGAAAAAAATAATGACTTGCAATTGGTTTCCCCAAGCAAATTAAGAGCAAAGATCCGTTTGTCGGGACAATGCTGATTTCCATTCATTTTCCCAAGCAGTTTAAGAACAACGATCCGCTTGTTGGGTTCATTTCCCCAAGCAGTTTAAGAATGAGGATCCGCTTGTTGGGAAAATGCTGATTTTCATTCATTTGCCCCTAAACTTTTTAAGCCCAAAGATCCGGTCAGCCAGTGCCAGGGCTCCGCGCGCAGGGCGCTGTGTTGCGCCGGGCCACCAGGGGCAGCAAGGCCCGGCCCCAGCGCCTCGGGTGGAATGGGGACCCGCCAAAGAGATGACCATGGGGATGCCCAAAAATTGGCTTCCCCCTCACCCTGTTCACATGGAACCAAGGAACATTGTCCAAACCAGGATTTCTCCTGTCAGATTCCGAGTTAATTGGTGCCAGCGTAGCCCATCCAAGTACTTGTTCTTCGGATTGCCCAAACTTTGGATTCTTGACTTTGACCACAGGTCTAGACTTAAATGTTGCTTAATTGAGCCCAACCACAGACTCATAGTTTTGACTATTCATACCAACGTTGGCGTTGGGTTCAACTTGGGGTAGACGCGTAGTTATGGGTAGACTGTTCTTTGGGTTGACAGAATCTTAAAACCACCACGGGTTTTACATGGCTCGACCAAAACAAACACTTCAGGGTGAGTGTGACCCGCACCTCTCGCCAGAATCTGCTTGGAATCAGCGGCGCAGCCCCGAATTGGCCCCTTCGCCCGGCATGTGTTTTTTTCAGGGAAAACCATGAGGTGCTGGAAAACACCCCGTCACATTTTAGGAGTCCCATGGGCAAACCCCAAATAACACGCTTCCCGCTGTCCGTTGGCCAATCCTCAAACGGGGTCTGTGAAATAAACACCATGGGCCCTTTCGTTTCTCTTTGAACCAATCAAGAAACCCGAGAAACGCCCGCATCTTATCTTGGACAGGCAAACACATTGCCAACATACACCACTCACCAACCAAAAAGCCCGTTTACAAGAAAACGAAAGTCCGACCCCCGCGGAGAGGGCTGGCAGAACCTTCTCTGAACATTTCTAGAGGGATGCGGGTTACGTGCCTCAGTGTTTCTCGTGACCAAGCGGACTAGAGACTGCTGGAATGATGACCCAACCTCACCAGAAGCCGCTTTTTGTAGAAAACACGTGCGGCCTCCCCCAAAATGGTGGTTGCCCATCGGTTTCCGTTTAAATGCAAAAATGGGGTGCCCTCAAAAAACACAAATAACATCTTCGGCGAACCTGCAATCTCATTTCGCACGTGGCAATTTGGCCCAACACTGGCAGTACAAAGATGAGAAGGATGAGCAACTTCTTCCAACAGAAGCTGCCGTGAACGATGTTCTTACATTCTTGTTGGAAGGCTTCCAGGTTTAAGGCTTTCCTGCTGAAGGTCTTCCAAATCACGGACGCCTTCTACGTCATCTGGTCCCTCTCCGAAGCATCAGCTAAAATGTTGTGCGCCGTTTTCGTGCAAATGTCAGTCGCCTCGTCGTTCAACTTCATCCGCTGTAAAGGGGCATTGGCTCTCGTGGCTTTTTGTCCGACCTTCCACATCTTTGAACTGGCATTCGTGCTGGCAGGCGCCCGTCTTGAAAGCAGCGGTGCTGTGACTGGGCTGAGGAACTTTGGCTTTATCCTGCCTACTGCCGGCATGAGCGGCATTCTCAATCGAGCTCCCCAAAATGTATAGATGTTTGGATTGGGGTCCCACCAACCTGGTCGGACTCAACAGGGCCACTGTCAACTGAGCGGGGTCCCAAAGCCTATTCTATCAACAGAATGACCCTGGATTAATGAATCTGTCTTATTGATAGGGGGTGTCACCGCAAAAGTTATCCGGATTCCCACTAAAAGGAAAAACTCCATCCAATCAAACTCAATCATGGGTTCTACTTAGATACGGGGTTGGCAATCATTGGGTGTCGCCTTTTCGGGATGCCCCTCTTGGATGGCTTTGAGGGTACACCCAAAGGAACACCGAAATCCAAGTGGGTATCCTCGAGAAAAAAAAAAGAAAAGAAAAAAAACAAAAAAAAACCTTCTTTGCATAGGTTCCCCCACCCACCTTCTTGGTCCACCAAAAACTCGACCCTCTCGGACCGAAACCCATGCTTGGCCGCAGACACTTCCAGCACCTCCTCTGTGGCTGGATGCTCTCGCAAGACCTGCCGGCGCTCGTGCAACTTGCAACCCACCCGAACGGTTCAACTCAGATGCCCAGTGGATTTCCATGGGAAAAAGGGGCATCCCTTTTCTAGTTAGTTGAGTTTAAGAGGGAACCCTTCCCACAGAAAAGGAACAAAGGGCGCCACTGGGCAACTGGGGTTCTCCTGAAGATGAGAACGGCGGCCATGCAGTTGTTAACAAGCAATAAGAAACTTGAAGAGTGATCTCAAATTTCTGTTTGGTGGATGCTATCTTCATTGGTCCGAAAAGGGGCAAACAGGAAACCCTAACTTTCCGCTTGGTTCATTCCATCTTTAGTGTTTGGACGGTGCCAAGTTTAGGGGGTGCCATTGGACAAATGGATGACTGGTGTTTAAGAAAACGGTCAACAGGTTTTGTTAAATACCAATCAATACCTGTCCAAAAGGGATATGCAAGCCTCGACACGGCTTCATTTCCTTTTGGTTTCTCAAACAAGACAAACCGAATGAAGGGCAAACAGGGCAACTGGGGTGAAAAGGGGTCGAAGCAGTACCTTGCGAGCATGAATTAAAAAAGCAATTGACACTGAAAAAAACACTCGATTTGGTCGGCTTTTCACTCTCTCGGCATGGTTTTGCTCATGTGGCGTAGAGCACAGACTCCGCCTTTGATAACGCTAGGCGACAGAACAGACTTGGCTGGCACAACTGCATTGCAACGTTCGGTTGCCTAGGCTTCCGCCTGTTGCCCCTTTTGCCTTCCCTCTTTGATGGTTTCGTGCTTGGGTTGTTTTCTGCTTGGCCCCTGTTCAAGTTCTGCAGTTTGGCTCTGACCTTTTTGTTTTCCTTTGGTTCCCACCATGAAGAACCAAGAAGCACAGGTGTCCTTTTTGGTTGTTTTGCTATAGAAAAATAGATGGCCATGCTTCTTTTTTCTTCTGGGACTCGATGCTTTCTCCCGCTTGGCCAGTACTTGGCCTTCTCTTTGATGGGGGGAACCCCCGAAGCGCTGGTTTGGGTAAACCCCAAAAGCCCTCCCCCGCAAAGGGAACAAACCAGAGTCTGCAACAAAGGAACCACAGCCAGGAAATTGGAAACGGCAAGCTTTGGCCATTGTCACTGGGAACCGAGAAGCCAGCTACTCGCCGTCCAACCTACTCGGGACCTCCCCCTTTCACGTCTTCAAGTTCGTTCAAGTTTGGGCATAGGCCGGGGCAAAAAGTGTCAGCCAAGGAGCAACCAAGCACAGTAGCACTCCAGAATTGTCTTGCTTTGAAGCCATTCAAGTAAACACAGGGGCTACATAATTACGCGCAAAACTTCTTGTGATCGTGCCTCAATTTGGTTCTAAAGTACCCCACAAACTCATTGCAACTTATGTTCGCCCTTTTGGTGATGTCTAAAAACCGGAGACTGCCAATGAACAACCAAGCCTCACTTGCCCAAAGGACCTGGGAACACGAGGTTAACCTTTTGGGGCCTCTACCAAAAATGGACAAAAAATGGAAAACCAAAAGGTTAAAGGTCGGCTTTGGGCAAGTGAGAAGCCCATGTCGAGCGCTTCAAAGCTTTCCCGGTCGATGCTCGAAGCCTCAAAGGCAGAAGAGGAGCTTCGGGAGAAGAAGGGCCTCACTCGCTTGTGTGGCGGGGGGTGGGGGTGGGGGGCGGGTGACACCTACCTACTGGCGGGTCAGGAGGCGGGGGGTGGTTCAAGATTGCCCTCGGACCGGAATATGGACAGGGACCCTGCTTTCTTTGAGAGCTTCAACCTGTTTTCTTGAACCCGCACGCAAGAGGCACACAGGGTATCAAACAAAAACAGGTTGGTTCGGGGGGGGGGGAGGGAGAAAATCAGGGTCCTCAAATGGCCAACTTGATCCTACCAACCCCTCCCTACACGGATCAGGATCAGCTTGTAAGCAACCAAAGCCTCTGGACCAATTCCCCATTTTGGTTGAAGAGAAAAATGGTGGACCTTGCAACAGAAGGTTTCTGAGATAGTCAACCTTCAGGTAACCCGAATCGCTGCACTTCTGACACGTTATTATCTTGCATCCCACCATTTAACCAGGCTACCAGCCGGATGGGCAACTCCATGGTTAACTTGTGCGGAGTTTAGCATGATTCTGAAAGATCAGCTTTCCTTTTGAAGCACCATCTCAAATGGGGCTCCAAGTTTGGGAGGTTGACACTTGAGCGACGACTGTCAATAGTCACTGGACGCGGACGCCGATTTCCTGATGGGACCCGCCGCCCACTTGACATAAGGCCGACGCTCTCCGGCAAGCCTGGCCAGCGCCCTTTGCTTCCACTGCTTTGCCCGGCTCGATTCCCCCGCCGATGACCCCAAAGCACAAATGCGAACTGACTAAGAAAGATCTGGTTGGTTGATTCCGCATTTAGTCAGAAGTCTCCCGGCCACAACAGGGCGGCTTTGAAAGTGTATCGGCAGCTGTTTCGGAGCACCTCGAAGCGTCCCCCCCTCAACCCACTTGCGGACCTCTTATATGTCCCCTTTAAACATCACCCCAGAAGGAAGCCATCGTACACAAACCCAACAAGTCATGCTTTTGCAGCTCATTCACGCGAAGTGACAGAGGACCCCTGGCCAAGGGACAGAGTCTACAAAGGATCTTCTCATGGGTCGTCATCGCAACGGAACTGACTAAGGCTGGCTGAAACCAAAGGACAGGTCAAGGGCTGTTGCCAAGATCTCGTCTTGTCTTATGTTTCGGCCCGGGCAGCTCTAACCCATAGACCCGGGGTGCGTAACCCAACCAAAGGCAGCAAGCCGCTTCCTGTGCTATGGAGACTGCATTCCACTGGGTTGTGTGCGTCCAGAACCCAGGGGTTGTGGGAACTTGGTCTTTGCCATTCTTACCACTTCTTTTGTGGCAGAGAAACCTCCCAATTGAATAGGGAATGAGACCTTTAAGCCCGACCAACAGCATTCCACAACCCTGTGCAAAGCCAAACTGGCTCAGGCGAACACATCCAAACTTGGGACGCGACAAAACTGACTCAAACCATCAATCTCAGACAGAGACAAACACATACAATCCCCGAAACGAAACAAGAAACCAAAGAACCAAGCAAACAATTCGACCCACCTAACAGACCCAATCAACCAACCAAGCCAAACACATCAACTGAGCAACCGCGCAAACAAGGAAAAGAACGCATGTCGATTGTTATAATACCTGAAGAACAAAAGAACAAACGATAAATAATCTCTATTGCACATTGCTCCCACAAACTGGCCAGCATGGCGCGGGCAGAAGCACCGGCAGCGTCCACTCAGAGCGGCCCTGCTCGCTCTCCAGCGCCACTGACAGCCTCGAGCAATTCGAGTGGAGCTCATCGGGGCCAACGAGCTGCCTTAAAGACAGGAACCGGTCAACCCTTTGATGCTTTGGATTAGTTTGGGATCTGAACCCCTGGTTGTAGGGGGCAAATGGGAAACCAACCCCTGACCTCCAAACCACCAAGTAGGGGGAAGCTAAAGGGAGGTTGGTGAAAAAGGGACTGAAAATAACATTGCCTACATCAACTTGTGGTTCCGACCAAGACTTTCCCAAAGGAAAACGCCAATGGCGGCTGTCCTTTAATTCTCACTTTCAACCCACCAGGTTGTCAAATCTAAGCGTCCTATTAAAATGTAATCCCTGCAGATTGGCAGTATGCTGAAAGGCACCAGGGTCTGAAAAGAAAGGCCAAATGTTTGAGAACCCACACATGCCCCCCGACCGCTGGTGGCTTCCCCATCTTTCCGGCTCGTAACATGCTGGTTGGGCTCTTATTGGCGAAGCCCACAGGGCTTCGATTGGATTACTTTGTGGTTCTCTTTAAGCCACATTCAACATTGGGCCCCAATTTCTGAACACCGCATCACCCCACAAGAAACATCAATCAAACTTGACCCTTGCAACACTATCCACCTGGCTATCCGATGCAAGCCCCGTCCGGTCAACGTCTTCTGAAGGCGCACTACCTGTAGATCGATGAGTAATAGCCCCATGTGCAGGAGTTTATTGGGCTAAGACACCATGGCAACCTTTGGCAAGATTCCGACAACCAAATCTACAAGGGGTTTTACCTCAGGCCTTCCTTTTCCGGGCTGTCAGAAGCAGTTCCTCTCAGTGCGGTGTTGGCAGGAACCCGCATAGCAGAAAGCAAGGACTAAAACACCATGATAAGACCAAGTTGCTATCTTTGGGGGGCGCAACCCATTTTACAGGGGATCCTTCACTTGTTTGACTTTTGGGGGAGTTCACCCCAAGAGAACCGCCAGGTTATCCAAACATTCCCCTGGCAGGCTCCCCTCCGGGCAAATGAGAAGGCAAGCCAACGGGAAAACTCGCCCCACTTTGGGGGGCCCACTCCTATTGTAACACACACCCAATTGTTACACACCACATTGCCCCCGGTAGTGGTTTGGGTACTTCAAAACCTCTTAGAACCATGCAACACGGCCTGGTCCCGACAGTTTGGGCAGGGGTTTGCAAACTCCATGCGCATGCGTCTTTTGTACCCCCCCCCCCACCAACCCACCCAAAAAAAAAACAACGCCTTGAAGCGGGATTCACAACCACACAAAACATGGGGCCCATCCTCCACAGAACCGACACACCCATAGGCCCATCTCCCTCCCCTCGGCTTCCCTTCACGCCGACCCGCCGACTCGCCGCGGACTCGCGCCTCGTGGGCTGCGGCGGCAGGTCGAAGATGGAGAGCGGCTCATGGGGCGCCAGCTCCAAGACCTGCGGCTCCAGCGGCTCCAGCGGCTCACGGGGCACGGTGAGGGGAGCTGCGGAGAAGGTAACTTCAGCTTGGTTTCAACGGAAACCCGCAGGAAAACCATAACTTAACGTTCCTTGTCTGTTTTGTTGTTGTTTTTTTTGGGGGGGGAGGTTGGTTTAAACGGAAACCTGGAAACTGGGAAACCATCGCACTTGATATGATGTGTGTGCTTACAGGAAAACCATAAAATTCGTGTGTATGTTTGTTTCGTATTTGTTCCTCTTCTTTTTTGGCGAGGAGAGGGGAGCTGTCCCCTAGTTCTGCTATAATTAACACACACACATACATATTAGCATCGGTCAGACTCTACTGTCATCTGTGGGAGTAAACACACACACACACACACACACACCCGCCAAATTACTGGTAGGAAGTGGAGGTACTCACCAAAACACAATGCCATAATTGCTTCCAACTTCCCAAGGATCTGGGCAAATGCATGAGCCTCCCTGCGTGTTGCGGGAAACTTGGCGATTTCCCCCTGTCCCTCCAAATGGACCATACTGTGGATGGACGAAATCCTGCACCACCCAAGAACCCCTCAAATGATGATTTCCCTGTAAATACCAACAAATCCTGGTTTCCCCACGGTGATTAGGACTCTCCAAAGGACACTCCAAAACCAACGCAGGACTTGCCCAAAGGACCCGAACATATATAAGCTTCACCAGTTGGGACCTTAATACCAACAAACAAACAAACAAACAAACAAAGATAGGTCACCAAGAGTGGGATACTTGCCAAGACAGAAAATCCCAAAAATCGGTCGGATGCGCCCGACCCGCTTGGGCCTCGCTGGGTTTGGGCAGCGCGGCGGCGCGGAAGCAGCGCCACTCGAGGCCCTGGGCGCTGCGCCGCAGCTCCACCGCGTTGGTATCCTGCGACAACCGCCCGTGGCTGGAAAACGGCGGGTGAGGGACGGTTTGGGGGGGGGTTTTGGGGGGGGGGAAAGCTGGGGTTGGGAAGTTGGGGGTTCTTCTTTGGTTGTGTGTGTCATGTTCTTCATTCTTGTATTGTTGTTGTTGTTGTTGTTTTGTTTTGTTTTTTGGGGGGGGGGTTGGCTGCAAAGGGGGGGGGTATTACGAGCCCATTGACAGGGGTTAAGCTTCAATTTCTCGCTCATCAAGGGGAGTGCTCGCCGGTTGAGGCGAACGGCCCTCTGCCTGTGAGAAAGCGCCACACGTGACGAGCTTGGTAAAAACTCGTTAAGCGCCGCAAATGCAATTAACCACCTGCTTTTTAGTCGGCTGATAGAAGTTGTCAGGAAATACGCATCCAGTTGGAAGACCCATGTCTAACCTTTTCTCTAGACAACGTAAAATATGATCCACCAACTGAACATGAGGCTCCACATTAGCAAAGGACTCGCTGCCCAGCTCAGTGCAATACTACTGCCTCCAAAAGCAAACCCTTCCGTACAATGGCACCTGACAAACAAACCCTCCACCTTTCTGTGGCGCAATCTATCTTTGTACGGTGGAATGCTCCCTCTCAAACCATCCCAACAAGTTCTTCTTTTTGTTTGACCATAAGATGGTCTTAAAAGGACAACCCTGCAGCAGCTGCCTGATATTCCTCCTCCCTTTATGCATATATGGTACCCAAAAACGGGAGGGAGGTCTCGTGAAAGTCCTACGAAAAGCCGCCTTTTCATAGGCCCTCTCCTCTCCCTGCATAATCCAGCTACATCAGGTAGGTTATAACTTTCTATAAGGGGGGTGGACACTTTTGGTTGGTCTGAGTCTCCAAATCACTCGCATCTGGACCTTCGGCTCCCCTCATTCAGCACGTTCTTTTCAGGGGAGCACACTGGCCATTTCTTCGAAGGCGCCATTTGCTGGTGTTTTCAGCGGAGAG
This sequence comes from Effrenium voratum, assembly GCA_963377175.1. NCBI lineage: Eukaryota > Dinophyceae > Suessiales > Symbiodiniaceae > Effrenium > Effrenium voratum. The sequence goes on along the minus strand of CAUJNA010003538.1, from coordinate 885,137 downwards.
TTTGCTCCTTTCCCCTTTAATCCGCCGACATTGTTCGGCGTGTCGGATACATAAGAGAGGACTATTAGTGGATACCTAAGAGAGGATAGAGGATAACCCCCCCTTAGCCCCCCCCCGGGACACGTCAAACACGCAAGGTTTTTCGGTCGCCAGCCCCACCCCCCCCCCCCCCTCCCCCGCGTCCGGCGCGGCAATTTGATGACGTTCCACTAAACGTAGTCTTCGGGGAGCCGGTCGCAAAACAGGGGTCCCAGGCTCGATTCCCCCTGCCGGCTTTTTGGCTGGCTTGGGCTTCTTGCATCCTTTTGCCGAAAATCTGGAAAAACTCAATGTTTTTGGTCGTCCTCTTTGCGAAAACGCAGGAAAACCGTGCTTTTTGCGGAAAATACTGGGGAGCAAAGGGGAAGTGCAAGGATACATACATGCATACATTACATTACATTACATTACATACATACATGACATTACATACATACATACATACATACATACATACATACATACATACATACATACATACATACATACATACATACATACATACATACATACATACATACATACATACATACATACATACATACATACATACATACATACATACATACATACATACATACATTACATACATACATACATACATACATACATACATACATACATACATACATACATACATACATACATACATACATACATACATACATACATACATACATACATACATACATACATACATACATACATACATACATACATACATACATACATACATACATACATACATACATACATACATACATACATACATACATACATACATACATACATACATACATACATACATACATACATACATTACATACATACATACATACATACATACATACATACATACATACATACATACATACATACATACATACATACATACATACATACATACATACATACATACATACATACATACATACATACATACATACATACATACATACATACATACATACATACATACATACATACATACATACATACATACATACATACATACATACATACATACATACATACATACATACATACATACATACATACATACATACATACATACATACATACATACATACATACATACATACATACATACATACATACATACATACATACATACATACATACATACATACATACATACATACATACATACATACATACATACATACATACATACATACATACATACATACATACATACATACATACATACATACATACATACATACATACATACATACATACATACATACATACATACATACATACATACATACATACATACATACATACATACATACATACATACATACATACATACATACATACATACATACATACATACATACATACATACACATACATACATACATACATACATACATACATACATACATACATACATACATACATACATACATACATACATACATACATACATACATACATACATACATACATACATACATACATACATACATACATACATACATACATACATACATACATACATACATACATACATACATACATACATACATACATACATACATACATACATACATACATACATACATACATACATACATACATACATACATACATACATACATACATACATACATACATACATACATACATACATACATACATACATACATACATACATACATACATACATACATACATACATACATACATACATACATACATACATACATATACATACATACATACATACATACATACATACATACATACATACATACATACATACATACATACATACATACATACATACATACATACATACATACATACATACATACATACATACATACATACATACATACATACATACATACATACATACATACATACATACATACATACATACATACATACATACATACATACATACATACATACATACATACATACATACATACATACATACATACATACATACATACATACATACATACATTACATACATACATACATACATACATACATACATACATACATACATACATACATACATACATACATACATACATACATACATACATACATACATACATACATACATACATACATACATACATACATACATACATACATACATACATACATACATACATACATACATACATACATACATACATACATACATACATACATACATACATACATACATACATACATACATACATACATACATACATACATACATACATACATACATACATACATACATACATACATACATACATTACATACATACACATACATACATACATACATACATACATACATACATACATACATACATACATACATACATACATACATACATACATACATACATTACATTACATACATACATACATACATACATACATACATACATACATACATACATACATACATACATACATACATACATACATACATACATACATACATACATACATACATACATACATACATACATACATACATACATACATACATACATACATACATACATACATACATACATACATACATACATACATACATACATACATACATACATACATACATACATACATACATACATACATACATACATACATTACATACATACATACATACATTACATACATACATTACATTACATTACATTACATTACATTACATTACATTACATTACATTACATTACATTACATTACATTACATTACATTACATTACATTACATTACATTACATTACATTACATTACATTACATTACATTACATTACATTACATTACATTACATTACATTACATTACATACATACATTACATACATACATACATACATACATGCATACATACATACATACTTACTTACATTACATACAAACATGCATTGGGGGGGGGTGGGGAGGGAGAGAGGACAACAGAACACACAAGGGAGACAAGGGAGAGAGGAGGAAGGAGAAAAGGGAGAGGACAATGTCGGCGGACTGAGCCGGAGGCTCTAAAGTTGGTGTTGCATTCAGGAAAAACCAAGGGACACCTCCATAGGCCTTTTGGAAAAATAGATGGGCTTCCCTGGTAGATGGGAACCAGTGGAATTGTGGAACCTGTCTATTTTTAACTACACCAACCGATCAGAAGGACACCAGAAGCCATCTATTTCTTAACTAAACTAACCGACCAAAGGGACACCCGTGCTTTTAACGGTTGACCCAATTTGGATCATGACAATAGCTTCATAGCTCCATAGCTTCATCTCCCCTGCCAGTAGCGGGCCCAGGGGAGGGGCACCAGTTGGTTGCGCGTTACATTGTGGCTATGTGCACCCACTGGTGCCCCGCCAGTGTTTTAATGTTGGTAACCACTGTTAACACGCTACCATTGTTGGTAACCCTCCATTGGTTTACCACCAGTGGGTGGCACGTTATATGAACCCAACCTTTTTATAACCACAATGTAACGCGCTACCAGTCTTAAACCGTTGTTTTAAAACCATGGTTGCAACTAAACCCCATTGCTTTAATGTTTGTAGCCTGATTGAATGTTGGTAACTGAACCCCAGGCTTCAAACGCAAGGGGACACCTCCCATCACCTCACGTTTTGCTCTCCCGCTCTCCCGGTCCGGAGGCACCGCCACGTGGCGCGTACGGCCCTCCAGCTCCCACCAGAGGAAGCCCTGCCTTCGCATGCGAGGAAAGAAGGCAAAACCGGCGCACACCAAGTCTTTGGGCTGGTTTCAGCAAGTTTTGGTTGGTTTGGTTGAAATATAGTGCAAAACGACGAAGTGCAAAAAAACAACTGCACAAATTGCCTGCAAAAGTGTCAAAAAACCGAAAACCCACCAAAATCAGGAGTTGGAACTCGGAACTCCTTTCTTAAGCTGGTTGGAACGGGTACCCAACCTGGGCGGATTCCCTTTAACCGAACATACAAAAAAATACAGATGGCTGATGCCCAATCGGGGTTAAAATGGGTCATGCTGGCGCTGTATCGAATGGGAAATCAGTTTTGCTTTCCTTTTGGCTTCCCGAAAAAAAGGCAGGCTTCAGGTAAGCTCTGGTTGCTCGCCACGCGGAAAACCATTTTAACCTTGAAGCTCCAACACGTAGTCCCCATAAAATCGCAGCCAATGGTTGATTCAACGTCGTCTTGCGTTTTTGCAGCCGTCCTATAGGTGTCAAATAGACCCCTTGTAGATGATTGAATGGTTCAACCACCGGGTAAACCAGGGCCCTCTATATTTCAACCAAACCAACCAAAACTTGCTGGTGCTCAGTAGGGAATGTAACAATGAACCCAGGCATTGGTCCGCTTAATGGGGAACTGCCAGTTGGATGGTTTACAAAAGTGAGTCAATTTCCTCATTCGGCTAAGCCGATTTCGCACCAAGAAGCGGACATCTATATATCTGCAAAATGTTACTCTAGAATTCCAGCAGCTAAATTCAGGGATCCCCAAAAAATAAGAATTACCCTTTCTCATGCAAGGCTCTTTTCTCTACCCACAAATCTCCGTCCGTCCGTCTCCATGCGGCCGCGGCGCCCATCCGGGCGCACCGGGCACAGCTCCGCGCCCCGCGCCCCCAGCTCCGCGTCGCCCAGGGCGCCGCCGGATCCGCCGCGGGCCTCGGGGCCGAAGCCCACAGCCCAGGAGACGCTGCCGCCGAGGCCGTCGTAGGCCTTCACCGTGGCGCCTGCCACGCGCGGAAAATTCCGAAATGGGAAGTGGACCAAAACAAATTCCGTAGGCTTTGACCGTACCATGGCTTGGTCTGGTAAAAGGAAAAAAAGGAGCCAACATCCTGCGGTTTGCCCCTCCGATCGTTTAGTTTTGAGCCACAGCCACCTTGCGACACGTTGAAACACGTGGACACCTGTTTGGTGGATGTGCCAGTGATCTTTGTTGTTTTGACCCTCAGCTTAAGACCCTTCCAATTTTTCCAGCACAAGATTTAGTCATGGGAGATACTCCAAAAACAACTCAGTAATGCATAAGACTCTGAGGTGTGAATGCATCCAAGACATACATATATATATATATATATATATCCATATACTATCCAAACATTTCACAACCCACATCTCCCCAGTTTACACATCTGTTCGCAAGGCGAACTGATGCCAAGATAGGCCGGCAAAACCCATGCAGAAAAAGGAATTCAACTACACTTGCCCTCCCACGCTTTTCACATGGAACCTGACAGGGAAAATGGTCCCTCTAAACGGTCCCCCTCTCGGGTTCCATGTTAACTGGTGGCAAACTGCTACAAACTGGCTGGGACTGTTCCCACATGTTGACGGCAGGCTTAAACACTTATACATTCCAGGGCCTTGGCAAAAAGTGGTTGAGATCTATCCTTAAAAATTATGCTCTGCTTCCTGGAGATTCGTAGTCAGGGGTGCTGACCCTGCTAATAGGGCATTGATCTATTTGAGGGGACTCCGTAGCTCGGTAGGCTTTTTGATTTGACCCGACTAACATTTGAACATGTTGGAACGTTACTGTTTCCCTACAGACTACCCACGAACGAACTTTTGCAAAGGGGTCAAAACCTCACCCAACTGCTGCTTGCTGACAACCCTAGGTATGATCAATTTGGCCTAATGATGATTCTAAGTCTTGACGTAAAATCGCGAATAGTGATGATTCTGAGTGAATGAGGCTTGAACCAAAAATGTTTCAGATAGGTTCTGATCGAATTTGGTCTAGTAGTGATCAGGTTGGGCTAGCAAACATCAAATGCATCTTGTTGGGGGTTCAACACATGTCAATGAAACAACACATGTCAATGAAACTTGACGCATTGCTATGTAATGGAGCAGGATGATGATTCTGAAGATTGACAGGAATCAGACTAATAGTGATGATTCTGAGTGAAGGAGCTCTGGATAAGTACTCAGATTTTCATCATTCATTTGGACTGAAAGTGCCCCGCCAAAAAAATGAAGCCACACTTTGAGGCAAATGGTCGCCCAACAAGTGGCTCCGTCCCAAGAACTCGTGGAGATTGCCAGTTCGCCCTTGCGCCTGTGCGCACCGCACCCGCCGGCACAGTGCCCAGCGCCTGGCGCATTGCCAAGCGAACCGAGAAACCGCTGATCAAGCCATTGGGTCAATCCCGGCCATGTGTGGCGATCATGGCCACTTGGATCCTATATGTCCTACCATTGGGAAATGAAACCTCAAACACATACCACTGTTTGTTCTACGTTTAAGGTTCGGGGCAACCCGGAAGCTAGTCAAACGTTCGCGATGTATGGCTGTACTATGATAAATCCAGCCCCCAAAGGAGTTCAACATCAAGAAACGAGCCCGGCTCATACCATCTTGGCACTTCTGCAGCCCATCAAGCATGAAACAACTCGTTAACAAGCCCTTCGAGCAGTGGGGCCCTGGCAGCTCTACCAGGATCGCCCCCTCAACGGTTGGGCCAAAAAAGCCCCGCCCGGGACGGCTCATACCTCTGGAGGGCCCTGACTAGTTGGGCCCACCACGCCCAATGAGGTATGTCAAAGCCAAATTTAATCCTAGGCGTAAATTATTCGCAACTCGTTGGCCCCTACTTGGCTGCTCCCAGATCCCTGCTACAAGTTTCCAACTTTTAGTGGGTTAAATGGGCCAAACACCCACCTTCGCCAACCCAAAACCTGACCACTTAAGGGACCCGATGCCTGAAATTTCCCGCCTTCCGCTCGGACACCCCTCACGTCCCCTCCCGTCCCTCGCCTCCTTCCGGATCTCCGGGTCGAAGGCCAGCAGCAAAGGCACCGGGCAGCCGTTGAAGACCTTCAGCGGCGCCTCATCGATCCGTCCGTCCGATGGAGACTTGGCTCAAAATTAAGCAGGAGGGGCAAACCGCAGGTCTTGGTCCATGTTTCCACTTACCAGGGTTCCATTTTGGGTACCGGTTTGTTGAGCCACAGCCATTTGTCTTCCCCCGACAAATGGGGGGAGAAATTTACACCAAGCAAAGTTGGAAGCAGGCCGTAGATGGAAATGTTTGCCCACAAAAAATGGGGGAGATATTTTTCTCCAAGCAAAGAAGGGAATTCTCAAAAAGCAGGCTGTAGTTGTGTATATCTGGAGATATGCATATATGTGTACAGCGATGTACATTCATCTCGCTCTATATATATATATATATATGTATGTACAACTGTTGGCGCATATGATGTATATAAACTGTCATACTCTGCAGCTGCTTCCTCCCTTTAAAACCCCACGAATGAGGGTATAGGGGATCTGCCTTCATCTCTTTTGGCGTGTGTGGCTAGGGGGAAAAAAAAAAACAACGCTTGCTGGCTGCTTTCAAAGGGAACCCCTTTCTTCGTTACCTGCACTTCTGCAGCCGGGCTGGAGGGCAAGTGGCAAGATCAATCTGGCAATTTGGATTTCAGAAACTGAGGCGGAACGCTGACAAATCAAAGGGACAACTTCCACTCGAACTTTGGTGCTGCTGAGACAAGCACCAACCTACCCTCCGCCGTGCTCATGGAAGTTGACAGTGGCTTGGAAAGACCACATTTGGGTTCATTTCACAACAAACATGGGCAATAGCTTGTTTCCAGGTACCTTTTGCCCACGTCTGCTTCATTACCGCTTTGGTTCATTTTCCTGGCTCCTTCATTTACAGCCAGAGCCCAAACCAAAAAAGAGTTGGAGGACACCCAACTGCATTTGTTTGAGGTTCTTCCGACACGTTCCCAGTTCTCCGGGGAAAGTTTGAACTTCGTTGACCCTGGCCTTTCCGACAAAATCGCCACCGGCTTTCCCGAACGCCGCTGCAACCGCTGGAAGGTTGGCAACAGAATGTGTTTTTGTTGCAGCCTGCATACTGATTACAGGCCCAAAACAAGGCAGCCAGTACTTGGATTCGGGACTCACCTCAACGGCCCCTTTGACCTGAGGGATATGCACCGCCCATGGTCCATGGTCTGGGTGAATTGTTATGATTTGTGTGACCAACCCCACGTGAGGCAAACAGAGAACGGAACCGTGCAAAGCTGTGTCCTCTTAATCCTTGGGTGAAATCCCCCAAAAAAATGTAAACGTTGGGGTTTAAAGGAGATAGAATGGGGTTGCAGGGCTCAGCCGTGACCCCGATTCCACGTTTGCCGGCTTTCAAGGCGGGTGAATTCTGTAAATGTCTACAACTTCAATGCTAAATAGCTGAACCATCTGCCTCCAAAAGCAAGTCCCATCTGCCTCCACCAGAAGTGTGCAGCGGCCAGACTCCTGGCATGCTAAACATCATAAGAACTTGTCCCCCTTTAACGTGCCTTAGGCCAGCTTTCAGGCGAATCTCTGGCTAGCAATGAGCAAACGAGTCTCATATCAATTCGCCTCCCACCAATTAACGTGGAACCTGACAGGGGTCCCTTTAAAGGAAATTGGCCTTCCAGCAACCTCCGAACGCCAGGTTCCATATGAAAAGGGTGGGAGGGTACTTACCAGAAACCGGCCTTGGCACATGCTTCGCCAGCTTGGGAGGTGCCTGTCATGGTTTGAATGCTATTCACCCAGACGCCCAGAAGCCTGGATGGGGCTTCTGGCTAGCACCCCATTCGCCGTTGCGTGGATATTGGGTCTTATCAATCCGGGTGTACAAACACCAGCCCCCACTACAAGCTGGTGCTTCAAATCACGGGTATTGAAACACACACTTTATTTTGTGTGTGCGTCATAACCACAATTGTCTGAAAGGCTAGTGGGGGACCCACAACCAACATCCAACATCACCACTTCTCTTTTGAATCAACAATAATTCAAGGCTTGATAAGAGAAACCTTGGACAAGCCAAATATTCCCGGGAGATTCAGAAATTGCCAACCCAGACAAGATCCATCATGAATTTTGATGACACCGCCGCGCATGCACGAAACAAGAGCAACGCGAAGCTCTTCATATTGGTTTTACTGTATGTACTATTGTACACAGGAAGCTTCTACATCTTGGGCAAGTCCTGAATGGGAGTGGAAACACTCTAAGACGCATTTGAGCTGCCCGGTGTGCCTTTTCTGTGCAATGGGCCCGAATCGGAAACGCCGGGTCTGGATCTGCTACCGGCGCTCAATGTCCAATATTTCCAAGAGCAAGCAAACAACTTTGCAGCTTCCAATCGACAACTCCGGTTTTTTGGAGGTACCAGGTACCAGAAGGAAAACCACTCTCTTTTTTTTTGGGGGGGGGTCGCCTAAGAAACGACAGACCCATTTGGTGATGTTGAAGCTGTGCCTTCTAACCTGTTGGAACCTGTCAAAGCCAATGGTTTACGCTTCCCTGCATTCAGATGCGGGCATGGCCTTGTTTGCACCAATCCCCGTTCTCACCCTCTGAGCTGAAGGCAACGCCAACAATGGCAGCTTGGCAAAGACCTTGTTCTTTGCAGCCCCAAGCGAGCAGAACCAAAAAACAACGCCGACATGCTACGTATGTGGATAACAGTAAATTAGTAAAGGCGTGGGGAACCTTGCGCTAGGCGTTTGATGATGTTGTTTGCTCTTAAAGGTGTTTCACACGTCACAGGCGAGCCACGGACAAACTTATTGCTCCCAGAGAGGACATGGAAAACATGGAGCACGCTTCGGTGATGCTTTTGCCGTACCCAAGACCTTGAAATACATTGAGTGCTGCTCGGGCAAGCAGACTTGCCTATGATTGGTCACAAACACAAACTATAGGTCACTCCGTATTAGACAAAAGCTTGAGTTGGACCCCATCTTTTTTTAAGACTTTAAAGAACTTTCTCGAACTGGAGGCCGGTTTTCTCGAACTGCGCCTCCAGCAGCCGCGTCTGCAAAGGGCAGCTCGAGTTCCCCCCTTTTCCTTTGCACCGCCGCAGGCCCACCGGAGACCTCACCGCAAGACGGAAGAGTTGCCGCTGCCAACTGCGCATCTTGGATGTTCAAACCACGGTGTTATAACTCAGTTGCCCAAAGGACCTGGAACTAAAAGGTTAACCTTTTGGGGCCATGACTAAATATGGTTCCCAAAATGGGAAAACCAAAAGGTCATTTCAGGTCGATTCGCTTTGAACAACTGAGATGATCCTGGCCACAAGGGTACTTACCCCGAGAGCCTCAGCTACCATGGGTACAACCTGCCGAAGAACCTGGAGGCTTTTGGGGAACTATCCCCAGCTACTTCCGACAGTTGTGTCTCCGGGCGTGGAACTCTGGTTCATTCGAGCTGACTTCTGTTTACTAGCAAGTTGGTTATAAAGGCTCAGCAATCAACCCTGAACGTCGGTGCCCGATCAATCAAAGGGTACCAAATACTCTTTGTCACTAGACTATTGAGGCGCCAACATTCTCATGGTATTTGTGTGGCCTTCAACAAAACAGCCGCTTTAAAAATGAGCTGGAACCGTCGCCCTAGTCCTATGCAGCTCTGGGGCAATGTCACAATTCCGCCAGCGGGCCCCAGCATGCCCGGAATCTGAGGTTAGCCCCGCTTCCGAACGGAGGTCATGAAATAGAATGTAGCCACATAATTGAAGTGATGGTGTGATTTCGCTTGCCGACTACTACGGGCGAAATCATTGCTTCAAGAACAATATATCTTTTGGGAGTGCGGTATTGCCACTGCTTGACTGCGGGATGTGTCCCAAAATTGGGGATCTCCTTTGAGATGGTGTTTGGAAGGAAACATCAAAACAACAAGCTGCCGTTGTTGAGGGAACATCCTATTTGGAGGTTGCACAAAAAACCGACAAGCCAGGTGCAAGTTGCTTGGCAGTGCTTATACTTTTGACCCTGACCACCCGGATGCTTTTAGGTAGTGCTTTGAGCCGGCAAGATTTCAGATCACTAGGCGCAGCGTAGCCGGGGATACATGGGGATATGCGATTGACCATCAGGCCCGTGTCGGTCTCCGCGCTCTTGACAGTGAAACTTGTGGGGGAAACTGTCAGTTCCCAAGAGCTAAAAAAGTCAAGATCACACAAAAGACAAACCTGGGCTGCCCTCAGATCCTCCGCGAAAAGTTTAACTTTTAGTGGGCTAAATGGAAACTACCACTAACCACTAAAAGGCTACAAAGCCAAGGGGATGGCTGGGAGCCACCAAGAAACCAAGAGAAAGGCACACGTTCGGTGAAAATTACAATGAAAATGAAGGGCCGATGCCGACACTGGCTTTAACCCCCTCTCGCTTCACGTCCCGATTCGCCAAGCAGCTCATCCCGCGTTGAGCAGCCTGAGCTGACCTGAACCGAAGATCTGGGAAGCCAAGGACATCCTACTTAAAGGGACAGCGTACGTCAGGTAAGTGGTTAGTAAGCATGGTTATAACTCATAACCCACCAAAGCTGCATGGTTACAAGTCTCCCAAGTGGGTTATAACCAGGCTTACTGCACTTACTAGGCACCCTGCCCCTTAAGTACACTGGGGGATGTATTCGACCACAGGTTGGCAATCAGATGCATACGACTGCGCTTTTCACCTACAGACTCCCGCCACGTGTAACCAGGATATCTGGCAGCCCACCGACGGAACTATCGCGAGATCCCACCAATGCCATCCCTTCAAGGGCAAACCTCACGCAAAGCCTCTTGTGGCCAGCCTTCGCGACGAGCAAAACAACATCGACAACTACACACTATTCCCAAAACAGTGTAGCCAGCAACACTGTAAGGATCGACAAAGGAACTGCTGGCTACTCCATTTTCCTTTGGAACTCGTCCCTCTGCCCTCCAAAACCCTGGGATCTGGTTCCTGCAGCGGCTCACCCTCTCGCAAGTGCCCGGCACTCCGCCCGCGGCTTCTTCTTCTGCCCTTGGAGATTCGGCAGATGCAATGCTCACACCACACGCTTCACACAACTGGGCTGTCCGGATTCAGATCCGCTAAAGTGAATCACTTTATAAGTGGGTTAAATGGAAGCTCCCACTAAACACCAAAAAGCTACAAAACTCTAAGGGGAGGGCTGGGAGCCACCAAGACAAAGGGCTGAAGGATGAAGATTCACCAAGCCACGAGCAACAAGTAATGTGCTTCCCCAAATCTGATCAGCACAAGGGGCCTGTTGTGAAGTTCATGAAACCATGAGGAGAAATGAGAAAGTTCCGCTCCCTACAAGTCTTGAGGAAGCATCCAGGCACAACTTGACCCTTGACCGAATGCTGCAGTAGTAGAAAGGGCTTTTCTGCTGTGTGTCTACATGTCTTGTAATATGTCCTCATCAGTTCATCATGCCTCCCCATGGCAACGCATGTCAAAGGGACACAGAAGGTGGTTTTGGACCAACCACGCAGGAACACGCAGTGACCCTTGTGTTCAACGTTGGTTGACCTATATACTGAGAAGCCCCGAGGAAACTCTAGCTAGCCCTTAAGACAGTCAACTAAAAGTCCGAATCGCGCTATATGACCAAACACTTGTAGGAATGCCCTGTATAGGAGCACCCTTAGACCGGTAAAATGCTGACTTTCAGGCCGACCCACAGCTATCACCGTTTTAACGCACGTGCTTCTGCGCTCCTGCCAGGGGGTGCCTTTTTTCTCCCCCATTTTGCTTGGAATTTGGGAAAAGGAGCTTCTTCTAGTGGCCGTGGGAGAAACACGGCGGCACTGGGCAACTGGGTCCTGAGGCAATGAGCAACACCCAGTCAGCTAAGCCCCTGCTTGGCCGAGTCGCCGTCTGGTCGTGGCCGCCTGGGCGAAATTGAAATCGCAACCACGGCTGATTCCCAAAATGGGCATGCGTTGTCGGGGACCTCGGGTGAAAATTCATGAACTGGGGGGATATGTTAGGACATTCACATGGTTCCAACTCCCATAGGTCAACCTCCCTGGACACGGACAGCGCCTGTAGTTCCCCGTGTGGTTGCAAACATCACCGAGTGAGCTTCCTTTTACGGGATTCCACGCCAGACCCCCCAAGTTGGAGAAAAATGGAAGGGACAAATTCCAAAGCCTACCTCCGCCACCCCCTCCCCCAACCTCATATTCCATTTTCGAGAGGGTAGGGATGGCGTGCAACAAATACAAGTGCCGCAATGCAGGCAATGCAGGGCTGCACGCTCTATACGTCAAGATGCGAGAATCCGAGCGATGTTCAAGAGACCAACTCTGTCTAGACATGAACCCAGTTTAAAGCTGCATCATCCAGGTGTTGTTTCCCTTGGTAATGTTGGCGCCGGACTAAGACACCATAAGACACCCGTCCAATAAATAGGGGGGGGGTTTCCCTCCAAGAGTGGATTGAATCCCCACTAAAAAGGGCACACACCCCATTGTTCAACCAGGGGTTCTACTTAGATCCGGGAGTGACGCTGCCGAGTAAATGCCATCTACCGATGTCCGAAGCTGCCATTGGCAAAGGGCACCTGGGGTCTAGTTGCCCTGACCAAGCGATCTTCGGCGAAAGTTGGGAAAACGCACAAGCAAGAACTGGGGTCTAGAGGTAACTTCGCACCTTGGATAGTCCTACATCATCACCCATGGCCATGGTCTTTGACTACCGTCTTTCCCTATCCTTGACTTTCCTAGTGACTGAATGTTTCCGACTGGGTCTTCCCCCTGCAAACGCGTGCACCTTTGCAGGCTCGACTTGGGGAAAACATCTGATGTTGCCACAACTCAACTTTGAAGGAATGGAGATAAACCGCTTTGCAGGTTCCATAAAATAGCAACCAACCTGATGCCAGCAGACCTCAACAACCTTCTACGGATCTCTCCAGCCACGCCCGAACGAATCCAAAAAAGCTGCGGCCGCGTCACGGCTTCGCACTGGCACGGGCTCGCACCAGTCGAACTCCTCCTCCATGCCTACCGAGGCAGTGGGGAAGGATGGAGCGACCAAAGCAAAGATCCAAACAATAGCCCCCATCCCCCCTACCCCCACCCAAACAAAAAAAAAACACGACAACATCCCGAGTTCAACACGACTAACAACCTAGCAAACAACAACAAGCAAAACCGATCGCATGGTAACTCACATGAGTTTACTCACGCGACAATAATCAAACAATAACAAGCAGAAACAAAACAAACAATAATTATTTTCTTTTTTGAGATATTACTCAATACTAAGTTGCTCTATCGCACGTATACTGGACATTCAAAGAAATACATATCAATAAAGTCGAGTGGTATCGTGCAGTACCGAGCCGCATCGTCATCGAAACAGCCCCGATAACATCAATAACATGAATAATGTCAAGCAACATCGCAATCACCAACAAACAATAACTTCAATAACAATACAATGACATATCAATAACACCAAAACAAGACAACAAGCTCACCACCACAACAAACATATTGTCACTCACCACAACAAGCACCACCTGCCAAATCCAAAACAAACCGCACAACTTGGCTCCAATAGGCTTTGGTCGCATGGTCCGGATTTGCTCGGCCTGTGGGTCTCAGCTGAAGCACCGCAAGCGGCCTCAGGGAGAAGCCAAATGGGTTCGTCTCTTTTTCGTTTCTTTAGGGGATTTCTCCAAAATGGTTTCGGTTGTCATTTTGGGTTCCTTTATTAAAACAAAAAAAACAGCCCCAAAAAGGCACAAAAGCAAAGCCGAGAAACCACTTTATGGAGGAAGCTGCACAGCATATGCGCCAGCACATCGATTCCTGCTAATTGTTGCTCGATCAGGGAGTGGCTCAGTGCCGCTTCGGCCGGGATGTGTGCATCGCTTCATGGATGTGCTTGCATATTTATAGGTGTGTGAGTGCACAAACCACCTTCAGACCCTGTACATAGCCTTTGCCCATGCCAATCCCTCGAACACATTAAGCCACAAGGGGGCAACGTAATCAGCATACACAACATTGAAGGACAAGTACCTCATTTCCTTATCAAGCCACATATTTAGTATTATGCATGAGTACGTACAACGTAACTCACGTTCATTCCTATCGAACCACGGCACGGTAGCAACTCCAATGTCATGCGATCATAACGATACTTATGACAGGAACAGCAGTACCAGACCACAACAACTCCATCATAATCACATTGCATCGGCATCAAATCTTCTATAAATAATGATTCCCTTGTAAATAGCAACAAACAATGGTTTCCCCTGGTTCCAAGCGGTGCGAAATGGATTTGGTCCACCAGAAGTAATTTGACAAAAGTTCTCCAGTCCCCCGCGCAGACGCTCGCCCACTGCGAGCCAAGCATCATTGGCACTGCATATCTGCTTAGGACGAGAAAGACAAAAACGTCGCAGCACCTTCTCATCGTACGAAACCATCGCAGCAATGCAGGCAATACGCCATCCCTACACTCCCAAGAGGATCTGGCTGAAGATTATTGGCATCGTGTTGAAAGGGCATCAGTCGGTACTCAGATGCCCGGTGGCCATGGGAACCTAAAGAAAAGGGCACCCGTTTTTGTTGGTTGACTTTAAAGGGGCACCTTTCCCCAAACAAAGGAAAAGGGCACCACTGGGCAACAGGGGGTATGCCCACGGCAGGTGGTTCATACATGGGTATGTGTCAAAATAGAGGAATCAAACAGTTTTGGCCTTAGATTGCAATGACATTCACATCTTTGTATTGCTCCCAGTCATGTTTGGTTTGCACAATGCCTTCATCCCTATCCGTGCCTGTCATGTTTGGTTCAAATCGTGGTGCTCAACGCCTCGATTCTTACAGTTCGATTCCAGCCCCCACGAAGCAAAAACAAATCACCGAAGCTGCACGGATTGACAGGGCGACAGGGCGTCTCGCCGAAAGTGAGGTGCCAAAACGCACCTCTGAGCTTCATACGCGCTGGAATTGCGGCCCGAGCGGCGCTCCGCTGTTCTGCGAGCCCACAGGTAGCGACACCACCTGCCTGTGGAAAGATGTTCGGAAGTCCCATGAACATTTCTTCTTTGGATTCCCTTCTCTTCTGGTTGGTACTTACTGGGAAGCCAAAGGGCAACTGATCATTTCGGCGGGAACCCCTATTTGGGGAAGCACCAGATTTCCTTCTTGCAGCCTCTTTCTGATTTGGGCCCATGTCAGTGACCATTTTTTGATAAGATCTGGTTTATCGCTCTTCATTTTGAGAGGGTCAATGAGCGTTGGCCCAAATGATGATGTTAAAACCACACACAGGAGGGGAAGTGTAAAGAGTTCCTCAAACTAGTTCATTTTGCGGGTGTGTCCAGTTCTTGATGCCGATTTTCGTTTTTTTTTTTTTTTTTGAGGGGGGGGGGGGGGCCTGCTCACCTATCAAACCTATATGATCGATGATTGGGCCGAGGTCCCAAACTCGTTCATATGGGTGTCGCTTTGCAGTTGGTACTGGTACCACTGAATGTTGTTTTGCACCTACGGGCACCAGCGAAGAGTTGGTCGTCTCACTCTCATGGTTCGCTGTTTAGGGCTTCTTTATGTGAGATAAACAAATTTTGCGACGGGAAACACGCAATCTTAGATGGATTTGCTCTGATGAGGGCACTTGTCCAAGTCCGAACGGATTTTCCGTGTTCGTCTGGCCGCGACCAACATGTTTGCCCAGGGAAGGAGAGCCAATTCAATTTGAGGCCCCTTGTGGAAAGGCCTTTCATGAGGATGTTCACTGGTTGCCACAGAACTTCCAATTCTCGCGCCTGGGCTGCAGAGACAGCCTGGGAAGCTGACCTGAAGCGGGCAATGTTCTGTGCAGATGCTCCTGTAGCTTGTTCCCGTGAAACAACCACGAGCGGCGTGTTCTCGCGTGTGCATATTGGTTGTATATTGGGTTATAAACTTGCTAACGCGTTCTGCGTTTCAGAAGTCCCGTGTGTTGGTTACTATCCAAATTCACAACGCCGTGTATATCCAAATCGCAGGCCCCACAACGGGTCGCTGGATTCCCGTGTTGCAACGTGTCGTAATTGTTGAAGGAGTTGGACCTGGTGTCAAATAAAAGTTCTGGGAAAATAACAAACGCCACTCTGCCCATCTAGGGCCTCTTAGTTTGCTGTTGTGGAAGCTAGACAAACTCAAAAAACAGCCGCGGGGACCATACGCATCTGCCTTGATGGGTTTTCAGAAAGACGGTGCCTTTGCAGGAATGATCTTCAACAAACGGACACATTTCCCCTTTCACGTTGCCTTGTTTCCATCTCTGCCGCGGAATGGGTTGGGCGGAAACAGAGAGAGCTTCCTTTCGAGAAGGACACCTGACCGCACGGGTAGCCCAACACGTGGGAACCATTTAAGTAATGCCCGTGGGCTTGCTGCCAGCTTCCAATTCCTGCTTGCAACGCTCCCCTATCTTCAAATCTGAAAACTGCAAAACGACCAAGCAGCAAAAGCAAAACATCCCCAAACAAAACAAATAAACCAACAACGCCCACATAAACCATGCTCCTTCTTTAAAGGGACGGACCGTCGACCCCCCCAACCCCGTGCTGCCCAAAACGGGGGCCCCGAGGCCCAGGCTCGACGGCGCCGGCGCCGGTGCCGGTCCCTCGAGGCGCTCGGCGGCGGCCTCGAGCACTGCGCAGTCCGCTGGAGGTGGAGCCTGGGCTCGGGCAAACCTACCCTCGACACAGGCCACGGCAGACGTTTGGGGCCAGGAAATGGATCTGCCAGTCCTCTCCCACGGGCCATGGCCATTCGGGTGGATCTTCCAGGTTCCCTTTGGTTGCCCCACGGCCACGGCCATGGCTACTACACCCGTCATCCACCCCCCCGGGCCTGTGGAAGGGTGGGGGTTGGTTGGAGTTAATTTTTGGCAGACAAAACTGGGGCCAGGAAATGGATCTTCCATCCCTCCGGCGATTGGTTGGGGAGGGCAATTGCTGGCAGAGAAGGTTAACGTTGTGAGGTTGTTCAGCAGTTCGGGGGGGGGGGGGGGGGGAGAAAGGGGTGCTGTATGAGTTTTTAGGGTTTTTGTATCGGGTTGTGACTCCGTACAAAAATGGCTGGTTGATTGCTAGTCTACGAACATGGCAGGTAACATGACAACCTACGGATTTATGGTGGTCGCTTATAAGCTGAATGCATGTTGGGTTACCTGTTTGATGGGTTCTAACACATGTATTCCTTTTGGATGCTTCACACATGATTGTTCTTTGGTGCCACCTGGAACCCGTTTGTCAGAACCCGTTTGGGGTACCCTTGAATTTTCAAGGGGCACAAAACACAATTATCTGAAACTGCTGTCTTTTTCGGGGGTTCCAGGTTTGGCTTCGTAGAGTCTCCCGGTTTAAAAAACTGCTTCGCCCCCGAATGCGGATAAATCAGAACGCACCTCCCATGCCAAGCCCAAAAACTCGACCTTCGGCAGGCATGCGTTCCGGAACCTTGTGCACCACGATCATTGCAAAGATTGGCGCGCACAACCCAAAGGGCACCACGACTCCGCTCCTCCAAAGCCTTTCCGGGCTTCCGGCCATGCCGAGCATCACCTGAGCGAAACCGAATGACCGACCGAGGGAATTTCAGAGGACACTGGCCGCATACCCGGCAACAAACACCTGGGACTGTTGATTTCAACTCCAAATGTCCCCAAACCCACTGGTTTATTCCACCAAACAACTTGGGATTAGATTTCAAGGCGAACTACCCAAAACCTTGAGCTTCGCTGGTTTGAAAGGACTTGCTTGAAAAGCGCTCGGAGCTCCAAAGGGGACGTCTGGAAAAAACAAATGAACAATATAACACCGGAGGGTCTGGACAAAAATCTTAATCCCCCCCCTTTTGCTTCCTGGGTAAAACTCGTGGGCAACAAAAGCACGCGCACAAGGAGTTTCACAACATCCTTTCCTCTGATTTGCATTAAGAAGCATGTGACCAAGAGGAGGGGAAGGGACCCATGAAAAAAAAAGGCCTCTTTTGAGGGTCCATTCCAGGGGGTCGACCCCTTGGCCCCAAAATGACCATGGGTCACTTTCCCATTTAGCGGTGAAAGCCATCCTTGTTGGTGGTTTCCCTCATCCTATGCTAAGGACCTTTTGAAGTCTTGATCAACCCCAATGTATGCTTGAGTGCCGAAGGCAACAAGTGGAGATGTAGACTCGGCAGATCGTAACATCTTCATGGGTGTTGGTGGCCCCCAAACACCCGAGTGTAGAAGCATGGGTCCATTTGAAGCCTTAGATTACGAGGCCCTGCCTTCAAGCCTTGCTTGCCTGAACGCAAGAGAAAAACGCAGGCATGTTAGCAAGCAACCTTCTGCGTTGCCTCCCCGTACTCAAAAGATTCGGAAGCAACAAACTAAACCAACGGCCAAAAACAGTGAAGCGTGTGCCGCCTTGCAAGGCAGATCACTGGTGTAAGGACCTGCCAGTGATCCGGGAGCATGACGCCAAGAGGACTCAGGCAAAAGATGTGAGACTAAACGCTTTGGCAGCCCTCGCCCCTTAGCTCTCCCTTGTCACACATGCGGCCTGACACCCAATGTCTTGAACGCACTTTCTCTACGACTCCACCAGGGGCGCATCAACACTGTGGTCAACATGTTTCAACCATGGCTTCAAAGTGGTGCGAACGGATTCGTCCACAGCATGCATCAATGCCGGCATGTGTTCCTCGCATCGAAACTTGTTGGTCGATTCACAGATACATGAAGCAACCCCATCTAGGGTGTCCTGGAGTCCTACTCGCCAACTACTTATTTATGTACTGGTTGCATAGTGGTCATACCCAGTGTTCTCCCTGCGGGTAGTTGTATTTGGCTGGTTTACTTGCACTATGCTACAGCTTCAGGCAAAGACAACTTTCCTCAGTCATTTGCATTTCTCTCAAAAACCAACAAGGGAACAGATGCCTTGAGCTGGAAGCTACAAGTGACCCCCATCCCTGCGTTGTTGCTCAAAGGAAAAACCAACCGGACAAACAAGCCATCTGGCACCTGAAATTCGCCGCATCCGGAGACTACTAAAAGGTGCCCCTGCGGTGGATTCCCTGAATGATCCTCCCATCAAGCAACACTTCCAGGAGTCTCCTTCTGACCCAAAAAACTGGGGTCATCAACCCAACATAGGGGTATTTCCATGTTTGAAGGGGGTACACAGAACTGAACCCTCGCTACTTGCCGAACATGACAGGAATTCCAACTTCCCGACCGCTTGCTCCGCAGAAAAGCACCTCGACGTCCCCCGATCCCCCGATCGACTCGCAGGACTTGCTGGGCAAGGCGCTGAGCCCTCTGTGCCGGACCTCACATGAGCGAGGAACCCAAGGAGAGCGGACTTTTGGGACCGGACGTGGTGGCGGGAACGTGTGGCGGACATTGGATTTGGGAGCACCTCTGTCGTTGGCTTTAAGACACACCGAAAGGAAGCCTTCTTTCTGGATCCCTAGTTCTGACAAGCCTAGAATGAACAGGCACTCGCTGTTGTGCACTTTAATCCGTACAAAGCCGAGCTCAAGTCGACTTTAGTGGCAGACAGGAGGGTAATTCTTGTCAGTGAAACACCATGAATTTGTTTCAGGGGCCCTTGTGTAAATCAATCTGTTTC
Source organism: Effrenium voratum (assembly GCA_963377175.1). NCBI lineage: Eukaryota > Dinophyceae > Suessiales > Symbiodiniaceae > Effrenium > Effrenium voratum. Next base: position 864,675 of record CAUJNA010003538.1, on the reverse strand, counting down.
AGGGATCATTGAATCAATCTGGTTCCGACCATCCCAACCTAACTCCATAGCGAAGGACAACCTTACAAACATTGGCAACCAAACAGTCATAGAAGCACCATGCTTTCCTTGAATAACCTAGTGAAACTACGCACTTCCATATTGTTCATGGGAGGCTAAGTGTGCGCACACATTATGCTTCAGCGGACAACACAACAAGGTAAAACAGTGCCTGGAGATTCCTCGTCAATACACACATGTTCCAATTCTCTGGCATTTTAATCGCCGCAATGGATTTGCGCAAGCTGTTTGTGTCAAATAGCGGTCGTTTGCGCTTGAATGCGGAATCTCCAGGTTCCTTTGAATAATTCTCCACAAGCGGAGGTTGCCAACAGGACAAATAGAGGAACTACCCAACTTCTTTTTCACATTCCTGCATTGTTTCGCTGATGCAATTCACTTTTTCGAGCCTTGGGAAATATACGCCATGTGGGCGACTCTGTCTGAGTGCTGATGCATTTCCCTGTCAAACCGCTGCCACAGCAATGCCCTGATTTTCAGACATGCCAATTTCCGCGGACTTGACGAGACATATTGCCCAAAGTCATTTGACAAAACCTGATTTGAGTGTAAGTCGCACAGTTCGAGCTCTTCAAACTCAGGGTAGCAAAGATCACATGGATCAGGTAAGGTATGGCTGTTTGGGGGGGCGGGGTAACTCTCTTGCAATCCCCAAGAGGGGCCTGAAATGTGAGAAATGAAGGCGCAAACCAAGCACCTCCCCCGCAACCCCGGGTCCGTTCCAACGGACGGTTGTAACCCCAAAAGGGGCCCATTCCGCAATACCCATGGGGCCCTCTTTCTTCTTGGCCACTTAGGGCCAACTTTGGGTGTGCTTTTTGGAGTTGGTACCTTGGTGGCCGGAAGGACAGCGTCATTTCGGAACCCTTTCAGACATGGCGTCCCAAAATAGGGGACTCCCCACAAACTGGCTTCGGTGTTCCTCTTGGTTTCCCTTTCAGTCCAGGCAAAGCCTCCCCAAAAAAATGCAACCCCACACCACACCAGGGCCCTACAACCTGATCTCTGAGAGCCCGGGCAGGCGCCATTCCAGGGCCAGGTCCGTAAGGTTCACCAAGCACAGCCTCCGATTCTTCGAGCGCCACAAAGGCCTTATGCTGAGTCCAACACTTGGACTCCCGAGGGAGACATTCGAGTACTGTGGAGGCAATCTGAGTAAGCAATTCGAGTGAATTCGATGCAGTCAAGAGATACGACTCCTAGAAACGTAAGCAGAGTCGAGGTGCTTTCTCTCTACTTCAACTGGTGAATAAGAAGCAGCCCGTTTTTCCTCTTCTCCAACCGAAAGCTGCGCCTGTTTTTTTTTTGGATTTCCTTCCCTGTTTGAGCAGTGCCCTGTTCGGAGTGCTTTTAGATGGAGAAGTCCCTGTTTTCAGACGGTGTGTCTCAAAATACGGGACCCCTTTTTGGATGGTTTTAAAGCTGCCTCTCCTCAGATCCCCCTAAAAGTGACTAACTTTTAGTGAGTAAAATGGAAAATGTCCCACACAAATACCAAACAAATCCAAAAAAACACCTGCAAAGCTGAGGAACCGCATGGCCTTCGGGGGCCAAGAAAAGGACAAGGACACCCACCTGGAGGGTCGCCCAATTTTGATCCAAGCCCCTGCCTGGAGGTAATCACCAGGCGCTGCCCCGTGCCGGCACCGCTGCCTCTTGCGCGTTGCGCGCACTGGAGTGTGCTGTTGTGTTGGCCTCTGTGTGTGTGTGGTTGTGTTGTGTTTGGTTGTTTGCTTGTGTTGTTTGCTTCTGTGTTTGTGTTCAGTGGTGTGTGTGTGTGTGTTGTGTGTGTGTGTTGTGTGTGTTGTTTGTTGTGTGTGTTGTGTTGTTGTGTGTGTTGTGTGTGTGTGTGTGTGTGTGTGTGTGTGTGTTGTGTGTGTTGTGTGTGTTGTGTGTGTTGTGTTGTGTTGTGTTGTGTTGTGTTGTGTTGTGTTGTGTTGTGTGTGTGTGTGTGTGTGTGTTGTGTGTGTGTGTGTGTGTTGTGTGTGTGTGTGTGTGGTGTGTTGTGCGTGTGTGTGTGTGTGTGTGTGTGTGGTGTGGTGTGTGTGGTGTGTGTGGTGTGTGTGGTGTGTGTGGTGTGTGTGGTGTGTGTGGTGTGTGTGGTGTGTGTGGTGTGTGTGGTGTGTGTGGTGTGTGGTGTGTGTGTGTGTGTGTGTGTGTGTGTGTGTGTGGTGTGTGTGTGTGTGTGTGTGTGGTGTGTGGTGTGTGGTGTGTGGTGTGTGGTGTGTGGTGTGTGGTGTGTGGTGTGTGGTGTGTGGTGTGTGGTGTGTGTGTGTGTGTGTGTGTGGTGTGTGGTGTGTGGTGTGTGGTGTGTGGTGTGTGGTGTGTGGTGTGTGGTGTGTGGTGTGGGGTGTGTGGTGTGTGTGTGTGTGTGTGTGTGTGTGTGTGTGTGTGTGTGTGTGTGTGTGTGTGTGTGTGTGTGTGTGTGTGTGTGTCTGTGTCTGTGTCTGTGTCTGTGTCTGTGTCTGTGTCTGTGTCTGTGTCTGTGTCTGTGTCTGTGTCTGTGTCTGTGTCTGTGTCTGTGTCTGTGTCTGTGTCTGTGTCTGTGTCTGTGTCTGTGTCTGTGTCTGTGTCTGTGTCTGTGTCTGTGTCTGTGTCTGTGTCTGTGTCTGTGTCTGTGTCTGTGTCTGTGTCTGTGTCTGTGTCTGTGTCTGTGTCTGTGTCTGTGTCTGTGTCTGTGTCTGTGTCTGTGTCTGTGTCTGTGTCTGTGTCTGTGTCTGTGTCTGTGTCTGTGTCTGTGTCTGTGTCTGTGTCTGTGTCTGTGTCTGTGTCTGTGTCTGTGTCTGTGTCTGTGTCTGTGTCTGTGTCTGTGTCTGTGTCTGTGTCTGTGTCTGTGTCTGTGTCTGTGTCTGTGTCTGTGTCTGTGTCTGTGTCTGTGTCTGTGTCTGTGTCTGTCTGTGTCTGTGTCTGTGTCTGTGTCTGTGTCTGTGTCTGTGTCTGTGTCTGTGTCTGTGTCTGTGTCTGTGTCTGTGTCTGTGTCTGTGTCTGTGTCTGTGTCTGTGTCTGTGTCTGTGTCTGTGTCTGTGTCTGTGTCTGTGTCGTGTGTGTGTGTGTGTGCGTGTGTGTTTTGGCGTGTGGGTGCTTCTCTGTAGGCAGGAATTTCTGGAGGGAGTTGCAGCGCAAGCAGTGTATACCAAATCATTGTAACTGAGTTTGCCAAATCACGTAGGTTGCAACTGCAAAGAAACTGAGCCCCCTGGAAATTCCACCCAATTTCTTTGCCAACTTGTGCGATGAAGAAAGTCCTTTGTACCTTAGCCAAACGGCCACCATTGCTTTTTCTATCAATGGCAACAGCTGATTGAAAATCAGACGGTTCCAAAAGCAACCTACTGCTTCAAGAGCAAAGATTCAGGGAGAAGTGCCCGGCTCGATCTCTTAGCAGGGAGGGTTCCCAAAAGGGAAGTGCCCGCCGTCAACGACAAGCACCCGGAAAGGTCCAACACAAAGCGACAAGTTAGCCAGTTGTAACACCCCCCCCCAAAAAAAATAAACAGTTGGAATCATGACCCCAGAGCCAGCCGTTCCCAAAGAACGACCGACGTCCAAAGCGACCCCAACCCTGGTATGTCGCAAAGCAACGGACTGCTCTGGAATCAACGCCAGCACAGACAAACTACAAATATGCTAGCTGGGTTGGTGTTTGACCAACTGTTGCTAGTGAGCGGGGAAGCTTTCAGCATGCTCCAAAACATGGGTGAACGCCTAGTTCGTTCACGACCAGCCTGGACAGGGTCCCAAGTCCCGGTCCCTGCCGGCGACCGGTCCAGGGCAACTTCGGGAGGGCCAGTTTCAGGGCGACCCCGGGAGAGGCGACTGCTCCCGGCCAACTCGAAGTGACTTGGGCGCAAGCCGGCCCAAGCGGTAATTAACGGACTAGCTGCCCTATTTCTGACTTTTCCGTTAATCCTTGTTTGTGGTCAACTTCGGGAGGGCCAGTTTCAGGGCGACCCCGGGAGAGGCGACTGCTCCCGGGCCAACTCGAAGTGACTTGGGCGCAAGCCGGCCCAAGCGGTAATTAACGGACTAGCTGCCCTATTTCTGACTTTTCCGTTAATCCTTGTTTGTGGTCGTAGAGGATCTTATAAGTGGTCCCTGGGTTTGCGGACGTGTTTCAGGACCGGTCCTTGTGACTTTTCCCTTAATGCGCCGAGGGTCGGCGGCAGCAGGCGGGAGCCTGGTTAATACAATATTTCCAGCGGTGAGCATTGCCGAAAGCGTCCTTCTCTCACAAATGCCGGCGGGCTGGCAAGTCGGATTCCTCCAGCCATTGCAACACATCGGCAGGCGACAGAGGTCAGCAGCAGCCACCGAATATGTTGGAGCACCGGCGATAGATTCCCCGGAAAAAAAGGGGGAAAACAAACAGAAGGAAACAGATCAGTGTTCGTTTCAGCAATTGGAAGCGAGCCCTTCGAATGCCCACAAACGAAAACTCCAGGCTGCCGGGCAGGACATCACCTGAACCAGCATGTTTTCGGCGAAGGGTCTCGCAGGGCCGGGGACCAAAGGAAGCCTGGCGTCGGAAGGGACGAACATCGGAGCTCTTGTCTTTAACTCGGCGCGTCCTTTTTCCGTGGATTCTGGAGGGTTTGCATCACTTGTCAGAAACTACTGCGTTTCCCAAAAGCACTGCAAAAATGGGGTCCCACATAGCGTCCCTTTCTGTTTGTTTACGGGCTGGACCACGCAAAATGGCGCGTTTCGGCATTCCTCTTGGCTTTCCTTTGCTGCCAAAAGAAGGGCTCCTCAAAAATCAGACCCAATTGCTTGCTGAGACAGTGCCCCCCTGCTCTTGGGAAGACGTTGCCAAGGGGGGCTCCTCCAACATCAGCAAGCGTAAAGCAAACCCGTGGGAAACCGAACCCCTTTGCAGCTTCCCTTCGTCTCCTTTGACGTTCCTTGCAAACCGCTCCATGTAGACTATACACACGACATGTCTAGCACGTGAAGATCAAAGTCACATGAAGCTCAATCAAGTGGCATGACCAAGTGAAGCAAGCGTTTCCCTAAAAAGGACCTCAAATGCCCAGTGGCCCTGGGCAAAAAGAGGGCATCCTTTTTTCGTTGGTTGAGTTCAAAGGGACACCCTTCCCAGACATACATAAAAACGGGCGGCACTGGGCAAGTGGGGGACTCGCAAGCACACCACTTGCTGGTCCTTGGCTTGGGCGGAACAAGAGCATGCTGTTTGGGTTGACTAACCATGTCCAGTGGGGAACCCACCAAATCACATGAGAATAGTGGGTTGGAGAGAGTTCATAGAGAACGTACATACAACATTTGGGGCAGCTTGGAAACTTGGCGCTGTCCAAATGCCGGTGGCTAGCATCAGCCGGCTTAAAACGGATGGAAACTCCGAACGGGGCAGCTTTTTTCCGGATGTGCGTCACGTGCTTAAACAGGGTACGCCAGCTGCTCAGCGGCACTTTTCAGCTCCAGGTGTTTCCGAAAAGCTTCGACCACTTGGACCACGCAGACCCCGACATCTGGCCTCAGCTGCGCCTGGTCTGCGCGGATTTCCAAATGGCCAAAGTCCATGCCGTCCTCCAAGTTCACCTAAGTCTCACTTGCCGCACTTGGAGACGTTTGTCGAGATTGGACCAACATGTCATCAATATTTGAATCATATTATATCATATATGTGCGTTGTAAAATCAGTTCTTTGCATTTGAATCTTCACTAGATTGACTGTTTGATTGAATTGAAATAATGAGGGCTCCTTATTCAATTTAATGAAAGAGGGCTTCGGCGTTCCTGTTGGTTTCCCTGTACAATACCACCAACCCCTAGATTCGGCGTGCCGTGGCCAAAACTCCCAATGCGGGACATTTGAGGTCATGGCGCCCTGGTGGTTTGCAGTCCCTGAGGGGTCCAACAAATTTCAAATTTCCCTACCAAGTAAGACAGCTTTGTCTTCGTGTGTGGCTGTTCAAATAAATGCATACCACCCAAATGGCTCTAAAACGTTGCCAGGGCCCACTGGCCAAGGGCAATCGCGACAGCCAAATGATGCTACGTTCAAACAGTCTGACATGACATGTGTGTAACTTGTTCAAACCGCTGAGCTTCCAAGTTGGGGAGGTCGTGAGCAAGTTACTCGATCAGGACACACATCATAAGTTAGCCAATCAAAAAGCAAGTAGTTTTCTGGCCTGGAGTCGTAGGTTAGTTATTATCAGAATCTGGTATCAAGCGGGTAAACCGGGTAAACCGGACATCCAAAAGAATCGAAGAGTGGACATGTCGATCTATTTCTGCTTGGGAGTGCCCCCCACAAAATAGCCTTCATCTGCCGTTCCTCTTGCAGTCCCAAGGCTCTTGCTCCAAACTTCTTAGGAAATGCCATGGGCAACGTTGACCGTTGGTTTCTAAAACCAACGAAGACGATGGCAATGGTCGTCCAAACGAACCCTGCTGGTTCTTAGGCATCCTGGGATTCAAGCCGAGACACTCACAAGTTAGGGCCTTAAGGGCATCGGAGGAGAACCGATGGGAAAGAGGCAATTTGTAGCCGATATGCGTCCTTTACCCACACCGACCTGTGGCCCCAAAGGAATGAGGGAATAACGGTACATGTTTCTCAAGCTGGCAAGGGTTATTCTAGTTTTATTTGCCATCCGACTATACCTTGATTCGTGTCGACACGGAGCACAACCACTGAAACTGACACAGCCTTCCACTGAACGTGGCCCCACTCAGGTTATTCAAAGGCCAGAGAACAACCAGAGCCTTTGGTTCCTAAGCTCTTCGGTTTCCCCTTCGAACCCCTTCGAACCCCTTGCCGAGCTCTCGATCCGGACACCGCTGGCGCCTCCGCGCCGCTGGCCAGGGGGGTCCACTCCACGCCCACGGCCACCTCCACCAACTCCTCCGTCAAGTTCAGCCCTGTGAGGAGCCTCGATCGATGGCAGAGAGCCTTTTGGGTTGGAGTCCCTTCAGTAGGTTGCCTTTGAATGGGTTGGTGTCCATGGATTGGCTTGCAAGCTTCGCTTTCAAAATGGTTTGCAGATTTTTCCATGTGCCCAGCTGAGTTTCTTTTTGGGATCTGCTTGGGGCTGAGTTGCAGGATACCACTCAATATCTCCCTTAATGGTCGTGGTTCCTTGAGATCTTTGGGGGAAAGAAGGGAAACCCAAAGAAATTCCACCCAATTCTTGGGGTTGGTACCCCTTTGAGACAAACGAGTGGCCCAAGAAAGGAACCTTCCGTGATCTGTGACACACCAGGTCACGCTCCGGTCAACCAAATGCAGCTGAGTCGCGGGGTGTAGACCTGAGCATGTGATGTGTGAGTGGGAGGCAGGAGACCTTAAAGCTTGGCAAGGACATCCATCGATGGAAGTCATGATGACTGTGTGCTCAGAAAGGGTCCGGGTTTGGTTTCTGCAGGAAAGAGTTGAACCGAGTTTTCCTAGGAACTCAACCACCCCTGAGTTGCAGTTCTTGGGATAATCAATGTCAACAAATGTGCATGTTTTATTGTGACCGATTCAAGGCTGGTAAGGAACACCACACGTGCGTGTGGTTCCATCTGGAGACAACCAGGGCTCACGGTCAACTGGCTTTGGTTGCAAGTGAGGCCTGGGCCCATTTGTTGGGGGAGAAACAACTAGGATGTAGCTTTTGATCAGGTTCAATTTACAGCCCCACCTTAGCTACCAAAGGTTGCAATCCACAGGATCGTGAGCTGATGATGTGATGCTGCTCGTCAGAGCTGATGGCTTCTGCCTCCTTGGGTTTGTTTCCATGTGTGTGACTCCATCTCGGTGCTGCAAAACCCTCCGATTCCAAGAAACAAACGCCAAAGCAGAGAGACAGCTTCAGGGAAGCCGGAAATTCGCCTCGGCCCCAAAGGGGCCAAGGGCGCTCAGATCTCTTCTCCAAAAAGCAAAATTTTGCCGGCCCGCCCCCCCCCCCCCCCACCCATGTCGGCTGGCCCAAAATCCTGTCCGGCGGGCCTTGAAATTTTCGGGGTTCGTCGGCGTCCAGCTCCATGGGTCCATTTTTGAATTGCAAATGCTTTTTTGTCCTGAAAAGCATGACCTCCTGGTGGCCAGGCCTGTCAACCAGCAACCCGCCTGCTGGCCAGGCCTGTCAGCCCAGCCCACCCAGCCTCAGGCCCAAGCTTGTCTGAAACAGGCCTAGCCCAAGCGCGCATGCCAGCCACTAGGCCGGGTGTCTGAGACTCAGTCCGGCTGCCCAAGCAACTCAGCCCAACAGGCCCAGCCGCTTCGGCGCAGTGTGAGACTGGTCTCAAAGTATGCCAGCCTGAGACGAGCCTCAGGCCCAATCCCTCAGCCCGCCTGCTGGCGTGTCTTATGTGTCTGCGACTGGCCTCAGGCCCAGCCCAGCCAGCAACTCGCCACCCAGCCTCAGGCCCAAGTGTGTATGAAACAGGCCTTGCCCATCCAGCAACCCGCGCGAGCACAGCTCGCCCAGCAGCCCACCCATGGCTTCGCAGCCTCGTGGCTGAGACTAGCGACAGGCCCAGCCCAAAGCCTGCCCAGCCCCGGCGCATCTCAGGGCATGCCAGCCACTACCGGCCCCCAGCTCCCGGCTCAGCCCAGCGTGCCAAGGTCACGTTTGTCTCACGTGTCTGAGACTGGCCTCAGGCCAACGACCAGTCTCACGTATCTGAGACTGGTCTCAAGCTATGCCAGTTACCAAGCAGCCCAGGCCAGGCCCTTCGGCGCAGCCTCACCCTCAGCCCGCCTGCTGGCGTGTCTTACGTGTCTGCGACTGGCCTCAGGCCTGCTACCCAGCCTCAGCCCATCCAGCAACCCGCCCAGGCACAGCTCAGCCCAGCCCGCCCAGCCGAAGTTCCAGGCGCAACGCGTCGTCCGGCTGCCCAGCCAGCAACCCACCCCATGGCTTAGCCTCGTCCAGCAACCCGCCTAAGCCAACCCCACCCAAGCCCACCCTGTTTGAGACTCGCAGGCCTCAGCCCATCTAGCGCCAAGACTGGGCCTCACCAGCCTGGGCTCAACTGGCGTCTAGCCCAGCCCAGTCCGCCTGCTGGCCAGGCCTGTCTGAAACTGGCCTCAGGCCCAGCCCAGCCATAGCCCAGCCCCCTCAGTGCGCCTGCCCAGCCGCTCAACCAACAACCCACGCAAGCAAGGTCCGGACTAGCTTCAGGCCCAGCGCAGGCTTATCTGTGTCTGAGACTGGCCTGTGGCCCAGCCCCACCAGGCGAGGCCGGCTTGTCTGACTTGTCTGGAGCCAGCTTCAGGTATTCGGACCTTCCCAACACTGGATTTCGGTGTTCCTGACCCTTCCCTCAAACTAGGCTGGGCCGAGGCGGGCAACGCGAAGCGTTTACAATTACCTCAATCTGGCTGGCAAGGAGCTTCTCACCGGGGCACTATAGGCATGAACTTGCACATGGCCGGCTGTGTTTTTCATAATTACGTCCTTCGCACAGCTTCGTGTAGCACTTGGCCCCGCATCGGCGTGTCTTGTTTCCTCCTAGACTCCCATGGTTTTACCCGGATCAAAGTCGCCAGTACGACTTCGGCAAGCCCCAAAACCTCCCATTTCGTTAAGACCCCTGGAAGAAAAAAAACCGTAGTGATAGATTCCCTTTAAAGCCAACAGGGAAAAATAAACAATATTCTTAAGAAAATGGAAGACACCACCCCGAGCTTCTTAGTTATGAGAGCCTCCAAAAGGGTTTGGTCCCAGCTGAGCCCAGCTGAGCCCAGCGCCGAAGGGGCTTCCGCCAGCTCGGTCTGCAGCTGCCTTAGACACCCCGAGTTGCCTCCTCTGGGAGCTTCACTCGATGTCCAGCACCCGGCGGAATTTAAAGGCGGTCCTTCAATTTCGGTGGCCTTGGATTAACCGAACCATACCTGCCAAGAGTGGAAAACCGAACGGTTTTCAGGTCGGGAAGATATGGTTGGGCTCGGTTTGCGTGTTGCGGTCCAATACCAAACAGAGTCCAGTCAACCCCCATTCTCGCCGATTGCTTTCGTGTTGCCAAAGCGATGCCTCTTTTGAGATCCAAACAATGGAGAAGGCTCCACCCGGTGGATGCCCTTAGATGTTGGCCCCCAAAGAAGGGCAAACGCTGAACTGCCAAAACATGTATAAATACAAACGAACAACACGCAAAACGAAAAACGGGGACGGACAGAGAACACAACGCACACTTCAAAACATACATATACATATACATATATATATATATATATATTTGTATGATATCAAACCGGCGCATGACAAAATCAGCCAGGGACACTTCAGGGGCAGACCAGGTGTCCAGCATGTGCAATCGAGGAAACAAACACAAACACAAAAACACCAAAAAAGCGCAAGACACTTCAGGGGCAGACCAGATATCCAAAATGTACAAAAAACACGAGGGGGAAAAACATATACAAATGCAGCCAGGGGCACTTCAATAAGTAAAAAACACCACTTCAGGGGCAGGTCGGGCAGCCAAAATGTAACTCCCAATAATTGCCTCAGGAAAAGATTCGGCAGCTCGGAAGACGTGCCCAAGTCAGTCGTCATGGTGCAACATCGGCTGGTAACCATCCCTGTAGTTCTTGCTACGACCGCTCCCCACCTGAGCTGTTGAATGAGGCAACCTGGGGGTTCGTCGGCGTCCAGCTCCATTGGGTCCATTTTTGTGCAATTGTCAGCACACTTCGACGCCGACGAACCAAGGACAGGATTTTGGGCCTGTTTCGTACACACTTGGGCCTGAGGCTGGGTGGCAAGTTGCTGGCTGGGCTGGGCCTGAGGCCAGTCGCAGACACGTAAGACACGCCGGGACTGAGGGGCTGGGGCACGTCAGACAGGCTTAGTAGCCGGCATAGCTTGAGACCAGTCTCAGACACATGAGACTGGTTGACTGAGGCCGGTCTCAGACACGTTAGACAAACCTGACCTTGGCACCGCTGGGCTGAGCCTTCTGGTGGGCTGGCAGCTGGGCATGTGCTGAGATGCGCCGGGGCCTGCTAGTCTCAGCCACAAGGCTGCGAAGCCATGGGTGGGTCGCTGGCTGCCGGGCAGCCGGACTACGCTGCTGGTTGTGCCTGGAACTTGGGCTGGGCGGCATACTTTGGGATGACTTGGGGCCAGACGCGAGCAGGAGGTCATGGCCAGCCTGGCCTGAGCTGCTTGGGCAGCCGCACTGAGGGGCTGGCACGTCAGACAGGCTTAGTAGCTGGCATAGCTTGAGACCAGTCTCAGACAAGTGAGACTGGTCGTTGGCCTGAGGCCAGTCTCAGACACGTGAGACAAACCTGACCTTGGCACGCTGGGCTGAGCCTGCTGGCTGCCGGGCAGCCGGACTACGCTGCTGGTTGCGGAACTTGGGCTGGGCCGGCTGGGCGAGCGGTGCTCGGGCGGGTTGCTGGATGGGCAAGGCCTGTTTCATACACACTTGGGCCTGAGGCTGGGTGGCGAGTTGCTGGCCGGACTGGGCCTGAGGCCAGTCGCAGACACGTAAGACACGCCAGCAGGCGGGCTGAGGACTGGGCCTGAGCTAGTCTCAGGCTGGCATACTTTGCTGGATGACTTGGGGCCAGACGCGAGCAGGAGGTCATGGCCAGCCTGGGCTGAGCTGCTTGGGCCGGACTGAGCGGCTGGGGCACGTCAGACAGGCTTAGTAGCTGGCATAGCTTGAGACCAGTCTCAGACAAGTGAGACTGGTCGTTGGCCTGAGCCCAGTCGCAGACACAAACAAACCTGACCTTGGCACGCGGGCTGAGCCTGCTGGCGGGCTGGGAGCTGGGGGCTGGCCTAGTGGCTCGTGCCCTGAGATGCGCCGGGGCCTGGGCTGGGCAGGCTGGGCTGGGATGACTTGGGGCCGTGCTTGGGCGGGTTGCTGGTTGGGCTAAGGTCTGTTTCAGACAAGCTTGGGCCTGAGGCTGGGTGGGCTGGGCTGACAGGCCTGGCCAGCAGGCGGGTTGCTGGTTGGGCTGGGCCTGAGCCTAGTTTTAGACACGTCAGACACAGGAGGTCATGCTTTTCAGCAATTTTCAAGATTGTCAGCCCAAAGCAACCCGCTTGTTGGCCAGGCCTGTCAGCCCAGCCTCAACCAGCAACCCGCCCAAGCACGGCCAAGTCATCCTGCCCAGCCCAGGCCCCGGCGCATCTCAGGGTATGCCAGCCACTAGCCCAGCCCACCAGCGGGCCCAAACACCCAAAGTTGGTCTTGGTTGTTCAGTGACACCAATTATTGTTCCCCTTTTTATGGAGGCCAAGCCCCACTAAAAATGCTCCCCAGAAAGAGGTCCTTTTTTTTCCAAGGGCACTGAGCAGCTGAGATAGTCTTGGTTTTGGATTTCAAACCTTCCGAGCAGGACGGCTTCCGAACATCGAACTAGCACGGGCGAACTGGTGCGGTCACAAGCTTTCAGTAGGATTCGGACCTTCCCAACACTGGATTTCGGTGTTCCTGACCCTTCCCTCAAGCTAGGCTGGGCCGAGGCGGGCAACGCGAAGCGTTTACAATTATTTTCCCCGATCAAACGGACACATTGCTAAGAAGCACTAGGTCCATCAGGGCCATGGCAACCCCACAAGAGCCATGGTTAAGGCGCTGCCAAAGTCCCTATATTATATAGGGGTTCGTGAAAGACCCTACCAGCCCCTGGCAACAACATCTTTTTTGCAACATGGCAACATGTCTTCAGCGGGCCATGGGTCAAAATCCCGTACCCCCAGTGAACATCCCAATCCCCACTAAAATCAAGTAAAATGGGTGGTGCACCTACCCCAAAATGGTACCATTAGTTTTGACCCACAGCCAAAGCCACTTGGGCCTCCTTCGACCCAAGCGACGTCACCAGCTGCATGAGTGCAGGCGTGACCACCACGTGAAGCGTCTCCCTGCGCCAGCAAACATGACTAGAACGCTCTCCGCAGGCAGGTACAACAAGGGCTTGAACCCGCTTGAACAGTTTAAACAGGCTTGTGGTGTACTACTTAGCTACAACAGTGATAACAATTGAAATGCAGATTAAGGGCAAAAAAAAGCTTAGGCCACATCATGGAAGAATCAATTGGGAATTACTTGGCCCCTCAAGTTACCCTCCCAACAGTGCAACGAAAACAGGTTTGCTTCTCAACGGCCGTTCTGGCTGATCAACAGGACAAACAAAGCCCTCCCACGTTTCAGTTTCCGGAATCCCACGTTTCAGTCCCTTTCAAGAGGAAAATGGTCCGAAAAGGGCAGTTGGTTGCATGTTGGGTGGTATGGTGCAGCGCTTTCAGTCCTCTAGGCCCCTCCTTGAAGGTGGCAAGGACAGCTGACACCTCTCCTCTTGGAGGAATCCGCGCACAAAGAATCCGAGGCAACATGTGTTTGCTGGCCCCTAACGAGGACCAAATGCTTCCCCAACTCAAAACCAGATAGGGAGAGTCTTGCTTTGGGTTCTCAAACTCAGCGTATCTGGTGCCATAACCCATCAAATCCATCAGACCCTCAGCATATCTGAAAGGGGATCGCCTGACGATCCTATTTTGAGGCTCGGACCCGCAATTTGGCCCCAGTCCGAGCTCTAATCATTTTGAGTTGACAGTCGCTTCTCACCTGCCCTACGACCGTAGCAGCAAAACACCACGCTGTGGACGAATTCCAGACAACAGAACTGGTCTGCGGTGAACGTATCTGTTTCCCACGAGGCACCAGGGTCATTGTCATGTGGCATGAACTTGCCGTATGGTTTCGCCAAGAGCACGTTGAAGATCTAAACCCGAGGCTGGGCCTCCTAGCCTCCCGGCTGGGAGAAACAGGATTCAGATGAACTCTCAAGCACAAGGAGCTGAAGTACAAAGTAGCCGTCAGGACTCCACCTACCCAAGAGGCACTGACCACATGGGTATGGCCGAAAACAGGCAAACATGCTGTGACTGTGATGGGCTCCCGGTGCAGGCGCGAGCCCCCTGGCTTTCTCGAGCGAGCACTCTCTCTGGCTGACACTCTTCTCGTGAACGTAAATGAGCCTTTCGGGCTTAGCCTTGACTCATCACTATCTCCTTGTGTGCACCGTTGCGCAAGTGTTGCGCAACAGTTGTGCACCGTGCAACCTAGCATAGCCTACACACAGCTTTCTACCCTTTGCATCTGTACTATGCTCTGCCTTGCAAGTCATCAAAGCGTCTGAGACCGGACTAGTAAACAACGTAGTGGATGTATATTCAAAATTTCAACCTGGTAATAATATTGTGGAATATGAAGGGACCCTCTAGATTGTCCTCTGAAATCTAGCCGGCATACTTGCAAAGTCTGGTTTCTCAACCCGTCTCAAACAAATTTCTGGCAGCCCTACGCAAAGGACCTTCATCATGGGAGTATCGAGGAACGATTGGGCGTCTGGCATGAAACTAAGGGTTTCGTTTTCCCTTTCTCGTTGCGCAGTGAATGCAATCAATTGGTGGCTGATGCCACCCAATCATTGCCTCGATCCTTACAAACACTTTGGCTTTCCTCGGTTTTCTCCTTGAGGGGCAAAGGCACCCTTCTTGGCACTGCCTTAAGCAGGAAAGGGAAACCACCATCTGGAACAAAGATGAAGGATCTATTTTGACCCCTAGCAATACCCTGGAATTTTATCAACTGCAGCTTCTCAACCCGTCGGATGCTGTTTTTTTTGGCACAATTTCGGGGCAAACCAAAGGGACACCCACTCAGTGCCCGCCGGAACTCGGACGCGCCTAGAGATGAGGCTCATCACGGAGGAGTTCTCCGCCCGCCGGAACTCGGCGTCCAGGCCTCGGCGTGGCCCCGCGGAGATCGGTGCAGGCGGGGGGTGGGTCGGATCGGTGAATTGGCCAGAGGGTGGGTCGGTGTGTCCTTAGAGGCAAATCAACAAAAGAACGGGTAAAATGACAGACCCGTGGAAGAATCTGCATGATAAATTTGACTTTCTCCCGCTGCATGGTGGATGAACACTTACTCTATTTTGCAACCAAAGACAATCCCTCCGCTAATCAACCAGCAGCACAACTGACCGCCGCGGGTGCTTAAACTACCAAAGTCACAAGTGGATTTGCAACATTTCGCCTCAGGGTGCTTCTACTCAACCCAAAAAAACTTATCATTGTTTGTTTTTGTATTCTATTGGGAGGGGAGGGGGAGGGGCAGGCAGGGGGGCAAACTGCAACATAGAAACTCCCGAAAAACGGAACTTGGAATACTGTGGGAATAGGGCAAGAGCTCAAAAACTGAATGCGCGCTTTCCTTTATGGACTCCTGGTATGAGCCTCTGGTTATGGGTTCATTGGATCCTTGCTGATGACATCTGGAATGCCCACCATAGCCATGAACACAACTCGGCCTTTGACGTCTACCTTGGTTGGCAAACTTTAGCCCAAAATGTCTTGGCATAAACAACTCTCACAGATCCAACACGGAGATTTGTTTGCCTAACTCAGATCAACTGCAGTGGTGGCTGACTCCATGCTCCGGCAGATATTGTAACACGCCAAATCTCCTCAACATGATATCGTGTACTCCCACGTTGGTATAAGCAATTGTTATTCTTACCTGTCAGGGGGATGGGAACTAACAATTCCCCTTAACCTTGTTAAAACGGGGTAAGGGAATAAGCAAAGCAGGGAAAACGTTAGGTTTCATCAGCCCTGCTTAGTTGCGAAAAAAATGAAAAACACATATGTACATGTGCGCGCATTAGGAGGGTTCGTTCCAAAGTCTCTATGCTCCACTTGAGTCTACAACGAGAGAGCAAAGCCACGCGCTCACCAAAAGGAAGCGACCACATGAGGTGGTGGGGGCGCTGCTTGCAAATTTGTGCGGGCTCGCCTGGCCTCGGGCTCTCTGACTTCTGACTTGTGAATTTGGGTAGGCCCAGGTTCAAGCCACTCGTTGGATTGGGGGCTTGGGTTGGTGGTCTGTTTCGCCACGTCGATAGCAAAGGAACTGTTCAACCTTCAGACCGCGCCCCAAACCGATAGCAAGGGCGCAGGGTAACGATTGCTCGGTGCTGACTTTCAGCATCCCTCTGCTGGTTTGGAGCCGATTCGGTGGTTTGGTGTTTTTGCGGGGATGGTTTCCGATATACCCACAAGGGGCTGAGTGCCCTTTTTCAGGGTAGCCTTGTTTAGTGGGTTTAAACTGGCGCCAAACGGGGGGTCCAACTGAGACTTGACGAGTCCAGGCCCAAGAGGGCCAAACTTTTACAGTACTTTCGCCGGCGCCCGTGGAGAAAACCTGTGAATGTCAACCCGATACAAACAAATGCTTTGAACTCTTCACAAGCTATCAGCAAAACAATGGGCCAACACAACCGGAAACACCAAACTACAACAAACACGCAAGGGGAACAAACCCAAAAACAAAGATGGTATATGAAACAACATATCTAAAGAACCCCTCCCGCCCCCCTCCGATTCTCTGCTCCCGAAACGCATTTCTTTCTCCCCTTCCGATGCGTCGATCTGGGCTGAACGGGCGCAGAGGCAGCAGCACCGGCTCCATGGCCTGCACTGTGCGGTTGCAGGCGCTCACCTGGCAATCCAGCCGAAGACTTCGCCGTGAGAAGCAATCCCCTGAAGGTGAACAACTTATAGTTGGCCAAATGGAGGCTACCGCAAAACCCTAAAACGCTAAAATCTTCAGGGGATGGCTGGGAAACACTAAGTATATGATATATATATATATATACATTTAGATAGACTAGAGTCTATATAAACATGATGTCTAGATATAGCGATACTATGGGACGATCATGCGAATGGTGGTGTGGTGTAGACAAATGAACCATCCAAAGGTATGAACGCAATACAAAGCAGAACTAGTTAGATCATTTGGAAACCTTTTGGATCAACTTCTAAGAAGTAGACTCATATTATGGGAAGCCTTTAAACAAACATACGCAAAAACAACAAAATACAGGAACCCTTGCACATCAACAATGTTCCTTTTGCTCCGTGGAATCCTGCAAACAAAACAGGGAAGCAACCATTGCAGCCATACGTGCGAGGTTTGGACATGTGTGCCAGTGGCCGACGCATTTTCTCAGTGCGACCGAGCAGATTGCCAGACTCATCTGCATTGAAAATCGAGAATAGAATATATATGTGTATATAGAGAGGCACTATACTAGTCTTGGCCTTAGGCCATGCCAGCATCCGTGGACAAAAGAACACAGCCGTCCACGCAAGCGCTGCGGCGCAGGAAGCTTGAAGCCTGGACCTTCCAACTCCGGAAATCTTTGGGTGTGGTAGGGAGACCCTGCGATTTACCGAATTCCAGTGGTTTAGCCACTGCGGTTTCGGGCGAAGAACACAGGGAATCAAATGGCATCAATGAAGTACACAAAAAGGACAAAGAACCCGGTAGCACAACTCGGGGGAGCTGTGATTGATGACCAGGTTGAGGGTGTGACAGGTGAAAAAAAACACATGTGGTTTGGGGAAGTTGGAAAACAGGTTGAAGATAAAGTAGCACACGGCCAGATCCAGGACTCCTTGCCGTGCCAGATTGCTTTGATCATCAAAATTACGGTTGGTTCTGATTTGCGGGAGTTTGCGGGTTTTTTTGCATGAGATTTGCGGACATTGCGGGCGTTTTGCGGTCAAAATGGGTAACGCTTTTCTGCACCGCACAACTTTGGATCGCCGTTGCATGGTTTGACAAACTTGCAAACTGCATGAAGTTGTTGACCCCAAAGCTGCTTTTCATCTGTCAAAGGCCGCGAGCATTGCAATGGTGCAGTGTTTAGGAGCTTTAGGTTTGGCGGCAAAACCTGGTATGATTTCCCGAGTATGCACGAAGGTCCAGAAGCGATGCTGGCCTGTGTCAGACGCTCGAGCTCAGGCCTTTCATCCTGAGCGTTTATGAGCTTGTCTGGCTGATCTGCATTGGTATTGGAAGTCCGCGTGTGTCCCATGGCAAAGCCATGCCATCCAAAGGCTCCAAGTCGTCGAACCACGTGGCATGAGGATCGTACTTGGCGAAGAAGACCCTTCCTACCAAGGACTCATCTCTGCATTAGACGAAGCGCAGCACAAAGGCGGGCTGTCCAATGATATCTTCAATACCTGTGACCTCCACCTTTCCTGGTGTGCAACTCATGCTTGGACCTCGCGCTGTTCGACACAAGCCTGATGTCGACCAAACAGCCTTCGCAAATGTCTCGTGCGCTTTGGCTAAGGGCACGCTGAAGAACGTCTGCGCTCCGGTGTCCCGGGCCAAGAACCTCAGTTGATTGCACTCTTACCGACGAAAGTGCCAATGGCGTCAGCAAGAAAAGGAGGCTCCACGTAGGAAACCAAAGCACTTAGAACCCCCTTCGATAAGTCTCTCAGACTTCCAGTTGCTGAAGTCCCGTGGCGGAAATAGAAGCCAGAAGGTCAAAGCACGCGTGATGCGGAGGTTCCGGATGTGAGGAAGGAACTCGGGGTCCTTGAAGGGCTCGATGTACTGACGTAGAGTTTGAGTCTTCATGATCATTGGATCACCGCCGGTGAAGAGAACATCACTGACTTCTTCATGTTTGCCCAAGTGAAGAGACTCTCAGCATCTGCTTGTGCAAATTGGAGGTCAGACTCTCCAATGAACTGAGCCCAGCGAAAGCAATAGGTGCAGTATGCGTGGCATGTTTGCCCAGCTGCTGGGAAAAACAGCACTGTGGCGTCGTACTTGTGCTGAACTCCTGTCAGCACATCTTCCTTTGGAGTGTTGAGTTCCTTCTGCCCTGCTGGATGTGGGTTCAACTCTTGGCGGATCTGAGACACAGCCTTCTTGAAGTCAAATGGCTTGTCCCTCACTGCCAGGAGGCGCTCTTGGTGCCGAGGAGATAGCATGTCCATGGTGGGGAACACCAAGCGATAGAAGGGGTCATCCTGGATGGAACCTTCGCACTTCCAATCGATGCACTCATCCACCAGGTATGGCCTAGCTTTGAATGGAAGACCAATGAAGCCAAGCGGATGTCATCCAAGAAAGCCGCCAAGCGGGGGTGCTTCTTGACCGTATCTTCAATGTTGAAGATGGGACGGAACCGATCTGTGGCATGGGTCTCTGGAGATACAACCAAGTCCTTTGTGTCCTGGAGAAGTGCTACGGAGTTTTTCTGGCTTGTTCGGAGAGAGCGGGGTCCCGGGATGCGATGCACGAAGTCGAGAGTACAACTCTGGAAGCTCACCGCCGCCAAAACCAGGGCAAGGCAATGCTGGAAATGAGGCATCTTGAGGCAGCAAATTGAGGGCAAAACAAGTAAAGCGGCCCACAGCTCAGACTCAAGTGCACAGGAGTCTACCCGATTTGATGCGAATCAAACGGGCAATCCTTTGACATTGGTTGCGATTTTGCCTGTAACTTGAAATGGTTGGTTTGACTGAACCAGGGGTCATCTGCTACAAAAGTGCAAAGGTGCAAAGGTGAAACACCGACAGACAAGCCCTGCTTCGAAAATTGGAAGGAAGAACAGCAACTCCATGTGGGTTTTCGCTTTCAAAGAGGGTTCGGTGTTATCAGTTTTAGACAACCCTGCGAGTTTCACCCCCGCACCTCTGGCTCCAGCCCGGTCAGGCCTCGAATTCAGGATTCGAACGATGGCCAGGAAGCATCCCCAAGGAAAAATGCGGGGACAAAAGGGATCCGACCAGCATCATGCCGTACAGAAGAAGCCCAAACCTGAACTGCAAATGCAAAATGCAGCAAAGGGCCCACTTAATCTCCAACGCCTTCATTGTCAGGGAAACCGATCGTAAGATGCACAAAGCTTGCATGATGCTGAATGGACTCAAGGCCGCAGAACTCTTGCCAAGTTGCAGAACCGCACGCGGGTGGGACAGTTGGTCTGCGTGTTGATTTCCTTGGCTTCTTGCAGCGTGATGCCCATTTGATCGAGGAGCAGCGCACTCAAGCAACTCACACCTGAAAGCTGATAAAAGGACACTTTATCAACTTATGGTTCATCTGGGTTGATCTCCCCTATTTTGCCGCAACACTCGTTGACATGTGCTCACTAGTCTTTCCATCTCGCGTTTTACATGGCTTTGGCGCAATGTACAGGTCTCGCCTGTCAAGTTGATTCCCGAACAGCAAAATCCAATGCATCCACCGGCTTCGGCTCATCTCACAACGGACAAGCTGAAGCCTTCCCATCACTTCGCAAGGATCGTTTTTGAGGATACTCCTACTTTTGTTTTGGCTGTCCGAGGAAAGCCGATGGAAAACCGAAGGCCATTTTGGCAGAGATCTTCTCACAGAACGGGACGGTTCGTAGCATATCATATCCCGAACAAGACAAACTAGGCTCGAATTGAGCGTCAACCCCGAAAATGGCAGCTCACTGGGGGAGCTCCGACATAGCACGGGTTGCTTTGGTACACTTGCTTTCTGGCAGCCGACCATGCTTTGGTCCAGCCGAGTTTTAAGACATAGCTCAAGGCACTGAGTACTGAAAACACTTTCAATGTTGAAGGTTGCTTTGGAAAAATCGGTTCTCCGAGCAACCACAGTATATGGATTCAAGAGGAGATCCACACTTGGGCCACAAACAACAAACAGGTTGGTATGTGAGAAGAACTGGCTTCCCCCTTGCGGGTTGGTTAATACAAATGGTTCAATAGTGCCTGTAAATTCCAACTTGACGTGATAGAAGGTGTTTTCCTGGGGTTCCCTGTGCATTGCTTTGGAGTATCAAGTGAGTTAAACATTCAGGACATCCGGTACCTAGCGTTTGACAGAAACACCTAGAAGCACAGGCTAGGTGACATCTACCCTTCCTACACACATAGCATCTGTAGGCACCTGGAAGACCGACTGATGTACAAGGGGCCCCGTGTTGGCAGATTTAGCTTCCGAGAATAAACCAACTATATTAGTAAAATCCACACCAAGCACAACAAACTGGGTGACATGTAGATTTGGGTGTGTCTTAAAATACAGACCAAAACAAATCGTGTCACATTGGTTTCTCATTTTAAAACAACCAGAAAAAGGCGTCCATGTCGCTTTTCAACTCAGAACCCTCACATCGGTCCACAGGCCGAGGTGCTGCCTGAATGGACGGCACCCGCAGTCGCACGTCCAACAGCTTGCCGTGCATCCGGCCTCGGAGCGAACTGGAAAGACTCAATTTGACCCGTTTTGCTTTGCTTGTCTTGCTTGTGCTTCTCTTGCCAATTCGGAAACGATAGCCACATGTCAATGTGTGTGAATTGCTCCCACTTCTCCCCAAGTCATTCTCCTTGAACGTGTCAGACATAGGCACCTGCGGCGGCTGGCCTTCGGCCAACTGACCGGGGGTTAGACACCCTGATCCAAAGTGGAGGGGAGCCAACGATTTTCAGTGTCCAAAGCTTGTGAAGCCGCCCGGTTTGATGTCCATGATTCCTGCTTGCAGGCGCAGACTCAAGGAATCTGCAAACATGGGCCTGGACCCTCAAACTACCCATAAAAATGGGACATCACCCCATAATTTTGGGGGTCAAACCCATTTTTAAGGGAATTTTGAGGGTTCAGGGGGACTCAAAGGACCCCCTTTTCTGGACATCTGGGGAACCCTTACACCAAGTGTTGCGGGCGACCTTTTCAGAGCGCAGTCGATGCTGGTTCTCCGCTTGGCTCTTATTCACTTGTCTATTCGCATGTCCGGAGCTGATCTTGACTTCCGGAAGCCCCTGGACATCTGGTCGCAAAAACAAGGGGCTTGTGATTCATAATCAATGGATTTCTGACCATTTGCTTCAACAAGACACCATATCGGCCATTGGACTACTGCCCCCAAGGGGATTCTATGCATACAACATGCCGCTCCGGCGACCATTGGAGGCTGGTTCAGCACTTTTAGTCTATCCGATTATCCTGCTCACATCCTCCTCAAATTCCTACCAAGCACGTGAAGGCTGTCAAACCAGCGCCATCATTGAATGGTGACTGCTAACATTTGATGTTGTGGTCCACCATTGAAAACCTTATCAGTTTGTCCCCATATCGCCCAGGGTGGCCTTGCGCAACTTTTCAGGTCTCATGGCTTGTTCGCTGCCAATTCTGAACAAAAACTGTGTTTGCGCGAGGCTTCGGGGCAACGCCAAACCTGGCTTATGTTCCGAAAGGCCCATAGGCCAACCCTGACCCACCTAGCCATGGGGAGCAAGAAGGAACATATGTCTGTTGAGGCTTGGCATTTGAGGGACAGCCACAAACGGGACAAGCCCTAACCAACTGAGCTATCACGCCCAGGCGTTCGCACAACGTGCTCACTGAACTCAGGCGGCAGCTGTCCAGGACTTGCAAATCGATCAAATGATTCCTCGGGCGCGGCCAAGCCGACGGTTCCACGCCCCGTTTTGAGTCAACGCCACTGGGGCAGCTCGGTCCTTTTGCTTTAGGGAGAGCAACCAAGTTTCAGGGCTTCCTGCGCACCTTTCTCGACCTAAACTGGGCACATCAAACCGATCCCTACCAAATGCTCCTCATGCTTTGCAAGCCAGAAACATTGCTCATTCTTCAGAGAAGTGAAACATGTCGCAGGTCAAAACCGCAGAGCCAAGGCAAAAGAGGTTCAAAAGGATCACAAGCGGAGGGTCGGTAGTTTGCAACATACCCAAACAACTACTAAATCCCTGTGTGTCAAAAAAACCCACCCCGCACGAGGGGCCCTTCTGTTGCAAGAAGGGGTATGGTCAAAAGGTCGTCGCCCTTCGCCGAATCGGCCCCTCTCGTCCCAGCAGCTTCTGCTCGCGAATGCCGACGCCACCATGAAGCTCCAAGCCTTGCCGGTGCGGCCGGACGAGCCCTACCAGGTCCCCACCAATTCACAGGGAACCTGACCTTCGGGTCCTAACGTCGGAGCCATTTTCCTTTTGGGGTGTCAGGCTCCATGTCAAAAGGCTGGGAGGGTGCATCCTGTGAAAGACTGAAGACAAAACCCTCATCTTGCTCCCGTTCGCTCTTTTTCTGGACCACCTGCAAGGAAGAAGCCTTCATCATGATGGTGCAAACCTCCTGTTGTCAGGTCGCCACAATGTGTTCAGTCAAATGAAGGTGCACTACCTGCAGGATCTGAATATTCAAGGTTTACCTTCTGGGTAAATGGCGACTTGGGAATAACTCTTGGTGCTGCGCCGATTGATTTGTTGCCATCCGTTTGAACTGCACATGGTCATCAACCAACATGATCCTCATCCTCATCATCATCCTCATCCTCATCATTCTCATCATCCTCATCATCATCCTCATCATCATCCTCATCATCATCCTCATCATCATCATCATTCTCATCATCATCATCATCATCGTCGTCATCATCATCATCATCCTCATCATCATCATCATCATCATCGTCGTCATCATCATCATCATCGTCATCATCCTCCTTCTCATTAGCATCCTCATCATCCTCATCATCATCCTCATCATCATCCTCATCATCATCATCATTATCATCATCATCATCAACATCATCATCAGCGTCATCATCATCATCATCCTTATCATCATCATCGTCATCATCATCATTCTCATCATCATCATCATCATCATCATCATCATCATCATCATCCTCGTCATCATCATCATCATCGTCGTCATCATCATCATCATCATCCTCATCCTCATGATCATCCTCTCATCCTCATCATCATCCTCATCATCCTCCTCCTCATCATCATCATTATCATCATCATCATCATCATCATCGTCATCATCATCATCATCCTCATCCTCATCATCATCATCATCGTCATCATCATTATCATCATCATTTCATCCTCATGATCATCCTCATCATCATCCTCATCATCATCCTCATCATTATCCTCATCATCATCATCATCATCATCATTATCATCATCATCATCATCCTCATCCTCATGATCATCCTCATCATCATCCTCATCAAATTCATCAAGTAAAACCCGGAAAACAACAACTAACGATGCACTTTCTCCCCCCCCCACCCACCCACCTCCCACCGCCCCTTTTTTGGGCCAGCTGTTCTCCTCAGGCCCCCCGGCTCCAGCAAGACACCGTGGTGTTGGCCAGGGGATCACGCGCCAGGAGCTCCTCGAGTCGGTGTCTGACATGGTTATGTTGTTCCATTAGCAAAGTCCCAGCGATTCGCCAATTGGTCTCAAAATGGTTCCCCAAAAGGGTACCCTCAAAAAGAGACACACCCAAGCCAACGGCTAATGTTGACCCAGGATCTAAGTAGAACCCGTCCCATTATTTGGGGATTAGGGGGGGTGTTCCCCAAAAGTGGTCTGAATCCCCACTAAAAGGGGACCCCCCCCAATTATTAATCAACCAGGGGTTTATTAATCCGTTGTTAACATTCTCCACAAAATGATACTAGCTGTCAAAGTGACTCGCCGACCAAGAACAAGAAAAGCAACTCTTCTTGTTTTCTCGTTTTTCTTCTTTGTTTTTCTGTTTTCTGGGGGAGTGAAGTGTGGGTTGATCGAAACGACTCACTTGCAAACGACTGGTGCACGGGTGAACGAATGCAATTCTCGAGCACCAGCCCCAAAAACTGGAAGCCTCTTATGCGATACGCGTATAGCTTTCATGGCGAGGTGGCAAAGCTACGCGGAGGACGGAACAACTTGCCCGGAAGTTGTATGACTAGGATGTATCTATCTCTAGGCGTAAATATGTGTTCATAGTACAGATGTGGAAACTAATCTATAAAGAAGGGACCGTCCAAATGATGAGCTCCTTTGGGGTAAGTCTGCAAGCAAGTCACCAGGGTCCCATCCTCCCAACTTTAAAAGGTAGAACACATACAAGATCACTCGCCGAGAAGCCAAAATAAGGTTTCAGCCCTGTAAAGACCCTCATAACATAGTCAATAGCAATTCACATGTCAAGATGCGTCGCTTCCAAAAGGATGCCTTCTTTTTTGCGGATGGTGACGTTGAGGCGTGCAAAGGTGGACCACGGAAGTTTGAAGCTGAGACTGCTGTATAACGATGGCACGCAGCCAAGGTGAAGCTCGACCAACCCATCGGAGCCATCGGATATTGGGGGCTTCCAACGAAAGGAACCCTCACCATGGGCGACCTGGGATCACAAAGCTGCAATTCACCACATAGAATAGAATATTATGTACACGTCCTTGCATGTGTAGGAGTTACATACAATTACATCACCCGCCATGTTGGATTTGTTTGAGGGAAGCAACAAACCTAGCGAAACCCACTGAGGTTTACCGAGCTTCTATACTTTTGGATCTACAAGTACCTAACCTCCTAAAATTAAAGAATCATTGAAGAGGCAGGAAGGTCATGACATAAATTCATTGATAGCGCCTAACACTTGTGCGCTGCTACGGCTGCAGTTGCTTTGGCTCCAAATTTGTGCATAATCACAACAAATAAGAGCCCGCGAATATTATACGTACATATATACATCTATGTGTACGTTACTGATAGCCATACAAAAACAAACATCTATGTGCAACTTAATTCAAGCCGGGGTGTCTGTTTCAAGAAGACTTTTCGCAGCAAAATCGCAGGTTTCGGGAAACCAAGAAACTATCCCTAAGAAAACCTCCTGTTGGTCAAATCGGATCCTCCCCACTGGGAACCGCGGGATTTTGCTGAACCTCTGGTTGGTCGGGGAATGTCCCCTTCTATGTTCAGACCACTTTTGGAGGGACCCCTAGGCCGGGACGGGTTCTGCTTAGATCCGGGGTCGACATTAAACATCACCTGTTGGGCCCTTGTAAGGTGGGTGTCCTCTTGGTGGGGCGAAGTTTTAAGAGGAAACAAAAGGAACCCTGTTGTGGGCCCAGTGCAATTCTCAGAGGTAACGGGTCAACATTAAAGGCTTCGGACTGATGGCCCTGGCTTATCTGGTTCACCTGTGCACAAAATCTCCTGGACCAGTTTGTAGATTGTTGGTTCCGATGCTTTATCCATTAGTTTTCACATCATCTATCCCTGGTGTCCATCAATAACTTAAGTAGATGAACGCAATCTGGCACCAGGGATGATGGATGTCACAACTGATGGATAAAATTATGGGAGTTTACTTATAACAATCTACCAAGCAGTGCGGGACATCGTTGATCCGCAGCAAAGCCCAACAGCCTTTATGGTTCCAACCATTTGGTGCGAAATGGACTTCGTCCACCTATGGCTTGCTTTTACAGCCCAATGGAACCCACTGTGACTTAAAATTCAGAACAGATTCCCTGGGCCGTCCTCACTCTCAAAGTTTAACTTTTAGTGGGCAGAGTGGAAACACTGAAAAGAAAACAAAGCAACAAAACAAAACAAACAAAACAACACAAGGAACAGGATGGCTGGGAGCCACCAAGCCTTGTATCACAGTGCATAAACCCCGAGTGAGCAACCACCACCCTGATATGAACGACAAGCTCTGTTGAAGGAAGGGGCACGAACCTCGAGTTCCTTTTTCGGAAGCAAAGCAACCCTGTTCCACAATCCTGTTCCACAACCTTGTGATCTGGGAAGTTAAATCACAATCTACCAACTGCAGGAAAATGTGTCCACTGGTGCACCGACTTCGTGCATTCCACACTCAGCGATTCGCCGATCGGACGTGAACTCGCCTCCAGAGGCTCCGCGGAGTCCGCCTCGAGGCTCACCAGGGCGCTCAGCGCATTTTGCCTCGGGCCGATTTGTCCGGTCCGTGCGGCGTGGCCCAGGCTCCACGGTTGCACCGATTGGCTTCACAAATAGGTACAAATTAAGTCCTTCCTGGTTGTTTACCACTAGTACCAACAAGTAAGCACGTAACATACGGTTGGATGCCCACAACTTTGATCGGTCTTCCCAAGAAGTGACTCAAGCACAGAAACGCACGGAGTGAGCTTCTCTTTGGCGCCCCTTCCGTACGTCATTTCAACCCTTGGAAAGGATGAAAAGGATACAACCAGGGAAACACCAATCAGAATTTGCAAGTTGGCCAACGCGGGTTGTGGACGGCAGGTCCAAGGTCATGCAGGTTCTAAACCTTTTGCAAGAGCCCTTGACGCGTTCTTCAGTCGCCCCAAAAAACAACGCCATGAAAAGTTTGCCTTTTAGGGGCAAGACTAACAGTAGGCCAACAGAGGCAGAGGAACTCCGAAGATCAGATCTTGTCATTATTGGAGGCATTTCACATTCAGTCTTTGACGGGAAAGGCACTGGAAAGAGTGCGCAAACTAATTACGCGTTTCGAGTCTTCCAACCACAGAAAATAAATCGCTTAGTGTGCTTCTGAAAAAATCGACGGCACTGGCGAATGATTGAAACCAAGCTGAAACCAGTGCCATTTGTAGGACAAACATCTCTGGCATGTGTTTCTTCAATTCCATTTTTGAAGGAGTGTCATATGGCGGAGCAGCTGAAGAAGCTTGGCAATGGCTGACGCCCAACCTCCAGACAAGCTCCCGCGCAGGGGTCCCAGCCATGTTGGTCTAGGTATCAAAACTCCTCAACCACTTCACCTGTATGGGTGAGTTCGCTTTTTCGGGGATCCACAAAACGGGCTTCGGGTTTCCTTTCGGTTTCCCTGTGCCAACCAAAAAGGGTACCGAGCCTCAAAAAGACGAACCCATGGTCAACCTTCAATCATAAACTTTACCTGGGATCTTCGGCAACATCGCCTTGACCGCCTAAATAGCCAGAAACCACTGGACAAAACAAGCGCCCCAAGTGTTTCATCATTGGTGTAATTTAGTTTCAATGGTTGTTCTATGTTGTTCTTACGTATGTCTTCTGGGTTTTCGTTTTCTTTCTCAGGTGTCCAAGTTTTGGGGTTGATCCGTATTCCGCTCGGCACCCAGTTTTGACCCTGGGTAACGTTTCCCATGTGGTTGAAATCTCAATCATAACCCCCTGTTTACCGGACCTTTTGATCAATCCCCATTGGTATGGGTCACAATGCAACCACCAGAGTTTGACCCGCAACATGTTTTCGTCCTTGGTTCCATTTCCCGATCCATTGTGGGGTGACCAACTATTTTTTGAGAAGTCTTCCATCTTTTTGTTAAAACCAAAACCAAGCAACGTTCCGTACCAACCCCTATTTCGTGATTTTCCGTAAAACCCAAAGCAACATACCTTCACATGCCGTATTTTGTGGACCCAGCACAGCCATTCCTCTTCCGCCCGCCGCCCGCCGCGCCGTCGACGTTTCGCCGTCCACGACGTTTCGACGTTTCGGGGCCGACGGGAACCCGGGGCCGCTGCAAGGCCCCGAGGTCCCGTTGGAAGACGCGCAGCCCGAAGGGCTGCAGCTCCACTGGCCTCCGCCCGGGAGAACACCCCGCCCAACTGGGGCACCAGGTTCGAGGTTTGAGGCTTCTAGGGGGAAATGCGCGGGTAAACCCAGAGGAATTGTTGGAAGCTCGGACTTCTGGCCCAAGATGAGACTTAGCTGGAGGGTTTCCAGAGAAACTGTTCGAAGGTCGGATTTCTGGCCGAAGACGTTGAGACTTACCCAGCTGGATCAGAGTTTTGTTATTGGGAAACGGATCCGACGCATTTCAAAAAGCTACAACTTGTTGATGGTTCAAAGGGCAAATGATGGAACCAAAAGTGCAATTTAAAGCGGTCAGAGTCGGCATTTCCCCTTTGGCTGTAATCATCAGATTGTGGTGGCCACGTTTAAGCGAGTTTCCCTGCTGATGGGGTGATGGTCAAAGGGGAAATGTAGGCACCCACAGCCCATTCAACCAAGATTTGGCCAAAAGGCGAATTGTTGAACTCCACCCAAATGGGGCAGCCTTGAGCGACATTCCTTGAAACAAATGACAAGCAGCACAAAAAAGCGATTGGCACGCAATAAAAGGGTGGGTCGTTGTTTGTTCAAAGGAAAAATGGAAAGACAACAAAATAAGAACATATCCAATGACAAGCCCCAGCCCCAAGTGGTTGGTGCAGCAATCGTGGGGGTACGCCTTGCTACTCTATAACTACAAGACTTCCATCCCGTCGGGCACGACAGCTGGTTTGCACAGAGTGCGAGAACTTGGGGAAGCAAGGATAAACTTCAGGCTTGCGCGAAGATGCACTAGGTTGAGGCTACTGTGGTACTCGGCCAAAATGAGACCAGCAAAACTGGCTGTGAAAGTCGAGTTGCTACGGACCTATGTGGAGATCACCTTGTAATTCGCACGAGTTCGTGGGTCATAACCCTTTCTGTGATAAAGTGGGCCCTCCTAATGATTACCTTATCCCTTTACAGAAGATTAATTCGGTGACTCAGGCAAAATGGCAACCCAACGCACAATCCGATTTGGGGTTCAATGGAACAAGGTCATAGCTCCTTTTACCGCCTCTCTCACTAGCTCTACTACTCCGATGCTTCCCAAGAAATTTGCGCGGCACTCTGGGAAATCGAAACCCAGCAAATGGCAACGGTTTCCTTGTGGGTTCCCTTTAGAACCGGCCAAAGAAACCAACAGGCAAACCAACCAACAGTAAACCTGCAAAACTGACAACCAACTTTAAAGCCAAAAAACAAGATCCCCAAAAAACTGACCAAAGCAAATACCCCCCCCAGAAAAAGAAAAACAACAAGAAACAAACAAACACTAAAACCAAACCACACACTCAAAACGACAAACCCCGGAAGCGACCCGGCCGCAGGATGAGGCCGCTCTGACCCCCGGAGGCCCAGGTCCGCCCCGCGGCACGGAGACCGAAGTCGCTGCTCAGCCTAACGCCAAGGCGACCCCTTCCAACCACCAACGAGTTTGTATAGAAATACTAAATATCCACTACTATGCTGATATGTAAATATGCATATGTTGTGTATAAGTATGAAACATCCAAAAGTCTGATCATGTGTATATGTATACATGCAAATGTATATGCAATATGTTACATCTGTCTCCTTCCATCTCTCTCTCTCTCTCTCTATATAATTTAATTGCATGTGTAAAGTTCTACAAAGAAAATAGCATCATGCATACAATTGCCCTAGCTCTCTTTACATACAATTACAACGTCTCACCAAATCATCTTCAAGGGGACCTTCTGGCAAGGAGTTTCTTGACTCAGTTGCTCAGTGACCCTGGTAGGAGCTAGGAACCTCAAAACAAATGGCGGTTTTCCTGTTGGTGTCATTTCATGGCCCTCACACCAAGAGAAACACGCACAAAAGAAAACAGAAACACCCCGCTGTCGGGGACTCTTCGGCTCCGCCCGCGAACCGGGGACCGACGCCATGTGCTCCGAGCCGCACCGCGTTGCCCTCCTTGCAGCGCTGCACCCGGCAGCCCTGCAACGTCACGCGGGACAGCTCCAGCCCCGCCTCCGCGCGCTTGGCGGGTTTTTTGCGCGGCCGAGGGGTTTTGGTCCAGCGAAAAGGCGAGGGAAAAGCAGTCCTGACCACTGAAACAACAAACAAAAACAGGTGCTAAAACACCCCACCCGCTCTTCTTTTCTCGGTTTTGTTCTTCTTTATTTTTCCCGCTTGTTTCTATGTTTTGTTGTTTGTGTGTTTTGTTTTGTGGGGGGGGGGGAGCGGGACAATGTTCCGTTTCCGCTTTCTGCTTGGCCATCAGAACAATGTTGTTGTTGCAAACAATAGGGAACATGTTTATTAGTCTAGCCTGATTATTTACAATTCTTCAGAAAAAAGGAGGAACCAAAAAAAACGAGGAACCAACAAGGAGAAGAAACAACAACGAACAAAAAGCAACAACTCAAACAACTTCCACGTGCTGCAATCCCCTGGAAAAAAAATTGCCAGATCACTTTCCTGTACACCCACCAGGCGCTTTTCAGCGAACTTACATGAATAACAAATTCACAGGCATGACCGCTTTCTGTACCGAGCATTCCAAGGTCGCTTCAGGCCAACCCGGCCGTTTTGTGGTTTTTGGAGCCGGTGAGGTGGGCTCCGGAGTTGGTGCCGTGGCTTGACGGCTCCGTTGGGAGAACTCCCATATTTTGACTGGGCCAGGTGAACATGACTAGGGAGAAGCAACACTTTTCACATAAACATAAACCCTGCTCCCCAGCCAATAGCGGGACACACCAGCAAAGGTCAGGTTCAGGCACTCCGCTCTTCGTCTGACCAGCAAAAATGTCTGTACCAAATAAATGTGTATTTTTTGGGGGGACCCACAAAATGGTGGTTGTTCTGTTGGTTTCCCTTTAACACCAGCAAAAAGGGGTGCCCTCAACAGTCACACCCCCACATGATGACTTGCTGTGGATCCGGAAGAGCTTCGGAGCCACAATGCCATGTGTTTTTGCTAAAGAAGCGCAACCAAACCGGCAAGTGAAAGCCCTGGTGGCATCCAAAGTGTTTCTAGAAACTAACCTTCTTCACCTCCTCGTCTAGTTTCCTGATACTACTACTCATGCAAGCCATGATCAATGAGGTTACCCCAGTTCAACGCAAACAATATATATATATATATATATATATATATACACCTGTAGTTGCAGTGCGGCACGCCCCAGCGGCACAAGGACAAAGGACATGCGCAACCACGTTCGCAGTTTTTAGATTGGAATGACCACCCAACCTTGCCAACCTCGCCAGCTCTCGGCGGTCGCCTCACAGACCAGCAGCGAGATGAGGCAGGCGCTGTCCTGGGACAATCCCCGGAACTCGAAGTAGTCCTGGCAAGCGAACAGCGAGTCACACGCCGCAGGTGCTCCACGCGTGACCGCCCTTGTGAATGGGTTTTCCCTGGCTCCAACCGTGCAGTCCCTTCAAACTCGGCGTGCCAGCCCGTAAAAAGCGAAAATCGCCGTGAATGGAGAGGGGAATATCTAGCTGGGTATTCAATCCCCTCTGAAAGGAATTGGACACACACCCCAATGAACATCCACTAGGGGTTTCTACTTCGCTCCATTTGCTTAAGACCCCTGGGCAAAATAGACATGTTTCCAGTAGTGCTAGATTCCCTTTAAAACCAACAGGGAAAAATGATACATACTCTTAAGCAAATGGAAGCTGAGCTCCGGGGAATTTTTCAGGGCGCATGCCTCTTCCAGACCCAGGCCCCTCAGGGCGGTGACTCGATTGGAACTCGACTTCGGCTCGCCTGCTTGGCGGCCCAGGCGGTGGGCAGGCGGAAGGACGCCCCTGCGAGCTCCACCTGACCCCAAGCTGGACAAGCCTCGGGGGTTGAAAAGGGCCAAAGCCCAAGTTGCTGTGTGTCACCTGCAACTGAGCTCAAACCACACTCGCTGCTTGCTGGGATCCTGCTTCTTAAACCGATATCCCATTCCCTGGTTGACGGCCTCAGATGCCCCCTTGCAAACTTATGGAGCCAAACCCACACTTTAGCCGAGCCTCACTTGAGCCACAGCCACGTCTCCCCCCCAACTCCTCCACCCAAGCCGAGGCCAGGCGGGGGCCCGGTTCCTTACGCCCGCCTCGATCAGCAAGCTGGCGGAGCCCAAGGCTGGCAGCGGCATGACTGGCATTGGCCTCGCCACGAAGGAAGTTGTACGGACACTCGAAGGAAATCCGCGGCGTTCAGTGCTTGACCAACAGCTTCCAAGGTCGACCAATTCCGACACGAGTTCTTTTTTTCGCTTGGAGAAGGGACCCCTGGTGAGGTGTCATGTTAATTGGCAGAGGGAGTCTCAACAGTTTTCTGAGGTCATCGCGGAAAGATTAGACGTACTTGACCGGCCATCCCAAAAAGCGCCGAAATTGGCAGAATGTCCCGGAAAAAACAACGAAAAGCGGTTGCACTTGCGGGGTAGTCGGTTTCAAGGGCGTCATGACACCGATCTTGTGTCAGAGGTGCAAGAACCACATGCATTTACCACAGAGAAGCCTTGAAACCTCAATGTGCGAATTCCATATCTCAGCTTTTGCCCCAACCACATCTTTGTTTGGTCCAGGCTAAGAGCACCTTGAGCGCACCTTCACGTGTGAATTCATCTGGAAGGTCCCAGCTTGTGTTGGCTCACCGTTGCTCTGCAAATAGGTACAGCCGGGTTTGCCAAAGAAGGCCTTGCTGAGTGTGAGAGTTGTCCGCTCCATGTGCGCCAAATCACAGGTGGGGGTGTCTAAGCTGGAAAAAGGGAAGCACCCCGTATGGCAAAACAATTCATCAACTTGGATGAGTAAGGTGCGCCTGTTCCATCATATCCATGCCTACAGAAAGATCTGACACCCAGCCACTTGAAAACAATGGTCCTCATTGCACGAAGGGGGCTTATCATGGTTAGAGGTGAGTGCAGGGCTATGAGGACGCCTGCAATCCCTTTTATGAAAATAAGTGTACTAAAGTTGAGACAATCTGCCTGCACTTGCGCAGACTAGCTTTCTCACCAAGCGAACCAACTAACTCTAAACACTGAGTCAGTCAAACTCCGCAAAGACATGTCATGTTGAAATGCCTTTGCCCTCGGTGCCTGAATTAAATCTCAGGCGAGTTCATGAGTCCCATTTGATGATCCACCTACGAGATTCTAGATGTGAGCATATACATATATATATATGTATTGACATATATATATAGAGAGAGAGAGAGATACACATACGTCAGCCAGTGGCTGTCCCACTATCATGGTTGAACCCTGTACTTACTATCAAGGAACACAACCAAACAAGCACGTGCCCCTTGAGATGTGCCCGAATCATAGATTGCCCTCCCACTGAGATAATCTGTAAGCTGTATACCCAGAGGATAAAATCCCATACTCCGAAAGTTGATATCTACATCCACACAGTCCCTGCACATTGCATACCACCGAATCAATCCTACGCCTTCAGGGAGGCACTCATTACCATATCTTGGCACTCAACGTGGCTTCCCAAGTCCTTGGTCCCGGTTCAACCCCAAGTCCTACGGCCGCACACATTTCCCACAACCATGTCCCAGAACCAATGAAAGTTCACGGTCCCTCGTTGGAAGACTGAGCGAGCGGCAAACCTAAGACTACTTTGGGCGGTTTCGATTGGGAAGTTATCTTTTTGGGGGTTCACAGTATCGCTCCTGAAGTTTCTGATACTTGTCTTTTGGGGTTTCACTGAATCACCAAAGACATATCTACCCCGGAGAGCTTTGCCTCGCTCTCCTATGCTAACCTGCAGTTTTCCCCCAGCACTTGCCGAGTGCCTGGGGCCGGCCGGCTGAGCCGAGGCAGGTCTGACGTGGGTCAAAAGTCAAATCGGTGAGCCCCCTGTGAACATCCGATTCAATCCAACCGCTAAAATAGGTTCTAAAATGGGTGGTGAATTCACCTACCCCCAAAATGGGATCCCAAAACGGTTTTGACACCCACAGCCACATGACCAAACAATGCCCAGACCTCCAGTGGATTTAAAACAACAAAGAAACAAAGCGGCCCTGACATGTTGGTGTCTGAAGGGAAACAGGGACTGCAGAAACGGACAAAAGGGCACCACCGGAGGTCCGAGAACAAAGTCTTCACATCACATTTTGGCAAACAGGCTGATCGCTTTCCATACTATAGATTCAAGGGTTACCGGTTTGGGGCCCAAAAGGAAACAACAAACCGTCCAAGTGCGCTGCTCGCACATTTTCACGCTTGAACAGCCACACTGCGGATGCAATGGATGTAAAACCCCATATTGACCGATCAAATTCTTCACCCCCCTCTGCGTGTTAAAGGGGCCTTTTACAAAGCAGCCAAACAGTAACACTACAGAGGGAGAAGGTCAGGGGAACCATTGTTACATGCAAACCATGACAGTTGCGCTTTCAGCGCCACTGCCAAGTTGAATAGCTTCCGCTACTGTTATCCCATCCGCTCCAACCGGACCAATTCTGCCAGCTGCCTTGGCTCCAATGCTCACCCTCGCGGGCGGCGGGAGCTCTTGTCTCGGCATAGCGAGCGGCATTGCGAGCAAGGTGTTTGCTGCTCTCGTTCCTCGAAAATTCGATCGAGTTGCGTGCATACCGCTCATTCTGGCTGAAAATCCAGTCCATCTCGTTGCGGAGGTTGTCCAACGTGTTGCTTCGCAGATGGATGATGCCATTCCAACAACCAATGCTGCGAGGCTTGTCTTGCTCAAAGACCACGTTGATAAAAGCTCTTGGGCTGTAAGGCATCCCTTGGAACATAATGATCCAGCGAGAGGAAAGCGCATCTTGAAGTTCGTTGGGCAAGAACTCCAACTCTGTCTTGATATACGCGAGCCTTGCGATTCGCGACTCCGAAGTTGATCCAAGGCCAACTCCCAGAGTGCGCTGGGCTTGCGACTGCTTTGGAGCAGCCAAGACGAGATTTGCGCTCAACTCCATGCGGAGCATGTCCGCCTCCCGACGGCCCACCTCAAGCATACGAACCCTGTATTGAAGGTCGAGTTCATAGCGATCAAGCAGAGAGTGGTAGCCGTTCTTCAGGGCGGACTTGTGCTTCTTCCGTGCCTCCTGAATAACAGCACTGTCCGGGGAGTTCAAGCCACGAATGATGCTGCTACGATCCTCCTCGCGGAGGTCAAATGTTCCCACGGATGCCAGGACCTGAGCTGTGACATGGGTGCTGAGGCCCATCTTCTTCAGCAAATTGGAACGCTGCACAATGTAATTCTTCTGTTGCTCTTTCAACAGGCGTGGGTTGAGGGGAGACAACTGCCCACATGATGAGCAGTGCACCTGCCCCTCGAACACACTGTTGTTGCAAACCGGGCACGTGGCAACATTCAGCTCGACGTTCTCCATTGGGTTGAAAGTCTTCTGTCTCTTCGCTTCCCCTTGCGAGGCGCGAGGAGAGGCCACATTTGTGCGCGTTGTAGCAATACGTTCCAGTGCTGTTGAACGATCATCAACCACGGCTTGGTCGCGCCTCATTCCCTGGGGTTCATCCTCAGTCGCCTCAGCTGGTGCACCTGCATCCGATTGCTCGGAGCGAGTGTACCATACATCGCCATTTGTAGCGTCCAATACAGAAATAATCGTGTAGTTGGGCACCTTGTCGCGCGTAAGGACGCCGTCGCTCTCCGTCTTGAAAAAGCAAAGCCCTGCGCGAATGGCCATCCTGAGGTCGATCTGTATCTCCAGGGGTTTGTTCGCACGTACACCTGAGATGTAATTTTCGTTCGTGCTTGGGACGTCAGCGAAGAAAACGTGAGGTCTGCCTGTCTCGTGCTGGTCCCCTCCTCCTGGAAGCAGTCCGTTCCGCATGATGTTAGCGAAGTTACGCTTATCAGTGCGGTGATAAAGCACCGTAGGAGGGCTGCTGCAAACGTTCCAGCCAGACCAGCGCCCGAGGTCAGTCCCCGGGTTCACGTACCACTCCTTCGCGATGCCGGAGTCGTCGATCTGGAGCCAGTCCTCATGGCCTTGAGAGGCCTTCAGCTTGAAAAGCCAATGAGAACATGGAACGTCTCCGCACCGGCTTGCGTCCGGGCAACCAAGCCCGATGAACCTCTGCTTCTTGTCCAGCTTGAAGATGTCCATGATATTCTGCATGTTCCATGGAATGGGATGTCGCAGCTCCTTGCGAAGCGCGAGTCCCAGGTCTTCGAGGTCCATGTAGCCGTCCTCATCCATCACATACCCGCATCCTTCTGTTCCACGACCACGGAGGATCTTGGAGATGCACGTCAGGGAACGATGGTATTCGTCACTGATTCTCCTGACGGAAGGGTCGTAATCAAAGGAGGGCTGCTTGATGATGTCGAGTCTCTTGGGGCCCTCACCGTAGTCGACATACTTCACGCCATCATGAATGCTATACACCCAGCAGTCATAGTGGCCCCCAGTCACTCTCCTCCCGTAGGAGTCAAGTGGCACCGGCCTGCTCGCCGCCTCGTCCCTCTTTGCCACCGCAGCCGCCTTTGCACCGGCTTGCGCCGGGCGAACGCTTTCGGAAACATCTGCACCGGAAGGCTCACCTGAAGTTGCAAACTCGGCTGGGTTGACGGGGGCGAAATCGAGAGGCTGCCGGACTTCCACTTCTTCACGGGTAAAAGGGAGCCCGATCATCTCTGACAAAGAAACACCGCACTTCGTTAGCGTCTCCTTGCAGTACGCGAGAACCTCAACGTTGACTGTGCAATCATCTTGGTGGCGCACCTCGAGCACATCGATCGGACGCACGGTGCAATCGTGCGAACGTGTCAGCTCGGCTACGCTGCCCATTGCGGGGCGCAAGATGGAAAGCATATACAACATGTGATGGGTTCCGCGCATGAACTGGACGGTCTTCGTGATGTTGTCGTCACTGAAACACATATGATACCTGTCCAGCAAATCGATGGTCTCGACAAAGGGTGTAGCATCTACGTACACAAACATATGATTGGGGTCGCCGATGATGTAATCCCGGACTTCCGTCATGTAACGGTCCCAAATCATAGAGAAGCCGTAGAGATAGCTTTTCGCGCCGGTCATGACTCCAAGGCATGCGCAGCCCTTGCGGGCCGCGAAATCCCTGGTCCAAGCCAGGTGCCTCTTGGTGTCTGCCAGCAACTGACTGGCCTCGCCGGCGGGTTGGTCGAACGGGTAGGTGCCGCTGGGCTCAATGCCGTCCTTCCCAACAAGCTCATTGCCGTTCCAATAAATCATCGGAACGATGGTCGCCGTCGGGTAGTCCGTACGCACCTCGTCGATAAGGGCGGCCAAACGCTTGCACAGCTGTTGTAAGCCCTTGCCCCAAAGCATTTCTGACCTCCATGCACCGACACGCGCCGGGCGAGAAGCATCCAAGCGTTCTGCAAAGTCATACTTGCGAAGCTTCTTCTTCTTGCCCGAAACCATGGACAGTCCTGAATCAGCGACAGTCACATAGATAAGGAGGTCGCGATCTGGTACACGTGGGGCCTGCACAACCTTCAAGTAAGGTTCGCTTATAGTTAACAGGGGTGTAAGCAACTGCAAATAATGCGGTTGGTCCTGCACCCATGTATGAATAAGCGACTGTGCAGAGGTCGTCTCCAGGAGGCCCTTGACCGTAGCGGCGAGGTCAGCGTCGTACTTGCCGTTCGTGCATACCGATGTGGTAGCGACATTCTCCATCCACCTCCTCCAAGCCGGATCGCAATCCCTCGCGGGATGCGCCATAGCCGTTGGGCCGCTCATTGCGAAAACGATGCAGCACAATCACTCGAAAGCATCGGCTGCATGGTGGCATGTTCGGAAAATGCATTGTGAACGGCATCAGTGTAAATGTACGTGTATCCCTCGGCTTCCTTCAAGTGGGTGCCACGGCTTTCATCATGCTCGTGAGAACCATCACATTTGAAGTACTCAACAACGGAAATAGTGGGCATATTACTGGCAACGACCCATTGCTTTTTCATGGGTTTTCCATTTCTCCCTTTGATACCGATTTTGCAACCATGGAATTCATACTTGTTCATCTTGTACTTAGTCAAGAAACTCCATAGTTCAGGCCATTTCCAATAACGACATGCCTTGGGGAGTTCGAAGGCAACTCTAATGTCATTAGAATAAACATCATTGAGAATGTGTTTGAACCCTCTCAACAATGATCGGAATTGCTTGATGTGGCCCTCAATCTTGGCAGCACCTTTGGGAGTTTGCTGGTTGACATAACCCCACGGGCAACCTCCAGCGCATGGCAATCAAACATAGAACATGATTGCACCCTTAGGATTCTTGCTCCTGAATTCGGCGATTTCACGGCCTAACCACTGCCTGCACGTATCGGAGCGCCCGTCTTCGGTTTCAGTTACCCGAATGACACGGCAACCTTTTGAAGAGTCTCTTGATTCGCCCAACCGTGAGGTCGTCGAACAACAGAATTCAATAAGGAGGCGCTTGGGCTGAACGTTGCATAACGCAGCGATCTGCCCCCCCTGATCACTAACTTCTCCGGCCTTGGCGCATGGAGGGAGCAGCAAACTGGTGGCACAGGCTCGCGCCTGGCGATTGGGGGAGATACCGATCAGCTCAAGTGCATGATGCCACACTGGGGTGCTGTCAAACGCCTTGGTCAAGATGTCTGCAGCTTGGAGGGTAGTGTCAACATTGATTAGTTCGAACTGCCTATTCACGAATTGCTCCTGGAGCCATCTAAAGCTAATGCGTTGGGTCCTATCCGTGTGCCTTAGCTTCTGTGAGTGTCCCTGCTGCAGGATAGTGATCGTGGCCTGATTGTCTTCCATCAGCTTAACTTTCCACTTATCACTGAGATGCACAGTTAGGGCATTGATGTTTGCTACACTTGTGCCCGCATCAACATTTCCGTACCGAATTTCATCCAACTCGGGATCAATGCGAGCAACAATGCCATCGGGCACATCAAGGGAGGCTTTTCCAGCCTTTTGAGCATACCCATGTGCTTCTTTCCCAAACAGGCTGAGCTGACAGAAAAGCGACAGCGTCGGCAATCCCTCTGCTCTGAGCGCCTGGTTCGCAGCGATGACCTCGGCTTCAGTCGAGCTTGTTGCGGTCGCTGTCTGCTTCCTACTGAAGGCGTTTAGTGGGTAGTACGTGTTTGGCCCTACCAGTATCATGGTGCAACCAGTTGTACTATGCGAGTCATATTCGCCTGCCCAATCCGCATCAGCGAACAGCCACAACCTACAATCAGAGAACTTATCCCCGATAAAACCTCGCATCTTAAGGTCCTTCGAACAGTGTATGTAAGACACAAGCCGATGTAGGGCGCTGTCACACTCAGTGGACCATTTACTCACACGCGAGGCAAGGCTTTGCGTGGCTCTTAGCAGGTCATACCTAGCCATGCGGGCTGCGAATAGGATCTTCATTAGTACCTTTGCAGCGATAGTTTGTAGCCTGCCCTTTGGCTCCTCTTCATTTACGACAGGTCTCGCGACCTTCGAACCAATGAATGGAGTGCTTACCTTACTCAACGAGGAAACGCTAACCTTGGCGAGTTCGCAATATGCGTCAACGCATGACTTGAGGAAATCAGACATGTCGTACTCAACAATGTTGACTTCTTTTGTCATACAACCAACAGGTTTGTCGCATATCGTTTCGGGTCCTTTGAACTTCGAAACTTTGACTTCTTTCTTAGCCGCGGTTTTGTCTCTCATCGACCCAGGCTTTGAGGGCAATGCGCATTGCAAAGCTGCTTCCTGATTCTCACCGTAGGAAAACACAGTACGTCCGGTCCACCACGCAGTGTCCGCAGAAATGCGATCATTTGCATGACGCGACCACTCATCGCAAATTGGACTTGCTTTGGATTGATCTTTGATTGTCACACGCTGGGGGTCGAGGCTGCAAGCGAATGCACTCATTTGCTCTTTAGGACGGAAAAGGCACTTTCTGGGCTGCAAGTGATAGCGTGTCCACGTTTTCGTGTACTCATCATGCTCCCAGTAGTCCTCAGTCCTTCTTTGAGAGCAAACACCCGCGTGTTGCGCAGAACCCTCAAACACGTGATGGAAAGGGTGTTCCTCTTTAGACAATCTGACATTGTTCTTTTCGATGTGATGACACCCAAAGTATCTGCCGAATGGCTCGGGCGCGTCGATCTCGACAACCTTCCCAATCAGTTCCCATCCCTTATCAAGGCTACCGGCGGGTCCTGCAAGCTTGAAGTCATCAACGTATACGACAAGCAGCAGGTCGAGTTCCGGATGATGAAAAATGGATGTCCATATTTCAGGCAACACTCTTACAAAGCCTTGCTTGCTGAGGGCATCTTCAAGGTGCTTTTCCCAAAGCCCCCCTGAATCTGGATGTCCGTACAAGGCTAACACAAGTGGAACAATGGGGGGGTCAATGTATTGTTTGCTCCAATGGCTGGGCCATCTGTTCTTAGGCAATCTAAGCCATGTGGGAACGCCTTTGAACAGGGCTTGGATGTAGGCTTGCTTCGCATCGGCTTGCGCCTTGCGGTAGCCGGGCTGCGACCCGAAAGCGTCGAGGATTTTGGCTGCCTCCATTGACGCTGGGCTGGACCCTAGCTCCGCAAATAATGCTGCAACAGAGTTTTCATCATAAACATTGTTCCCTTGGAAAACGGTCCTTCCTTTGAATTTCTTGTTGGGGTCATCATCGGGAAGCTCGCTACCTTTCTCATAACAAGCCTCGAAAATCCTTCCAATGTGGACCTTTTCCCCTTTGTTCTGGGCTTCTCTGATGACGCGCCTACACTCATTTACTCTGAACTCATCCCAAGTGCCTTTCTTTCGAAGGTTTTCCCATTCCTTGTCAAGGGCAGCTTGGGCCTTTGGCGTATTGGCTACTTCGGCTTTTGGCACAAGCCTTGCAACGACTGCACTGAACAGTTCAAGAGCAACATCAAATTCAACTTTCTTGATTCGCTCTTTGACCAACTCGCGCAATTGCGGGCGATGCGGCTCCTTTGATGACTTGTCCCGTTCCGGAAGAACGGACATCGCAGGCGCGTGCCGGATCACAGGCAATGTCGGCTCGCCCTCGCGGGCGGCGCTGGTCGGCTTTGCACTCGATGCTGCTTCGGGGTGCTCGGATCTGGCCTCCGATGAGACTGCTGTCTCGAGCACAGCCTTCTTGGCATCTGCACGGAGCTGATCTTCATACTGCTGGGTTAGGGCCTTTCGGTCCTGGCTGCCGAGCATGACCCACATGTCGGACGGGATATCGGGAGGCCTTTTGGATCCAGCCTTCCTACGGACGAGCCGAACCCCATCCCACACATAGCCATCGGGTACTGGTGACCCATCAGGCATTATGCTTGGGTCGAATGCACCGCCTTTATCAGGCACGACAGGCTTGATCTTCGCTTCGCATTTCTCCGATGCGGCGGGTTCCTCGATGTGGGCTTGCCCACGCTCCAACGGCACAGGATCATCTCGTGTCCTAGCATTGGCAACAGGTGGATGAGATGCAGGGTCTTTCAACAACCTCATCGGGAAGATGAACTCATCAGTCGGAAGCTCAATGCGCTTTGTTCGCTGTACCGTGAGGGACGCATGTTCGATATGGTAATCGAGCCCTGCTAGTTTTGCAACAAGGAACTCGCCTTTCCATGCGAACCCAGGCTGTATGTGGTACCCGAGAAACACGCCTTCATTTGATGTTGGCGAAGTCTTGCCTGCCTGATTGTCAGCTCGTGCAGGGTTGTTCCAGAACAGTACCTTTGCTCCAAAAGGTATCTCAGCTTCATCAAAGGTCTTGTTAAACCTGAGGTACCATGGCGAAT
Organism: Effrenium voratum; assembly: GCA_963377175.1. Classification (NCBI taxonomy): domain Eukaryota; class Dinophyceae; order Suessiales; family Symbiodiniaceae; genus Effrenium; species Effrenium voratum. The sequence goes on along the minus strand of CAUJNA010003538.1, from coordinate 822,658 downwards.
CGTTTCCATTCAACTGTGGCAGGATGTTGGTCGCAACTGCATTGTGCTGGATAGCAAATGGCCACATCGACAGTGGGAACCCTGACTGAACAAGGTTCGCACGTGCTCCCTCCAACAGATGTCTGATTTCCCTTTCCACGAAAGATTTGGAAGAATCAACATATTCAATGGAGGTCTGATGACGGTACCCCAACTGCTCTATTGCGGCTTTCAATTCCCGGGAGTTGTCAGTGTAGAGAACTTCAACCTCATCCCTACCGGAAATGAAATGCTGGATCCCTGCAACGGATTGCTCCGTGCTTTTGCTGGTCGATGGGTAAACGTACCTGAACTGCGTATGCACGTCCTTGATTACAAGAGCACACCATTCACCTTTGATACCTTGCTCAATGTTGGCCTTGAGAATCACATGATCAGCAATGATGTGATCTCCAAACGCTTTCGTCTCGAGCCTTCCCTGCCCGCCCTTCGATCTTGCATATGGGGCAAGCATCTTGGCACGTTGGCAAGTGCGGCAAAAGGGATTCTTCGGATAGTGTGCAAACAAGTGCTCTTTGGTACTCGCTTCGGCAACCAGATCTTGCTCTTTGCGGGATCTAACAAACCGCTCAACTTCGTCGTCGGGATCATCACCTTCGTCGATGCCTTCGTCATGAACCAGTGCAGGCGCTGGCTTGGATGCTGCTACTGCACTCAACGATGGCTCAGCTTCACAGCTGGAATCCATGTATGGCACATGACCATCAACCTTGAGCTGGATCAGAGCACCATCAGGGCGAACCATAGTTGGCGCCTTCCCGGATTCCCAATGGAAGGAATATCCTTGATCCAGACACTTCACACCCAGCGACAGCACTGCGGGAGAACTCTCGAGGATGTAAGGCTGAGCAGGCTCACACAATGCATCGACATTGATGTCGGCGATTTCGGAAGCAGTAATGTTTCCGTTTGCAGTCACAAGGCGAATAGGCTGAGGTGCCTGTTTCCGAATTGCCTTGGACGCATTCCTCAGTGCAGCTTTGCTGATGAGGTCCTGCTCACTACCGGAATCAATAAGCCACACGTCCTTTCCCTTTGGTGCAGGGGTGGCTGCCCTTGGCGCTTCGACATCCTTGCGAACATCGTGAGGCGGCATGGCAATTCTCAGGCACTCATCACACGATAGGCTTGAGATGGAATCGGATTCCACATCGCACATGAAACCACAAGCGGGCTGGGCTCCATTCTCAATGGCTTTGATTACGGCACTCAACTGGTTCGCGGCCTTGCGCGCTGCCTTGTTAGTCCCTTTGGTCGGCCTAGGGCAGTCCTTAGCATTTGGAAACATCCTGTTATACTGCCGTTCCTCGTACTCAAGCTTGAAACCGTCGCCTTCGGCGGGGATCTCATGCACATGAGCATTGGTGTCAAACGACACCCCAATGGGATTGATCGGCTTGGCAAACATGGCGTACCTAGTGCATACTGCGGCGGCCTTGGCCTTGGGCTTAGGCTTAGGCGAATTTGCACGCTTCTTGGCCGCAGGATTTGCGTTGGCCTCGTTGCTCGATGCCGCAGCGGCAGATTTGCCGCCCGTGGAGGCATGGCTAAACTTGCATTTGTCACCTCTAGTGCACTTCCCTTGGGCAAAGAAAGAACACGGTGCTTTCTCTCCTTTACCGCCTTTGGGGGAACTTGGCCTGCCGCGGGTCGCGGAGCGTCCTCGCGGCTCCTTGCGGTGCGCGTAAGGGCAGTTTGCCCCCCTCGTGCACGAGCCCTTCTGGAAGTCAAAGCAGTACTTTTCCTCGGTGTCCTTCGGCTTAGGTGCGCTCTTTTTCTTGGGGTCCCTCTTTTCAGGGGCGGCGGCACCAGCCTTGGGCGTCGGGGCTTTACTGGCATTGACTTTGGACACGCGCTCTCGGTTCTCGCGAAGCCTATCCCTCTCGATTAGATCCCTCATGCAACGCATTAGGAAATCGTACGATTTGTTGGGATCATCATCACGGCAACGATCATATGTGTCAATGTCGTACCGCAACAGATGGCAGCTTCTCACTTGGCGAAGCAAGATGTCTTTCAACACCTTTTCTTCCGGCGGCCTTTTCATGCCGGCGATCACGGAATCCCAAGCGTTTAGGAAACGTTTGAGATCAATGATTCCTTCGCCGTGTCGCGAGACACGCAACAGGTCCTCCAAGGAGTAGAGGTTTCCGGCTTCTTCACTGGTCTTGAAATATTGGTCAAACATAAACAAGACCTGCCTTCCTCTCATGGCCTTTCCCTCCTTGGCACATTCTTCCTTTGCTGTTAGGATTCGCTGAGCCAGATCGCCTTTCGCTGAACGCGTGAGCGCTGCGAGAATCTTCGTGTCTGGGGTCACGAATTTCCCCGGTTCGCCGAGCTCCTCCAACAGCTTCTTCTTGTCCTCGCGATCGGACCAGACTTCCATGATCCAAGGCCAAGCCTCGTCTGGACGATCAGATGCGGCGCGGACATCCTCACGAACCGATGTTTTCCATTCACGGTACGTTTCAGGAGTTGGCATCTCCTTGAATCGCAACGTCTCGCTTTCGCGGGTTCTGGGCTTTCATCGTTCGTTTGGCCTTTTACTAACTTCATCAACATCTTGGCGAATGCTTCATTGCCGAGGTTAGGCCCGAGGCCATCACCTTCGTCTTCATCACCATCGCCATCGCCATCATCATCAGGTGGCGGACCGCCAGGAGGCTTACCACCCTGCTTGCGGTCAGTTGACATTGGCCCCTGAGAGAATTGCAGGGGTGGGACCGGTGCACTTGTTTTCACCGGGGATCGGCTGCTACCTGATGGCTTTTCAGCTGGTCCTTGCGGATCGCGAGCATCTGCGGGCAGTGCTTCGCATTCGGCAGTTGGAATCACGCTAGGGGTATATTCATCCCCGTAACCGTCATAGGTAACAAGCGACCTCAACTTTTCCTTTGCATATTGAAACGGATGGGTCAACGGGTCCAACATTGACCTTTGGGACCGAGCTGACTTCATGTCGTCGGTCATCAGCTCTGGTGAATCCTCCCGGGTATCACCTACCCCTTTGGGCTTCGATCCATCCTCGCGGAGGTCGTGTTGCTTCTGATACTTCTTCAGCTCATCGAGCTCGTCCTGCAGAAGCCCGTTTTGATGGGCCATCATGTCAATCGTCCTGGCGTTTTTCGCTTCGACACGGGCTGTGTCATCAGCGTGCTTGGCAGCTTGCTCATGGAGGAGCTGCTGGGCTTCCGCCAGGGTGGATTCGATGGCTTGCCTAAACTCAGTTGTTTTGTGTCCCATTTCCGCTTCATGCAATGCTTGGGCATTTTCCTCACACACTTGGCTTATCCTAGCTTCAGCGAAGTTCACTTCTTGAATGAACTCATCGCTCACTCGCTGTTCGTATTCACGAATTCTATGCGACTGGGCTTGCACACATTCAGCATAGTGTGCATGCAGCTGATTCTGTGCGACACGGAGCTCCTCACGGTTTTCCGCTTGCAAATGCGTGACAGCTGCTTGATGCAGGGCTTCGGCTTCGGACCTAATGGCTGCATCATTCCCAAAAGCAAAGATTGCGGTGTTGTACAGTTGAAGGGAATTCATCAGGGTGCGGTTGTACTGCGCATTAGCGCTTGATGCGAACATTCGCACACCGCCGCCGGTGGCGTTGTCGGAGCTAGCTCCGGCAGCATCCACAGGCATGTTGGATCCATCAACTGGCACAAGGGAACCGTCCATTGCTTAAAGCTAGGGGCCTACGGCTGATAACCTATAGATTCAAGGGTTACCGGTTTGGGGCCCAAAAGGAAACAACAAACCGTCCAAGTGCGCTGCTCGCACATTTTCACGCTTGAACAGCCACACTGCGGATGCAATGGATGTAAAACCCCATATTGACCGATCAAATTCTTCACATACATGATCATGTTTGTGCTTCTGACGTGCTCGGGTTCTGTCGGCTTCTTATGGTGCCACAGGCCCCCTCAAAAGGCTGGAATCCCTCAACAAACCTCAGGTCCTGTTAGGTGTCCTCTTTTGGGGTGCGCAAAAGTCCGCAGGATATTCGCCCATTGCAGCCGTGTTCTTTCTGTTCAACTGATCAAGGAACTCTCCAACTAGGTCCTCCAGTAGACAGGTTAGTATAAGGGTACCCTTTTTCTGTAGTCTATTTTAGTAGGGGAACCCTCCTCCAAAACAGGCCAAAAGGGCACTACTGGGGAACCTAGCCAATCAACAATGAAGAGTTCAGTCCACAAGGGTTGATCAATGTCCATTCTCCGCGGATCGTCTGTCCCCAGCCCAATGGCCTTCAGAGCCATGCCCACCTCAAGTCCCCACGAAAACCAGAAGCTTAGCCTGCTTAGCCTCTTTCCCTAGCCGCTAGGCCCTCCCGCACGCCAATAAAAACAAACAAGCAAAGGAGGGACTTCCCAAAAACAATAATCCCGAAACCCAATGGCCCTCCAACACCGCCCCTCAAAACCAAGAAGGGAATCCAAGCCACTCCACCAAAAAACCGCCTCAAACAACCGCCCAGCCGCTGGCCCAACCACCACCCTCCCCACCTACCACCTCCAAAATCCACTAACACCCTCTTATCACCTCAACCCACCACCTCCACCCACCACCTCCACCCTCCACTCACCACCTCCACCCTCCACCTCCACCCACCCCCAGCCCGGCCCCGCCGATCCGCCGAACCTCGAAATCCTGGGCTGCCAGCTGCAGAGCTGCCAGGCCGCGATGCCCCAGGTGGTCAGGTCCATGAAGAGCTGCGGCAGCACCTACTGATGGCCCGGGGGGGAGGGGGAGGTGCGTGGGAGGCGACAGGGGAGGGACGTCCCCCAAACAGGCTGGGGGGGAGGGCGGGGAGGGGGCCCAAAATACTCTCATTTAGCCCTTATTAAGGCCTTATTCAGGGCTTATTTGGGCTCCCTCCCGGACAAATTTGAGGTGAAGGAGTCCTGATACCATCAAGGATGCTATATGAGAATATGGGTTGGAGAAAAATCGGAGTCAGAATCCGTCGCCAAGGATTTGCCCACCCAAAATCAGAGACACGGGATTCAAGAGAAGCTGTGGCGAACTGTCGCTTACATGTTCCAAGAAACCCAACAAGAACACCCATTGTTCATCCATTCTTTGTGGCTGGTGCGCGAAAAAAAAACGGGGCCTCTGTTACCTTGTGTCCTACTTACATCTACCGAATCGGACGCATGCGTAATTGGGGAGTGTCAAAAGCCAAGCACCCCATAAGGCGGCCCAAAAAGTTACCAGTCCACAAAGGGTCCTTTGTTTTGACCCCCATTTCGGGAACCAATTGTTCAGCTTCAAGCGCCACAGCAAAACACGAGAGAAACCTCGGCGTGAGCTTGGAACGCTTTTGGCGAACCCGAAAGCTTGACCTGTGTAGTGCATGCTGTGTGGTTCTATGGACACAAAATTTGAGCCTCAGAATGTCAGCGCGAGATTAGTAAACCCCCCACCCCCGCGATAAAAGGTGTCCCCTTTTTCCTCCCAGATTCGCACCAGTACTACAGCAAGGTTTGCCCCAAAATCCCTACCCAATATTTTTCGGGCCTCAAAAACCCTCCCCCTCTCCCCCTGATTGAAGGTATTCCCCTGCAGCCCCCAAGCCCAAAAAACCTGCCAGAAAAGGGGCTTTCCTTCTGCTTAAACCATCAACACCAAGTCACTATCAAACCCTCGCCCTCAAGTTCTCCCCAAAGACGTGCTTCCCCAAAAAATGGATTTGTCTTTAGTAAATTGTGTATAAACTGACACTGTTTTCAGACTCACAAAGGGGGCCCCCGCTTGAAGACCAGCCCCCCTCATTAACAGAAGACCCCCGCGACGAATCAGGGCCCTTTTGGACCTCCAAACCAAAAGCAACTGATGTTGCCTTTCAAAGTCTTATTGCCAAGAAGGGGCCAGAAATAACAGGATGAGGACCGAGATGTCTCCAAATCATCAGGGGGGTCCTCCAAAAGCACTCACTGTTGGGGCCTTGTCAAACCTTGTCGACCTTGAAGGAGGGGGGGTGGGGGGTTACTACTCAGGGGTAACCATTACACACAAGATTGATATCATTGAAGCGAGGCAAATGCTTCGTTTATTCCTGGGCATGTTTGTTGATAGATTCAATGCAATCTCTGTGACACACAGACACACGCGCACACACACACACACACACACGAGTAACATGCCGACTAATCATCATTGCGGCACTAATCATCATTGCTCTGCCTTCCGCTCTCGTCCGTTATACCCCTTTCCACCCTTTTCTCCCCTCTCAAAGATGTTTCGCCGTGGGTTGATCACACAAGCTTGAAGGGCCGTGCCCTCAGCATTCCTGTCAAACACCTTCTTGCCCTTTGCGTGCCGTATTTTATGTTGACCCCATTCTAGCCCGTTTATAAATAGGGGGTATTCCCCTCTAAAAGTGATGATTCCCCACTTAACCTAGCGACCCCCCCTATGAACAAACAGGGTTGATGGATATGGGGTCAACATTCTGCTTCAGGCCTCCTCTTGTGCTGGGCGTTCCTCGTATCGTCCCCTTTGCAATATCACCACATCAAGTGAAGAGAAAGCCATCCTTGAAATCCTAAGCGGAAACGTGTTTGGAGCCATCCACAAGATCCTCGCAACTCCCACGAGTTCCTTACTGACTAACAGCAAACAAACGTCCAGCAAATTGGCAAAAAACGGACACACAGCCTGCTGAATATTGCCCTTAACAAAGGGAATCACAGCAAGCCACGAATCCTCACACTTGCCCTTTGAAAAAGGCAACATCGAGGGACTCCTGAGAAAGCGATTTTGGGTTCCCTTCAGACCAACCCGCAAAAGGGTACCAGTACCTTGAACAAGGACGCCGGCGGGAAACTCAGGGAACCTGCCACCGCAAAAATACATGTGCAGGGAACATCAGCTCAACCTTACAAAAAGGAAGACCTACACTTCATATCCAATTACTATCCACCTTCAAACAAGTTATAAACCGTTTTTGGAAAACAAATCAACCATTTGCCAGGATGCCTCCCCTTGTTCAGGAGCCCCCTTCATCCTTCGTTGCCCCAGCCAAAGTTCAAAAAAAAACAATGACAAGCCCAACACCTCGACCTCCCATTTTCCCCCAGCCCTCCAAAGCCCCCCAACACCCCAAACCCCCCCCCAATCCCCCCCCAATCCCCCCTCCCCCACCCCTCCACAGCCCCCAACGCCCCCCCCCCCCCCCTCCCCGTCCCCCGCCTGCAGCTGCGCCTCCCCGAGGCGCACCGCGAGGGCCGAGCGCATCGGCGGCTCCCGCCGGTAGGTCAGCCGCAGGTCCCGGCCCGCCAGCACCTGAGTCAGAATCAAAACCCGGTATTAAAATGGTCTACCCAGAAGAATTTTCGAAGGCGGATTACTAACCTTCACTTGCCCGGGTTTTGATTGTGACTCACCTGACGAACCCAACCACGCCATGGTCGGTCGGATGGTCGGGGCGGATGGCCGGATGATGCGGTGGAGGGGGTGGAAGGGGGAGAAGGGCTCGGGGGGGAGAGGGGGCGGATGTTGAACATCGCAAGATTGAGAGCGCCTGGTGTTTATTGGGGGGAAAAAGACACCTCCCAAGGTCTAGGGATGTGGAGGAAAGGGCAAGGACACTGGACATGTTCATCAATGTTTAGGAAAAAACTTCGAAGCATTGGCTTTCTTACATGAAGTTACACAGAATCCAATTTGTGAGAGCCACGCGGGTGTCCTGTGAGGCAAACTTTAGCTTGTTTTCGGCGCAGTCCCACGCCCCAGACCGCGGTCGCTGCAGTCGGAATTCCCATTGACTTTCTGCAAAGCTCAAATTGGGCGCAAAAAATAGTTCCGAAGGCAGACTTTAGTGAACGCTTTCCTGGGGCTCAATCCAAGAGGCCACTTGACACCTAGCTTGCACGAGGCATGGAGCTTGGCCCCTGCGACGAGATGATCCCAACCACGCGTGGTTACGAAAATTGAGTTGTTCTCTTAAGTTTTGCACAACAGGTGAGCAAAGCTCAAAACTGTTGGCTTTTTACCAACGTGCTCATACTGGTTAAAGCATAATGCCCCCATAAAACCAGGTAGGAGCCGAACCGCCAAACTGCCAACTTGCGGAATCAGTTTGGTTTGGGACCCCGCTGGTGATGCAAAAATGAGTCATCTCAGAGCATGAACACAGCAATCCAGCGCCAACTGACCATACTCATGACCACTGCACTGTAGCCACGAGGTCAGATATGCGGCACGCGAAAGTGCGGCGTCCAAGCGCTGGGCTTCGCCTGTCGCGCTAGCCTCTAACTGCTTCGGAGTGCAGCTCGCAAGCCCCGCGCAGGGCAAAACCTAAGTCCCTCCGCTCGGCTGAGGCGCCGGCCGACTTGTCGGCATTCCTGGACTGCTTCCTGCGGTCCTGGCCCGCATGAAACACTACTTGCCAGTGCCCGGTCATTTCCTCATTCCCTTCTGAGCACAAGCAACAAAAGGTAGCCTGCTCTCGGACTTTACTGACCCTCCAAAGACTCTTGGGCGCCGAAATGCCGAACTTAGTGCCCAACCCATGCTCCCGGAACCCGGCTTCTTTTAGCTTCCTGAAAGTCTGGGGTTGTCCCGTGGCCGTTTTCGATGATGTTCCAAGGAAAACAACGTGAAACCCAACTATACAACATGGCGCACTACATTTCGACTCCACAAATGCTCCCCAACCCGCCCCCATCTCCGAGGAAGCTGCCTGGATCTCCATGGACTGACAGGTAACCTCCACCTCCAAGCTGTTGCCCACCTTCGCCCAGACGCAGCTCCTCAGCCGCGCCGGTGCGCCGGTGCGCGACCCCGCGCGCCGGGGTCTGGGGTTGGGTTTGCGGGGGGGGCCGGGTAAGTGGGGTGTGGTTGGGGGAAGCTGAGGGCTGAAACCAGCTGAGGAACCCTCATTGCAAGCGTTAAAAAGCAATTGTGGCGGATGGAATTTCAGGAAAACAGCTCCGATCCTCGCAGCTTGCGACCTGCACATTTCAACCGAAGCTATGTTCAACGTACACCAAGTAGTTTGCGGTAGAATCTACCCAGGTTCATCATGCCTTCAAGACTCAAACTCCGAATTTCAGGCCAACTTCCCACCCCCGCAGTATGACAAGCAAGCTGTTCCTTTGCGGCCCACCGGCCCACCCCAGCCCAGCGCTCAGGGCAAAACAATGCCAGTGAACCAATGACCAAATTTGCGCCACAGCTCGTTCCGGAAGGCCAAGCCGCCCTTCGAGGGACAGAGCCGCCAACGGGGCATCATCGCGGAAGAGCACCTGGAGGCTCATGAAAGGGGCTGGGGTGGGTCTAGTATTGATCAAGGAGCTGATTTGCCGGGGTGAGGGCTGATGTAGGCTTTGATGTTTGTTTGATCCTATAATTTAGCCTATCATCTGTAGTTCAGGGTTTGACTCCAGGTTAAACATGATGGGTTCATGGTTGGTTGAAGGGCCTCCTTCAAGGCAAAATAACAAACACGGCGCAGCTCCACATGCTGCGGCGGAGGCCAACAATATGCTATGATCGGTGCAGACTACAACCATGGCGCGGGCTTCATGCAGGTTGCCCTGATGGAAACACTGGGGTGTCCATGTTCAAGGCACATGCAAGTTCCGTAAAGGGAACCCAATAAATGCTCCCTTTGGGCTTGCCTTTCAAAGCCAACTCCTTGGGACCCACGTACGCTCCCCAAATGGACATGCACAAACTCGGTCCATATATGGACGCCAAAGTTAATGGGATCACCGCGGATGAAGCGGTCACTGCAGCCGATGAACGGGATTGCAACGGACACCTGGGGCCTGCAGACTAAAACGAAGGTGCGGAAAATGGGTGCGTCTTTCTTTTCTTTTTCTTTGTGTATGCAAGCTAACCAAACGGCACCACACACAAGCACGCGATAACTCTTTTATCCGAGCAGTGTGTTGGTGCCAGGGACTCATCTTCCCCTGTCAGATGACAAAGGCTGGGTGGGCCCCATGGGCCACCCAACTCACAATCTCAAAAACTGAAGAACGGGTGTGCAGACTGATAGCGCCCGCCCCTGAGCCGGGGCCCGTGGCACCCAGGCCACAGGGGGGTCTGCCACCAGGGGAAGTGAGTCGCCCACCGGCTCCGGTCACGGGAGCATGGGTGGGCCCACGCTAAGATCAAATGCATCTCCATTCAGGAGACGCGGGAGAAAAACGAACTCCTCGCAGAGTTCCTGCTTGGGGACCCTTTGCAAAGGGTCGAACCCAGAGAAATCTGGGTGCGTCAGCTCATCAGCCCATTGATTGAATTCACGGGGCACGTGGTTGGCCGCCAGCGAGCAGCCATGGGTGTGGAGCAGGAAGACCAGCTCCATCAGGATCGCCGCCGTGTAGGGCTTCTTGGATCCAAGGTTGAGCATCGCCATGACGTTGCCCTGATTGTCACTGCCCACCGGGAGTCGGACCCGGGAGGACAGAGGGCCTTGGTGCGTGAGGATCATGTTACAGAGGAAGAGCGTGCCCAGCATCTCCAGAGCCGCAATCCTCCGCTTGGGATCCCCATTCTTGAAAGCCCAAGGGTACTCCTCCACGTGGATCTGCTCGTGGAACCAGTACACCTCCTTCTTTTCCGGCTCCACTTTGTTGGAGCACCAACCTCCCACAAATGCCAGTCCTTCGTCCGAGGCGCTAGCATCGCTGCAACCCCACCAAGAGGACTTCGGCAAGTAAGGGGAGTACTGGACGAAAGGCGTGTTGAAGAGGAACCGCAGCATGAACGCCAGCATCCTGACCACCTTGGGGGGTTTCCCCACCGTGGTGGTGGCCATCTTCCAGGCCCAAAGTGGCTGGAGCATCGACTTCGCCAGCGGACATGCAGCCGTCGCCCATTGGATGCGACCCAGGGCCTTCTCGATGTCCTTTGAGTGCATCGCCTGCCCTTCCACCATGGTCTGCAAAACCTCCATAACCAGGATGTGTTTGTTGGCTGCCATGAGAACCTGCGGGATGTTCGGGTGGACCACGAAACCCAGCCACGTGTTAACCTCCGCCAAATGCGTCTTCTTCCAGCTAAGCGGGGTGCCCAAGGCCAGGAGTGTTGCCAGCAGCGCCACCGCCAAGTTTACTGCCCCCTCGCTTCGAAGCAGCCACAGGAAGTCATCGACAAAGACGAAGTTCCAATCCACTTGAGGGAAAAGTGCGTAGAGGACCCTGAGTAGAAGGGCTGCCAGGCGTCCCCAGTAGGATTGGGCACTGGCCATGCCATATGTGCCTACCTTGTTCACCCACCATTCTTCCCCCAGTGAGGCCACCTGGAACCGCCAGTCCTTCCTGAGGACCTTCACTCTCCGGTGGGCCTTGGTGACGTCCGCCTTGAGCAGCACCCACCTCGTGCCCGGCTCCGGCCATAGCAGGTGGAGGTTTGACGACCCCCCTCTCGGGGCCAGGGGCACCCTGAGAGGGGGGTCCCTCCGCAGCTGCCGCATGTAGCCAATGAAGAGCTTGGACCCCATCCAGCACCGTCGGAGCCGTCGTCCTTTCCACCGTCTGGTTCCTGATGGTGTCATTGGCCCCTCCCACCGAGCCATCGTAGATCGTGCGGATCTTGTCCCCCTCGTCGATGCCCGCTAGGGGGCCGGGACAAAGGTCCTCGATTTCACAGCCACAGCGCGATGCTGCCTCCACCTTACTGAAGGGGCCCTCCACCATGCCCATGGGGACCTCCTCCAGAAATGTGCCCCGGATGAGCTCGCTGAAGTGATCCGCCGAGGGGTAGTTACCCCTGCCCGTTGGGTGAGGGAGTTGCTGGAACTCCGGCTCCTCCCCTTTCAGCTCCTTCTTGAGTGGCCAGATGCCCGGCGAGGTCAGGGGTGGGTCCGTGACCCCCAGTGGGACCCCTTGCTCCAGATCCTGGGGAAACTGGTGGTCGGGGTCCTGAATGTTCAGCGCCACGCTGTGCAAGATGTCCAGGAAGAAGGGTTGGCCGTCAGCTGGTCGGCCTGCCCCCAGCGCCAGAATCTCCCTGATATCCTCCAGCAGGTCCTCCGGGAAGGGATGTGACCCATCCCCCAACGAGAGCGACTCCCATGGCGAAGTGAGGACACAGATCTTGGCCCCCATCGCTGCTGCTTTGGACAGTGGCCGGGTCCATGGGGCCAACCGTCCCAATGAGGGCTTTCCTCCTCCGTCCCTTAGGGGGCGCTGTTTGAAGGCCATCTGGAGGTACATGACCTTGTCGGAGAGATTGGGGTCGTGCGTGATCGGCAGGATGGTGGGCCGATCCGAGATCTCCATGCCATGGTGTGCCCATGGCTCAGGGGAAAGAGTTCCCCCCCCAAGTTCGTCCGTCTCGCCAGTCCTCTGTGTCGGTGTCCGGACCTCCGGATTGTCCGAGGCCGAGACCGGAAGTGAGCCCAAGGTTAGTCCTGCCAACGCTTGTTGGCCAGCCTTCAGCCTCCGGGACTGGCGCTTGTTGTCCCCCGGCGTGCTGGGAGAAGGTTCCCTCTGCCGCCTCGGGGGGGTCGTTGGGTTCGCCTGGGGCGCCGTGCCCCCCGGCCTCAGCGCCTCCAGGACGGGTCCCGCTCGGCAAAGGATGGCCGCTGCGAGACCCTGCATCATCTGCTCCGGGTACCGGCTGAGGTCACTGGAGTTGAGCTTTTCCCCCCTGGGGTGAGCCCCGTGGTTGCAACGCAGATCATGCCAATGGTGAAGGGGAAGGTCCGTTGACAATGTCGTGGACTTCACAACCACCTGGCCCAGGCGGCACTCGTCAAACTTGATGAGGGAGTGGTGGAGTAGGCCCGTGTGACCCAGATCGATGAGCACCTCGCTGCGCTCGGCTCTTGCTGCACTCCATTGGGTCCGTCGGGTGCTCCAAGAAGGAGGAGCCCACCTGCGGGACCGTTAGCTGACCTAGCCCCTTGTAGGCCAGCGAGGTCAGGTACATCTGTCGGAGCATGAGCACGCTGTCATTGTCCGTGTCCTCCATAACCCGGGGCTCCAGGTCCTCTAAGCCCCACAGGGTCTGCTCTGCTCTGCCCCTCACCGGCGGCGGGCCACCCGGTTTGGGGAACCATCTGAGGATGCTCCACGTCTTGCAGTTACCTTGCCCGCCATGGCCATGGAGCACATCGCAGAGTACGGCTCCTCGCCCAGCATGTCCTGTCCAAGGTCTCCACCCTTTCGCCTGATGTCCACCGCCCAAATGTACTCCGAGAAGGCCGGGTTGTAGGCATGGAGGTAAGCATCCAGGGCCCCCGCATCATCCTTCCCAGCGTACAGCAGGATGAGGGACGGCTTTGACGACTCCGGCACCGGCCGTGGCGTCCACCTCAGTCTGAGCCTCAGTCTTTCCGGGATGTCCTGCATATATGGGAAGGTGGGGCTTGCCCCCCCTAGGGATTCCGTGTGTCCTTTGTCTGACCCTCCCGTCATCTGTCCCTGCCTTGGCGGTTCTTCCCGCCCTTGGAACGCCCCTTGCCGGGCGGATCCTCACCTCTGGGTCTCTCTGGGGGGTCTTCCCACTGCCTCGGTGGGTGCGGGGGAAAGGGATGCTTCCGCCCTTCTGGAGTGCCCTGACTGGGACCGCTCCTCTTCCTCGGTGGAGGGGCTTCCGGGGCCGGTGGCACCCTGGAGAAGTCCCCTCCCATCTGAGGCCGTCCTGGCCTCCCCCGCTCTGTCTGCCTTCCGCTGTGGCTCTGGTTGGCTCTCCCCCTCTGTGTGCACTCTCGCACTGGTGGCCTGTGGTCCCAACTGAGACCGGGAAGCCACGGGGCCTATGGCACCCTGAGTGGCCTCCTGTCACTTGGGAAGGTGAGGGCATGCCTGTGGCACATGCTTCGATGGGGGGGCATCGGCCGCATGATCCCGAACACTTGTTGTGGAGGTGATGATCTCTGCAGTACGCCACCCCTTTGGGATTCTTGAAAGCCCAGTGGTCCGGCCATGGAACCGAGGGGGTGTTGGGGGACTTCCCCTTGCCGCCCTTGCCCTTCGGCTTGGACCGGGTCGGCCCCGAGGGCCAGGAGCCTTTCCCCCCCTTCTTGGGCTTCTCCCACTGAGTCTGCCACATCTTGGGTGCCTTGCCCTTGCTCTTCCCCTTCTCCGGCGCCCTGTTGAGGTGCTCATAGACCTCCCGCCGTTGCCAGAAGAGGAAGTCGCCCCTGATATTCTTGGGGGCATCGGAGAGAGTGGTGCCCTGGTGCACCATCTCGTGGATCTTGCGCCATGCATTGCGCTCTGCAAACAGCAAGGTGGTGTCGCTCGGGGGAGGCTTCCGGCCGGCGATGTCTTCCCCATAGAACCAGGCATACCAATCATCCAGCTCCTCCTTGGTGACCTTCAGGTTGCAATCTGCCGTGCACATCAGGAGCGTCGTCCTGAAGGTTAGGTGCAAACGTTCCAGCTGGCGCCGGGATGTAGGGTGGCTCCTCACCTCTTCTTCATCCTCCCTGTCCCAGCCGTCCACCGTGATCTTCTTGTGGGTGGATGAGGGGCGTTCCCCCTCTTCCGGGAGCGCGCTCACGATGTGTTTTGCCGGGATGTAGCCCAGCTCACCCTTGGCAATCATGCGCCACTGCTTCTTGAGGTAGCCATCACTCCCTTGCAACTCCAACCTCGGCTTTGGGGTCCCATGCACGTAAGCATCCTCCAGCTGGCGCCTGTCACACAGGACCTCCAAGGGCGCCTTTGTCGGGCCCGCCTGGCCCGCCGGGTGATCACCTTGGTTGCCCCCCCGGACCAAGTTGGCTGCCACCCGGACTGCCTGAAGGAGGCGCATCGCCGTGAAGGCCGAGGTCTGGGCGTTGAACCCGTTCTCCCCATCCCGGAATCCCAGGTCCCGGGGACCATTCTCCCTAGCCGCCGCCGGGGTGTCCCAGCGATCCGCCAGGTCTTCCACTGTGACGTATCCCGATGCGCCCAGAGCCGCCTGGGTGGCCCAGGGGATCTCCTTCCCCACCAGGATGGCCGCCAGTGGCTTGTGCAACTTTGCCACGTCCTCCTTGAACTCCGCTGGGACCTCCTCCGGTGGTTTGGCCGCCATGACCTCTGACCTTGGTGTGGGTGGGTGGGTTTTTCACACAAATTGGGTTCAAAGAACCCAGGGCAAAGCTTGAGCCAAAATGGCATGCGCCATTGTGGTCAAGCATTGCCAACACAGTTCATGTTTCCACATGCGTTTCAACATTAACAAAGTGTATGCAAGCTAACCAAACGGCACCACACACAAGCACGCGATAACTCTTTTATCCGAGCAGTGTGTTGGTGCCAGGGACTCATCTTCCCCTGTCAGATGACAAAGGCTGGGTGGGCCCCATGGGCCACCCAACTCACAATCTCAAAAACTGAAGAATGGGTGTGCAGACTGATAGCGCCATTTCCGAAGGACAGTCTGGCACACCCGCCATTTCCGAAGGATGCCAGTCTGTGCTGAGGGCCCTGGCCAGAGCCCCACTCCGGGCCTCCCATCCCCTTGGTCGCCAGGGCCGGGGGCACCTCGGCTGCCAACGGTAGGGCCACCACCTTGGTCTCCGACTGGGTGTCCACCGAGTCATCCGTTTCAGAGCCCGAGTCCGCCGAGGAGTCCGAGTCCTCCTGCAGCGTGGGGACCTCCGCAGGTTCCAGTGCCCAGTCCGCCGGGAAGCCATGCCTCTTGAAGCAACGCTCGCACTTGCCATAGGCCTCCTGCTCCGTCATGTAGTCCAGCACCGAGCTCCTGGACCTTAGAAGCCGCCGGTCGCCAACCAATTCAGCAGGTGGATTCTGGACTGGCCGGCGTTGCCTGTGCGTTTGACCGCCGCCACCACCCGAAGGGGGAGGTCCGGCGTGGCGGGAAACAGGTCCTTAGCCTTCACTGGTGTGTCCTCGGGTCCGTGTTCCACCACTGACCATGAGCGAGTCGATGGCGCGCTCCCTGAGGGTACCGAAGGGGATGCCTCCCCTTCCCTTTCAGTTTGGTCCTCGCGGCCCTCCGGTCCTGCGTCCGTGATGTCCACTGCTGGCGGCGGGAGCGGGTCCGCCCAGTCCGGGTGATTCAAGTCCTCCCTGCGTTCCCTGCCTGGCCCGAGGTTCAGGTTGGGGACCTTCTGCGCTACCTGGCCCCAAATCTCCACAACCACGTTGCGCTTCTCCCGCACGTAGACATCTGCCGTGCTCTCCGTGAGCCAGTTGCCAAGGTACATGCGGCGCTCCCGGGGGATCCCCATCTGGAAGGCGCAGTCCGGGATGAACACCCGGAACGAGTGCCACGACAGCGGCTTCACCAACCCCGGGATGACACCCCGACGGAGAATAGCATCCTTGAGCCATCTCAGAGCCCTTTCCGGTGTGGAAGGCCGCGGGATCAGCCCTGCAAAGTCTTTGCTCACCGTCGGGAGCAAGTAATCCATGTCCCGGAATGCCTCCTCGGATACCAACCGCCTTACCGAGGCCACCCAGGTAGTCCACCAGGGGATTCCCGTGAAGCTGTACTTCGGAGCAATCAAGGGGACCGGGTTGCGATTGATTCGTGCTGCAGAGACCGTCTTGGTCTGCCAGGCCTTCAGCTCCACAGTGTTGCTGGTGTGGATAAGGTCCTTGGGGTGAACGTGCTGGAGGTCATTGAAGCGAGCGCTGCAACCAACCTGGAACCGGGCGAAACCCAGGATGAAAGCGTCCAGCACCTGCGTGCCGGGGCCGGTGGCACCCAGGCGATCGTAGCCAGCCCCCTCCTCCAGAGCCCAAATGACCTCTTTGCTGGGGACCACCGCCTTACGCTGTGGCCTGGTGACCGTGTCCGTGAGCGCCTCTTCCAATGAGCTCTTCTTGGACTTGAGGCGATGGAGCTCATCTATCTTCAGCAATCCGAAGGTCTTTGAGAACCACTTGAGGGTGTTCCACACCTGCCGCAACTTACACGGGGTGACCTCCTCATCGGCGAGCTGGTTGAGGAGAGAGCGGACATGTCGTTCCTGCCATGGAATGACGGTGAAGCCTCTCTTGCGGAGACTCTCGTAGACCAGGCAATGTTGCCTGAGCGTCCGGAACCTGCTGTCCCCCAAGAGGTCCAATGCCTCCTTGCGGAAGTCCTCCCCCAGGATGTCCTGCATGTATGCAATGTGCTCCGCAAAGGGGGCGAAGTGGGCAAGGAGCCGTTCCGCCCATTTCCCGCGCATATGGAGTTCCAGCGCTCGCTGGGTCGTGGGCTCCATTTCCCTGATCTTCCCGGGCCGCCAGTGCCTCCACTTCAGAAGCTCCGGCTGTTGGAGTGGGGGTGGGTCATCTCGCGAGAACCACCACAGTTGGTCCTGGCGGCCCCATTCATTCTCAAGCGGGGAAAAGTTCTCGCTCGGCTTGCCATCCGCAGCCGCCATGAGGAGGAACCATAGGCTATCCCAAAGGTCGGCCAGGTCCGCCGCGGACAAAGGCTGGGGAAGCCTGCCCGCCGCCGACGCCACCAGGCCGTTGAAGTAGTCCGTTGGTACCACTTGGTCATCTTGGCCCACCGGAACGCCCGAGAGTTCCAGGAGCTGAGCGAAGCGGATGGCCGGCTCCCCGCCCAGCTGCCTCCCTTCCTCTGCCGTGCCATGGCGCAGGCACATCAGAACCAGCAGCTCCCCGTCCGTCTGTCTCGGGGAGAAGGACTCATCCGCCAACGTGTCCCACAGGACCCTTGGAATGCGGTCCCAAAGACGAGTGTAAGGCGGGCGCAGGGGTTCGAGCCTCCTATTGAACGGCCGGGACCCAACCGCGGCACACTGCACGCATGTTCCAACCCCACAGGATGCCGAGTGCAAATGGGGCAGGCAGGCCACATGCAGCCCAACGGGACCCAAAAGTCAACCCCCGGAAATCCCCAAAAAGGACCATGGAGGGGGAAAGACCAACCCGGCGGGGGATTCCCCAAAACCCCCAGGGGGACCTCAGGGAACCCAGAGTCAGCCACAGCCACTTTCTCCAAACTGTGGCCGATATGGCCCGTCCTTGGGGGCAGCCAAAGCGTGCAGCCTCCAGATCGAGGCAAACCGGCAGTCGTGACGCGTTGGTCAGGGGGGGAAACCCAGGAAAGATGAACCCAAAAGGGGACACCCTTACTCCTCCCCCCACCCGAGATGGGGCCAGAGGCACCCAAGTCCCGGTGGGAAGAGATCTCACGACTCCCCATCCAAAAAGGCTGTGAGACACGACCTAGCTGCTCTCACCCTTCAAGATCGCCTCCTTAGCCACCGAGTGGATGGCCGCCAGCCCTGACTTAACCGGGTTGCTCAAGATGACCGACCACAAGGCAGTGGAGACATCCCCCAGGCCATTCGAGGAGCTGAAGCGCATGCGCGGGGTGCTCGCATCGCCAAGGACTAGCCGCTCGTCCCTGGGAGGCTCCGTCGGCTCCACCCGCTTGTAGAACTCCATCCTGTCCCGGATCCACTGATTATATAGCTGCTCCGGGGGCTCGTCCATCACCAACTGCAGGCATGTGGCCTTGTCCTTGTGCCACCCCGTGATCTGGAGCAGCCTGGTCCCCCCGCGGCTCGCCCTCCAGAAGCCCTTGCAGAACCTGCACATGTAGCCCCCGGTGGTCTTGAACTTCTCCTTGCCCACCACTTCCCAGGCGCTGATGCTGGGCAGGACCAGGCCGCACTCCACGGAGGCCCAAAACACGTGCTTCGTCTCGGGAAGTGCTTGTTGATGTACTTCCGGCCCGCGACCGCCGTGACCGTGGACGTGGTGATAGGAGGGTACCGCCTGGTGCCCTGGTCCGGCGTGCGGAGCGTGGTGTCCGCCCCCCCCAGAACCTTGGCCTTGGGGTCCGATTCCTTGGCCGCTTTTTTCGGGGCCAGAGGCACCCAAGGGGGGGGAGCAGCCCAGCTGCCTGATAAGGTCCTGGGAGCAGGGCCCCCGCCGCCTCCTGCGGGACCTGCTCCACCCAGTCATGGACCACGTTGCAACGCCAGTTGACCTTGACCTCCACCATGGAGGACTTACTCAGGCCCGACACCAGCTTGGTGTACACCGAGTCGAAAGCCCTCAACGATGACAGCGGAAGGGTGATTCGCTCGTCGCAGACCGCCCTGAAACGCAGCGCCTCCTTGCTGTCGTGGACGGGGGCCACTGGGATCTCCATCACCGGCAACGGGCAGTTAACGATGAAATTCTTGGCCGCCAGAAACGTCCCCATCTCCTTGAAGATGTACCTCCATTCCGCCTTGCTGCGCGGCTTGGGGATTCCCAGGCTCTCCAGGAAGGGGACCGCCTCCTTCCTCATCTGGAGGATGTTGCCCATCCACTTGTCCGAGGCCGAGCCCTCCGCATTGCGGCCCCGGCGCTGCGTCTTCACGATCAGCGGGAAGGTGGTCCAGGCCGAGTAGATGTACTTGAAGGTGAACCTGTGGGCGTACACCCCCGTCAGGCTCGGCAGGTCCCACGTTCTCGTCTGCCTTGTCCAAAACACTCCATCGCCCTTCGCCCAGAAGATCCCCACCACCTGCTCCGGCGCCGGGCGCTCGCCCCGGTTCACCTGCGCTCGGATCTGCAAGGCCGTGTAGATGACCGGGTCGATGTGGTCCTGCTCGCACGTGAGTGGGTGGGTCCTGCGTTCCAGGGCCAGAAGCTCCTCCGGAGTGAGCTTGAATTGCTGGTCCGCGCCCTTGCGGATCTCCGCTTGAGTGCTTCTTCCAGATCCCCCCAAACATCCGTAGCTCACCTTGGTGCCTCTTCATCGCCCAGAGGAGCAGGGACAGCTTGCCCTCCTCCGAGTCCAGGTCCTGCTGTGGCATTGACTGGTCCCCGGGCCCGTGGCACTTTTGGGGGGGGCTGGTGTCGCCAGATGCCCGTTCCATGGGTTCTGCGCCGCTCTGAGCCTCCTGATGTAGGGGACATACTTCTCCTTGATGTCTCCCACGTTGGGGATGTCCTCGGGTCATCCAGCTCCAGGGGGCAGAACAGCCCCCTCTCCAGTGCCTGCCTGAGATCATCTGGCGCCAACACTTCCAAGCTTGAGGGTGTGGTTAAGCTCCATGCCTGGTTGGTGTCCTGGGTGCGCTTGTTCGCCTCCTGAGCCTCCTGGATGGAGCCCATCGCCTCAGCCAGTGCCTGGCTGGCGTCAACGCCCTTCCCCTCCAGGTACTGATCTCGCAGCTTGAATCGCTCCAGGTTGACCTTCCTGAGGGCCCGGGCTCCCTCATTGGCCACCTCCTCTGACGGCAGGGCCTGCATGCCCTCCTCAAAAGGCGCCAGGATAGCCATCTCATTGTCCAACTCCTTGTGCTCCTCCGGGGTCGGTTCCCGGTGCTCCCTCAAGGCCTTATGCAGCTCCTCCTTCTTCCGGATCGCCTGGTCCACCTGGGGGTGGTAGAGCTGGAAGCTCTGAGCCTCCGCCTCCTTCAGGGACCGCTGGGACCTTCAACGCCTCATCGTCCGCCTCCATGGACAGGATCTCCTGCCGGATGTCCACCCGCCTGTTGAGCGGGACCACGTCTGCCATGGTAATCTCCTCTGCCGTGTCCGTTTTCGGAGGAGCTCTCCCCAGGACCGTGCCGTCCACCAGGTTGCGGTCTGTCTGTGCCCGGGTACCACCGGGGCCAGCGGCACCCAGGCTTCCCCCTTCCCGCTGACGCCGTCCGCCGCCGAGGGTGCCTGGAAGGGGACGAACTCCTTGCCCGGGCAGACCCAGCATTGCTTGGCTGCCTCCGGCCACCCCGTGCCGCATGCCTTGCACATGAATTTGTAGTCTGAGTGGCCGGCATCGAGTCTGTGCATCCGCTGGGTGCCAATGCACGCCTTGTTCCTCTGGAACTGTGAGGCCCAGACCTCCTCCTGCCGGATCTGGATCTTCATCGGAACATAGGCCTCCAGGATGCGAATCACCAAGTCCTCCGTGAGCTTCTTCCCGACAAACTTGTGGAACAGGGAGACCGCCTCCTCCACCGTGGCCGCCGATGCCGGAAGGACCGGGAAGAGGTCTGGGAGGTCCACTAACTTGAAGTAGCCGGGACGGCCCTCCACCGGCACAAGGGAGACCGGTTTGTTCACCTGAGCCGTGGTCTTCTGGGAAGCCGCCACGAAACCCTTCAGCCTCTTCGTTGGTGGAGTAGCCCGCTCCGTGGCGTCCGCATCTTCCATGTCCTTGTCCTCCTCCTCGGCGGGGCCAGGGGCACCCAGGCCGGAAGTCGGTGTGGAGAAAGCCACACGGAGACGCTCCAGTGCACTGGAGAGGTCGTTCATCACGTCGGTAGCCGAAGCCGACGGGGGGGCCTCGGGCTCGTCCAACACCAGGCCGGCCGCCACTGCCGCCTCGCGTGTGCGGATTTCCTGGGCCTCCTGGCTGGCAATTTCCACCTCCTCCGCGGTGAGCGTCTGGTCCTCAATCAGCTCGAAGGAAGTTGCCGAGGTTGCCGAGGAAGCCATTGCTGGTTCGGGGTTAGTTCGGAAGTGTTCAAACTCAAATTTTTCACAGTTCAAAGAACCCAGGGCAAAGCTTGAGCCAAAATGGCATGCGCCATTATGGTCAAGCATTGCCAACACAGTTCATGTTTCCACATGCGTTTCAACATTAACAAATTTCCCAAAAGCATCTCTGATGCTTGGGTTCTGCTTTAGGTTTTCTCTTAAGGTGCCTGGGAGCGATACAAGCTGTGACAACGGAGATAAGAAGGGATTTCCATTTGGTTGTGCTGCAGACCGGGCGTGCGATGCTGGCTGGGGGTGCAGACCGGGCGTACGAGGCTTGCGCGGACGCTCGTGACAAGCGGAAACCGCCCCCGAGCAAGACGGGCGCGGGGGACGCTTGTGACAGGCCGAAACCGCCCCCGAGCGAGACGGGCGCGGGGGACGCTCGTGACAGGCCGAAACCGCCCCCGAGCGAGACGGGGGACGCTCGTGACAGGCCGAAACCGCCCCCAAGCGAGACGGGCGCGGTGGACGCTCGTGACAGGCGGAAACCGCCCTCGAGCGAGACTGGCGCGGTGGACGCTCGTGACAGGCCGAAACCGCTCCGAGCGAGACGGGCGCGGGGGACGCTCGTGACAGGCCGAAACCGCCCCCGAGCGAGACGGGCGCGGGGGACGCTCGTGACAGGCCGAAACCGCCCCCGAGCGACAGGCCGAAACCGCCCCCGAGCGAGACGGGCGCGGGGGACGCTCGTGACAGGCCGAAACCGCCCCCGAGCGAGACGGGGGACGCTCGTGACAGGCCGAAACCGCCCCCGAGCGAGACGGGCGCGGGAGACGCTCGTGACAGGCCGAAACCGCCCCCGAGCGAGACGGGCGCGGGGGACGCTCGTGACAGGCCGAAACCGCCCCCGAGCGAGACGGGCGCGGGGGACGCTCGTGACAGGCCGAAGCCGCCCCCGAGCGAGACTGGCGCGGTGGACGCGCGTGACAGGCCGAAACCGCCCCCGAGCGAGACGGGCGCGGGGGACGCTCGTGACAGGCCGAAACCGCCCCCGAGCGAGACGGGCGCGGGGGACGCTCGTGACAGGCCGAAACCGCCCCCGAGCGAGACGGGCGCGGGGGACGCTCGTGACAGGCCGAAACCGCCCCCGAGCGAGACGAGCGCGGGGGACGCTCGTGACAGGCCGAAACTGCCCCCGAGTGAGACGGGTGCGGGGGACGCTCGTGACAGGCCGAAACTCTCCGAGCGAGACTGGCGCGGTGGACGCTTGTGACAGGCCGAAACCGCCCCCGAGCGAGACGGGCGCGGGGCAACGGACGCTCGTGACAGGCCGAAACCGCCCCCGAAACCGCCCCCGAGCGAGACGGGCGCGGGGGACGCTCGTGACAGGCCGAAACCGCCCCCGAGCGAGACTGGCGCGGTGGACGCTCGTGACAAGCGGAAACCGCCCGCGAGCGAGACGGGCGCGGGGGACGCTCGTGACAGGCCGAAACCGCTCCCGAGCGAGACGGGCGCGGGGGACGCTCGTGACGCCCCCGAGCGAGACGGGCCTTAAACCGCCACCGAGCGAGACTGGCGCGGTGGACGGTCGTGACAAGCGGAAACCGCCCGCGAGCGAGACTGGCGCTGGGGACGCTCGTGAGAGGCCGAAACCGCCCCCGAGCGAGACGGTCGCGGGGGACGCTAGTGACAGGCCGAAACCGCCCCCGAGCGAGACCGGCGCGGTGGACGCTCGTGACATGCGGAAGCCGCCCGCGAGCGAGACTGGCGCGGTGGACGCTCGTGACAAGCGGAAACCGCCCCCGAGCGAGACTGGCGCGGGGGACGCTCGTGACAGGCCGAAACCTCGTGACAGGCCGAAACCGCCCCCGAGAGCGAGACGGGCGCGGGGGATGCTCGTGACAGGCCGAAACCGCCCCCGAGCGAGACTGGCGCGGTGGACGCTCGTGACAAGCGGAAACCGTGACAGGCGGAAACCGCTCGCGAGCGACACTGGCGCGGTGGACGCTCGTGACAGGCGGAAACCGCCCGTGAGCCAGACTGGAGCGGTGGACGCACGTGACATGCGGAAACTGCCCCCGAGCGAGACTGGCGCGGGGGACGCTCGTGACATGTGGAAACCGGCGCGGTGGAGGCTCGTGACATGCGGAAGCCGCCCCCGAGCGAGACTGGCGCGGTGGACGCTTGTGACATGCGGAAACCGCCCGCGAGCGAGACTGGCGCGGTGGACGCTCGTGACGACATGCGGAAACCGCCCGCGAGCGAGACTGGCGCGGTGGACGCTCGTGACATGCGGAAACCGCGTGGACGCTCGTGACATGCGGAAACCGCCTGCGAGCGAGACTGGCGCGGTGAACGCTCGTGACAGGCGGAATCCGCCCGCGAGCGAGACTGGCGCGGTGGACGCTCGTGACAGGCGGAGACCGCCCGCGAGCGAGACTGGCGCGGCGGACGCTTGTGACAGGCGGAAACCGCCCGCGAGCGGGACTGGCGCGGTGGACGCTCGTGACATGCTCGTGACAGGCGGAAACCGCCCGCGAGCGAGACTGGCGCGGCGGACGCTCGTGACAGGCGGAAACCGCCCACGAGCGAGACTGGAGCGGTGGACGCACGTGACATGCGGAAACTGCCTGTGAGCGAGACTGGCGCGGTGGACGCTTGTGACATGCGGAAACCGCCCGCGAGCGAGACTGGCGCGGTGGACGCTTGTGACATTCGGAAACCGCCCGCGAGCGAGGCTGGCGCGGACGCTCGTGACATGCGGAAACCGCCCGCGAGCGAGACTGGCGCGGCTCGTGACAGGCGGAAACCGCCCGCGAGCAAGACTGGCGCGGTGGACGCTCGTGACATGCGGAAACCGCCCGCGAGCGAGACTGGCGCGGTGGACGCTCGTGACATGCGGAAACCGCCTGCGAGCGAGACTGGCGCAGTGGACGCTCGTGAAAGGCGGACGAGCGAGACTGGCGCGGTGGACGCTCGTGACCCTCGGAAACCGCCCGCGAGCGAGACTGGCGCAGTGGACGCTCGTGACATGCGGAAACCGCCCGCGAGCGAGACTGGCGCGGTGGACGCTCGTGACATGCGGAAATCACTCGCGGGCGAGACTGGCGCGGTGGACGCTCGTGACATGCGGAAACCGCCCGCGAGCGAGACTGGCGCGGTGGACGCTCGTGACATGCCGGCGAGCGAGACTGGCGCGGTGCACGCTCGTGACATTCCGGCGAGCAAGACTGGCGCGGTGGACGCTCATGACATGTGGCAACCGCCACGTGCGCGGCTCCATGTGAACAGCCCGGCGCTACCTGACCCGAACAAACGGCGCCAATGTGTTTCTAGGACGAACCCTCTCTTCAGAAGCTGTAGCCTCCTGGGGTTCGCCCTACTTATTTGGAAGCAGCCTGGAAGCACGTTGACATGAATATGCTGAGCACACTCGGCCCAAACAAAATTTAAAGGGCGCATGAACATCCGAACAGCTGACCCCGGTCTACGCAGATCGTGGTAACACTGTGTCTCAGACTTATTTCGGACAGGCGTCAGACCCACCAAGTGACCGAGGCTTGTCCACACCGAGCCCCCCGCAAAAGCGCAGCGCCGGCCCCGTCTCCACACACCTGCGGCGAATCCACCCAACTTGCCATCCACACGCGTGCGCGGCCCTTTCCACAAAGTCACCAGTTGCAATTTGTTGCGAATGGGAAAATAGGTGGAGAAACTAACGAATCCGAGCAAGCTTACCAAGCAAGTTTGTGAAGGCCACGTGCACGGCTCCATGTGAACAGCCCGGCGTTCCAGGTGCGCCAACAATTGTCATTTTTGCCGCACACCTGACCCAAACAAATGGTGCCAATGTGTTTCTAGGACGAACCCTCTCTTCAGAAGCTGTAGCCTCTTGGGGTTCGCCCTACTTATTTGGAAGCAGCCTGGCAGCACGTTGACATGAATATGCTGAGCACACTCGGCCCAAACAAAAGGGCGCATGAACATCCGAACAGCTGACCCCGGTCTACGCAGATCGTGGTAACACTGTGTCTCAGACTTGTTTCAGACAGGCGTCAGACCCACCAAGTGACCGAGGCTTGTCCACACCGAGCCCCCCGCAAAAGCGCAGCGCCGGCCCCGTCTCCACACACCTGCGGCGAATCCACCCAACTTGCCATCCACACGCATCCGATTGACAACGTGCGCGGCCCTTTCCACAAAGTCACCAGTTGCAATTGGTTGCGAATGGGAAAATAGGTGGAGAAACTAACGAATCCAAGCAAGCTTACGAAGCAAGTTTGTGAAGGCCACGTGCGCGGCTCCATGTGAACAGCCCGGCGTTCCAGGTGCGCCAAGATTGTCCTTTTTGCCACACACCTGACCCGAACAAATGGCGCCAATGTGTTTCTAGGACGAACCCTCTCTTCAGAGTCTGTGGCCTCTTGGGGTTCGCCCTACTTATTTGGAAGCAGCCTGGAAGCACGTTGACATGAATATGCTGAGCACACTCGGCCCAAACAAAAGGGCGCATGAACATCCGAACAGCTGACCACGGTCTACTCAGATCGTGTTGTAACACTGTGTCTCAGACTTGTTTCAGATGGGTGTAGAGCGAGCTTATGCCTTGCTTCCAATTTGGGAGTGGTAGTTTGTGCGGATCCATTTTCGGATTTCTGCGATTGGTTCTTCATGATGAATCAGATGACTTCGTGCCTTCCATGTAGTGCGGGGCCTGTCATGTTTCACCCGTGCCTTTGCCTGTTTCTCTGCGCTTGAGTCGCGGTTGCTCCCCTTCTTCATCTGTTTTGGGGTTGATTTCCCAACTGTGAACAACTTAAATCTTGGTTTGCCTTCGGACCCTTGAGCCGGAAAACAACGGGATCCACATGCCATGGGGAGTGAGGCTGGTTTGCTTTTGGGTTCCCGGGCTCCTCTTGTTTGTTTGGGGGGGGGGGGGGGTAATTTCAGGACACACCAACTTCCGGCTATTGCAGCCATGGCGCTTGAATCCGCAGTGAGGGCGGGGTGGTCAGCCTCAGCCCGCATCTCTACACACCAACCCAACACCGCAAGCCCTTGGAATGTCCAAACGTCTGACTGACTTATACCGTTGGCTATGACCTTCCCACAAAGTAATTAGGTTGAACAGCCAAGCAAAAAACCAACACACTTGAATCTGAGGGAAGACAATGGCCACTATTGCAGCTTTTGCGTTGATGTGTTCTCCCTAGGCACCACTTTGCAGGCAAATCAAGCAGGGAATCCGCCCATCCGCTCCACTGAAACTATGCTCCATCCACTAAATCCAATGGGAATAAACATTGGTCAGCTAGAATGTAGGCTCGTCCATTAAAATCTCTAGAGGCCACCATAGAGCCATTGACGTGACGTGCACATTGCTGAGTCCCTCATGTTTTTCATGGTGCCAGCTCTGCTCATATCTGCGGAATGCGTGCTTTGCGGCGCTGAGGCTTTGCAAGCCAAACAAGCAGCTCACATCAAATCGAGTCAGGTGTTCCCCCCAGGGAGGTCGCCCTTTACTGCCATCCCATCCGCTGGTATCGGCTCATGACTTTCAGGGACCGACCGAACTTTACAAGCCCAGCGGCTGAAAGGTAAACGGCTCAGCGTGGTCTGGGCGCAGGGGCACAAGGTAAGCTCTTTTGCGCTGTTGCTTGGTTGTTTCTTTCACTTGAACATGTGTTTTCGCGTATCATCCAATCAATCAATTGAGAACGCGACGCAAAACCGAATGAATTTCTTTATATAGTGTACCCCTCCCGCACCTTGTATAGGCATGATAGGGTAAGGCATCCCATTCTGGGTACAAAACTCATTTCGGAAAGCTCTTCACCAGCCAGCTTGGCCTCCTGCGACCCCACACTCAGTTGAACACCCTAGAGCAATATAGCAAGCAAAAGACATGACACTTTGCTCAAGCAAAGCCAGCGACCCTTGGCCACACAAAACAAGCACTGGGTGGCAACCAGGGGATCTCGCACAAGTAGAAACCCATTGATGCACCCCAGTGCCTGTGAAATCAATTGGAATTAATGGACACGCGGTTCGTCCAAAATGGCGGAGCCCCGAAAATGGCAGTGTCCTTTTGGTTTCTCCTTGAAACTAGAGTGCCTTGGACAGCGCAAATACTGGCAGAGTTTGACTCAAGGCTCAGTCAACCCCCCCGTAAAACCCTTGGCCTTGAGGGGTTCTCAGAAGAGTTCGTACACGCACGGTGGTGGGTTGATGTGGGACATCTCAGAACATCGACGGCAAAATGGCAGCCAGCGGCACTCAATCATACATATTACATATATACAATATACATATGTCTATATATATATATAAGAATATGATGCCATTGGCCCACTACACATTCCACTACACATCGCCCTTCACAAACACAAACTTCCTTCGTCCAAGCAAAGAGCATGTACTAGCATGTAAGCATCTACATTGGCCACCTCTGTCAAGGGCCACTGGAGTTCCACCTCGAATTTACTGGTGGTTGTGCTTGTTCCAAACAGGGACATGGAGGACCAGGCGACATGGGTCAAACATTCCTGATGAACAGGCGCCACAAATGGCAACATGGGTGAAATATGCGTGACTTTTACAAAACGGGTACTCGTACCCTTCCACCAACCATCATGGAAGTGCACAAAGCCCTTGTAGAGAGGTCTGTGCACTTCAATATTGGTCGGCGGGAGTGGACATATCCGTTGGTTTCCCCTAGCGCATCCAAAATGGGTCCACCCATTTGATCAGCACAAGCAGACCACACTTGACGATATTGTGGGAATTTTGCTGGGATCCGACAAAACTAAAGCCCGGGCCTTTGCATTTTCCGAAACAGGGGGCAAGTCAAAACCCACAAGTAGGGATGTCCCTTTGATTGTTGGAAAGCTAATCAAACCCAGCTTCCAGTTGAAGCGATGTGCGTTCCATGTGAGGCTACGGCAGATACTTGCGACATGCTTGAATGGTGTTCCCACCTCGTTCTCCAACCTTCCCGCGTGGACTCCTGGACCTCGTTTCCTAACGCCGCATGTTTGTGATCTCACCCACCTGTATGCCTGGGTGGTCCTATCTTGTTTTGAACCTGTCCCAGATGTTACCCAAAACATGTTTCCGCCTGGCCTTCTTCGTAGTCTTCTGCAAATTAAGGCAGTCTCTAGGGCCAAGAGACTTCCAAGACTGTACCCCTCTTTTAAGAGAAACCAGGCATTTTCCGCACTGCCGGGGCTTCAAAAACAAACCTTGGCCACTACAAAGGGTCTATATGAAAGGAACACAGTCACTGAACATGGCCTCATACGGGGTGCATGTGCTTTGTTGGGGAAGGTGCCATCGCTCTGTGTGGATGCACTGCAACACCATTGAACAAAACAACGACGTGATCTCAAATAGAAGCGGGCCCTGCCTGTCCCAGGAAGCACGGGTGGCGCAAACTCCTAGCGCGAGCTGAAGGCAGCAGAAGGCGTCTTGCTGACGAGAGCTAAGCCAGATCGATCCGTGTTTGCTTGAGTGTACCTTTGTTGGGGTCAATAAAGCGGAAAAGTTAAAGGACACCAACCATCCTTATGCTACCTCTCTTCTGACAAAACATGACACAACAATGGTGGCGATACAACTTTTGGTTGGACATCAATTCATGTTATAGAGATCTCTCGGATGTGCACGCCAGCTTCCATCAATCCGAGGAATCCAAGATCATCGTCCAAGCTTACAAACGCTCTTTTTGTCCAACATTCGCCGAGGAGTTTCGCACGCACACATTCTTGGCCTTGGCTGGGAATTGATGGTTTAACCCACTTAGCTGAAACAATAGCAGGGATCCTTACATGCAACACCTGAACATTGCCTTGTAAATAGTGGTTTCCCTTTATTTTAGTGGAAAAAGCCATGTTTCAAATGGGCAACATGTATCTTTTGAGTCATCCAGATGGACCAAAGTCTTAGGAGAGAGACAACAGCACCCGCCCACCGAAAGGTTGCGATGGAGCCCGCTGATCGAACGAGCCAACCGGCCAGCGAGCGCCTGACTGCGGGCCCGCGAGGCATAGGTCCGCGCCCTTGGCGCCGCCTCGGGATTGGCGAGGCCGCCGCCTCCGCCGGAAACCTTTGCCCAGGGGACCCCCATTGGAATTCCTTCAGATTCCGAAAGCAAGCAATTCCGAAAGAAAGTATCCCCAACACAAAAGACACATGTCTATATATATATATGTATGCATGTATGTTTATATGCATATATGTATGATAATTGTGACATGTACACACCAAAGGTCCAGGTCTGCCTTGGCTTTAGCAACCCAACCCAAACACCATGTTTCCTGAATTTTGATCTGTTGTTTAACGCCAGCTTTTCAGAGCTGCCGGGGTTGCTGGTGAAACGCCCCGAAGAAGACATGTGTAGGACGACGAAATGAACCCAGGGAAAAACTGTGCGTTGCACCGTAATACAACCCCCAATGACGCCAAAGGATGATCTACTCCTTGTGGTCTCCTCGGAAATGAATGAACATATGGGTCGTCTCCAAATGGGATATGAAACTCTCCAAACATGATTGCTTTTCGGTGTCCAGTTGAAGCAATTCCAAAAAAGAGTACCCTCGGACACCCCCCCGCCCCAATATCGTGAGTTTGTCTAGCAGCTCCTGCCCCAAACAAGGACCGTTGAATTTCCCGGCACATCATTTCACCATTCAAGTTGGAAAGCCCATCAATGTCACAGCTTCTCGCAACAAGTAAACCATCTGGTACAAATCCCAGAGCCTTGTGTCACATGATTTGAACACGTAGAAAAACTGAAAGTTCAACGCGTTTGAGATTGGGGTGAGCCAGTCAAAATGAGGTAGCCTCCGAATGCTGGATTTTTATACTTGCTTTTCTTTTGGCTCACGCACCAGGAGGAAGGGTCTCTCTTAAACCAACCTCAATACCATATCCGAAAAGGCGAACATGTTGGAAACCTGAAGCTCACTTCTTAAGTCCAAACTTTGTAACCACTAACACGGTCCAAACACCAAAAAGTGACGATCAAGGCCAGTTGAGCTCAGGGTAGTGAGGAAAACGCATACTACCTCGGGCAAGGACCACACCCACCGGGGCGCGCGCCAGCACGGAGCTGCGACGGCTGGGAACTTCGAAGCTCATCGTCCTGTGACTCGTGACGCGCGTCTCGCGTGGGAGGGCTCGTCTCGCCAAAGGGTGAGCCACGGAGAAACTTGCTGGCTCTCCAAGAGGACATTTCATATTTATTGGGAAATTGACATATTCCACACACTTTGCCACACCCTGCCTGGGTTGGACAAATCGAATGGCTGGTTTCATGTGACCCACACCTGGTTGTAAAGGTTTAGAAAGCACTCACAATATAAATATATAGATACAAATATATTCCCTAATGCAACAGGGGCCTCTCGGTTTAGCTAGAAGACCCAGCAAAAACAACACCATGTCATGGCATTGCCCAACCAGGAACCAGGCCGCTCAGAAGCCAACCTAAACAGGGATTCTGATTTGTATTTCCCCTCACTTTAAACTGACCAAACCAACGAGAATGTATATGTCTGAAAATAGGAATCGAACCCAACAAAAATGGCTTCGGATTTCTTTTTGGTTTCCCTTAAAACCACCAACAAAGAGGTGCCAACTCCAAAACCCGTGATGCTAAAAGCGGCCTAAGGGAAACATAGCAAACCCTGGACCTAGACCGAATTCCGACTGAATTCCCTTTTGTCATTCAAACATTATCAACTTTTGGGGCTCCTCTGTCTAGTGGGTGCGGCTTCATCCGAAGTTGACATGGCACCGCATAGGCGACGCCGCCTTCAACCGAACTGACCGCTCAGCTGAGCTCCGGCCTGGGATGTGTGGTAGTGCTTTCAGACTCGCGCGCAGAATGAAAGGAGCTCACCTGCGAGCAAGCTGCAGGATCGGTTTTCTCACTTCCTGAGTGGCACAACAAGAGTCACGGAACTTGGTATTTACAATTAAAATCAGGAGTGAGTTTTTCCTGCAGCTTTTCTTCCGTTTGCTTTTTCGCCCGCTGCAAAATGGGAGCATATTTCCAGAATATATATATATATATATGCCTACCTTTTGGCTGCCTCTCCAGTGCATGAATTGCCCATCTAGGACTGGGAGGAACGATCTCTCAACTAGGACCAGGACCAAATGAGACTAGAACCCAGGATCTCTGAACTGGGACTAGGACCAAACTAGGACTAGACGACCCACCTCAGATTCTTACAAAAAATGAACTTCAAGTATAACTTCCTCTGCAATGTCCTGTATATTTTCTACTTGTTGCAGTAAACTAGGGAGCAACCTAACACTAGAACCAAGGATCTCTCATCTAGGACCAAACTAGGACTAGACCATTTAATTCTACTTCTTATAGTATTTGGATGTCAAGTATTACATTCTGGTGGAAAAAAAGGTCCTGTCTAATATTTGGTCCTAACATGTAAATTCTGACTGGATATTCTCCTTATTTCAAATTCAATTGTGCAGCTAGAAGTTGCATAGAACTTGACTAATATATTAACTACAATTCATAACGAACTTCCTTTGTAGTGTCCTTTATACGTTCTATGTATTTCAGTAAGCTGGGACCATACTTGGCCTATAACCAAGGATTTCCCAACTAGGACTAGGACCAAACTAGGACTAGCTAGTTCTGAAAGTGATTGAATTTCAATGTACAATGGTCTATTGGACATAAAATAGTTTGTGCCATTTAATTTGACATAAACAGTCAATATTTAAGTTCGAATCTAAATCGCAATTTTGGCTGGAGTATGTCCTTCTTAAGCTCCATTGAATTTCAATCAGAAATAAGGTTGAATTTGATAAAACATACTAAGTGGAATGCATAAGGAAAGAATCCAAAGGTCCCAAACTTGTGTCTTTCACTAGTCCTAACACTACCTTGGTCAGAAAACACCGTAAACCACAGTGTTTTGTAGCGATTTTCATACTCAATTCACATCTCCACCAACGAACGCTCTCTAAATGCTCATTTGAACTTGAACAGGATTCAATTGGGACTCAATACGGAAATGTTTGGTCAGAATCCTAATGGTAATCAAATTTGAGATTGTGAGTTTAAATAGAGTTCCTTTCCTAATATATACTTGTAATTCAATATGAGATTTAACAGGATTTGATAAGGAAATAACCCATATTCTCTAGACAAGTCTTCTTTGCAAACGCGAGTCCAGGCCCGAGTGAAACCCATTGAGACCGACTGAAATTTCAGTTGAGCCTGGGTTCAAGATTCCCTAGAAAACTTTGACCTGCAATCTTGAATGCGGGCCTAGATTGAAACAGATTGAATGAATAATCAGAACTCGGATGCTTGCACAACACTGTGCCAAAGTACAGCCGCGCAAAGTGCAATGTTGAATTTGGGTCTCGATTTAAGCCGATTTAAATCGATTTAAGTTTAAATCGGGCATGGATTCAAGATTCAAGATTCAAGAATCCAGGCCAAACTTTTCCAGGGATTCTTGAATCCAGGCGTCGATTTAAACCGATTTAAACCGATTTAACTTAAATCGGGCATGGATTCAAGATTCAAGATTCAAGAATCCAGGCCAAACTTTTCCAGGGAGTCTTGAATCTTGAATCTTGAATCCATGCCCGATTTAAGTTAAATCGGTTTAAATCGGTTTAAATCGACGCCTGGATTCAAGAATCCCTGGAAAAGTTTGGCCTGGATTCTTGAATCTTGAATCTTGAATCCATGCCCGATTTACGTTAAATCGGTTTAAATCGGTTTAAATCAAGCCTGAAGCTTCCAGAACGTCCTTGGAAATGCTTCTTTTTCATTGCTCTCCCCAAAGCCCAAAAAGGGTAGAACACACTGCAAATACCAGTGAATTCATCAAAAAGGTAGGTCCCTGGGGGGGGGGGGGGGTACCATATATATATATATATTATAGTGAGAGGTTCCATTTAGAACCAACAGAGGAAAATAACCAAATATTCTTAAGCAAATGGAAGTTTTCAGTAGATGAGTTAGGAGGACCCCAAACTGTCCCTTGAAATGTCCTAGAAAGTCCCCTTCCGGTTGATTCCCAAAACCCCAGTCAGTTTCCTTGCTGAGAGCCAGTAAATTGTTTGCAGGAAAAATGGTGTCGGTTTACCCCCACCCCAAAAATAAATGCGTTAGATTTGAATTGGTATCTTGATTGACATCAGTCTTGTGACTACCGTGCCTAGACATGGCAATAAACCCTTGCATTTGTATCTCTCTCGACCCCATGCGATGAACACACATGCCAATAACAGTTTGGTCTTGGAAAGGATATGCCCCCATTACGTAGCTCGCTTTCCTTGGCCAAGGCCGTTGTTGCAAGTCACAGGGTTGCGGACGAGAAACTTTGTGGATATACCATGCTCACCTTTTGGAGGAGAGGCATGCCTCCCCAACCCCTGTTAAAGTGGTTTGTCGTAGGTTCTGGCCGTGGCAAATAAACAATCCACATTCACTAAATTTAACTACAATCAAACAATAAGTAAGATGAAACAAACATAAACACATAAATGAACATGAACATAAAGGAACACCTCAATATACATAAATAAATGAATAAACAAATAAGCACATGAGTAAAACAAAAAAATAACTCAACAAATAAATTCACAACCCAATGAATCAATAAATCAATACATATATATATATATATATATAAACGTACCGAGGCCCAACGCTCGATTCGCCTGCGAGGGCTGCCGGGTGCTTGGCGCAGCTGGCTCGCTAGTGCCACCGAGGTTCAGCGCCAGCACATCCAAACTGGCGCGAGGGACGCGAGGTTTCCAAAGGGACCTCCATCCGGGGAACTGCGGCTCCATATTACCAGGAACAAAGTCGGGCTAAGTGGTAGGCTAAGACGCTTCCAGGTTGCTATTTTGTTGCTGATTTGCAGTTGCTAGGAGGTTGAAGGGGTCTCCCTTAGCATTCAGAGGTTCAAGCCCACAAACCGTATGGGGGATTCCTGAAATTTGAAGCCCAGCTTCTGTTCCAAACGCAGAAGGAAAATCCACTCTCCAAGGGACAACTGTGATTTGCCGTTGGAGTCTCCGGTTAGCTCCAGATTCCGCAAGATCGCTTCCCACTCATTAAGTGGCGGCACTGCGCTCGTACCATTCTTGAAAGTGTCCAGTCATGATTCCTAGGCCGGACACCCAACATCGACCCCGTGCCCCAGGACTCGTGATGGGCCCGTCTGGCGAATCGTGCGTGCTCTGGTCGTGAAAGTCGAGCCCCTGGCTATTGAAGGTCCATGGCTTCATGTACCACGGTCGCTCTTCCTCGGTTCCTACATTACTCTGCATGGCCTGCTTCAATACCGCCTCTAGCCCCTAAGTGGAGATTCAGGGAAACCACCCTGTTTCTGACTGACACCCCCAAGAAAGCGTCAAAAGAATTCAGGGATTTTGTTTAGGTTTTCAGCTGCCTTTGCAATCACAAGCAATGCCCACGCGAGCTTCATTCTAGAACGCCCAAGCTCCCTATAAGCCATCTATGGTTGATATTGAGCCAAAATGGAATCAAAGGGTTGTGTCGCTTGTTTCGGGGCGATAACATGTCTATTGGTTTCACTCCTCTCTTGTTGAGAAACATGGTTTGGGGGCTCCCACCCATGGACAACATGCGCTCCTTTGGGCCCAAAATGCGATCCTGTCTTTGAATTGCTTCTCATTTCCTATAACCTCTCCATGGTATGGTCGGCACACAGCCAAATGTAAGGTAAGGTTTTGTCAGGGAAAATTGGAGGCCCCAGCCCACGTTGGCACGCGGACGTCCACTACCCAACGAACAAGTCCCCGAGAGTCAGGATCCCATCGTCACTTGCGTCTATAAGAAATGGGTTCTCCAGGAGCTCGGGGAGTGAGAAAGAAGACCCTAACAGACCCTAAGCCTTGTTAGGATCTGATAATTCTATTGGGTCGCATTGGGGGAGCCCATGCCAATCCCCTACATGGCCTGCTTGAGGGTTTGACTTGATCAAGCCAGTGAGAGAAAGAAGGTGTAATCCCAGGCCACAATATATCTATTTCAATTAACTGACAAACATGTGGGATCATGAAGGTATGAATGGTAACTGGAGACATCCCCCGAACTACTGTGGACGGACGAAATAATGCATCACTTTGAAACCATGAAAACCACTGTTTGTTGGTATTTACAAGGAAAACAACATTCTAGAATTTCTGAACGGTGGTGCGAAATGGATTTTGCAACTAGTGTACGGTATGGGGTACTTGCTGGTGTTGAGTTTTAAATAAGCGATTGAAGCTAGGGATTCCCTGACAGGAAGCCCACAAGGGATGATTTTTCTCCAGGATGTCGCCCTAGCAAGACTATGGGGAACCCCTGTAGGTTCTTTTTAGTCCTCTTTTAGTACTCTTTCAATATCCAGGGGTGGATCCACAGATTCGCATCCAAACCGATTTCAAGAATGCTTCAAGAATCACCGCACCCCTTTTTGGCCAGGGGACTGTCCCTTGCCCTTGTGTGGTTTTGAGGACTCAAAGAAAAAGCGGAGCCATGCGCAGCCCAGCCCAAGACGTTTGCCGGCGCCGCAGGCGCGTGAGGTCGCACCGCTGGAAGCTCAGTTGCAGCGAGGCTGGGCGCAGCGTGGCCTAGCGCGCAGGTTCCGCGCAAGGTTCCGCGGGTGTGCGGGTGGTGGGAACCAAATGGTAGCCACATACTACGTACGTACGTAAAAATGCGAACAAAGGAATAGAATAGATAAATAATATGATATATTTACCTGTGTATGTGTGTATATATATATATATTATATATATATATATATTCACTCCATGTTTCTTTTCTTTTTTTAATTGAACACAAACAATAGGCAGATAAATAGATATAGATATAATAGTACATTTGCCTTGATTCTATTTCATTTTGAATTGAAACCAATCCAATCTGCACATCACACGCCTCCAGGTGCGAGGGCTGCTGCCGCAGCTGTGCCGTCACCCCCAGGCGCGTGGGTCGGCCTTCGCCGTCCTGCGGGGCATCGGCGTTTTTGCGTTTTGCGTTTTGCACTGCCCGGTCTCACTTCCTACATCCTGAGCTGATGGTCCGAAAAATGCAACCCTTGACCTGTTGCTTGCCCCTACAATGGCCCAAACCTCCAAAAAGTGACTCAAGCCCAGGAACTCAGGAAGAATCCCCTGGTGTTTTGGTGACTTGATACTCTCAAATTTTACACAGGGTTGCCCCGCACAAAATGGCACCCTCGGCTTCATTTGATGTTGTGGCGGAAAAAGGGTCACCCTGCTTTGCGTCATGAGTTTGATACTCTAAAGGGGGTTAGCCTTCCAAATGGTGAAACAGGAGAAGTAGCAAGACGAATCAACACGTTAAAGGTCTGGGTTTCAGCAGCTTCCAAGTCAGTGAGTAATGTCAACTCTGGACTGACCCGCAGTTTTGGCAGCGAAATGAACCATTTTGGAATCTTGAAAGGTCGGGTTTGAACGAATTTGAAATGATTCAGCATGCATCCAAAGGACCCTCATCAGGGGTTGCTCCCTTTTGGCAGGGTTCATCACCTGTTCACGCGTCGTGCAGGGATTTCCCCGAGGGTTTGAAACTGACTCCAAACAATCACTATTTTAGGAGGTTTTCCCCCCTTCTTAATTTCTGCATTGATCATCTGAACCTCTGTCACTTGCTTGACCTGAATTGGACAGCTCCCCCCAACCTGCCGACCACCAATGCAAACCATCAATCAAGCCAAATGAGAGGATGCCGGATAAACACCCTCACTATTTTCAAGAGCTCCCCAAATCAAAAGCCGCAACTTAGAGGTACATTCCAGAAATCCCAATGTTTGACATCCAATCAACGAAGGGACTCACAAAGAACCAGACACGTGTCAAAGGGACCTGACCTTGAATTCTCTCGTTTACCGATCGTTATGCATCCAACTTTCAATCAAATTCAAGCCAACAATAGGGTGTGTCTTTTTATATACGAATCGGACGCGTTTTATTTTGTTGGTTTTCCTTCTGGTTTCCCTTTATAGCCACTCCACAAGGGGTATCCTCAAGAAAAGACACACGAGACCCCAGCGACCTTCCAATCCAAGCGCCGCGACCACCAATTTGATCGATCCGCTTTTCCTGCAGCAGCGAGGCGGGGGTCATGGCCTTGCCCGCGCTGCGCAAGTCCACCTGGCGAAAAGGATGCGATACGCTTCCTTTGGCCGTCAATCAGACCCTTGGCGGTTTGGACTGGGGCTTTGTTTTTTTCTTGTAGAGGGTAAACGGGAAGCCGCGGAAGACCTCCAAACCACCAATTAGGGGTAAGGTGAGTCAAGGTCGAGTCAAGGCTCTTCCTTAAGTAAAAACAAAAAACTGTGTATATGCGGTCTGTTTCTGTCAAGGACAAAATCAAAAGATGACTGTATGGACCCACCGCATGGCCATTTGGAGCTGTCGTATGCTGTAGTGTTGTTCCCTAAGAATCAACATCGAAATAGCCTTCGGATTCAAGCCTTGGGCTTATACCCTTGGGACATTCGGAATAGCTCAGAAAAAAAGGCTGCTATGGGTCCGGTCTATTCTTTTTCGGGTGCACAACACCTCGCGTACCATCCCACCAATGGAAGCGGTTGGTGCAGGAAGAGCCCCCCCAAGACAACGTTAAGGGCCCCAGCTCTGCGCCTTGGTAATCATAAAAATGTCAGCCTTGCAACCGAATGGCGTCAGGTTGCAGAGGTTCACGTTAAAGCACGTGCCGGATGCCGCAAAATAACGTGCAGAAGCATTGGGTAGACAGTAGCTTGCACTTTGGCTCTGGTAATTTATTAGACACGTGGATCTTTCTTCAGACTTTGGGATACACCTGCAGAAAACACAGTTCATCTCTGTGGATGTTGGGTATACCCCGACTCCAGATTGTGAGTACTTCCCAAGGCTCCCGATGCGGGCTAGGGGCTCTCATTGGCGCCCGAGGGAGTGTATTGGCGGGATCATGGCCCCTAGAGAAAAAATATAACCAGAAAATAACTTAGTTGACATTGGAAGGGGAGCAAACAATATTTGTTAGCAGTTAAGTGGTTGGATTTCAACCACTAAACCACAATAAGCAAAAATTGGAAAATGTTTCCCAACAACAACCAGAACATTTGGGGAACCTTTTGGACCCGTGACTTAAGCTTTACATGCTCAACCACGTCAGGTAAGGATTTCACCATGGCGATGTCACTGTGGTAATGACATGCAATAACTGGGAGAACTGAAACATGCTGCCGGTCCATTTGAAGCGGAGGGCACCGAAGAACCCAAATGCTCCAGTACAAATATGCACGGATTCCCATGATTGGTCAAGTAAGCCATTGCCACCCACCCGCAAATGGCTTTGTTGTGGATAAGCTTCACGTGTTCAGATGCGCCTCTCCTTGTCTACAAGTACTGCGGTGTCACCGAATGTCTCAAAATGGTGAACCCTCCCAACTGTAGCTCCCTGTATTCTACCTGCTCAGCAGAACGGGATTCGCTTTTGCTGCAAAGGAAGCACACCCGAACCCATCCCTTGTATGGCTTCCAAGGCTGCTCATGAAAAAAACATCAACGCATACACAAGCATGCCACAAGAATCCTGATACCACACCCGCCAAAGACCTTTTGTCAAGTCCCGAGCTTTCCAGCAGAGCCACTGAGACTCCTTTGGGGCCGGGGGGGAAGTCTGTTGATGGTTGCCTGTTCTGGTTTTTATGTTCATCTCAAATCTATGTTCCCCCTTATTCGTTTTTAAAAGAGGGTTTTTAGGGAGCTTATTTATCGTTTTCGTTAAGGTAATCATTTGGGTAAATTGTCGCCTTGTTCATTGTTGGGCTGGGGGCAAACATTTTTTTCATTTGAAAGAGTTGACCCTTTTAGTAGTTATCAAGTTCTGGGGTGTTGCTGGGTCGTTTGTTTTCTTTGACGTTTATCTCTACAATTATTTATTTTCGTTCTACACTCTTTACAATATTTATATCTTTTTCCACTTTTTACATTTCCAAATTCATCAATTGTTTTATCAATATAGGCATCTGTTGCATTTGAATAATTCACCATAGTCTTCTGTTGCTTTTTCTTCTGTCATTCCATAATTATTCATTATAGTTTGCTTCACAAACATTTCTTAATATATCTTAACAACTTCTTTTTATGTGATTTTTATGTGATTGTCTAGCTATGTTTTATAGGTTAAAAGTTCAGTATAATTATAACATATAAGATTTTACATGTTATTATTATATTATGATTATAATTTCAGTTCAGGATAATAATCTAATTGGTTTGTCTTACTTCTTTCATACATCATTTTAAAAATAATATTAACATCTCTCATTGGCTAGGGGGTTGCTGGTCGGCTGGTCTGGGTTTCAGGTTTAATTTAAATGTCTTAACCTTCTTTTTAGATTATAAAACAATGTTTAATCATATTATAAGATAATAATATTAATAAACAAAAGTTAATTTGACCCGTATTCAATCTCACCAGCGATACAACCACTATAACAACTCATACTATACTCACAAAAATAATGCTCGTATCCTTTTATTAATTGGTCTGTGTAAATTTCAATTAAATCGCTAAGAATATGTCTCAAATAATAATTGTTATTTCTATATGACCACCAACTGTTTAGGTTTGGAAAGCAAAATCCATTTTGTTTCCAATATTTTAATTCTTCAACTTTAAGACAATGTTTTAAAACTACACAAACTTCATATTCATTATTCTTACAGTATGATTTTAATGCTTGATAATACATTTTTCTATTTTTAAACCGTTCTTTAACTTCTTGTATATCAAATACTCTGTCAATGTTTTTTCTGTAATGTTTTAAACTAAAATGGTATCCTGTTAGTTGTGTAATATCATTATTTTGTATTTGTTGAATAATGTTTAACTGAAGCTCTGCTTTTTCTAGTCCTTCTTCAGGAATGTTTTTATCACTCATAAAATGCTCTTCTTCTTCTATCAAATACCGACAATCAAAACATGTTGGTTTAATACAACCACCTATAAGATTACAAACATCAACAGGTAAAATATTAGCTAGTGCCACGACAGACTTAAATTTTTTATTTTTACAAGGACATTTATCATAATTAAACAGTGTCATTTTTTTTCTTACTATATTATATCCATTTTTCTTTAAGTAGTTTGTATTTTATGTTAAGGGGTGGGGCTTTATATTGAAAAAATATTTTCTAACAATTTAATATAATGGCGAGATTAACAAAAGACCAAATAATCAGCAACATCTATTACGACTTAGACGAGGGTTTCGGAAGCACACAAGCGACACACAAGAAGGCAAAGGAAGAAGACCCAACAATAACATTAGACGATGTCAAGTCTTTCTTAAAGAAACAGCCAAATAAACAAATCAAAAATTATAGAGGAACTAATTCCTATACCGCTCCATTCGCACGATATGAATATCAAATAGACATAATGCATATGTCTCCTTTAGAAAAAGACAAGAACGTTCCACAGTATGCTTTAGTCGTGATTGACATCTTCAGTAAATTAGCAGATGTAATACCGATGGAGGAAAGAGACGGAGAGAACGTTTTGAAGGCGTTGAGAGCAAGCTTTAAAAAGATGGGTTATCCGATGTCCGTGTATTCTGATGACGACGGAGCGTTTGCAACTAAAAATCACGTTCAGGATTTCTTCAACAGTGAAGGAATAAACCACATCGTTACGAAGACCCACGCAAATGTGGACGAGCGTTTTATTAGAACGATGAAAAACAAAATTCACGATAGAGTTAGGTTTAACAACATGAAATGGACCGACGCCCTAACGCCGGCATTGAAACAGTATAACAGCACATCTCACTCATCAACAAGGATGACACCGTCTGAAGCACACAAGGACGAGAATGAAATAAATGTAAAGGTCAATCTTAAACTACGAGAAAAAAACACAAGAAAGTATCCCAGAATAGTGGAGAACGACAAGGTAAAAGTGTTTCAAAAGAAAAGGGGTAATTACACCGACAGAAAGGAG
Source organism: Effrenium voratum (assembly GCA_963377175.1). Taxonomy (NCBI): domain Eukaryota; class Dinophyceae; order Suessiales; family Symbiodiniaceae; genus Effrenium; species Effrenium voratum. The sequence continues at coordinate 781,267 of CAUJNA010003538.1, read as the reverse complement.
TATAACTCTAAATGGTCTAATAAAATATTCAATATTGATAAAATTGAATATGATATTATGGGTAATAAAACTTACAAAGTAGCAGGAATAAACAAACCGCTTTTGAGACACGAAAGTTTGTTAGTTAATGATTAAACGTATTTCTTGGTATCTTCTTTATACTTGACTTGATAGTAATCCAGACTTGATTGTTTAGGTTCTTTTATGATTTTTTCATTCAGTTTTTAACATAAATGTTTCGTTTATTTTTGTATTCGCTACTGTCTCTATCTACTTCTTTTGCTTGATAATTGTTATTGTTATCATATGTAGGTTTAATATTCAAGCTCTTTAAGATTTTCAGTATGTTTTCATTTTGCTCCAACACTTTTTCTAATCTTGGAAACAACAACTCTAAACTACTGTCAATGTTCGCTAAATGTTCATCCATATATACTAAATTATAAAACTAAACTTTTAAAACTAAATGTTGCAATTATGTTAAATCTACTCTTTAAATACTATTTTTTCATTATTTGTTTAACAGTTTCCTGAGTTTCCTTATCACCATTATCTGATGGAGTAACTCCCCTCCCAAATCGTATAGCAATATTATGAACATCTGTTTCTAAGTTTATACTGTCTTTAGTTTTATCAATATTCATTTTCTTAGCATTTCTACTTATTTTGAAACTTGTCGGAATACACGAACATTTACAGTTTCCTTTCTTTTGTATTTCTAATTCATTTTTCATTTCTAAGATTTTTTTACACATTGGACAAGCAAACTCAATAACTGATGTTTCTTTAACAATTTCTTCTTTTTCTTCATTGGTTGAAGAAACACTTAAACCTGTTTTATTATTTTTGCTTTTTTTCCTTCCCATCTATATTAATATTTATATTTTTAATATATTGTATTCCTAACTTAATTAATTCTAATGAATAATAACAACATTTCTTAATTTTATTATCGGTTATTATTACTTGTTCTATATTCTCTACTTTATCTATTATATCAATATAATCCGAATAACTTCTATTCATATAAAATAATAAATATAAAATATTTTCTAAATAACTTTAATATTATTTTATTATGTCTGATGTTCCAATAATAAAACCAATAAATATAACTGATTACGATTTCAAACAATCCAAATATGAACATGTACAAAAACTACCTTTTCGCTCAATTGTTGTTGCTTCATCAACGGGTGGCAAAACAGTTTTAATTCAAAACCTTATCCTAAATGTTTATAGGGACTGCTTCGCCCGTATATTCATTTTTAGCCCGACGGTTCATAATGACCCTACCTTCGTTGAAGTCAAGAAATATCAAAAAGATAATATGAAGGTTGATGACGAAAAAGAAAAGTTATATTATGACACCTACCAACCTGAAGAACTGGAAGAAATAATTAACACACAAAGAAAGATAATTCATTATATGAAAGTACAGAAGATGAAGAAACTACATTCAATTTTAATCATTGTTGATGATTTTGCAGACGACCCTAAATTTGTTAGATACAGCAAGTTATTACATGGACTGGCAACGAGAGGCAGACACGACGCCATTAGTTTTTGCTTAAGTGTTCAAATATATCGTGTCCTTGCTCCAATCATTAGGTTGAATTCTAGTTCGTTGTATATCTTTAAGTTAAAGAATGTATCAGAGTTAATGTCATTCATTGAGGAAAACTCCGCCAGTGTTGATAAAGAGCAACTGTTAAATATGTATCATAAAGCGGTAGATGATAAACCATACTCCTTCTTTTATGTTAATATGAATTCCAAAGATGTTAATAATATGTTTTATGTTAGATTTGAAAAAGCATTTAAAATAAAATAAAGGTTTAAATATATTATGATATTTTATGATTTACCATTAGACATTAAAAACCTTGTATTATCTTATAATTTAGGTGATGTTAGATTATTAAAAATAAAAAAATAATAATATTATTAAAAATTATATTAGTAAATTTAAACCAGTGTATAAGTCTTACAAATTAAAGAATTCACAGTATTTTGAAATTGATAATATCATTATGAAAAATATTATCAAAAACGGCATATCATATATTTTTAACTTAAGCGAGTTAGATAAATTACATCAAAAACATAAACCATTAAAATTATTAATTGAATATGATATATTTGTTAAATCTACCTCATTTACTTTTTTTAATCATCTTCGTAATCGTACTTTAACATCAAATAATTTATTTGATATATATTATTTTCTTAATAAAGACCTTTATAAAACTAATTTAGTGTATAGGGACAATGTGGTTAATTTTATTTCATTACAAGTGAAAAAAATAACTATTAAAGTCATCAATTAAGAAAGACAAAGTTTTATTAGTAAATTTTATTCATATTTTTTAATTAATAATGTTAATGAATCATATTAATATTATTAATTTAAATCAATGAAGCGTTGCATAAATTCAACGCAGGTAATTTATATAATAGTTTGTCCGATTTTTGATTTTCTAACTTTTCTATTCTCTCTACACATTCTTGAATAGATTTTATTATTAAAGTATCCGCTCTCGTTTTTTCATCTACTCTTAAATTTTTGATGTCTTCCATACTGTTATTTTCTTCGTTTTTGCTTTGACAAATACCCATTATATATTATTATTTAGATTTTTCTTTTTTCAATTCCTTAACTTCTTTTTCAAGTTTATCTATTTTATCATTTAATTCTAATACTGCTTTATGAACCAACACGGGTAAAACTAAATAATTTAATCCTAAATATTCTCTGTCCTGACATACAATATTTTCAAACTCTTTAGGAATTGCTTTCAATACTTCATCTGCGATATATACTATATGAGTTTTACCACCATCATTTCTATCGTGTCTCTTAAACTTCTTTGGCTTAAATTTCTTAATAATATTCATACAGTTAGATTTGACATTGTCTATGTCATATTTCAACCGCGAATCAGATGAATCAACAAACGTTCCGTTAATCGTTACGGTTGTCGCTGTTAAATCTATATTAGTTCCTGTTGATGGTTCAATTAAATTACATAACAATTTCTTCGTTCCTGCAACTTTTACATTTTCATTGAATGTTGATGAGGCATTATTTGTAAAACTTCCAGTATTTACTGTTGTTCCAAATGTCTTATCAATAGATAATAAAACTGAAGGTGTAGTTGAACTATCTGAAACTCTAAAAGCTGTATTTGACGTTCTGAATATTACATCAAATGTAGATACATTAGTTCCATCATAATAAGTTGATATTTCACTCGTACCAAGCTTTATGTCTGTTCCTGTTGTCATTGAAATATTATTTAAAAATGAAACCGTTGTTAAATCGAATGATTGAATGCTATTGGTAGCTAGATAAGCATTTTGAACTGCTAAGTTAGTATCAACGGTTATTAATGTTCCTCCGTTAGGTGCTAAATTATTTGAACGAAGTGCTCCTCCACTTTTAACATAAACATCGTCTGCAAATAAATTACCCATAACATCAACAGTGCTCGTGTTAAAAGTCCATCCGCTAGTAATATTAACTGCCCCTACTATGTTAGACTGGACAGCCGGGTCTCCACAAATAAATCTGATTGAAGAATTAGCATCAGTATTCCTCATATCAAAAGATGAAAAAGCACTAACATATCTGTATAATTGACAAGTTGTATCAATTGTTAATTTACCACCAGTATCAATATTAATATTATCACAATTAACATCAGCATTCGTATAAATATTACCTAGCACATCGATAGGTTTACTAAAAATTGTTTTTCCTACAAGCGCATCAGCCATAAAATATTGGTTAGAAGCATTAGTTATATCTCCGACACTACACGCTACAAAATTAGGATGATGTATATAAAAACCTTCTGTTGCATCTGGTGTATATGTTTCTAAATATGGTTCTAATCCATTTATTGAAGTATTGATATTATCTATTTTTGTTTTAATATCCGTTGAAAAATCATTATTTGTAAATAAATTTCCTTTCATATAAACAGCACCATCAAAATATGATGTTCCGTGCATCTGCGCAAAATTATATGAAGTATGAACATTACCATTAATTGTAATTCTTGAAGCATTATTAGGCCTTCCAATAATGACATCTCCCGTATTCCACCCAAGTAATAATCGATAAGGCGTAGCACCTGTTAGTCCTTGATAAGAGTCCAACTGACAACCTCTTTTAAATTCTATACGTTGATTACTTACAGCATCTTGAATTCTTAATATAGGATTAGTATTATCTGTTAAACTAATAATTAATGGCGAATTCACTGTCTGTAATGTTGTATTAACTTTGTCTAATTTTTGACTTATTACTGTATCTTGTGCGCTATCATTTGTAATTATTGAATTAATTGTATTTTTATTTCCCGTTATTAATCCACTTAATCCATCTGATTGTAAAACATAACGAGCATCAGAACCTGCTATATCTAAAATAGATGAACACGAAAATAAACCTGATAATTGTAAATTACTTAATATTGTAGTATTATGATTTAATATTATTTTATCATTTTGAAAAGTTGAAGAATTATTAATTTCTACATCTCCAAAACCTCTTTGATTTAAAAACATTGTCGCTCCTGTTAAACTTCCATAAACATAAGTATCAATATAATTATTGTATAATTCATGATAATAATTATAATTTCCAAATTCTGCTATTTTGAAAGTTGAATTAGTTGTTATATTATTTATTAATGTATTATTTAATATTGATGTATTTAACTTATTTGATAATAAATTATTAGTCGTTATTTTATTATAATAATCTGCTTCATTAAGTGAACCTCCATTCTGTAAATCTGATATGGCTGAAATATGTGAACTGACTGTACTATTTAATCCTGTTATTAAATTAGTATTTGAAGAAATATTATTAAAATTAGTTGTCATAGTAGAATTTAAATTATTTATTAAATGTGTATTTGATGAAATATTATTAATATTTGTATTTATTAAATTAGTATTAGAACTAATATTATTAAAATTAGTCGTTATAGTAGAATTTAAATTATTTATTAAATGTGTATTTGATGAAATATTATTAAAATTTGTATTTGAAGTTATTGTCAGATTACCTATTAAACATGTATTTGATGAAACATTAACTAAATTACTTGCTATTGTTGCTGTATTATTCATAATAAAATAAGCATTTGAACTAATATTATTTGATAATACATTAACTTCCGTCTTATTGTATGATTGATTTATATCATAAAAATTAGCGTCAATCTGTGCTTTTGTGTAAGTATCTACGTGGTCTGCTTTATTGTTGAGTAAATCAATTATATCTGATTGATTAGCATATATGTTTCTAATGTTTGTTATCCCACTTGTAGAATTGATTTCGCTAATTGTGTGTGCTACAACATTTTCAAAGTTTGTTAAATTTATTGAAGGCATAATCGATATAATTAATTGTAGAAATTAATTATATTAATTATTATCGTTAATGTATTCTTGATGTTTTTTAGTCTTTTCGTGTTGTGCTTTATGGTCTTGTCTATAAACAGACCCGCATTGACATTCGATTTTAGTCTCTTTCCATTCTTTCATTTTGTCTTTGTTTTTTTCTCTATATTGTTTGAAATATTCTTGTTGTTCTGGTTTATGCTCGTCTCTCCATTTCTTACTTCGTTTATTGACTACAACTTTTTGTTCTTGGTATTTCTCCCGTTGCTTTTCTAATAGTTCAGGTTTGTTGTCTTCATAGTATTGTTTTTTCTTTGCTTTCAGTTCTTCCTTATGTTTTTCTCTATATTGTTTAGAGTTTTCATCGTATCTTTCTTTGTTGTTTTCATAATATTGATGGTCTCTTTGTTTAACATATCCTTTATTGTTTTCCTTCCATTGTTTTTTTCTCTCTTGCTCCTCTCGCTGTGATACTATGGGTATTTGCACTTTATTTAATGTAGCGTTTAGTTCTACAATGTATTCTCTTTCTTTTGCTCTTGCCTCCATTCCATTTTCACATTTCACTGTTTGTATCAAAACCATATCAAAATTATCAAGTCCTCCATTTTCACGTATAAACTGGTATAAGTAAATATTGTAGTGTCTATCATTTTCATTTGTATATGCTCGTTTGTGGTTTGACTTTCTTTTGGTAAAATCGGTTGTATGTCCTACATAACAATCTTTGATATTCAAATCTTTACAAACAATCTTATAAAAATGAGTTTTTGAGTAATCTATGGGTTTAACTGGCATATTATCTTATAATATATTATAAGATGATATTTGTTTATATATGTTTTCAAGTAAAAATGAATGAGTTAATCAAGTATCTGGCAACCTGCATCGCGAATGGATAATATTTGTTCTGATACTAATGTTATATATATCGTGTCTGGCATATTTGCTGATACCATATTTCCAACAGGTTTCACACGAATTAAAAGCTGTTGCCCTGCTTTTGTGTTATTTCCAGTATATGAACTATCGGGAACCTTTTCGAAATCCATAGCAAAGATAAACTTATCAACACGATAAGCAGAATATTCAATCGATAAATGGTGTTGATGGAACAATGGTAAATTTAATGCTTTTCGTAAATAATAGAATGCTTGTGTTAATGAACGGCATGGATACTCAGGATATAGTTTTGACCCTAATTGAAGTTGAAATTCTAAATCAAGTTCGTGATTGTAGTATCCGCTTTCTTGGTAGTTCAAATAATACATAGGATGATAGAAGTTGTTGTATTCTTTCATAACGTGAATATCACCTACTCCGCTTTTACTGAAAGAGATGAACGCGGTAGCTAGTTTAGACACTGAACGAACAACAGTAGTGTTAATTGACGACGAACCATCGGGAACTTGATTAGATTGACAAATGAAAGTATTATAAGTAATAGGTAATTCTTTCCCATCAAGTAGGTGTGCAACATATTTATTATGAAGGTCGTTGTCCAAGCTTACCAAATCAGTTTGAAGGAATGCATTACTAATTGAGAACTGCTCATTTGTATGAATGCTTGAGTCTGCGTTGCCACTTTCTGGAAACCTCGACCCGCCCGCTGAAACAACACAATCAGTAAAATTTGAAACTAGTTCAAGTTCTAAAACAAGAGGACACGCTTTTAACGGGATATACTTATATTGATTGAATAAACCAAGCATCGGTTTAAATCCTACAACCATTTTTCTGTTAAAGCCTGGACTTGTGTAAGCGTCATATGCAGGACCAATATGACCCGATGCAGGAACTGCACGACGTGTGTTTAAATCATCATCATATCTATAACCAAAACTCTGGGCGTCTTCATTGTCTCTTGCTCCTTTTGACATCATGCAACTCATCATGTGATGATTTCGGTTGTAATAATCAATGTCTTCAACAAGTTGATTACCAGCAATTAGTCTTGCTCTTCTAAAAAAGGAATAAGAAGGAGACAGAGGACGTAAGCGTTTATTGTCTGACGGGTCAGTGTTTTCAACGGTGAAATAAACCATTACACTCTGCGGGTCAAGCCAAGTATTATCTTCAGCATTTAAAGCTATTTTCAACACACGTTGACCAGATGAAGGGGTGTAGATATTACTCCCAGAAGGGAAAAACGAGACTGAACGACGGTCGTTGATATAACTTGCACCTTTATTTAGTTTGAATGAGAGGTTGTCAATTAGAATATCTTCGGCACTAAATGTTTCCATTGCTATATATAATTTAATTTAGAAATAATTTAAACTAAACTAAATTGATAAATTTATACATTTATTAATTTCTAAAACATATTTTATATATGTTTTACAAATTGATGAAATTGTAATTTCAATAATTTCCAAATCATAATTAAGAATTATGATTTACAAATTGATGAAATTGTAATTTCATTAATTTCTAAAAAATACATTTTTTACAAATTGATGAAATTGTAATTTCATTAATTTCTAAATCATAATTAAGAATTATGATTTACAAATTGATGAAATTGTAATTTCATTAATTTCTAAAACATATTTTATATATGTTTTACAAATTGAATAATTTAGTGTAATCCTTTTGATTAGATTTATTATTTTTAAATATTTAATTTTCTTTTTATTAATCTTATCTTCAACTGGATTATTCCCTTTTTCTTTCTCCATTACTAATTCTCTAATTTCATCATATGAACTTTTCTTATACTTTTTATTTTCATTCTTAATCATATCATCTGTTGTTTCATTGTCATATTTCTTACGTTGTATCATAACAATAATATGAAAATAGTTTTGCGTTTTTTCTTTTTACTATTTCATCAAGGTCTGATTGAGTGTGATTACAATTGTTAGTGTTGTCATTGATGAGGACATAACCATTTATATATTTTGGTACGAACATATTATAAATTGAAATAATCCAGTTATAATCAATATAGTCAGGTCTAACTCTGACACTCCTAATAATGAAACACCCACACTGACATTTTACATGTGTTCGTGTATTATCTCTATTTAAATCCCTTAATCTTTCTACAAGTGTTAATGGTTTAAAGTTTGTTTCACTTTCTGTCAAGTTTTCTTTTAACTGATTATACATATATAATATTATATAGCTATATATTTAAGTACTTATTTAACTATATTATCTCCCTGACCGGTTCTATGCTTCTTGAAACATCTTTGCCTTGGTCTCCATATCCAGTTATGTAATCGTGGTTAGTAAATGGATTTAATGAACCAGTATAAACAGTTATAGCGCCACGGTCAGCAATACTGACAGGGTCTAAGATACTTCTAAAATTAATGTAATCATCGGTAATTTTAGACCTTCGTGAAATAAACGGCGCTCCATAAGTGGTTAAAGTTAATTCTCTTTCAGGGTAATCTTTTGTTATCTGTGCCCCTACACTTGAACCGAGACTATGTGTTATAAGATGTTTAACTTCATTGTTTTCATCCAATGCTGTTGATGTGTCTTTATATCGTTGTGAATATTTTTTCATTTTAAAGGGAAGTCCTACATCTGCCAGAATGTCATTAATAGCACCTCCAAAAGTTCCTTTTCCAAATGTTCCGCTTATATACATTTTATCACCATAAATATAAAAACCCTGACCATTGCCATATGCTCTACTCAATCCTTGTGCATCAGTTAAATTTGAATTAGGATAATAACTATTTAATATTTTGTCAGTTTGTTTCATAACATCAGTTATTTTAGCTGTTTTCTTATAAGGTTGATAATGTTTAATTGTCCCATGCTTCATTTCATAAATTAAATTTTTATTATTAATCATATAAATAAAGATATAAATTAATTTCTCAATTAATTAATAATGCTGACTTACAGCTTTGCTCTAAGCAACTTTTCATATAGAAAAGTTGACTTACGACGTAGTCCTAAGCAACATAATATTTTTTGATTAGAAAATTTATTTTCTAATCAAACATATTATGTTGACTTACAAGAAGGTCTATATTGACAGCGCTCATAGAATTAGTGGTACATCATCAAATTTCAAAGTTGAATTGCCGGACACATTACAAACAGACAACGGAGTACATTGCTACATTCACGAAATAACATTACCTAACTCGTGGTATTCAATACAGTCAGGATTAAATAATATACTATACTTTTATTCTTCTCCGTTAGTTCCAGATGAAGATAATACTAATGTCCATTATTTAGCGTTACAACTGGACGAAGGAGTATATACTGGCACAGAACTAGCGACAGAATTAAAGGCAAAAATAAATGGTATTGTTGATAATGCTAATTTCTCAAATACTTATGAAATTTCTTACAGTGTAAAAACTAATAAAATAACAATTTATTCAAACTATGCCGATAGAAAGTTCGCTGTATTAACTGATGAACAAATGAAACTAACATATGCAGATTATATATGGAATGGAAGTTTTAATGTTAATAACTTACAGTCTGTTAATGAAGTTTTAGGAAATTATCAAATGGTAGTTTATCAATATAATAATCCTTATGTTTCTGGTTTCGTTAATCTTCAACCCATTAGAAATATTTATATTCATTCTTCTCAATTGTCTAATTATAATCAAGTAAATTTAAGGACAGGCGATAGCACAGTTGTTAAGAAAGTGCCAGTCTCAGCACCACACGCGGGAATTGTCTTTGATAATGAAATGAACCCTCTCGACTACTTGGATGTATCAAATAGAAGCTTTAAACAGTTAGACTTTTGGTTGTCTAATTCATTAGGAAATGAAATTAATTTAAACGGTGTAAATGTTAGTCTGAGTCTACTTTTCGTAAAAAGCGATATTATTTAAATAATATATAGATTTTCCATATGGAAAATCTATATATATTATATGTCAAGTATTGAGGTAGTAGATGTTAATAATGAAACTAAAACAGAAGAAGCACCTGTTAATAATGAAGTCGTTGAACAAAATGAAACAGTTAATGAAGAACCAACGTCAGAAGAAGTTATTCCTGAACCAAAAGCGAAAGCAAAAGCATTACCAAGAACTAAAAAAGAAGTTGAATTAGTAGAATGTGAACAATGCTCTAAAAAGATGACATTGAAAAGTTTGAGACACTCACATCCCAAAAATTGTAAGGGAGCACCTACTGAGTTATTACCAGTCAATCCACAAAAGAATATTAGAAAGATACAACCTGAAGTTATTTCAGAGATTAAGAATGAGATTAAACAAGAAGTGATTAAAGAAACTATTAAGAAACCCACGGCAACAGAACTATTAAACCAACATTATGAAGAACTTAAACAGAAGAAAAAACAAGATAAACAAGAAAAAATAAACAAATTATCTTCATCAATGTTTTAAATAATAATCTAATTATAATATATATTAATCATGCTTATGAGAAGTCATAGAAATGTAGAATTTAAAAGGGCGCCACAAGTAGAACGTCATTATGACGTTTCAGATTTATGGGGAGTTGCCTCGCGTATGAATTACTTTAAACAGTTGAAGGACACACTGGAAGCGAAACAATCACAAGGAGCATTAATAAAGTATAGAAACGATTTAGTTGAAAGCAACAGAACCGAAAGTTATATAAAAGAGTTAGACAGAATAAGAAACATATTAGACAACACACGGACACCAGATGGAATACAAACGAAGGAACAACTAACTGTAAGAAAGAAGCATTTAGAAGAAATGATTAAGAATATATCTGATTAATTTATTTTTCTAAATAATTAATATACTATGATTAAATCAATTAGTAGATTGAATACAGTAGGACCGGTCAAAGTAGGGTCATTGAAATCACAACTACATTTGAGACCTTCTTATGATGAATTATTGAAAGAAACGTTGGTAGGAGATGAGAACCGTCCATCAATTGAAAATGTGATAGACAGAAAAGCGACAAGATACAGATTAAACCAATACGGTAGTCAGTTTGATAATAAGGAAGCCTTAGACATTCAAAAGAAACAAGAACTAGACCGGAGAGGAGAAGTTATGAAAGGAGCAATGTCGGACTCTGACAGAGTAAGAGATAAACTTAATGACGAGTTGAAACTTGCTGACACACTGAAACAACACCAGTCTTTCATTCAAGAAGGACTAACGGAAGCACAGAAACAGAAAGAAGAACTTGCTGAAAAAATGAGACTTTGGAGAGAACAACACGAAGAAATGGCAAGCGCTGTTTCAAAGAGTTCATATCCTGCCGGTGTAGAAGTTCATTCAATGGTGTCCGCTGATGAAATGCCAGAATTAGAACCATTAGAGGAAGGCGAAGAAGAAGATGAACGAGAAGACGACCCAGTTGTTGAAGTAGAACCAAAAGCAGAAGACGCTTATGGCTACAACGAGTTTAAGAAAAGAGCGTCTGAATTAACACCTGCTTATCTTGCAAGCAGACCAGAAGAGATGAAAGATGTCATGGACAAACTGAAAGGATTTAAAAAGATTAAAGACAGTGTTCATGAAGAATTCACTGAGTTATATAATGCTTTAATTAATAGCGATGGTGATTTTATCAAGAAGGAACACAGATTGAAATTAGTAAGGTTTTACAATGATAAAGTGTATTACTCAGTTTTCCACCCACGACCTAAGGAAAAAGAAGATAGACCAACCGTGATGGATGGTTCAGTTAAAGAAATACCCGCGGAAGTTTAATAAAATATATAATATTTAATATGACTGTTAAATATTATGGATTACGCCGACGTCCTACTTTTGAAGAAATGCTAAAGGAAGCGATGACGCACAGATTAAAAATTGAAATCATCCCCGAAAGACAGGTAATTGACTTGTCAATCAACAATATAGATTTTGACGATTTTGACCTTTCAAAATACGATAGGAGACTACGGTTGAATGCTAAGGTTCAAACTGATGAACAAGTTCTTCATCATGAATTGTTCCCTGATATGTTTGATGAAGTAGCGCCAACATCACAGTTATATGAAAACAACGAGGCAGACGCACAAACAACACGATATATAGCAAAAGATTTTGCTGATGAAATTTATAGTAATGCAATTTCAGGTAGGACTGAAGAAAAGAAAAAGTCAGATGAACCAACCGATGTAAAAGATACTGATTTAAAACAGTCTGATGAAAAGCAGGAAGATTTACAAAGTCTTCATTTAACGTCATCATCGTCAGCATCAACCGTCAGAGAGGAAGAGAAGAAAGAGGAAAGCCGAGAAATAAAGTCGTTAAGAAACATATTTTTAGGTGGAGAAGACAAGAGCGTATTTGAACTATTCAAACGTGACAAGAAGACATCCACACCATCAGAACAATCAAGGGAACAGGAAGAAGAACATCCAAGGGCATCATTCTGGTCAAGACGACAGGTAGAAGCAAGAAGCAGAAGCCACTCACCAGAAGAAAGAGCAAGAGGTAATCAAATGAACAGAAGACAATTAGAAACAAGAAGCAGGAGCAACTCACCCCAAGAAATAGCTAGAGGTAGTGAATGGACGAGGGAACAAATGGAAACAAGAAGCAGGAGTAGAAGCCCAGAAAGCACAAATACAAAAAGTAGCCGAGGCAAGAAGAAAAAATAAAAACTACTTAAAGACAAAACGCCCTAATATAGTAAAATGACAGGAATTTTTATTAACGGTAAAAGTCGGCATAGAATAACGAATGACGAATTTGATATGATGGTTGAACTGATGAAAGCAGAAAACGACTTAGTCTTACAGATGATAAGCGAACAGAAACAGACTTCGAGCGATGACAGTGAGCAACCCGTGAGGTGGAGGGACGACCAGAAGAACTACCACCAGAATTACTACAACAATAACCTAAAACAGTCTTACACTTGTGAGGACTGCGGAAGGACGATATCAAGCAAATCAAATTTATCTAAACACAAGAAATCTAAAATTTGTTTGCAAGCTTCGCGACAATGCGCATTATGAAAAAAATAATAATCATTCATCTTATTAAAAACACTTAATGAGATTAATGCGTTCATTCTCAACCCGAAACCCATTTTCTCCAACACTGACCCCCTACCCGAAAAACTACTTAAAGAGAAAATACCTTATATTATATAGAGTATAGTATTATGGTTTCCATGACAGAAGGAAAAATTATAGATTTCATTTTAAACAGCCAACAAGGCGAACTAATACAAAAAGAAGGGAGGCAAACACAAAAACTCAAAATAGGTGATAAGACCTACAGATATGATAAGAACAAACCAGTTTCAAACGTATTGAACACGAAACTCAAGGAAGTGGCGAGGAGTGAAGGATATAGAAAGCATGGCCTTTTAATGAAAGGTGCTAATTATCTAAAACTAACGAGAGGCAGACCCTTACAGGATTATGTCAAGCGATTCAAGTCCAAAATCACAGACGAGCAACAAGCGTTCAAGGGATACGCCAACACCTACTCGGTAAGTGATATAAGGTTAAAAGGAATGAAAGGTTTATCCTACTTAAAATACCAGAAGCAACGACTGGCCGAATTCCTGAACAGAAACCCGAACATGAAAATAATCGTGGAAACCGATTTATCATTCAAAAATCCCGCCAACGAACTTATTCAAAGGCGGTTAAGAAGCAGAAGATACAATATTCATAATCCCGACGAGTTGAACACCGTCTTAAACAACATTGGGCACGACATTGAGACACAAATTGAAATAACCGAATACATTCAGTCGGGATTGGTTCTTGGTCAAGTTGAAAAGTTAGTCATCAGTTATGATAGGTACAATCCTACCCGTGGTTCATCCTTTATTCCATTGCCCGACTGGGTGGCAAACAAAAAGGCTTGTATTAACATTAAAAATGAGGACGACTTATGTTTTAAATATTCCGTTCAATGTGGATTTTATGAGTTATTCAAAAAAGACCATCCCTGCGAGATGTATCATTATAAGAAATATGTAGATGACAAATTTATCAAATGGGATAATATTGACTTTCCAGTAGGTAATGATGAGATTGAACTATTTGAAGAACAGAACAAACACATATCGGTCAATGTTTATTACATAAACCCCGATACGAATAGTAAAACTATTTTATTATACAAAAGAAGCAACAACCCACAAGCACAACACAAAATCGATTTGATTAAATTGACTGATGATGTTAAATCCCATTACGCTTATATCAAAAATTATGATAAGTTAATGAGTAGTCAGACTAACAAGATGAAGGCGAAGAAGTATCACTGTAGAACCTGCTCACATGGTTTCAAGACCGAAGAACTTTTAAAGAAACACGAAGAACAAGGATGTCTAGCAGTTGAGGGTCAAAAAATAGAAATGCCAAAAGCAGGTGAAACAATAGAATTCAAAAACCATTTCAAGAAACTTAAAGCTCCATTCGTAATCTATGCCGACTTTGAATGTTTAACTGTGCCAATTGATGTTAAAAGCAAATCGGCAAAAGCTAAAACTACATCATATCAAAATCATCGTCCGTGTGGTTTTATGATTAATGTAGTCAATGCTATAACCGGAAGTAGTGAGCCTTACTTATACAGAGGTCAGGCAAAGACCGTATTGAAACCGAGAAGGACTGGGAGGACTTCAATAATGCCACTAACTGCTTCATTTGTGGAAACAAATTTGAGGAAGGAGAAAAGAAGTGTTGGGACCATTGCCACTTTACGGGACAGTATAGAGGTTGCGCCCACGAGGACTGCAATCTACGATTTAGTATGAGATATTATAAAATCCCTGTGTTTCTTCATAACCTTAAAAACTATGATGCCCACTTAATCATCAACAAGGCTCACGAACTGAACAAGAATTCTAAAATAGAATGTATCGCTCAGAACAGCGAAAAGTTTATAACCTTTGGTTTTAAAAATCTTTGTTTCAAGGACAGTTTCAGTTTCTTATCGTCTTCGTTGGATAAGTTGGTCAGGTTGAGTAAATATGAGGATGATAAAAAGCGTGAGAATTGGAAGAACAATTTCAGATACAGCGTTAGAAACCCGTATGTTAAAACCGATGAAGATTTGGATTTATTGACTGATAAGGGTATTTATCCCTATGACTACTTTGATGATTTTGAAAGATTTAAGGAAAGGGCTTTACCACCGAAAGAAGCGTTTTACAGTAAATTGAGTGAAGAACATGTAAGTGATAAAGATTATGAAAGGGCACTGAAAGTATGGAAGCACTTCGGGATTAGAACACTCGGGCAGTATCACGACTTGTATTTAAGAACTGATGTTTTACTACTGACCGATGTATTTGAAAACTTTAGAGACTTGTGTATGGAATACTACGGTTTAGACCCCGCTCATTATTACACATTGCCAAATTTCGCATGGGACGCGATGCTTCTAAAAACTGGTGTTGAAATAGAACAATTGCATGACCAAGAAATGTTTGAGATGGTTGAAAAGGGAATGAGAGGTGGTATGTGTCAGGTAAGTCATAAATTAGCGGTGGCAAATAATAAGTATATGGAGGAAGCATATGATGAGAACAAGCCATCAAATTATATTAGCTACTTGGATGCTAATAACTTGTATGGTTTAGCAATGTCCCAGAAATTACCGCTAAAAAATATCAAGTGGGCAAAGAAAACGCCCAGTGTTGAAAAATGGAATGAAAACGACGAGTTCGGTTATATTATGGAAGTTGATTTGGAATATCCCGAAACATTGCACGACTTCCACTCTGACTATCCACTAGCGCCTGAAATAATGAATGTAAATGTTAGTATGCTTTCTGATTATCAAAAGCAAGTCTACAAAATATATTATGATGGCAAAAATCCCAAGGATGAGAAAACAAGTAAGTTAATATTAAATCTAAAGGATAAAGAAAAATATGTGGTTCATATCAAGACTTTACAGTATTATTTGAAAATGGGAATGAAAATGACAAAAGTCCATAGGATAATAAAATTTCAACAGAGGGCATGGTTGAAACCGTGGATTGATTTTAACACAGGTAAAAGGAAAGAAGCCAAAAGCGATTTTGAGAAAGATTTATTCAAATTAATGAATAATTCTGTGTATGGAAAAACTATGGAAGACAAACGAAATCATATGGACTTTGAATTAGTTGATAATGAAGTTAGATACGAAAAATGTGTTAATAATCCAACATTCAAAAATAGATTTATTATTAATGAAAACCTTGTAGGAGTTGAAAAAACTAAAGCGAAGCTGAAACTGGACAAACCGATTTTCTTAGGAATGACAATCCTTGACATCAGTAAATTACATATGTATCAGTTCTACTATGATGTTCTTAAGAAGAAATACAATGAAAACATCAAACTGGTTTATACTGATACTGACAGTTATGTAATTCAAACATTCACTGAGGACATCTACAAGGACTTCAAAGAATTAAACCAATATATGGACTTTAGCGATTATCCACCTGAACACCCCTGCCATGACAAAACAAATAAGAAAAAACTCGGTTATTTCAAGGATGAGTGCAACGGTCAAACAATAACACAATTCATAGGGTTAAAGCCTAAATCGTATGCTTTTACAATACACGGTGAAGAAGAAGAACAAAAGAAATCAAAAGGTGTAGTGAAACACAAGGTGAAGAAAGAACTGACTTACCAAAACTACCACGAAGCATTATTTCAAAACAAAAAGCATGAAATAACATATAATTTTATTCGTAGTCGCAACCATCAATTATTTTCAATGTCTCAAGTCAAGCAATCACTCAGTAATTATGAAAATAAAAGGTTTTACATTGATGCTTTCAATTCACTGCCTTATGGACATTATAAACTGCGTTAAAGAAAAGATAACTAAGGTTATTAATGGATAGCAGTAAATATAAAAACGCAAAGATTTACAAAATAACAGATGTTGGTTATAATAAGTGCTACATCGGAAGCACCTGTGAAAGCTTGAGCCAAAGAATGGCAAGACATAGACAAAATTATAACAAGGCAGAACAATGGAATAATAAAACAAACTGTCGTTTGTTGTTTGATGAATATGGAATGGACAACTGTAAGATTGAATTATTAGAAGACTACCCATGTGAAAACAGAGAACAGTTAATGAAAAGAGAAGGTTATTACATTCAAAATAATGATTGTGTGAATAGATGTGTGGTAGGTAGAACAATTAATGAGTGGAAGGAAGACAATAAGGAACACTATCAAAATATGAGGAAGGAATACGCAGAAAACAACAAAGAACATATATGTAATAAAAGTAGGGAGCACTACCACCAAAACAAAGAAACAATATTGGAAAAACGAAAAGAACCTATTGAATGTGAATGTGGTGGTGTTTTCAGGAAATGTGATATAAGAAGACACGAGAGAACTGAAAAACATCAACGATATGTATGTGAAAATATTAATATCTAAATAGTTCTAATAATATATGCACTTATTAGAACTATTTAGTGGTACTTCTTCAGTTGGTAAAGTAGCAAAGTCGCTCGGTTATAATGTTATATCATTGGATTTGAAAACGGTGGGTAAACTCCCCAATTAAGGGGGGCGAACTCCCCAATTAAGGGGGGCGAACTCCCCAATTAAGGGGGGCGAACTCCCCAATTAAGGGGGGCGAACTCCCCAATTAAGGGGGGCGAACTCCCCAATTAAGGGGGGCGAACTCCCCAATTAAGGGGGGTCTGGCTCACACAGCAAGGTCTGGCTCACACAACACAGTCAGGCTCACACAACACAGTCAGGCTCACACAGCAAGGTTTGGCTCACACAGTAAGGTCTGGCTCGCACAGCAAGGTCTGGCTCACACAGACATTTAAATTAAACCTGAAACCCAGACCAGCCGACCAGCAACCCCTAGCCAAAACTACTTAAAGAGAAAAAGCCTTATATATTAAGAGAAAAATGAGTAAGGGTAAAATGTCAGAGAATAATTTTATGGATGAGAATTGCGCTAGCTTACCTGAAGGCTTAGTTTCAATCATCACTACTTACATTAATGGTAGTGAAGGGTGGCGAAGACTGAAACAATGTGATGCTTTAAGAGAATTACAAAGGAAATGGAAACCGTCTATTTACACTGAACGAGTAGGAGAAAGTAGATATTATGTTGAGATTCGCAATAAATGCTTAAAAGGTGATAAAGCGCTTTCATATGCGTTGAAACCACCAAAAGAATTATTAAGAATGATGAAGTATGATGAAGAAATACAGGTTGGAATAGTAGTTAGTTCAAAAATTATGTATAATAATAATATTTGCAACAGTCGTTCTTATTCATCATCTAAACAGAATAAGATTTCAAGTAGAGCGTCATTACAATACCATATTGAACAAGCAGTTGAAGAAACCAAACAGACTATGAAACGACACGAAATCATTACTATCGAACATGTTGCAATTGAAATTTATAGAAAACAGAAACAATGATTTCATGGCTTAATCATAATATTTAATTATAATATGATTAAACAGTGTAAACTTTTATAACCTTTCATTATACTGTAATTTCAACCTATAAAACATAACTAGACAATCACATAAAAATCACATAAAAAGAAGTTGTTAAGATATATTAAGAAATGGTTGTGAAGCAAACTATAATGAATAATTATGGAATGACAGAAGAAAAAGCAACAGAAGACTATGGTGAATTCTTCAAATGCAACAGATGTCTTTATGATAAAACAATTGATGAATTTGGAAATGTAAAAAGTGGAAGAAGATATAAATATTGTCAAGAGTGTAGAACAAAAATAAATAATTGTAGAGATAAACGTCAAAGAAACAAACGACCCACCAACACCCCAGAACTTGATAACTACTAAAAGGGTCAACTCTTTCAAATGAAAAAAATGTTTGCCCCCAGCCCAACAATGAACAAGGGGGACAATTACCAAAATGATTACCTTAACGAAAACGATAAATAAGCTCCCTAAAAACCCTCTTTTAAAAACGAATAAGGGGGAACATAGATTTGAGATGAACATAAAAACCAGAACAGGCAACCCTCAACAGACTTCCCCCCAGGCCCCCTACTTCTTCTATTTTTTCCCCTCCCCCCCCCCCCCCCCCCCAAAAACCTACGTAATAGACGTCGGGCGGGGGGGGGTTAGGGGGGGGGTTATCCTCTATCCTCTAGTAAGTATCCGACACGCCGAGCAATGTCGGCGGACAAACCATGGCGCCAGGGAAACCCAATTTCATCAAGTTGCGGTGAGCCCAGCGAGGGTAACACAAGCTCACATAGCCTTATTCCCAACTTGTATATTATAGTAGATGGCCGAAATGCTATGCAAAGCCAACGCATTGACAGTAGGACATCAGGGTGTCTTCCCTCGAGGTTTTAAATGGCTCCCGGGCTGGCTGCAACTAGAAGCACGGAGTTCTTCATCCGAAGCCCAAGTTCTGTGCGCATATGTGGTGGGTCAAAAACATGTACCCAAAACGAGAACACTGGCAAAAGGAAACATGGATTAAACCTGTGGTCCCATGATGGTGAAAAAAATGACCCATAGCCATGTGCCTTGTTTGGGGTTCGTCGGTTCGTCTCAGCGGATGTGTCACCGTCACCTTTCCGCAGATCGATCCAAGGTGTCGCGTGGTGCACGGAGAGGGCCGCAGCTTTGCAGGCGCTACGTTTTAGATCAGATTTGCATCATGCCCCCCAAAAGAAATGGTCTAAGGGTTTTTGTATTACACCCTAAAAAATACACCCACTGGGTATTGACCCCATTTAGCCATATTTCCGGATGAAACCGCGTAATTTTGAACCATTCTGGGTCATTTCCCAAGGGTGTGATCCCAGGCTGTAATACAGAAACCCTCAGAAATGGGGTTTCCTTTTGTGGCTTCCCTTCAAAACAAGCATTGACATGTTGATCTTGTGGTTCGAACCAAGAACCTGCCGATTTTGATATCACCCGGGCGAAGCCCTACAGGTTATATCTCAAATCGGATGATAATCATCACGACGCATCCTCACCATCACCAGCAGTCATGATGATTAGCATGACTATGCATCGGCTACATCTCTAATCGGGCCGAACATCACTTTTAAAACGTATATACAAACGATGAAGACGAGGACGAGGAAGGTGATAATATCAATCATGATGTTATTATGTCCATGCATCTCTTGCAGCTCAACTCGGATCATCACGATGCATCCCCAGCATCACTAGTAATCATGATGATAAGCATAACTACGCATCGGCTGCATCTCCACTCGAATCGAACGTCACGATGAGGATAAGTTTGTTTCTCAGATGCAGGTCCTCAGATGGATGGGTGGCTTGAATTATTGGTTTCTGGTTGTGTTGTTCTTGTGCGGAACCCTCCTCTCAAATACATCTGGGTTCCCAGTTTCCCTTCTAAGTTTCAAGCCCAAGCAGGCTATCCAAAAACCGAGGAGCCACCCACACATTCGAATGTGTGGTTTTCTGATAGTTTTGGTTTTCTGGGATTGTTGGTTTTCTTAATTTCTGTTTCCTGTTTTGCAGTTTTTCTGGGGAGGCACTTCCGGCGCCAAACATCGCCTCCGGAGGCCTTGGACCCCGAGAGCCGCATGGCAGAGCGAGCTGCTCGGACCACCCGGCAGCGCCGCGATCTCAGCCTGCCGGGCGTCCCGGTTGGCCCCGCTTGGCCGGGGAGCGGGTTGACGCGGAGCGGGTTGACGCGGGGAGTCGCGAGGTGTGTCTTGGGAGGTTGGCGGCCGGCAAAAGCCCGGAAGGGGCTGGGGATTCTCGAGGTGGTGGTGGTTGTTGTGCCGCATGCCTTGCTTTTTTTTACTCCCAACACAAAAAACACAGAATAGAAGCCGCAGAGTCACTAAAGGAGACTAGGCCTCCAGAAACCCCTGAGGAAGTTCTATCTTTGGGAGGGCATCTCGTTTTCGGAAGGGGGGTTTCCGAAGTAAAATCAACCAACCAGGAACAAAAACGTCTGCCTTGTTTTGCCTGCCGGGCTGATTCCCAGAGGGTCCCTCGATACATGGACCCATGTTTAGTTTCGTGGAAGGGAGTTCCCTAGGTACTGTGGATGGACTGAATCCAAGCTAGGCGACTGTAGGTATGTGGTGTATCAACCGTTATTCACATGGTTTCATCCATCCCAATTGGTGCCATCCGGATTTCGTCCATGCATCTAGGTCTCAGGATATGCAGAGGTACTCAGGTACTTGAGGCCGTTCTCAGATGTGGTCCACCGAATTTGATCCCAGGAATTTAGAGAAGCTGCTGGGTGCTCCAAAAACCGGAGGTCCTTCAGGGGCCCCCAAAAGTCCCACCAAATGGCAAAGCCACAAGCTTCGCTGCTTGGCACCACAGCCTAACACAACAAGCAGCACACGCAGGCAACAAGCAAGCAGCTGCAACAAGCAAGCAAGCTGCAACAAGCAAGCAAGCTGCAACAAGCAAGCAAGCTGCAACAAGCAAGCAAGAGGGTGGGTGAGGAGTGATAGTTGTTGTCCTTGTTGTTTTTCCAGGCACCAGTCTTCTACCCTTGTGACTTGTGACAAGGTCTGAGTAATTTTTGGGACGGTCGAAGCTACGTAACTAGCTGGTCTCTTCACACGGACATGGGGGCTGATCAATATTCCTGGCCCCAGATGACCGTGAGTAACTTTTTCGTTTAGAGGGAATGTCATTCTGTTGGTCGTTTTGCCTAATGGTTATCCTTTTTGAGGAACTCCCACATGAAGGATGCCAATGCCACATGTTTAACTCACCTTCTTCAGCTTCAGGGTTGCTTCCTTCGAGGAGTGGGTAAAAGCATCCAAGGTAAAATGAGCACCCCGCAAGGACCCTTGGTTTTCCAACCTGGCTAGTACCTGTTGGCGTGTGTGCTAATGAGATGAGTTCACAAGAGCAGGCTGGGTCCCGGCAGCCTAGGTCTAAGAGTCCAGCCACTCTTGACGGCTCTTGACACCTCCTAGTTCTTCCAGGCAATGTGTTCATAGCTTACCTCTTAAAAACACGACACTTCTCTCAACTTTTTGGGGCAGCATGGGCTATATGTCTGTAAAAGGTGAGAACTTCCCCAGGGCTTAGGGAGTTTTAAGTCGGGTATCGGGATTTCGCCGGAGTTTTTCTCGCCTCGTTGCAAACTGGTCCTGGATGCGTTTCATTGGGTACCCCGCGATTTTTGCCTGGGAGCGAGAGGGGGGGCATGTTGAGACTAGAGCCGCTCGCTTCGTTTCCCAGGGGCTCCTGAAAAGATCGATTCATGTTGCCACCGTTTGAAACACGTTGCCTTTTCAACGCCAAAATGAAGTTGGACACCACCATTTATGAACAGGGCTCCTTAAAAGATCGATACATTTTGCTGGACCATGTGAGTTACATGTTGCTTTTTCAGCGCCAAAATCAAGTTGGAAACCGCCATTTAGAAGTTGAAATGGTCAGGTGTAGAGTGTAAGGATCCCTGTTCCCCGTTCGATTCATGGAGCAAAGACTTGAGTTGCAGATTGTTGCACAGGTGTGTGGAATCTACCAACCCCAGGCCATTCCATGGAAGCTAGCACCCCTCTGGAAGACTTGGTTCCATTTACAGTGGTCACTTGGGGGAGCTTCCAAGTTTGAGGGAGTGCAATACCACTTGGGATATGATTCGTCTTGCCTTAGTCTTTTGCAGAGGCCACTCTGAAACACCTGAAAAGGCGTTGCAAAGTATAGGCCATTCACCAAGACAGGGTGTAGGAAAATCCTTCGAATCCGACCACCGCCCGATCAAACTGCTGATGACTTTGTTCAATCGTGGAAGTGGCGGAGGCTTTTCAAGATTGTGGTCCTCCCCTCCCCCGTGCACTTCCCGTGATTCCAAAGCAGGGTTGTTCCCTAACCGTTCCCCAGGTTCCCCGGTCAACCAATTTGGGAAGCTGGATTTCGCGAACGTTTCAGCCACCAAATTGGTTCCCAGACCCCAATTGCTGCCAGATCTCAGGTTCCGACATTGGCTCAATCACTGCCTAGATCTCAGAGCACAGACAGTAGTTTGCCGCCCGTGTCGAGAAAACAGTCACAAGCGGCGGGATTCCCAAATCAAGTGCCTGCGCTTTGGCGGGTTGCCGCCCCGAGCGGCCCCCTTCTGAGGTACGCCCAGAATTGCAGAAAGAGGAACTGAGGTTTTCACTGGATACGCGAAACATTGAGTCTGAGAATCGTCGTTTGCCTTGTTCCCACACCTAGCGTCCGACCCAGACCCCACCCTGAACCGACACACTACGTAACTGCCAGCCTAACTTAGTCCAAAAACTTTAGGGCTTTTTGCCCTCATTAAAAGAGTGGCAAGGACCCATTTTGGATCATGACAATCCTGAACGGTAAACGATGGCGGTTACATGAAGCCCCATTGGTTTAATGTTGGCAACTGAACCCCAGGGATAATAAATCAAGCCCCATTTGTGAGGTATACGAGCCAAGCTATATGCCACCAAGACCAAGCCAGCAGAAGTTGCCCTAGCACTTCTTCGCGCCCCAACACCTCAACCACTTGAAAGGTGGGGCAAATCCGAAGGTCGAGAAATTGGTCAATTCGCGTCGTCTCTTTCTCTAGCCATCCACCGCAGTTTCCCACGCTGAGCAAGGGCCATGCAACAAAGCTCAGCACAGCATGTATGGCTCTCCGACATTGTCAAGAAGAAATCAACTAAATCTGAACCAGACACGAGAGATGTTCCTAACATGATGCGGCACGCTTCCACAGGCTAATCTCAGGGTTTTAGAAAAGCATTTGTGCTGCATATTGTTTGGCACTTGTGACGCGGTGCATGTCCCATTGTCATTTCAGATCCGTCAATTCAACACAGGCGCAGCCGTTTCCTGCAAAGGACACCCGTCAGGTGTGGGCATTCCTTTGAAGTTACCGTCATCTCACCAGGACGCCAGTCAAGTGTGGGCATTCCTTTAAAATTACCCTCAAAATATCTCACCAAAACACCCGTCAAGTGTGGGCATTCCGTTAAAGTTACCCTCAGAATATCTCACCAGGACACCATCAAGTGTGGGCATTCCTTTGGATGCCCATTTAAGCCGACCCAACAAAAAGATACCCAAAAGACATACAGCGGGCGTCCAAAAGGGGCGTCCCAGGCGGGTTCCGAGCCATCCCCGACTTGAGATATTTAGGGTGTCGTGGTAGGTTCCATTCAACCGAACGGTTTCCATCCTGAGGTACCAAGGGACCCTCTGGGTTTAGGGGATCAGAACACGGACAGCCCAGCTAAGGAGGAAAGTTGACCCCTTTTAACTCAGCTAAGTACATCTAAGCCGTGAGTGTGTCTCAGTTCCCCTGCATTTAGCGGGGGATCAGAACACGGACAGCCCAATAAAGCTTCTTAGGAGGAACTGTGAGGGTTCCCCTACCAAAATAGACAAAACCGAAAAACACATCGGGCACCAACTTATTCCTGGAGTCTCCATGACCCTTTAAAAATGGTTGGTCATGAACCCAATATCTAGGGTAGTGACCAACCATTTTTCAAGGGTCAGAAGGAGACTCCAGGTTTTAACCACTCAAATCTGGAGGACCGAGTTCCCTTCGCCCCGAAAAAACCCAACGCCTTCCTTCCGCCCGTTTTACTCGAGGCCAAGAGCTGCAGGGCCGGAGGTTAGCGGAGTTTCAGCCGCTCATGGAGGAGTCTCAGCTTCGGGCCGTCTATGAAGCTGTGGATGGTTGCGAAATCCATTTGGCAGTACTTTGACACCATGGTTGAAACCAGTACTTGTTGGTATTTACGTTGGGGAATCGAATCAGAAACCAGGGTTTCTTGGGTGGTGCAGGATTTCGTCCATGCACAGTATGAAGCATAGGAGATTGCATTATAGATCCCTTTACCCGGGCCCTTGGAGCACATTGGCTTCCTTCGAGTTTCCCTGGGAACAATGAAAGCGGCTCTCCAAATCAAAGACACTTTTTCGGAATTGGACAACCCCTTGTTTTGTGGGGTTCAATCGGGAAACCAAAAGGAACACCGAAGCCATGTTTGGGGGTCCAACCTTAAAAAAGACCAGCCACCCATGTGGGATGTATCCAGATCAATCAGAACTGGGATTGTCCTGGTGGTTCAACCAGCCATCCGGTTCCTTAGTTTTGTTGTTTAGCGCTTTTTAGTTGATTTAGAAGCTGAATTAGGTTCCATATTAAACTAAAAACAAACCTAGATATATTAACCCACTGATTAAATATATTAAGCTAATACCTTAGCTTCCATCCTTCAGTTGTTTCCATATTTAACCCACTAAACAAGTCAAAATTTTAGGCGGGGATCTGAGGACAGCCCAGGCTTTGATACACCCCTGGTGGATGAATCGGGGTTGCCCCATGTTAGCGGGATTCCCTTATTTTTGAGGAAGCCACTGATCGTCAAGGCTGATCAATGAAGGGTCAAAATTAAACTACGACCAGCGCCCAAAGTCTGAAAACTGAAAATCGGCTTGGTGGCCATCTAATGGTACCCACTTGTGATGGAAACGGACTTGTTTGTGGGCCAAGCTTGATCATTGGCGAAGCTCTCGCCTGTTCCTTTCGCCGCCTGTGTTTTTCGATAGGGCCTTTGCCAGGGATGCTTGCGCCTGCTGTGTGTCTTGGCAGTTTTGGGTATTCCTGCTCTTCCCAGTGTTGCGTGCATTTGCCACTGTAGTCGTGATTTATGGAGCGCATCTTGTTGCAGCTGCATTTCCATGTCGTCATCTTGTAGGTCGCAAGTCTCCTGTAGATCCCAGTTGGTCTTGCGGTGCTTTGTTTCTTTTGCGCTCTCTTTGCCCTCAATCGTCTATGCCAGCTTGGGGAGTTCGTCACTATGGTAGGTATACGGGAGCAAGTCCCAGGCACCACAAGCTCCGCTAGAGCACTTGGGCCCTGCTGCTCCCATGAATTGACCGGAAATGACAAACACAAGTGCAAGCCAGCATTCCTGCACACTGCAGAGCCCGTTGACGTGTTCCATGGTTCATGTCTTGTCTTCTGTTCTGACTTGTGGCTGAATCTGTATTGGCATCAAACTGGGCGAGTAGTGACCATGGCCCTGGACATTTGCTGGTTTAGGGACCAGCCATGTTGAACCAGCATGCACCCGAAATGTGGCAAGGCAAGACAACACAACCCTTCTGCATGTGCCGCGGAAGAAAAAGGGAGCCTGAGACGGCCATGATGTGCCTCCTTGATTTGTTTCATGACTGATGGATGTACTCACTTGCCCAAAGCGAATCGACCGGATCTAACCTTTTGGTGTCCGCTGTTTGGTCCATCTTTTAGTCACGGCCTCAAAAGGCGAACCTTTCTGGGCCCGTTGGTAAACTGAGTTACTCAAGGGGTTACAAAAGAGATGGGTCCCCTTTGTAGTGTACAATAGGGAGTATGGATTGTGGAGTTCAACATGTAGACGCAAAGTCTATTGAAGCAGCAAGTCTTGTTCAGGTAATCCCTGCTATAGTGGCTTGATGGATTTGGATCTGCACCCCTGCCTTTTGAGGGTAAACGAGGAAAACCACCGAAAACGAGGAATACCACCGATCCAAAGCGCCCCATTTCTCAGAAACCCGACCGTGAGCTAGGAGCACCTGACGCATTTCACGCGCCCGGACTGGCCTTCGGGCGGCAAGGCGTGGGGGCGCGTGGCGCGTTTGTTCGAGGGAGCGAACGGGTGAGCAAAGCCAAGTTCTTTGCAAATTGGCGTTGGGTAACTTCGGTTAGTTCACTTATACTCACTTCCTGAGTAGGTTGACCAACACTCAGTCTATACTTTTGCTTGCCACCAACATGGTCTCCCGAAGAAGTGTCGAAACAAGTTGTTGCAAATTGGCGTCTCCAACACGATGATCCATGTCGCACCGCCGTTAAGCCATCTAGACCTCCGGCCTGAGGGTCGTATTTAGAGGAAACAGGGACGTGGTTTGATGTTGAAGGCCTAAACCGTGGAAGTTTCCCTGCCATGTGTGTGGCGAGATCGGTTCTGAAGCGGCGCATGAATCACGCTTTGCTTTTGGTAAATGGTTTTTTCGTGCCACTTTCTGTGATAAGGGAGCGCCTGTAGTGACGTAGGCATAGCCCACTTCGGTGCCACAAGGGCGATTTCCTGTTGGATGTGTGTTTGCTGCGGGGTATCAACTTGTTTTGGTTTGTTGCGAAGGGCGACCAATATGACAACCGACTCATGACGGCCCCCCCTATTTTGCCGCAGACCCTCTGCCCCCCCTTGGTTGGACTGGTTCAGCCCCATCCAAACCGCTCTCCATGCCAGCGAGAGGGGAAGACGATACCCATGTTACACTTCAAATGCAGGGTGTGGATCCTTTTTGTTGAGCATAGGGAAAGCATGCCAGGCCAGGGAGAAGCACCCCGCTATTAAACTGGTCGGTTGACTAAACCCCCACTGAGTTTTAATGTCCACCAAAGGCTCTTATCAACTAGGTCCCCCAGCTAGGTGCCCTTTCTCACCCCTTTTTTGGTTGGGAGGGTTCCCCTACTAAAATAGACTACAGAAAAAAGTTGGCACCCTTAGTCTAACCTCTCTACTGGAGGACCTAGGCAGAGGGACCGTTCCCTAAGCATCATGGGACCGGACCCTGCATAAAAGGAGGATTGGGACCTCTGCAAGGTGTTTCGACCTAATGGCCTTTTGGAGGGCCCATGATTCACCCAGAAAATTCTTGGGGAATGCGAAGGGAATTGCTAGGGGCTGAGAGAATACTAGGGGTATAACAAGGAAACGCCAAAGGAACCCTAGAGCAATATTAGGAGAATACCGGAATACAATATCAGAATACTAGGGGAATACCAAGAAAACGCCAAAGGAACCTAGAAGAATACTAGGAGAATACCAGAATGCAATATTAGGAGAATACCAGAATAGTAGGGGTATACCAAGGAAACGCCAAAGGAACCCTAGAGCAATATTAGGAGAATACCGGAATACAATATCAGAATACTAGGGAATACCAAGAAAACGCCAAAGGAACCTAGAAGAATACTAGGAGAATAGCAGAATACAATAGTAGGAGCATACGAGAATACTAGGGGTATACCAAGGAAACGCCAAAGGAACCCTAGAACAATATTTGGAGAATACCACAATGCAATATTAGGAGAATATCAGAATACTAGGGTATACCAAGAAAACGCCAAAGGAACCCTAGAACAATACTAGGAGAATACCAGAATACAATATTAGGAGAATATCAGAATACTAGGGGAATACCAAGAAAACGCCAAAGGAACCTAGAACAATACTAGGAGCAATAGTAGGAGAACACGAGAATACTAGGGGTATACCAAGAAAACGCCAAAGGAACCCTAGAACACTATTAGGACACTACCAGAATACAATATTAGGAGAATACCTGCATACTAGGGGTATACCAAGAAAACGCGACAACAGGAACCCTAGAACAATCTTAGGGTTGAATAGCACATGGTGGTTTATGTGTCTGGTGAAACTTCACCCAGAATACTATTATACCCTCATACCCTTAGAATAGTATAATTCATCCTAGCCACTCTTATACCCAGAAAATACAAAAAAACACCAAAAATCAATATTCTGATTCACCCAAAAAAAACGGGAGCACTCCCCGCCCCAAAAAGTAAGTCGCCGGCCGCAGGTGGCCCTGCTGCTGGCGGTGGCCGGCAAAGCCGTGGAGGACATGGCCGAGTTCAGAAGGCCATGGAAATGGCTTTTGGCTTTTGATTGACGTTTGCGGTAGACGAATGATCGTTGTTCATGACCCCATGTCGCCACAGAACAGAAAACCATTACCAGAAAAACAAGGCAGCTACCCCCATTAAAACCATTCCCATTGACCCCCTTTTGCGGTAGCTGCATTGGTTTTCTGGGAATGGTTTTTTGTTTGGCTGTGGCGACATGGGTGTAGGTGCAACACTGAACAAGCGGGTCCCGGTCCAAGGGATCCATGCTGTGGCAACCAAAAACAGGGTTGTGGGATCACTCGGGGTTTTACCAACCACTTCTGTGATACCTGCGGGATTGTCCCCCGTGTGGTGGGTTAGTCTTTGGGGTTAGGCCCTTATTGTTGTATCACAGAAGTGGTCATTTCCCACAGCCCTGCTCAAAAAACAACGTTCCAAAATGGGTTGCGCGATCGGTAAGTGGAAACAAAGGCCAAAACCTGCGGTTTGAGCCCCTCCTGCATAAAAGTTTGAGGCATACCCTTAAATATCTCTCGAAAACCTGGCGTCTCGGACAAAAGTGGATGGAATCGCTGGTGACTCCAGGTACTTCCATAAGATGTGTTGTTTGTTTATTATTAGTTTTAATGTTAAAAAAAAAGAAAAGAAAAAACTAAACTTTTTGGTCTTAAAGGGAAACGATCACTGCCGGACATATCTTCTCGTTGTCCATCAAGGGGCGAAAACGCAGCGGCAGCGGAATTGGGTGGTTTCCAGGCTAGGTGCCCCAGTAGTGCCCTTTTGCCTTTTTTGGGGGGAGGGTTCCCCTACTAAAATAGACAAAAACAAGGTACCAACTTATTCTAACCTCTCTACTACTGGAGGACCTAGAAGGATTCGCCTTGGTCTCGCCTTAGTCGAGCGAGCCGATTCGGCCGAATCGAGGGTGTGGCGGTGTTACGCCAAGCGCCACGGCTACATCTTCATCGAGGATCACGCGGAGCCGCCGGATCTGGCACCGAGCCTCAAGTGAGTCGCGAGTCAAAGCAAGCCCAGTTGCCACCGGTGGATTCCGCCCCTTTTGTCCTTTTTGAAGGGGAAGGGTTCCCCTTTAAACTCAACCAAAACCCCGGTGCATCCGATGGATTTTACCCATCCCTTTTTTCCGGTCCTCTTTTTTTGGGGAAGGGTTCCGATTCCTTTCAACCAAGAAAGGATGCCGATCCTTTTTCTCCCATGGAAATCCACTGGGCAGATGAGGCCCGGGTAGATAAAGCTTAGGAAGGGGCAGTTGCTGCCGGAATTAGCGGCTGCCTTCTAGATCCTTTGCATGGTTTTGGGAATTAGCGGACCATTTTAATCCCGGGTTTTGAGCAAGTGACTCAAGCAGCAGACCGCCACAATCATCTGGGTACCTAGAGTCTCCATGACCCTTAAAAAGTGGGGTCATTGCCTAAAATAACCGGGGTCGTTGACCCATGTTTCAAGGGTCATGGAGACTCCAGGCAGATGAAGGCTACGGGAAGCTCCCCCACCTTTTGAGGGGTCGGAGACGGAGTCCTTTCTTCCCCGGAAAGCTTCGGGGGGTCTTTGTCACCTCTCGGAGCTTGGAGCAAAATTTGTCGTCGCCCTTCTCAATGAAGAATCGGTTTTCCGATGGTCACAGGAAAGACCAAAACCGCATGGGAAGGAAAGCATTTTTTTTCGGTGTCCCTTCGGTGTCCCTTTACCAGGAAGAGTTCTACCCAAAGGGTTTACGCCCAAACGGGGTGCACACCCCAACTCAATGAAGAACAACCCCCCCAACCAAAAAAAGCACTAGGCTGTTCAATCGGAGTCCTTAGTCCATCCTTCCCTTGGGCTGCCCCATTTGTAGTGTTCTTGTTCTATACACGGATTAAGGAGAAGGTCTCCATTTTGACCTGCCCGGTTTTTCACGCACTATTTGATTCTTTGTGGGTGCGGAATCAAAGCATCCTAGCTTGTTCGGGGAGGCAACTACCCTGCATATGGGTGCGTCTTGTAGATGTAACGTAGGTTTTGTTACGCACAGCAACATGTCTCAGAACGATCCATGATTCCAATCGGGGATTGAGTTCGAAAGGGAACCTAGCATTAGTGGGCGCATATCCACATCAGTGGTCGGGACCCCACTCATATTAACACAGGCAAACGGGCAAACCTGCAAGATAATCTTCTGGGTAAGTCACATACTTGGACGCTTGGCAAACTTAGGCGATGGCGATGACTATGCTTACAATGCCACTAGGTGGGCGTTTGGATTGTACCGCTGGGTTGATTCTCTTTGACTTCTCGTTATCAAACCTCAAAGAAAGGTGCCACCATCTGGATGAACGATCACATTCTGGGGGATCAGTGATGTGGATTGGTCTGGGGATTGGCACCCACTGATTGAACCAAAAGAGACCTCAATCAGCATGCTGAGAATCGTCGAGCAAATCTAAGAAAGCCTTAGACGAACCTGGAACCCACAAAACAGGGTCCACACGCAGATTCCTTTGCAGATGGCTTTTTTTGGGTAGGCTACTCAATGCGCTCAATGTAGCAAGAATCAGGGCCACCGCGACTCCTTAGTTGCACCCCCCCCCCTCCTGTTCCCCCCCGCACCGAGGTGCCGGAGCCATTTGCCAAGCTCCTGGAGGCAACGAACCCAGGTGTGGACAGGACATGGGGGAAGGTCGTGGGGGAGGTTTAGGGGAGCTTTGGGGATGTTTGGGGGAGGCTTGGGGAGGTTTCGGGCAGTGGGGGTCCGCTTTTCCCGCTTGTTGCTGGGGTGGTGGCAAATCGAGTTTAAGGTTGCCAGTTTCCGTGATAGCAAGGAACTCCGCTCTTGAAAGTGAGAAGCACGTCATGGGATCAACCACTGTGGCCGTTGCACATGACAAAGTACTCACAGACATGGCCCAGTCATGCTGTGGATGGTTCCAAAATCCATTTCCCACCACGCAATGAAACCATGGCATTGAAACCATAACGTGTGTTGGTATTTTTTCGTTGGGGAATTGAATCAGAAACCAGGGGTTTCTGAGTTGGGTGCGAAGTGCACCACGCCGATCGTAGCAGGACCAGCTTGGAGCGAGTGCGCCAGCTGCTTGCCTGGCAGCTCACAGACCTAGCGGGGAGAACTGAGAACTGTCGGGTGGGGGGGGAGGGGGGGGTGGGGAAGGGGGGGTGGGGTTTAGACAGAAGGGGGCGATTTTGGGGGCCGGTCTTGCGCAGCTTTGCTTGGGTTGGAGTGTTGTTTTTGTTTTCCGGTTGGAGCTTCGCTTTTGTTGTTTCTTCTTTTTTTTCTCGGAGTTATGCGAGAGGCCCAGTGGTTGGATTCAGGGTTTTCGTGTTGAAATTCTGTTGGTTGTGCAAGCTGGACGCTCCGCCCCGGCCGAAATCGGATGTTCCTCCCTCGAAAGGCAAATAGGGGGCTTGATCAATATTCCTGGCCCCCAAAGGACCATGGAGAACTTTGCCCATTCAGTGGGACATGTCGTCTTTTTGGTGGTTTCCCCCAACAGTCCTCCCATGCAAGAGACCTTTTGATCCACCCCCAAATGGCCACAGGGCCGATAGTTATTTGTTATGTTTTTTCTCAATGGGGAAGGTGCCAAGGATTTCCTTTTTCCTTTCCCAGTCATTCAAAAGGCGGGCCCTTGAGACAAACAGTGAACTCCATGTTCATGCTGCGGCTTCTGTCCGACCAATACCTTGATGGTTCCCAGCCATCCTCGTAGTTGTTTTTGTCTTGTTAATGATTAGTGGTAGTCTCCATTCAACCCACTAAAAGTTAAACTATTAGCAAGGATCTGAGGACAGCCCAGATACGATATTGCCTGGAGCACCCTTCGTTACCGAACTTTCTGCCCTTGGCCCAAACATACCTCCGTATTGCAAAACCAAGGGTCGTCACCAAAATCTGATAAACGTACACTTTTTCCCGCTTCGAGCGTTTTTCCAAAACCGGGCTGACCGGTCCTCCAAGAGGATTGGTCGCTGAAATGCGCGGAGCAGAAATCAAAGTGTAAAACGAGCGCAACTATCCGCAAAACGAGCGCAAATGACCGCAAACGAGTTCATTTTGTGTTTAAAAGTAGCAATTGCCGGCATTCCTCCGGACGAAAGAAGGGGATTTGATCGAGCGTTTTGGTTGTTGTTTTTTGGGGGGGGGGGCGGGGGGCGAGAGTTGTTTGGGGGGTCGAGCAGAAATCGGTAATTCGAGCATTTTTTCCT
Organism: Effrenium voratum; assembly: GCA_963377175.1. Taxonomy (NCBI): domain Eukaryota; class Dinophyceae; order Suessiales; family Symbiodiniaceae; genus Effrenium; species Effrenium voratum. The sequence goes on along the minus strand of CAUJNA010003538.1, from coordinate 748,068 downwards.
TGTACCTAAAAAAGGCATGTTGGGTGCTTCAGGTGCAAAGTAGTATAACAACTATACCCCATGTTTAAGTAGTAATCCAAAACAAAAGCCACAATGTGGAGGGGGTCACCCTATGTGGACTCTTAGTCAAATGTTTTTCCCGAGTCGCAAATAGGGTCTGCGTCCCTGTTGAGACACATGGGAGCGTGCTGACTGGAGGCAAGTGTCCAAGTACGCATGGCTAAAGTGGCTCTCTGCCAAGCGGCATTTGCGCGGCAGCATCGAGTGGTTGGTGCTGGTAGACCCTGAGACTTGGCGCAAGAGTGTCTTTGGGCCCGTGGATCGTTCGCCGAGATCAGGTGTATCTCTACCTTTCTCTTTCTCCGTCTTTTGTTCTATCTACCTGTCCGTCTCTCTAGCATCTCATTGGGTCAGTGTCCCCCCCCAGGAGTTGTTTTTTTTTTTTTTGGGGGGGGGGGCGGTCTACAGGGCGGGGGTCGCAGGAGTTCTGAAAAAGGGGGGGTCTGACAAGAGGGGGATGACGCATGTCTGTATTGGTTTGTGTCTGTTTCTTTATCAGTGTCTGTATGTCTTGGGATGTTGAGATCTCGCGATGTCGAACGAGTTTCTCCAGAGCTCACTTCTGGGCCAGCCCCCTCTCGGAAGAAAGCTGTCGCCTTGTTAATCAACCTTTTTGTTGACTCGTGGTCTGCAATTGATCCATTGTAGATCTGGATCTCCATTTGTTAAAATGGGAGATGCGATGCGAGCAGTGGGCTTGTTGCAACTGTTTCACAGATCCAACATGACATGGGGTGTTGTTCCTACATGTTTCCGACATTTGTCCTTAACATAAGTTCCCTATTGAGTGGTCTTTGAGGTGTATCAACATGCTTGTTGGATTGTTGTTGTTCTTTGCCTTGCGCAACTGCCTACTCGTTAGCTCAGATTCCGATGGTTTACAAGAGCCCCCAATAGGGCCCGATTCCGCAATGCCAAGAGGGTCATAGTCGCAAAGCCTCAAGGGCGAATCGGCTTCCTGTTCGTCACCTTCTTTTTAGGGAGCCCTCCGGCCTCTGACACCCACACTGACACACAATATATTTAGCACCAGTTGGTGGAGGTTTACCCCCAGCATGACTATCTTCGTTTCTCCCAGAAGAAAAAACATCCAGGGGGGGCCTGTATTGAGAAGCCTCCATTTCAGGAGTTGATTTTGTCCATGCACAATAGCTTGCAGCAATTTCTCAAGAATATGGTTTCCCCTTGTTGTTGTTTTTTGGGTTTGATCCATCCAGCATGGAAGGTGTCCATGTATTTGCTTAAGAATATAGTGTTGTTTCCCCTTGTTGTTGATTTTTGAGAATCCAACACTACTGATTTGTTTCCATTCCAATAGACCAGATCAGTAGTTTTGAACTTTTTCCTTCCCGGCTTTAACCGGGGGCTTAAGCCACTGGAAGATAGGACGTCTCCCAGCGCCAAGAGCGCGCTGTAGGACATGCTGCCGACCCACGGCTGCGGCAGCGAAGTGCCGGTGGCGGCCTACGGCGACCGATTCGCCTCGGTGGTCTCTGCGGCCGCTCGGGGAGAAATAGTTTTTTTTGTTTTACTTTTATTTTAAGAATGGTTTGCTAAGAATATTTGCTTAAGAATATGTTTATATATTTGTCTTTGGTTTAGTGCTTGGGTTTCCTTATTAAGCCACAAATTAGACTCACTTTTAGATCAGAAAACGGACAGCCCAGCTTTCGTTCCTTTCCGGGGATCCTGCTTTTCAGGGAACCATCACAAACCCAGAGAAAACCAGATCCGGTGTTGAAAAGAACGATGGTTGAAAAGAATGGGAAAGGAATCAATTGATAGAAATACTTTGCATTTTGCTTGGAAGTTAGGACCTTAACTTTTTGCCGACTCATGGGTTTTCCAATAAACCACTGAATGTTAAACTCTTGGCAGGGGAGCAGAAAAGAATCATATGAGAATAATACTTCGACTTGCTTAAAAGTATTTGTATTTCCCCTGTTGGCTTCAGACATGAGATGATTCCATTTGTTTAAGGCCCCTTGGAAACATTTTATTCAACAAACATGTCTGCAGCAGTGACAGATAATCATATGGGTGTGGCTCAAAATTAAACAGGAGGGGTTGCGCAGGTGTTGGTCCATGTTTCCACTTACCAGGGTTACATTTTGGTTACGTTTTTTTTGAGCCACAGCCATATCATTTCTGCATGTGGGTATAAGTTTCCGCATGTGGGTCGCAATCGAAACCCGGGTAAATGAAGGCTGGTAGGGGGCAATCCCAGCCATTGGTTGCGGCCGTTTCATTTCTCACATGGTTCTGGGTTCACCATTTTCATTTTGGTACCAGCAGGTTTTGATTGTGACTCATGCGGGTCTCTTTTCCCGAGTTCCAGGACACGTCCTGGGCCGGAGTCACCCGCACACGCAAGAGCTGGACTTTGGACACTTTTTGGGGTTTGGACCATTTAGTGGCCAACAAAAGGTGCAGACATGTTTGGGACCATCCACTCGGGAAGTGAGGGGACCTACCCAACAAAATAGCGGTTTTCCCTTTGGTTTCTCGTTAAAACCACAAAAAAGAGACAGACCCTATGCGTCCAAATAGGGTGACATAGGGTGGCCTCGCACAACAATTGCTGTCTTCCTGTTTTGTTCCCTTTCAGCCGACCCAAACAAATAAGAAGCAAGCTAGGGTAGCCTCAAAAAGCACTCGCATTGAACCCGGAGATTCCTCTAATGGAGTTGATTTTTGGGCTCTATGTTAATCTGCCGGGGGAGCAGTCCTTTCGATGCTAATGCGAACCCAGGATTCATTTACCCCATGTTGATTGATACAGGGCCCACCCATCCAAAAGGCACTCCAAACCCTATTCATCCATCAGGTATAGACAAATCAGGGCTCGACATTACCTGGGATAGAAAACTGAGTGCCTGTTGCCCACCAAAAGTCCTAGATTTCTCATCGAAGTGTCAACCGGCAGGGACTGGCTTTTTCTTTTGATACCTATGCATAGCCGCGTGGGCGCGGTTGGCCCCCAGTGTAGGTTCTGAAAGAACGGCCCCACTTGTTGGGGGCATACCTCTTCCAGATCCATTTATCAGGGTAACAAGAGAACCATACCCTTCAGAAACCAAACCGAATATTGTGAAGGGTGAGCTACCGTAGTAGCCGGGATCCACTTTGTCTTGGGTATTTCAAGAGCTCTCCGAGAGTTCGACCAAATCGCTTCCTCTCCCGGGCGTGAACGCGCCTGATGACTTGACCCTCCATGACTTTGCCTGGAACGAAACGCAAGGTCACCCAAAAGCAAAACATTTTGTTGGCACGGGGCGGAAGGGGGCATTCGGGGTTGCCAACGTTCGCGCTGCTGCAAACTATGGCTATGAAGTTCGATGCTTGGAACTCCCCAGTTCTTTGGCACCTTCTTGTTTCATGGCTCCATTTGCTTCAGAATATGTCTTCCCTTTTGTTGGTTTTAAAGGGAATTCATCACTGCTGGAATTATTTTTCCTGTGGCCTTAACCTAATGGAAGCATGGGTTCTGCACAAAATGGTGAACCTCCCAAAAGGATTCCCTTGTTCTACCTGCGTGGCATTGAGAGCAGTTGCGACCTGGGCTGTCCAAGGACATGTGGAAGGTGGATTGGGATCAGATCGACGAAGAGGAAGGCAACTTCGGGTTCTTCTCTGGTGGCCAGGACAGGTGAAAGCCGGTTACCGCCACAAAGGCTTCTTGTTTTTGTTTTAGAAAAAAAGCCGCCACTTTCCGTGCTGGGGTGCCGAGATCATGAAATACCGCTGTTAATTGGTGGCCAAGGGAATCCGGGTGATCACTACAGGGGTATGGATCCACGTCGGCATCATGGAAAAGATGGTATTCAACAACCGTGCTTGGCGCATTAAATGAACGAAACACTCGATTTGCAACATGGCCAATAGACCGGGATGCATGTGCTTCGCATGAGGAGTGGTCACCCGTTTCAGTCGAATCATCGTAATCCATATAGGTAATCATCCACTCCCAGTCTGGCTTTTTGTGAATCGAGTGCCCTACCCGTTAACCCACCACTCTAAACACTATTATGTATATATGTGTATATATATATTATATATATGTACAGTACACCATACCCTTCGAACACACTGTATCCAGCTGAGAGGAAACCGCTGGATTGGACTGTCCCGGGTGAATTGGATCGCAGAATTCTTGTGAAAGTAGCGCAACATGTTCTTTATTTGATTGAGCGAAGGGGATGACTAAACTAAATGCGGGAATTGTGCCACCGACGTTCGCCCAAGTCTTACGTATTTTCCTCAGGTGATACGATCTCTTCAACAGCAAGAAATATGCCTTTTGTCGTCACAGGACAAGAATGCGGGCTTCATCATGATTCGCAACGACGCGCGCCTTGCAGGCAAATCATGTACGTCTGTCTTGCCCTTCAACATATTCAAAGCGATCGCTACGGGACTATGCCTATCGGATTCCAAATTTTCTGCCTACCAACTGAGCATTGACGAGGGCGCAGCTAGGCGCGTGCACCGCGTTTGTATTCGAAGATAACTTGAACCAAGTTGAAAAATGTACGACGTGATTAGGCTTCACGTATGAACAAAAGTATGAACCCCTCACTAGGAACTCGAGTATGAATCCCTAGTTTACTGGATTCTGGTTTCAGTGACTCACTTCCTGAGTTCATGAACTTTAAACTTTTTGGGAAGACCATTTTAGTGGCAAATATAAAGTTTGGACTTTTTTTGGGCCATCCACTCAGCAGGTGAGGAGTGAACACCAGGCACCAGACGGGTCATGGACCATGGCAAGGGTTCTATCATTGAGCCCAGGACCTGGATCCCCGAAGTCTGATCCACCCAAAACCCCCCTGAACTTCACCGCCGAGCAGAAAAGTATACGTGTGTTTTTGGGCCCCTTGCATTGGTAATTACCCACATAGTCGAGTCCTTTGGGCGGGAGAATGCTCTCATTTAAGCCCAGTGGAACCGTCAAAAACTCGGTTCGTTTGGGTTCTCTCGAAAGGGTTTGAGCCCAACATGACGTGTGTGTGTGTGTCTTGGTTCCTTTTTTGTTCAAACAAGTTTCTAGTTTCTGTGTTTTGGCTCTTTGCTAATTTTCAAGCAAGTTACTTTATCGTTCGATGAACTCCCGCAAATGGTGAGCCACAAAATGAACATATGCTTCTACCTGGAGTCTCCTGACCCTTGAAGCATGGCATGCCACCCCTGTTCTTGTCGGTGACCCCCACACAACGAGACGACAAACTGACTAATTTCATGATTTTGGAAGATTAACTGACTTGTCCATCAAAAAGAACGAGAAAGCTAACTCTGGGGTCATTATTTTGACTCTCTCTGGGGGCTATCAAAGTCAGAAAATGTGCTTGTTTCCCTTTAACCCACCACTTGGGGGGTGACTTTGTTCATGGTAAAATAATGAGGCCATCATGTTAACCCCGGATTAATAAAAGCCCGGTTGATTTTCATCGGGGGGGTGTCCCCTTTTAGTGGTTGGATTCAGGGTTAAAAAATCCCGGGTCAACAAAAAAAACGGCACCAGCCGTAACTAACTTGATGGTGGAGCTAGGCTGGGGCACCTTTTCCTGGACCTGGTGCTGGAGCGTAGGTACTGGCACGGCATGGGCATGCCGGACCAGGAGAGGATGTCACAAGTTAACTTCTGGCTGGGGCGTCAACAACCTGTAAAAAGTATCGTGCCTTTGCACAAACACCTTTTTTTGGTGAAAAGATCATGCTTTCTGAGGAAGCAGTGTGTTTCTTGCGTATGACGATGTTCATCGGTTTTTGAGGATCCTGGTATGAGTTTTCGGGAACCTGAGAAGTCATTGGTGGACACGAATCCCCTCCGAGTTCTGATGCCCACCAGTCCGGGTACCGACATTCACACCCAAAGATTTGGACCCCCAAGATGATGGTTTTCGGGGGGGGTTTTCGGGGGGTTTTTCGGGGGGGTTTTCGGAGGGGGTTTGCTTTACATATCCTTGCAGTACAAGAGGCTTCCTTCCAACCACTACCGAAATGTCCACCAATGTAGGTTGTGGGTTTCCCGTTAATTTAAGCCACCTGAAAACCTACCCTCAAAAAAACACAAGCCCAGATTTCAATACGAACCATGGCCATAGCCCTTACCTGTTCCAATCGCGCTGTTGCTCCCTCACTGCCAGTTTGCTCTTGCTTTCGGCTCGTACATGCTCTTGGTTCTAGATAGCCCAAAAGGAATCCAACAAGTGATGGATTTGGTACCTTGTTCCCAGACCCTCTATCTAGGGCAGTTTTCCTTGCCCTTGTAAAACAAAACTCGCCTCAACTTCAAGACAGTTGTATCGTTCAACTTGTTTCTGGAGTACTGGTTCTTTCCTTGCAGCTTTTGCTTTCAACAGCTCCTCTCCCTAAATGACTTGGCCATTCCGCACGAAGCCTTTGAGGAAGCGTTGCAGACTTTCAGGCCTTGCTTTGCAACCGCGCTGCTTACGTTGGCTCCCAGGCATAGCATTGGATCGTTAGACGAAAATTTGTTTTTTGTTGTCCTAGCAAAGATCCAAGGTGGGCAGATGTGGAAGTTCGTTTCCAAGAGCCGACCAGGCACAAATCGCAGCCCATGACAGAGCGCCAACGGTCAGACGTGGTTTCAGTAGAACTTGGGAAGAAACGAAGAAACTCTTACCTACTTCACTTCATACCAATCTTGTAAGGGAAACCATCCATGGTACCCGGAGCTGAGAACCCCTGGTTACCTGTGTGGCCTTTCACGCGCGCCGCAGGATGCCGCGGGGGAAGCGCTCTTGGAGCTACTGTCGCTGGAGCAGCCGGAGGGCGAGGTCTACGAAGCTTCGGCAGCGAGCTGTCCGCCTCGTTCCCTTTGGACTGGGGGCGTTCCTGTAGGCTCAATCGGGCTCCCAGCGTTGGTGACTGGGGCAGGCTTAGGATACAAAATTTACATTTTACCTGTGACTTAAAGTGCAGCAAACAATAAAATATACATTCTATTAACTGGTCCCCATTCTAATCATGGTGAGTTGCGGGTAGGCTTGTTTGCAGTAGATACAAGGAGGTTCGCGCACCTCGCACTGTGAGTTCAACCCATGGCTGATTTGAGTCCTCGTTTGCGATGGGCCTTTGATGCTGGCGTGTCTCAAACCTTACCCAGCTGTGGGAAACTGGTGGCCTCACCAGTAGGTCACTACTCGCTGACGCTTTTACTTGCATTGACGAACTGCACTCCTGGGCCGGTAAATCAACCGTTGTGGAGGACGTTGCCGCGGATGATCCACAGCAGCTGCAGCACGTGCGTGGGCTGTTGGGTGGCCATCAGCCAATCGAAGCCAGCTACCTAGTTTGCAAAGCCCGAGCCAGCTGAGCTTTCACCGGTCTCAGAGCTCTTGAGGCGGCTTGCAGAGCAGCTGCCCACGCATGAGCATGCTGCGCTTGGTGCTCCTGGGTGCCACTTTTTGCTCCCATAAGTTGCCGTGCTGAGGCTAGCAGGCTGGCGCACGGCCGACGCAGTGGATCCAACTGCAGTCTCCCATCCGATCATCGTAGCTGCGTGCAGGGTATCGCAGGGGAATGTCGGTCGGCACAGGCAGCGCCAGCCACACACTGTCACAGACGAGGATGCCAGAGTATGGCTGCCAATGGCTGCATTGCGGCAGGCCCCCCGACGAGGCAACTTGCATAGCAACCCGCAAAACTGCAGCGCTCTCTGCCACAGCTGCACCATCGCGCGCTTGATGTGTACCTGGCTCACGCAGTTCAAAATCTGGAGCCCGTTTCAACCCTTGCACCAACGCGTCTGCGTTTTTGTGCCGGCCCACGCAGTCTGGGCACCTCAAACTCTGGAGCTTTCACAAACTCGTCTGCCCTACCATCCCGCACTTCATGTTGCGCCGGCGCACGCTTGATCTTTCACAAGGGTTGAGAATTTGCAGCATGTGACCATGTGCAACCATGTTCCTTTCAATTAAAGGTTGGTCTAGTCAACGCACGTGCTGTTCTTGGCTTGAACTGTTTGGAGTGTTCAAGGGAGGATGTTTCAGATCGCCAAGACTTGGGGCAGCTCCTGCCTGTTTGGAAAAACAAAGCTGAACTGGTAAGTGTTCTTATGCTTGCGGACATTCCCAAGTCAATATGAATAGGTGCGGCAAGAAAACTTTTAGTTTTTTACTACGATGATTGGGCAGATCCCTTTGCTGCAAGGTGGTTATGACTCAATGACTGGCCTCAATCAAAGAGTCTGAAGTTGTTTGTGTTGAACAAGGCACATGAATGAACCGGTTCTTGGTCTTGAGCATGTCGAGGGAGGTTCATCCTGGATGTACCTCTTGGGAAAGTATACAACAATTGTTGGGTTTTTGTGTGTTGAAGTTTGGCGTATGAGCATCGTGAAAGGCGCCAAACAAAGTTTCCTGACTTGGGCCCCATCTCTGAGCCGGCTTTCCAAGCTAATTATCCTGCCACGTGTCATATCTAGATTCTCCTCCCAAGCTAGACAACAGTTCGGGTAGAGCAAATTTGGGACATACTCAGAAGAGCACCCCCTTTAGTGTACCCAAGGGTTGTCGCATAGGTTACTTAAATGCAGCGTGAAGTTTTCTGTGTTGGCCCCGAGATTGACACGTGCCCCGAAAGCCTAAGGGCAAAAGGGGTATACAGGGTTGTCCAATTTTGGTGTCCTTTGTGTTATTATTTTCAAAAAAAGGCACCAGGATCCAAAAGGGGCCATCTTGTTGACACCGGCTTCTGCAATAGTATGGTCGCGGGCACGTGTTTTGTGCCATGTCCTGCCAAGGATTACAGCTGTATGCACAACATGTTTCTGGCCAGAGCCTGAGCGTTTCGCAAAACAACCACTCCATGATTTAGGTTGCCACGTTCAGTAATACGGACAATGGTGCAGGCGTGTCTTTATTTGGGGTCCGTTTCCTTCTGGCTTTCCTTCAAAAAACACAACATGGGTACCCGCAAGCAAGACACCCATTTCGGCACAGAAAGGCAGATGTTCCCCCATGATGAAGGCCCATGGCGCACAAGCTTGTTTCACAGTTCCTGAACTTGAATGTCGAGCGGGTGCCTGCTTTTTCCCTTCGGTTTTAAGCATCACCTTTTGGTCCCTTGTCCAGACAGTTTCCTTTGGAGGTGATGTTGCAAGAGGAAATATGGGGAGACCTGTGTCGATGGATCCAGAAACTGGTGAACTCACAGCGGGCGTTTTCGTCAATCCTTCGGATTGAAGGCAAACATACCCCCTATTCCAAATACATTTTGTTTTTAATGTATCTTTTGAAACGCCTGGTTTTCCATGGTGAGTACCTCCTTCTTTAGAAATTAGAGGGTTGACATGGTATCCCAGAAACGGCAGGTATTTGACGTAGGACTGGCTACGGGTAAGCCACACGGCTTCTTATTTGATGGCTTTGAACAGTACAAATCCTCGGGAAATTTGGGGTGTCCACTGGCTCGTTTGTGTCTGTGTGTGCTTGATAGTTTTGCTTTGTTTGGGCATGTGTTTGTTTGTTTGTTTATGGCTTGGCGTGTGTTTGTTTTGTTTGTCTCTTTGTTAGTTTGCCCGTGTGTTTGTTTGCAGGGCTGTGTCTTTGTCCGCTTAGCTTTTGTTTAGCATGTTTAGCTAGTTTCAGCCCGCTTTGCAATTGGTGCTTTCAAGTTGGCTTCCTTGTTTAACCACCGCAGCAAAGGTATTTCTAGCTTTGACACCACATACCGAGTCACCACCACCCTGTCCCGGCGCATGTTGTTGAAAACGCGAGCACGCCCTGCAGTTGGATGATGTGGTCGGTGGCACTCGTTTCCTACTTGTGGGTGCACTGGTCGACAATTGAGGGCCAATTAGTGGGTAGTCCTGCCAATCGCCTGTACTCAACGGGTCAAAGCACATTCTCACAACGTGCTTGAACCCTTAAGAGTAGGGGGGACCCCCCATAAGAGGTGAGTTGCTTTTTGGTTTCCCTTTGAAACAAGGTTATCGCATATAAAGATCTTGATCGCCATGTTGGTAGAACCAAGTCAACTGTCCCTTGGTACCTTCTGAGATGAGGATGTAAGGAGGCGCAGAGGGGGGGCGTTGTTTTGTTGAGGGTGACCTCTTTTCTGGTGAATTTAACGGACAACGAAAAGGAACACCGCCATTTATTTACCTTTTTTTTTTGGGGGGGGGGGGGGCGCGGGTGGGGCAAAAACACACACAAACCCAACAAACAAGCGCAACTGAGTTCTCAAAAGAAGCTTGGCCCAGGTTATTAAGTCGGCTGCCGATATGCTGCAAGCTGGAAAACAGCTCCTTTTGGGACATTGGAAGAACAACTACATCCTTGAGCCCAAAAGGTTTTCAAGTTTGGGGCAAGACCCCAAAATGAAAAACTGAGGTAACGCCCTGAGTTTGGATGGGATGTGCCGTTTGGAGATCTGCCCCTTTTTCCCTTTGGGCCGTTTTCTGCTTCTCCTTGTTGGTTTCAAAGTTGTTATGGTGATGTTTGGCATACATATATATATATATAATTACATATATATATATATATGTATACATACAATAACCCAGTCCCTTTCTTTGGTGGTGAGTGTACGACATACAATTTGTATATATATATATATATATATACATGTCTATCTATGAGAAAAGTCCGAAGCGGCCTCGGCTTTCGAGGCTCCTGCCTTTGACCGGCTTTTGCCTGGCGCCCAGTCAGCGTGTCTCACTTCTCGAAACCAGCAGGCCATGCGATTGAAGTTCGCCTGAAATGCTTTGCCAAAACCGTGGGAAACTCCGTGGGGGTTCCAGCAGGCTCTGCACTCAAGAGTGAGGGCTTTCCCATAGAAATTATGAGGCCGCGACCTCGAGAAATGCCCATGCTACCCGTGCTACCCATACCCGACTCACAATCCAGCCAGTGGATACTTCGGGTGTGGGCCTCATGGACGACTCCACAGGTTCGCCCAGTTGGTTTTTAGAGGAAAGAAAATCGCTGGAAACCCGCCACTTTGGTTGGGGGGGGCACAATATGTCACCGAGTTTCGGACACATGGGTTTGTCTGTTTTTGGAGCTGGTACTTTTTTGGGGTGGTTTTGAAGGGAAAGCAAAGGGAAAACCACCATTTTTGACCACCTTGAAAGCAGGCCCAGCTTTGGGGTCGGACCGAAGGGTGGTCAAACAGTTTTTCACTTGTTTTGCCCACTCCGGAAGTGAGACGTTGCTGGTTTTGTGTTTTTGTGTGTGTGTCATGGGTGTGTGCATTGTGAAGCTTCACGCTTGCAAGGATGTGAAGCAAAGCATAACGACAAGAGTGCTCATGGTGCTGCATTGCTTTATCTGCCATTTGCGGTTACATATATAGCAGACATGAATCCTTTAAATCAATTTGAATGGTTGTTGTTTTGAAGTGTCGTATGGCAGATGAATGAAACGCCTTGCGGCTCATGTCCAAGGCATGGATGTCATGTGTATCGGCTCAAGCTCCGTCCGAGGGCGTGATACGCGATGTGACTGGAGATTCCAGCTGGATGTTTTGCCCACAGATATCGTTGAACTGTGGAAACCTGTCACGCATTGCTTGCGCTGGGATGCGTCTTTGAATGTCTTTGAAGCAAACCAAGCTCGATCTTGCAGCGCGCGCTCATGTCCAGCCAAAGCAACCTGCAAATGGTGCATTAGACACCGTTCAATCTATCAAGCCAGCAAACACCACCACAACCCCTGGCAAGTCGCAACTCGTTTCCCCCCCTTTTTCCAACCACAGCACCGTCTAGCTCAACTAGCGGCTTGCCTTTTTGCAGCATGCACAAGTTGCTCATCGCCCTGGGCCTGGCCCTCACTGGCAGCGTGTGGCTGGTGGGCAACGTGCTCTGTGCCCTTCTAGTGCCTCGTCTCCCAGCTTGGGCCTTTGGACCCTTGAGATGTTTGAAGCTTAGAGACGTAGGTCTAGTATAGCATACCCGCCAACAGTTTAGAACCCTCAACAACAAAACAAACAAAAACACGGCCCTCCCCCCAAAGCCTCCATGTGCAGATGAACCTCCTTTTGGTCCTTTTTTTCTTGGGGGGGGGCCCGCAGTTTAGAATACCTCCCCCCTCAACAACAACAAAGCAAACAAAAACACGGCCTGCAGATGAACCTCCTTTTGGTCCTTTTGGGGGGGGGGGGAATTTTTCTGGGCGCTTTTTGCCATGAAAGTTTTGCAGGGGGGTAACATTAAGGGATCGAGGGATCGACAGGTGCAGTACCCCTGGCTGTGGCACTTCCTGAAGGTGTTTTGCGTCTCCACCGCCTTCTTCGGAGGCCGCCGCCGTTGAAAAAACATGGGGGACACGTCAGTGGCAGGGAAGCCAAGGCAGACGTTCAGTGGGTGTTCCTTGTTTCAACATTTCTTTGGGTTTTGCTGTTGTTTGAGGATACCCTTTAAGGGCTTGTTTTGAGGCTAACAGACACCCACCCATTTGTTTGAAGTGCGATGGGGGAGATGCCCAAACGAGTTTCGAAACCGTCACAGTTTGAACCCCAAGTCTGGAGTCATTCGAATCTGGCGGAAGCAACGACCTGCCTGCCTCTCAATATGGATCCTTCGTGCCTTTTGGGATTGCATCCCGCCGAATCGCGGTGTTTTCCTGAAGGTTATATGGCAGAGAGTTGCTTGAGCTAAAATGAGTGCTTCCAAAATGACGAGATGAGGGGCCCTTTTGGGATGATCTTTGAGCGACACCAACCAACCAATTACAGATTTTCAGGTCGCCGCGCCATGTTTCTTGGTGGTTCCCAGGCATCCAGTTCCTTAGGTCTGGTTCAGTTGGTTCAGTGCTTGAAGAGGCGATCGGGTACTTAGTAAGTGGTTAGTAGCTATGGTTATAACCCACTGAAGGGAGACTTATTTCACCATGGTAAGTGGGTTATAACCAAAGTTACTAACCACTTACTAAGTACCCGATCGCCCCTTTAAGTGGGGGGTTCCAGTCAACCCGCAAGTTTTTTTCTTTCGACTTTTCGCAGATCGGCAAACGGACAGCGAATATGATCCCAGGCAAGAAGGGACGGTGTCTGGGGCAACACAAGCAAATCCAGCATGCCGCGGGAAATCACAAGCTTTAGGGGTCAAGCGGTCAAGCCAGCTCACAAATGATGTGATCCTCTTAAACGGAGCAAATTGGCGGGTTTCCTTTTTGGCTTGCCTTGAAAGCAGGGCCCCGAAACCGGCTCGTGGTCGGCCCTAAGCCCGGTGCGTGCCGAATTTGGCTTCCGCGGCGGTCTTTCCACATTTTCTGGGATCAGCAACCGTCTTTGTAGCCCACTTGAAAGAACAATCCCTAAAGCACCTAAAAGACCAACCCTAAACCCAATCCCCCGTGCCCAACCCTACCCACCACAAACCGCACTAAACTATCCCTATACCACCCCACTAAATCCCGCTCAGACCACAACTAAACCGACCCCAAACCCACCCTAAGCCCACACTAAAGACACCCTAGAGAAGCCATAAACCAACGCTATACCAATCACTCACCCACCTTAAGCCAACCCCCACACTAAATCACCCCAAAAACTAAACCTGCCCTCAACCTAAACTAGCCCCAACCACGCTCAACCATCCCGAAATCAACCCTAAACCCCAACCTCAGCCCTAAACCAACCCTACACGCATTGTGAACCTTCGCGAAACAATCCCTAAACCACAAAACACAACCCTAAACAAACCCCAAGCAACCCTAATACCAACCTTAAGCGCACACGAAACCAACCTAAGCCATCCCTAAGCCAACTCCAAACCAACCTCAACCCCCCAAAACTAACCCGAAACCAGCCCTAAACCCATGTTCTTGCTCCCTCAAAATCATCTGTGAAAAACTTTGCAACGGGTCGCCCAACGTTTTCAAAAAGTGATGAACAATGAGGAACATCGCCAAAACAATTAGGAGTCATTTTGCAACTCTTGCAATGCACATACTTGCAACATTTGCAACTGTCACCGTAAACCGGCACTGAACAATCCCTCAAACCGCCAAACTTTACTTCAAAATACCAACCCTAATCCCACCCTAATCCCACCATAAACCCACGCAAACCCGACCCTAAGCCCACCCTAACCAGCACTAAACCAAACACAAACCTTCCCTATGCAAACCCTAAGCCAACCCTAAACCCACCGAAAAGAAGCCAAAACCCCGCCCAAACCCACCCTGAAGAATCCTTGAACCCATGAAAACGCTTCTTGGGATGTTGTCTGTGCTGGTTTAAAAGCAGGTTTGCAACTGCTGTAAAAAGCGACATTTTGTTGTTTGCCGAGCCTAGGAACAAATCCGCCCTCAACACTTGGTGGCTATCACCCATCCCCTTAGCTTTTCAGCCTTTTAGTGTTTAGTGGTAGTTTCCGTTTAACCCACAAAAAGTTAGTCACTTTTAGCGGGGGATTTGAGGGCAGCCCAGACAAGAATGCACCCACTTGCGGCTTTTGGCTGAGCGGCACGCAGTGAGGCGCCCTCCTCTTCCTGCTCAGTTGGCTGGCTCAGTTCTGGCCCAAGGACCTGATGGCAAAGGCGGAGGAGGGAGTCCCAATTGCAAGCGGGTTCCAACCCGCATTTTTTTCCTGGGATCTGTTAGGACATGAAATTACGCCTTAAGGTTCACTATGCGAGTTCCTGGAATCTCTTTTGCGATGAATTTACGTTATGCGCCAGTCTCATTTTGGCCCGGGGAATCTGAGGTGGCTTTGTCATTTGTGTGGGTGTGTTTAACAAGTGGGAAACCAGGGAAACCACAGCTGGAACCAAGGGGGTAAAGCTTCATACTTCAAGGGACGTAACTAGGTCCGCCAGTAGTGCCCTTTACCCTTTTTTGGGGGAGGGTTCCCCTACTAAAATCGACTACAGAAAAAGGGCCAGGTGATTAACAAAGTAAATCCCCCCCTCGTTGTGTCAGGCCAATTTCCCTTGTTGGAAGCTCCAAAAGTGGTGGTTTCCACTAGTAGATTGAACCTATTGTGAGGGGGAAATCCAGTGACCCCGTTGTGCCATTTGTTGGGGGACCGCCGTTTTGTTTCTTCATCGGCAAAGTTGCAAGGTCGTGTTGCGTTGTGTTTGTTCTTTCCAGCCACAATCAAAACCGGAGTAGATGAAGGTAAGGGACAGTCCCAAGCTCTAAATGATGAAGGTGAGCAAGGGGCAGTCCCAGGCATACAGTAAAAATATGCCAGCCGCCCTTTCCATTCTTTTCCATCCCAGAGGGTCCCTTGGTACCTCATGAGAATGGCTTAAAAGGGGGCAAAAAAGGGGTCGTTCAGTACCTCCTTAGAAGGTACCAAGAGACCCTCTGGGCATGGTTTTGGGACGCCCCTTTGACTTTGGTGCATTTTGCTTGGATGTTAGGACTTCAACATTTTAGGGGACTAATGGGCTTTCCGCTACACCACCAAAAGTTAGTCACTTTTAGCAGGTGAGCAGAAAGCAACCGAGAGTAAATGGGCCAGCCGCCCTGTAGATTCTTTCCCATGGGTTTTGGATGCCCCGCTTTGACACGGCTTGGATTTGACTCGGTAAGGATTGAACTTGTCCATCTTTGAGCTGGTGGAGATCTTGAACCGGCGCCGCGGTGCATGTCTGCTGGTCTGATACTGTGGATGGTTGCGAAATCCGCTTCGCACCACCTAATGATTCCCCTGTAAATACCAACAAACAATGGTTTCCCATGGTTTCAAAGTGGTGTGAAATGGACTTCGTCCATCCACAGGGAAGAAGTCCGGGTGTGGATTGAATCGATTTGTATTCGGATTCCCGAACAAAAGACGCCAAATGAACCGTCTCACAGCTTGGTCCAGCCAGCTTCTGGCATGGCAAACGCAAGGACAGTTCAACACCAGCCAAACAGCTGTCAAGAACAGGAGCAAAGAAACCATATGGAGGGTTTCGTGGGGTCAGTTCAACCCCTTCAGGTCCAGGACCTGCCAAGCTCAACTGAAAGGATGTGTTGACCACATGGAGCTTATCTAAATCTGCGTACCCACTTTTGCCCCCAAATGGTCTTTGGGTTTATTTCCTGCCAAGGAAGAGAGGATTCATCGTTTAGATAAAGAACAACACAAAAAAAAGGAACAACTCCCACATATAAGATGTAGAGCATCCTTTCTTTTGAGGTCTTACATGATGGTCCTGGACCACCTGAGGGTTCCTATTTTCATGGTCGTAGGGGACTTTGGACTCGGAGCTGGCCGTTGGGAGTGGGTGGGCCCAATGCAGTTTTTCCCATGGGAGGTTCACTTTGTGTCCTCCGGCTTCTATTTTGAACCCCCGAAATCGAGTTCTGTCCGGTTCTGTGGCATCCCGTGGATGTTCGCATGGCTGTCAAACCCCATGCTTTTGCTTGAAACCAACACGTTTGAAACCAACACACGGTCGATGTCATTTGGAGGGGTAGCTTGAGACAAAAGGGACCTTCCAGGTTTCATGTGGCCAAGGATCATCATGAGACCCTTGTACGACGCCGTCCGCGTCTTGCTGCTCATCAACGCAGACCTGGACGAGGGAACGCGCAAGGAGATCTTGGAGGAGATGAGCCCGGCCTTTCGCCGGCGAGTGTTTCAGTGCTCGGTGGCTCAGCTGCTGCCACATCGAAGCCTGGATTCTGCGGTGGTTCCTCTGGATTCCCCATGACCCATTGATTCGTTCCCCATTTTTTCGGGCCATGGAGACTCCAGGTGTGTTTTTGGTTGGTTGGTTTTTGCTTGGGTGAAAGGTCGGGCATGGGGCTTTGGTTGGGGGTGGGGGGGGTGTTCTGCCCAGTTGTTCAGTGGCACCCTTTTTCCCTTTTTTTTTGTGTGGCTGCCCCACTAAAGGATGGCCTTCCCCCAAAAAGGGTTCCCTTTTTTTCCAGGGTCACTGAACAACTGAGTCTGCGAGCCAGCCAAGGAATCCAGAAGCTCATTTACAAGGATACTCCGAAGAGCTGCACGGACAAGGCCACCATGCAGGATAGGCTTCGGCATCCAACATTCTCACACAACCTGATCCGGATCAGCCCCCGGAGAAAAACACGGAAGACAAAGCGAAACAACCCCCCCCCCCAAAAAAAAAAAACGGGGGAACCAAAAGCAAAGTCTTTTGAGAAAACCGTGGTTTGTTGTCTCATGGACCCCTAGGAGGAAGAGCCTTACTAAACTCATAATAAGGCCTTATGAAGAGCTTATCCTAGCCTTTGCTGGGGGCCCTGATTGTCATGATGTTGTCATGTACACGGGGCACCAACCCCTGGGTTCTACAAACCAAGTGGCCACCACGCCACCATTGTGGGACCAACCCAGCGACCTGACCCATGAAAGTTCCGATTTCTTCGGGGGGATTGCTTATTTCACCTTACTTCAGGTTTGAACAATTTTAAGCAACATGTTTTTGACCGTGTAAACCAAAATATGCTTATTACAAACAATATTTTAACGTTTAAGCCTTGCCCAGACCTTCTAAGGAGGTACTTAGACCCCTTTTTACTCCTAAAAGCCATCCTGATGAGTTACTTGGACCCTCTAGGTAGCAAAGATAAACATCACAGGTTGTTTGAAACGAACACGGCTCAGCCCTGCCGTTCGCAGGATATCTTTGGGGACAAGACTGAGATCGATCCTAACTCCCCGCCGGCGTCCAGTCGATTGGCGCGCTCCCGGTCTCGGTCATTGACAGAACCTTGGCCCCGGGTGCAACCGAATGAAGACTTCAGTGGCTCATTTTGTGTTTGTTTCCGCCTTTCAAAGACGAAATGGTTTCCCTTTTACCCAGTTGGTGACTTTGCCTGATAGATCCATCATAAAGTCACTGCATATTCGCTTTAGTCATGCTTGCGAAGAACAGTTTTGTGGCAAGCAAAGAGTTTCGACTGTTTTGTTGGCCTATCTTCTGTGGCAGTGAGGAGACCGAATTAACATCTGTTGACCTTTGTTGCAAATGGCTGTTCCCCCACGAAGTAGCAACATCTTTTTCGTGTGTTTAGCCTTTTGGAACGTGACTTGTCCCATTTTCCCCCAGCAAGTGCCCACCCCGGCCACGCCCCACCCCATACCAAACCAAGGCATCCCAGACATCCCCAAGCTCATCCCAGACACATACTTTGACGCTCGGTACCGAGGATTTGTTGGACTTTATGCGAACCACGGAGGTGGCGTCCCAAAAGACGCGGCAGTCTTCTGTCGTTCAGAAGATCTTGGCGAGCAAGGTGTCCGATGGAGCCATATGGACCATGCCGCTTCGAGAGATGATCAGATGGGGGGTTCAACGCTATCAGGTTTCTTAGGTTGTTCAAATGTTTGTTAATGTTGACCCCGGATTAATGAACCCCTGGTTTGTTACTATGGGGGTGTCCCCCTCCAAAAGTGATAAATCCCCACTAAAACCGGGCACACCCCCATACTGATAAACAGGGGTTTATTAATCCGGGGTCAACCTTAGTTGATTTGGTGGTAGTTTCCATTAAGAGTGAAGCTTATAGCAGGGGACCTGCGGACAACCCAGAAATAGAGGGTGTTTCTTTTTGCGAACGGCCACGACTCCTTTGCCTTTGGTTGCCATTTGGGATGGGTCAAGACAAAAACCAGGGGACCGCAAGTTTTAGTCCATGTTTCCATTTGCCAGGGTTCCCATGTTGGGTAATTACCTGTGTTTGACCGGCACCCATTTTAAATAAGGGTCATGGTGGAAGCCACCCAAGGTATTGAGGGGACGCTGACTCAAGGGTGCCCTTTTGGCGTAAAGGACAAGCACATAATGGGAAGACGACATGTTTATGGTTCCCTATTTCGCCAGGTGGTACATTTTGTATGTACGGCCCCCCAAGAGGAAGCGAACAGGGGATGGATAAGGGCTGAGTAAGCACAAATGCGTGTAAAGGAAACCAAAGGAAACCGAAGCCAATTTAAAGGGGCCCGGTCACCGATTTTGACACACCCAGAAGTCGTGAACCCACTTTCTGTGATGCAATAGGGACACCCCTTTTTTAGTGACGAAGTAGTCACAAGGGTGGTCCACTTTAGTATCACGGAAAGGGCTACCCTTCCTCCCACTAACATTGCATCCGTGAGAGGGCACCTGCAAGGTATTTTTTCTTGACTGCACCCCTGGTTGCTGCCCTTCCTTTCCACCACCACGGCATTTCTCGGTGGTTCCCAGGCATCCGGTTCCACAGTTGGTTTAGCTTTTTTGCTGATTCGGTGGTAGTTGTTTCCATATACTTAACCCACTAACAGTTATTCACTTTTCGCGCCATCCCCGTAGGTTTGTGGCCTTCTTCTGGGTTTAGTGGGGTGTTTCCGTATTTCTCCCGCTAAGGTTAATTCACTTTTGGCGAGCACCAGAACACGGGCAGCCCAGCTTTCCCCCCCGAGAAATGCGTCGAAGCCATTCACTTTGAGCGGATCAGAACACGGACCGCCCAGATCTCTCCGAGCAATGCAACGAAAAACCGCTCGCAGGTCTCAGGGTGCAGTGCACCAATACGAGAGCCACTTGAGCCAACGGGTCCACAACCTGGTGGAGCGCATCAACAAGGCGCGGCGTGGGGGTTCCAAGGTCTGCTGGTCCAGGGCTATGTTGGTGACAGGTCTCATTGTTCTTTTTTTGTTGAGACTTGGGTCAACTTCCCCGTTCTTTTGTTGTGTTTTAAATGGAAATCCCAAAGGAAAACAGAAGAAAGTACACTGGGTAAAACGAGAGCCTAGTCTACATACTGAAGGACCAGATTTTTTTACATCTTGGCTCCACAGATGTGGGCCAAAAGACTTCGCTCTGGCCGACTTACTGCAAGTCAGGCTAGGGTAGCCCCCGACCCAAACCAGAAGCTTGTTTGAACAAGTAGCATCGGCATCCCAGACGCTCAGATCATAGTTTTAAACACACACCCGCTTAAACAACCCAGTGCTTGCTGGCGAGCCACAGCAGGTAACCATGGCTTCGTATCTCTAGGTTTTACCATGGTTTTCCATGTTATCCTATGTGCGCAATAGTGGTTTAAACATGCTTTAAGAGGTTGGCCCATGGCACACCCAACCGCTTGTTTAAACAAGCGGACCATGTTGTCTGTTTAATGGGAAGAAGATTGTCTAAACTATATTGAGTGTGCCTTAACATAGGGAGCAGTGCGTGCCTTTTGAATCTTGGCTTCCTTTTCAAGCTTGTCTGGGCAATTGGTCGGTTTTGAAGGGAAACCCAAAGGAACCCGACCCTGATGCTCGGGACCGAGTAAGTTTGTCATCCCATGTGTGTCTGCCTTAAAGTTGGGTAACCCCGAAAAGTCTGCATTTTTCATGCTACCTTTAAAACGAACCATTGGGTGTGCCTTAACATAGGGCTTCCCCGCCAAAAAAGGGCTTCCACTCACCCGCAAGAATCCTGGCTTCCCTTTTCAAACCAGCCCAAAAGCTGTAAAAACAAGGCACCCGCTAACAAAAGTGTTTCCAACAAAAAACGAAAACCCAACTGGGTGTGCCTTACCATAGGGAATTTCCTTCAAAAAGGACTTCCCTAAATATCAAAGAACTCGGGGCGCTTTATCCATCTTCGGCCAGGAGCCGGAGACTCGCCTGCTGCGCCTGCCCTGGCGGATCCTGCGCTGGGAGGCAAATATGGCGGCCTCCGTCCTGCCGCGCGGCACGCCACCGGGGGGGCGGCCAGCGGTGGGCGGGTGCCATGCGTTGGGCGCAGACGAGTGGGGCGCTTCCCCGTTTTTCAACTTGCCCAGAGGGTCCCTTCGTACCTCATGAGGATGGCTTTTGGGGGGCAAAAGGGGTCGTTCAGTATCTCCTTAGAAGGTACTTGGACCTTCTGGGTTGTTTGGAGGAGGTGGGCTCCTTGCGAGTCAAGCAAGGGCACATGGTGCCCTTGGGTCAAGATGGGGTGACATCTCGCGTTGCCAACTTGATAAGAATGGGTCCAAGTTGTTCAGGGTTGGATGTGAATCAAGCAGTGCAATTTTGCCATTTGTTGCCTAAGAGCAACTGCCGCAACTTGAGCACGCTCCGAAGCGCCCTGACCAGCATGCTGACCAGCGCCCACAACAGCAGCCTGCATCGCCAATCAGGCACCACGCACCCTGAGCAGCACGGCACCAACCTGGTCCAAACTCGCAAAACAGCCTGCTCCATTCTCCGGCATTGGGGCTTCGCGGTTGAGGGTGAGCAAGCAGGTGCGAGTTGCGAAACTTGTTGAAGGCGCCAATGCTGGAGAGTGTATGTAACCCTGACTAGTCGATGGCTTCTAAAGCACGAACATCATGCAGTTTCTGCAGAATGAATCTCAGCAAGCGTGTCTTAGTTGTTGACCCAGATGACCCGTTCCCGGCAGCGTCCCTCGGATTTCTCAGAATTCTAGCCTTTGAAAGCAAACTTCGCTCCGCACATTTCGGCCACGGGAACGGACTGCACAGAAAAGGTGGGAAAAGGTTCTGGAATTGTTGTGACATTTGGGTTTGGGTTTGTGCTTTGGAGGGAGCCCCATTCACTCTAGTTTAAAGGGACACTCAAAGGAAATCCATTAGTTTGACACATACCTGGAGTCTCCATGACCCTTTAAAAAGGGGGTCATGACCCCATTATTTAGGTTCATGACCAACCATTTTTAGAGGGTGAAGACTCCAGGTACCCATTCGCAGGTCAGTACTTGAAGAAAGGCGAAAAGAAGGCTCAGAGCTCAGGACATCCATGGTGTCCTACTTCGCAGCTCCAGAGGAGAAGCGCGACTAAGTGAGGTCGGGGTCTGGCGCCTCCCCCCTCCCCTTAGGTGGAGGAGGAGGGACTCGGTCCGGACCGGAAGGCTCCTCAAAAATTACTTTTGGGAGGTGGGTGTCAGGTTCGTTTGAAGGATTGCGAGTGTCGCTTTGATGGAGCCAGGAGAATCCGCTCACTCATTTTGCACAGTCCTCCGGGGAAATCCAGGGGAGAAATTAGCATTCGCAGTTTCACGGGGATTCACGGTGCGACAAACAGGTCGCACGGTTGCATCGCCAGCAGCTTGCTAGTAACCCGAGAGATTGTGGTACGCCTCGCACATTTCATCATGGGCAAGTTAGAGCGACAGCACGTTCCGAGGAGGTTTCAACGTCACCCATGAAGGTTTATTTCAGAGGGATGGCTTATTTGGGGCTGGGGATTTGTCATACTTGCCCAGATAGTTGTTTGGCAACATGCCCTTTCTCCTTATGTGACCCTGACAAGGAGCATGGGACATTGCAAAAGGTACCCTTGTTACTCACTGACATGACTGCCTCCTTGCAAAGTTATGTGGAACTCGAAGAGGGTCCCCCAACAAAGATTCCAGCACACGTGTGTTTTCGGGCTTTGACAAACCCAATCATCCATGAGTAGTTCCTGGGCCCCTTCAGGATTCACGGGTGCCTCTCAAGTTCGGAATGGAAGAGATGAACGGCCCAATGTCGTGAGAGCAATTTTTGTCCCCAGTGGCATGAGAGTTTGGTTCGCTCGGGAAGTGAGTTGTGTATTTTCCACTGTTTCCGTGGGCCCTTTGCCCAATCACTAAGCTGAGATGGGGGGCACGCAGTGGGCCCTTTGCCCAATGGGCGAACGCTCGCGGGTTTCAAAGAAGACGCGGCTGGACATCGTGGCCACATCGCAAAGTTATACTGCGGATGGACGAAATCCTGCACCACTTTGAAACCATAGGAAACCATTGTTTGTTGGTATTTACAGGGGAATCGCAATTCCAGGGTTTCTTAGGTGGTGCAGGATTTCGTCCATGCACAGTATCATGCTTCATGATGTAGGTTGGAATTCCTGTCCGCCAACCACCTTTGACGTGGCTCCCTACTAAAATTCATGGCTATATGGGGGGGGATTGGGTTGTGTGTGTGTGTTCTGTTTTTCTTAGGGCACCCGTTTCAAATTGATTTAAAAGGAAGCTACCCATTTTGTGTGGTCCCCCTATCCTTGCACCATATGTGTGCGCCTGTTTTTGAGAGTGCCCCTTTTGTGATTGTGAAGGGAGACCGAACAGGAAGCCTCCCTTGGAGATAAAGCATGACAAGACGAAAGCTGGTGACTACGAAAGCTGTTCACTAGTTGGATGACCAGTGTAATGGGACATTACTAGAAGGACATTCCAACTAATATGACATTACCTAGGTCCCCCCAGTGGTGCCCTTTTACCCTTTTTTGGGGGAGGGTTCCCCTACTAACATAGACTACAGAACAAAAATCGGGTACCCTTATTCTAACCTGTCAGATCTGGAGGACCTAGTCAAAGGTTGGTAATGTGCCTCTTGAGTGTGGATGACAGAGAAAACGAGAAGCCCAGCCTCCGGCCCAAACGGAGTCAAGAGAACACGAGTCTTGATACCGCTCGCTCCTTGAATCTCTTTGGGTTTGACTCCTTTCCGGCTTTACCGATTAAAATATGGAGGTTGACCAAATTGTCCGTTCAGCCCCAACATGACCATGGGTAACTTTGCCCATGTGACGAAAGTCGCAACTGTTTTTGTGGTTGCCCCAATGGTCACCCCATGTGTATAAAGGACCTGTTTCATCAACCCCCATATCTTCGACGACTACATGTGGATATTTCTGTTATAGAGGCGGTTTGCACAAATGGGGCTTAGTGCGCTCGCTAAATGATCATGTGAGCATGGGGTTGCCCACAAAACACAAACTCCGACATCTGAAGAATGACAGTTTGCATGGTCCTTTTGTTGGACCCTCGGGCTCACTTGGTTCTCTGCAGACCTGCATAGGTCTAAAAACAGTCAATGTAGGAATCGCCTTTGGGGGGACCCCATGTTTGTATTTCATGTTAGGACAGGGAAACGGACACTGCATTCGAAAATGGTCCTCAAGTCGGGACGCTTTTTCTTGAACCAGTGGCATTATATGTCAAAATCATGGTATCAATGTATACCACATGGTAAGATTGCATCCACTACAATGCTTTTCTTCATCATGGCTATTTTCGAGCGCATGGAAATCTGAATGGTATCCATGATATGGAATCCGGACCCGAACTCTGGTTGGACAGCTCTTCAAAATCAAGCCAGAAGGGTGTCTATACATGCGCAACGTGTTATCCCTCATGCCTCGAAATGTCAAAACCCCTTGGCTCATGTCGAGCCAACGTCATCTCCCCATCGATTTGTTTTTTCCAAACCCAGAGGGTCCAAGTACCTTCCAAGGAGGGACTGAACGACCCCTTTTTTACCCCCTAGAAGCGCCATCCTCATGAGGTGCCAAGCAACCCTCTGGGAAAGGGATCGTGTTCCACACATCGAAAGGCCCCGAGTTTGTTTTTAGGCTTCGGAATCCTAGGCAACACGCGAGAAGGGACCGAGCCTCACTCTGCTTGCCTCCGCTGTGATGTTTTTGACCAAGACTTTAGAGATGCAACACTGGACCCCAAGCATCAATGAGTGCTTCATGTTATCTTTTTGCGTTCCATGGTGCATTTGAAATTTGGGAGGGAGGACAAGGGGGACTCGCCAAATTCCCACAAAGCGAGCGGCTACCAAAAAAAAACCCGCGTTCTGGCAGCCGAACATTTGGACCATGGCTTCTATGGACGGATGTGAGCGAATTTGTTGCCTCTCAAGCTGAATCAAAGAACTACCTGCAGTCTCCATGACCCTTTAAAACTGGGTCAACGACCCCATTATTTTAGGTAATGACCAACCATTTTTTAGGGGTCAGAAGGAGACTCCAGGTATGTGTCTTACAGAGAGGCACCCCGAACCTGTGTGGCTTCCGTAGGTCTGCGCAACCAAATGGTAGCCTCAAAGAGCGCACGGGCGGTGTCCTTCGGCCTGAGAAACAGGGTTCCCGAGTTATTTCCCCTTTTGGTGGTTTTCAACATCACCTTTTTTCTAGGGCTACCTTCCATTTCCATTCTTTCCAGGGATCCAAATCTTTCGAGCAAAACCATCAAAAACCCAGGGGAAACAGATCCGGTTTTTGAAAAGAACGATGGTTGGAAAGAATGGAATCGGAATCACCCCCTAGATTTTTGTTGCCCAAGGTGAGTATCCCTTGGTGGGGGTGATGTTTCAAATATCGGGAGCCCTGAGAAAGGCCGCGGCGAAGAGAAGCCGCGGTGTAATCGGAGCCGAAAGGTTTCGCCGGCTGAGGCCCAGCGGGGAGTCCATCGCCAGTTATTTGCCGGCCGGGTATGGCATGTGCTCCTTGGAGCGTTTGGTGGCGAGGCGGGGGTCTCCTTCAAAGCAAGTTGTAGATTTTCTCACTTGAAGTGAAGCGACCTGAAAGCTTGTTTTTTGTTTTCCCCCCTTTTGGGGCATTTTTAGTCATGACGCCAAGAGGATGACCTTTTTTTTGGCTCCTTTGAGCAACTGAGACTCGATATGGGTGCGTCTTTTTTTGCGGGTAAGCCCCAGGTGCTGGGTTTCAAAGGGAAGCAAAAGGAGAAACAACCCTTTTTGGGGGGCACCAATTTTGAGAGACCCCCAGATATGAATCACAATCTGAACATACTACTTGTTTGGAGCTACCTGGAGTCTCAGAATTGGGCCATGACCCCTTTCTTGGAAGTGACTCTCATTATTTGAGCACTTACTTACACTTACACTTACACTTACTTGAGCATTTGAGAGACCCCCAGACCCCTTTCTTTTGGGAAGTGACTCCCATGATTTGAGCATGGCGACTTCTAGACATCAAACAAAATCTGATACTTCCGGAGCACCTGAGGTAGGTTTCCACACCACAGAGTTTCAACCCAGAACGTCGGACCCACCTGAGCCACGTGCAATCAAAACCGATTCGGGTAGATGGAGGTTAAGGGAGACTCCCAGCCAGAAATCGCTGCGGAGATCCGCCTTCTTAATTCTTGAAGCATGGTTCTGGGTAGAGCATTTTAATACCGGGTTTTGATTGTGACTCTGGGGATTTTACGTATTCAGCTAATATTCGGACCAAGGCTGGCCCGTTTGACAATACATGGTAAAGCTTCGGGGCAAGAATCCTTCAATATGAGGTTTGTCTGGGTCCACCCGAGGCTCTTGGGTTGCACCTGCGTCCTTTAGAAAACCTGCAAGATCCTTCACTTTTTGTTTCCAAGGCAGCCTTAAACCCGGGTGGCTGATTTCCTCAAAAGGGGAACCCTGGGTTTAAGTCTATCTTGGGGTAGCCAAAAAGTGGAACCATGCTTCCATTTGCGTTTCGCCCCCTGGAAAAAATGAACATATGTCCAGTAGTCATAGGCTCCCTTTAAAACCAACAGGGCAATATAACCCTGTACTGTGCTTCGCCAAGCAACCCCATGAAGTCGCAGGATGGCGGCAACTGTTTGTTTCCAACTCCCCCTTATTTGGCAGCGTGGGTGACCGATCCCAAGAGACCGTGTTTGTTGGAGCTTGGAAGCGTTCAATTGAGTGTGTCAAGCTCACTCCTACTCCTTCCCGTGCATGCTACTTTGTTGGAAGGACGTCTTCGTGGGAAACAACAAGCTCGGACGCGTGTTTCGGGCATCTCCCAGACCGGCCTTTGTGCGTGCATCAACAATCCCACTTTGCGTATGTATGATGTATATATGTGTAGATATCTACATATGTTTGGTGTACATGACATAATATATGCATATCTGTGACTCGGCTTTTCCATAGGCTTCTATTCGTCATACAGGCAATGCCTTCTGGTTAGAATGGGAACGAAGAGAAGCGCTGAGTTGGCGGCTCATGGTCCCAACACGGACCTAAATGTTTCCTTTTGATTTACCCCGCCTAATGGAGGTTCCAATGTTCAGCTCAAGTAGGTGATTGGGATTGGTGGTTTGGTGGATTGGTGGTGTTCCCAGGCAACATGGGGTGAGTAAAAACCCTTGGCAAAGTGGCCACACAATTGCTGGAGATACCTAGGGGTAGTGGTTTTGATGTATCCTTCGTTTGGTAACTTCCCGCTTTCTAAACACTTTTTATAAATTATTCGCCCTTTTTGCAAACCCTAGCGGCCTTTCTTTGGTTTGTCTCCCTTGACGACCAACGTCCTCTAAATCCCTGGGATTATGGGTTCCCCACTTGGAAATCGACCCGATACAAATTGGTTCCCTTTTTTTTATCGACCGGAGGGGTCCCTTGCCGCGCAGGGCCGCAGGGCAACACTCCATCCAAGTCGTCCCATTTTCCTTTCTGAGCCAGCTTAACTCACTTCCTGAGTTCATGAACTTTAAACTTTTTGGGAAGATCATTTTAGTGGTACAAATATAGTTTGGACTTTTTTTGGGCCATCTACTCAGCCAGTGAGCACCTTTGTGTCAGCTTGCTCTTGCATTGTTCCTTTGGTTAGGGTCGTGGTGTAAAGGGGAGAAATAGCGAAAGCAGCAGTTTCCAGTTTTGAATAGGTATCCACGGGGAAGTCCTCATGTAAGACCCACTAGGAAACCCTGGTATAGTGGCTTGCCGGGAATAGCATGTTTAAACTATTATTTTGCAAACTTAATATCCCGTTGATTCCCTTGACGACAACTATGACTGAAATGAGTTTTGACCATGGCACATTATGTGCCATGGTTTGCACAAAAATATGGGGACCTCACCAATCGTGGTTCCTTTTGGTTCCCTCAAGCCCAGGCTGAGAGTCAGGTCAACATATCTCACCCACCCCAGATAATCCATTCAATTGGAGTATTCTGTTTGTCCGTTTGCTCACCCAAGGTGAGACGGGTACCCCTAAGACAAACAAACCACTGTTTTTGGAGGAGAGGGCGGAGATTCAACCAGGTGCGACCCGCAACTCCATGTGGGTGAATCTGAATAGGCAACCCTCCCAAAAGTGGGAGGTGCCCATCAAATCACACACACACACACACCCCAATTAAAATTTACACCTAAATTTCGGCGTGCATGGGGGCTATCCCAAAAGCAGAAAAAAACACGCGGGACCCCTTTAAACGTTACCGGGTGTCCAGATCCTCCCACCTTTCCCGACGTCGGCTTAGGCTGGCTGCGGCTCTCGGAGCTTCTGGCTGGCCCCGCTGGCCGCCGCAGCTCCAAGGTGCTGCGGCTGGTGGACCCGGAAAAGGCCAACCTGCGCCTCGGACGCCTCGATGACTCGGAGCGTCCCGATGTTTGATTTACCTAGAGTCTCCTTCTGACCCTTAAAAAATGGTTGGTCATTGCCTAAAATAACGGGGTCGTTGACCCATTGTTAAAGGGTCATGGAGACTCCAGGTATTTTTTTGGGGGGGGGCATCGCAAGGGGTTTGTTTGGTTCGTTTTGGAGTCGAACTAGCCATGGCGGATGCTTGGAGCATCTCCCCGATGTGTATGTGTGCGTTTTTTGGGGGAGGGGGGGGAGGGTTGGCATCTCAAGGGCTTGTTTGGTCAATGCTTCCACCTCGGACTCGATGCATCTCCCCGCGATGTATTGTTGGGATCTGTGGCATCTTAAGGGGTTTGTTGGTTTGTGTTTGTGAAGCAAACTAGCCATACCAAACCACATGAGGGGATCCACATGAGGGGATCCACAAATCCGTATTTTTGGGTTGGTTGGTTTCCCCTTCAACACTAGCCAGAAACCATTCAGTATCATACCAAACCGTCACGCATCAACCAAGATCAATACGGGCTCACGCAAAACTGATGCCCTGCAATTGCTCATACATGTTTGTGTTTGTTGATCTTGCTTTTTTCACGTCGATGTTGAGGGAAGCCAAAAGGAAAGCTATGAAAGACCGATGCGATTTGTGGGAGCGTCCTTTGTCTTTTTCCTTTTCGTTAGGTTTACACATGGCCAAGTGAGCTTCCTATGGGGTCCCAAGGCTTCGGAATTGTCCGGACTGTCTTAAGATCCTGCGCCTTTTCACCCCTAAGAGAGGTGGGTGGGTTTAAAGGGAAACCAACATGAAAACCATTGCGCCGATCTTTTTTGGGTCCGAAGCCTTGGAACAAGAGACACACCGTTTGAGTGTTCAAAACAATTTTGGACATGTTCTGACCCATCCACTAAGAGCGAGAGAATGACACTCTGGCTGAACTTCTTTTTTTTTTGTGAACATGTACCAGCCAGCCTTGATCCGTTGCACAGACCACGTGGAGTCTCCATGACCCTTTATAAATGGGGTCATGACCCCATTTTTTAGGGCAATGACCCCATGTTTAAAGGGTCATGGAGACTCCAGGCACTTGCAAGATTCAGGGGGAAATTGGAGCAAGAGCTAGGCCTTCCAGTTCAATTTAAAAGAAAAGGTTGGGAAGTGCAGCCAGCTCCGCCCGAAGTCAAGTCTCAGCCTAAGCCAGACCAAAAACCAATTCGAGCTCACAACGCGAGTTCGTTAGAACCCATTCGAACTGCCATTTGGAAGGAAGCGTGGCCTTTGGATGCAAGTCGATACCTCGCGAGCCCATGAGACCAGATCACAGTGAAAACTAGCCGCTCAAGATGGGTTGGATGGCGTGTACATCTACCTGGAGTCTCCATGACCCAGAAAAAAATGGGGTCATTGCCCTAACTCATCGGGTCATGACCCCATTTTTGAAGGGTCATGGAGACTCCAGGTAGGAAGCTCACTGAACTTGGTGGCCCACTTGGCCTTTGGCAAGTTCTAGAGCGTACTAGTTGTGGGCAAGGCACAATGGCACGATTCTTGTTGGGGAACGGAATCCCATTCAACCTGATTCCACAAATGCAGTGCAGGCGTTTCGAGATCCCCCGTTTTATGCATAGCATCGAGTGGAAGTCTAGCTTTGGTTGCGGAGGCCCCGCCTTAGATGCCTTGAACAAGCGCAAACCTAGGTCCCCCAGTAGTGCACTTTTACCTTTTTTGGGGGGAGGGTTCCCCTACTAAAATAGACTACAGAAAAAGGGTGCCCTTATTCTAACCTCTCTACTGGAGGACCTAGACCAGCAAAGCGTGTTTGATGCTTAGCCCCGAACTTTAGCTGTGCAGACGGACATGGTTAGCTAGCCGGGTTTGGCGCTCGCTGGTAACATCAGTTTGGGAAGGCACAACCACGGACCTCGTAGGCTAGAGCCAACGCAGCTTCTGGCCTAAAACCATGGAGCATGTTGTGCTGATGAATGTGTGGGTTCGAGTGGCAGTTTTGCACCTCAGTCTGAAAACAGCAGGGTTGCTGTGTTGGAGCTAGGTGCAAAGCGTGAATCAATGTGCCCGTGTTTCTGTCTTTCTCGCCAAATCGATGTTTCGTCCTAGTCTTGATTCCCAGATCCAGATTCTTGGCGGTTCCTCGCCATCCGGTGAATCCGCTTCTTTAGGTTTTTAGGTTTTTAGTTGGTTCAGTCTATTAGTGATTTGGTTTCCATTTGACCCACTAAAAGTTGTTCACTTTTAGCAGGGGATTTGAGCCCAGAATTGCGAAGTGCTTCTTCTTTTTAGGGGATCCCTTTTTTTCTACCCCAAGAGTCGAACTTTTCGCGGGGGACTTGAGCGGAGCCCATTGGGGAAGTGCACTTTGCAGGGATCCCGTTTTTAAGGTTTGAGTTGGGAAAGTTGTGGTCTCAACTTCCAGCACTTCCAAGTCACTGCCAGGAATGTGAACCCCTTCTTCGCCCAGCGGCTGGGGCGATAAGAGAGACAGTTCGACCTGTGAGTGAAGCTGATCAATCAGAGCATGTCTTACCAGGTCAGTTTGCTTGAACATCGGTGTGGGTAAGCTTCAGTTTGGTCAACGTTTGCCAGTGGGGGTTGACCTACGTGGTGCTCAAGGAGAACACCCAAAACAAAACCGGTGTGGAGTCTCCAGGGGCTCCCTACCTTTTCCTGGAGGGTCCCTTGGTTCCTTCTAAGGAGGTACTGAACGCTTCAGTTCGCTCAACGTTTGGGGGTTGACCTACGTTGTCGTTGCGACCCCTGTTTCTCCCCTACCTGGAGTCTCCTTCTGACCCTTTAAAAAAAGCTTGGTCATGAAAACCCATTATTTAGGGTAAATGACCACCTGGAGTCTCCTTCTGACCCTTTGAAAATGGGTCAACGACCCCGGTTATTTTAGGCAATGACCCACCATTTTTTAAGGGCCAGAAGGAGACTCCAGGCACAAGCCATGAGCTTGGACCCTCGTTTGAGATCAATCTTCCGAGTCCCTCTCGCGTTGGGTCGGGTCCGGGAAGCCATCGCCATCGCCCTCCCGGAGCCTTAGGTCTAGAAAGCGGGTTGGAGCTGTGTGGCTTCCTCCGCAAAGTTCTTCCATGGTGCTGAAAAAACCAACCCTTCTACTAGCTAGTGCGGCTAAACCGGAGAGAAGAAAAGCAGGCTTTTTGGGCACGCCCTGCCTTTTTCAGGGCTCTAGGTATACTCCTTTGTATATAGGTTATTGCTTTTTCGACGTCATTTCGCATGCAAACCATGCACTCGGACTCGATCCCGTGTGTTTTTTCTTGCTGGTGAGATATATGTAGGAATGAGAACTGGAATGAGCCCGACAAAAAATCAAATCCATCATTCAGCCACTAGCTATCGCACGTTTCCAAGTTGTCCGACGCCCAGGCTTTGGCAGATGCCGACCGGGGGCTGGTCCGGCCACCCCAGGGGTCCGCTGCGTGCCAAAACGACGCGCTCGGCCGAAACGGCGCGCTCGGCCTTCGTGTTCCTGCACTTCTGCGGACTGGGTCAGGCCGGCGAGCGGGTTTGTGTCTAGCCCGGTTCGATGGCCTCGTTTCTTTGGTGCATTTTGCCAAGGGATGTTAGGACTTTAACTTTTCGACCAGTGGATGTTCCATTAAACCAAAAGTTAAACTGTTAGTAGGGGAGCAGACTGCAGAGGTTTTGTAGGTAACAAAGGGCTTGCCACCCTGACCCTTTACAAAAGACAATGACTCGTTACGTATAGGAGGAACTGGGATCCAGTGGGTTTGTTTGAGGCCGTTCAAAGCCAAAAGGGATCCCCCTTTGTTGAAACATACGGCGAAAACGAATTAGCTAGCTGCCGATCTTGGAGCCAAAGTTTTCCATTTTCGGAGGGTGAGTGGTTGTATTTTGAAACTTAGGGGTTGGTTTGAAGCACCAAGTTGGATGTCCGACCAAGCTTGAGAGGGGCTCGGAAGTGTTGAGACAGACTCACAAGATCGCGATGTAGGATGCTTGGGCCCAGAACTTGTGGTTGAGACGAATGTCACCGGTGAGTTGCATCTTTACTTGATGCGCTTCCTGCCATATCTTTGCGCCCGACTATGGCCTTCTGAATGGTTTCAATGTAGGCAAGCTACGCATTCTTATTCATTTCTCCAAGCGACTCCACGTCGTGCAAGGCCACGAACTAAGGAGATCCAAGTCTCTGTTCGCCACCCTAGAAAGGCCATTTCAGAGTGGTCCAATCTTCAGATCGCCCGAGAGACGTATGTGTACCTGGAGTCTCCATGACATTCCATGACCCTTAAAAAAATGGGTCAACGACCCCGTTATTTTTTCGGTAATGACCAACCATTTTTTAAGGGTCAGAAGGAGACTCTAGGTAGGCACTCCGCGTAGGTGCTTGCTTCTGCGAAGCTTCAGCGAAACCGCAGGGTGCATGGTTTTACACAGCGGAGGCTCTTGTTGTGGATATTTGGTTGGATCGTTGGACTTTGGCTTGTTGAAGCTTCGAATTTCCGTCTTGGAGCCACAAAAAGCTTATTCGCTTTTTGGTAGAGGGGTCATTACAGCAACCAAGGGCTAGGATGATGAATGCTGGCTTTCCACTGCGTTTGTTGAGTTCGTTGCTTCTTTGGCTCTGGTGATTTGTGGGATGCCAATTTCCTGTATAGTATGCAGCCAGGGGAGACCACAATGGGAAGCTTGATAAGATTCGCAAGTTACTTACGCTGTCAGGTTACCCCCAATTGGCTTTATAATTAGACTCTTAGGGAATTGAATCTCTGGTTCTTGTTGCGAAAAAGTGGAAAACCACTCCCTAATTAAGCTCCAAACCATCAGTTCAATCCACCAAGAAGGAAACTGATAAGGGCAGGGTGGCTGCTGGTTTTCCCGGCATCTGAGAACCAGCATCCAGCTAACCCAACGATACAATACTCCATTGTACTTGGAATCTCTTTCTGAGCCTGAAACAATGGGTTTAGCGTCCCAAACCGACGGCAGGGGGATTAAAACCAAAGGAGCACACATAGGGAGCTGTGACCTGAAATAGGGAGTCGCACAAATGAATCATAGGGAGCCATGAAACATAGGGAGTCTCTGGCTGACCCTTCAAACATG
This sequence comes from Effrenium voratum, assembly GCA_963377175.1. Taxonomy (NCBI): domain Eukaryota; class Dinophyceae; order Suessiales; family Symbiodiniaceae; genus Effrenium; species Effrenium voratum. Next base: position 714,913 of record CAUJNA010003538.1, on the reverse strand, counting down.
CTGTGACCCAACACGTGTTGAGACGCTTTCGCAGGCGAAGGTGGGGCTGATGCGCTGGGCGGCCAGGGCCTTCGGCCTCCAAACCAACAGCTCTTGCCAGGAGATGCAGGCGACCGCTGCGAGAAACGGACCACTCGCCCGCCCCCCGCCGCTGTTTTTGTCCTCCGAAATGTTGTCTTTGTGTTTTCTTTTTTTTCTTCTTTTTTTTTTTTTCCGGGGGGGGGGGGGAAGGTTTTTTGTTTCCCCTATATGCCCCGGTCCACCGTTTTGCGTGTTGTCCTTCTTAGTGTTGGGTGGGAAGGAGTCTTTCCCCTATGTCAACCATCAAAAAAGAAATTGTGTGGCCCCTCCCCCGCCGTTTTGCGTTCCCTCATTTGTTGTTAATGGTGGGAAGGGTTTCCCTATATCAAACATCAAAGGGTTTTGTTGTAAAAAAAAATAAAAATGCATGTGACAGCCCACCGTTGTGCTTCCTCATTTTGTTGGTCAACCTGGAGGGTGTTTTCCTATACTTCATTTTCTTAAGAATATGTTTGATTGTCCCCTGTTGGTTTTAAAGGGAATCGATTTCACTGCAGGAAATGTTTTTGTTTTTTTTTGCAGGGGCCTTAAGCAAATGGACGTATATGACCCAGGCAGCAAAAGTGGGGTGGCTGTTTTGGCTCGTAGCCTTGAGGGGCCAGAAGCCACTTTCCGATTTTGGGTGGTTTTGTAGTGAGAACGTCATCTCAATTCCTGAGTTCCTGCACTTCATACTTTTTGGTAAGACCAAGTAAGTGGTAAACAACAAGTTTCCCACGTTTTTACTTTGTTTTGCCCCTCCCCCCGCGGACTGAGTCATATGTCACGGTATGTCTCCCTATATCACAGAACGGGTCGTTTCCCACACGACTGTGGCGTTGGTGCTGTTGCCCCTTAGCTCGGCTTGTCGGGCTGGACTTGAAGCTCTGATTTCTTGGCCCAGTTCCTACCCGAGAATGACCGCCGGCTTGCTCGCAAGGGACAGATCAAAGAGCATCCCCTTTGCGGACAGAGCAACATGTGAAACTCCCAAGGCTTTCAACCCACCAGGTTTTGGGGGATGGAGATCGAGAAAGAGGTTTGAGTCTGGAAAGGAAGGGTCCCCAACTTTCAATTGATCGAAAGACGAGCACTGGCAGCCTTCTCAACCCCCCACCCCCCAAAAGTTCAAAAGACAGCCAGCTGGTTGGGAGGGTTCCCCCTACTAAAATAGACTAAGAAAACAGGGTACCCTTATTCTAACCCCGCTTCTGCCTCCCCAACCGGCAAAAGGCAAAACCCCCCAACCCCCCAACCCCCCAACCCCCCAACCCCCCAACCCCCCAACCCCCCAACCCCCCAACCCCCCAACCCCCCAACCCCCCAACCCCCCAACCCCCCAACCCCCGAACCCCGCAACCCCTCAACCCCCCAACCCCCCCCAAAAGTTCAAAAGACAACCAACTCCAACTAGCTCCACCCCTCAACCCTCAAGCAGAAGGCGAAACCCACTGCAGCCCAGCGCGCGCCGCTCGGTCCGCGGAGGCGGATGCCGAAAACCGCCCCAGGCGCCACCGCTGCGAGGTGTGGGTGCCACGAGAGCGGCTCGCCGGGGGTTGGGGGGGGGGAAGGGACGTGTTTCTTTGGGCCCTGGCGGGGAACCAATGGGTTTTCAGGGGCGGGGGGGACGTGTTTCCTTGCTTTTTTTTGGGGGGGGGAAACCAAATAAAGTTGGGGTTGCAGGGCTCATGTTCTTTTTCGAGTAGGCCTCCGGGCAAGGGTTTTGAGTGCTGACAGTCAACCTAAAGGTTTGTTGAGGGCAACCAAAGAGCAGCCCGTTCTCTGGGCTATGTTTGCGTCACGAGCAAAGAATTTGAGGGATGCCTACCCTGCATGGGGGACGCCCAACCTGGAAATTTATGTTTTGAGTTGTGGTTCTCAACATGTTGTGGCTTCATACAAAAAAACACAGCCATGCTTCAGCCGACGTCGGAGAGGGTCGCCTTGAAGCACAAAGCCTGATTTTCCGCGCTGGGGGCTTGAAGAAGAGAGGGGCTGCCCAAACTTGGCCCAGGGCAGTCCGATGGGGCCATTCACAAATTCACCAAACCGGCGAAACAGCTTGGGTCGGTTTCCTTATCGCTCCAGGGTCAAGAATGCTACAGAGATGTCAGGCCAAAAGGAGCAACTACGCTTCGTCCAGCGAGAAGGGAGTGAAAAGAGGGCATGCCTTCATGACCACGTGCTCGGGGTAGCTTAGAGTTCCCTGTCAAACACCGTCGGGAGAGTAACTTTGAGGGCGAGTGCTTTTTCTTGAGCTTGCTTCCAGTTGCCACCCTAGCACGTAACCAGGAGTTTTTTCCACTCGGTGATGGTTTCTTTTGGTCACTTGCTATGGCAGTAACTGGAAGCACTCGGGAGGGGAACTGTTTTGATTCTTCACCCTCTCAAGTCTGCTAGGACCCTTTAAAATTGGGGTTATGCAGGCAAAAACAGGGGTCCGGTGGCCATTGGCAAAATCAGCCTCCCCTAGGTGGTTTGGTGGCGTTGGTGGTTTACCATTTACCCTCTACAAGAACCAGAGGTTCAAACCCCCAAACCACCATTCCCACCCACCAATTTAGGGCTTACTCGACACCTTTGACTGTAGACATTTGTGTGCAGATTGGCGTGTCCAACCCCCTGGGGAAAAAAATCCAGAGACCCCAAAGCAGGGCTACGGAGGTCCCTTTCAGAGAGGGGAACCGGGCTCGTGGTTTCCTGTGCAAAAGAAAGAGGCATAAGCCACAATGCATGGTTGTTGTTGGGAAACATTTACATTTTTGCTTATGGTGGTTTAGCGGGAAATCCCCACTGAACTGCTAAAATTGAAGAATGCTTGCTCCCCTTCCAACGTCAACGAAGAATTGAAATCGTTTATAGGTTCATATTAAATATATGTATAATGTTCTGGACGAGTTATATGGAGGAAACCAGGGTTTGCCCGCTTTTCCCGCCTTATGTCACCAAGCCATTCAGTGGCAGGCTGTTGCCATGGCCTGTGTCTGACTTCCAAGAGTGTCCATGAGTACACCGAGTGGTACAAACGATCCCAAGATTTGTGCAGTAGTACACAAATGCAACACTAAGGGACCCTCCAAAACAATGGCACCCAAGACACACCCAAACCCTTAAAGCTGAGTCAGGCCTACTCCTCTGCCGGAGCAGTGCCGATGCTCCGGCGCCTGGCGCGCCGTTCTGGCATCGACCCGCCAGGAGTCCAATGCCACGAATCGAGGCGAATCGGGGAGCGCGAATCGGGATCGGAGCGTCCGTGGTCAAGGAGGTTTTGATTGAAACACCTTCGCCAAATTTGCATGTTGACCCTGGATTACATAGTCTTGCCATGAAAACACCATGTCAAAGAGTAGAACCCCTCCTTTTTCAAGTCAACTCATGTCCACACGAGTGGTAAAAGGACAGATACGAAGGGCGTGGGCGTCGTTGCCTGATGTTGGACGGTTTTTTGTCTTTTGCGGGGACGGGTCAATATCCGTTTTCTTCGCGCACTGCCTCCGTGCGGAGCAAGTTACTTTACTTCGAACAATTCGCACCTAAAACATTTACCAATTCAAATGCTCAGTGAAACAGTGGACAACTGCGTGCCTGCGTGCCTTCTGACCCCTGATCAGTTTGCACCGTGGCTGCTGCCAAGTGCAACGCGCGAACTCTCAGAGTCTCACACTGAAATCTCGTATCCCGATCCCTGCTGTTCTAGAGCGGCAGGAACTGGCAGCGTCTTGAGAAGTAGAAGCGCAGGCCGTCAAGTCCACTGCCCTGACTGCGTTTCACTGCACAGTGCACAGTCTTGCCATGTCTTGCCTGTGTGTGTGTGCAAAGGAATGGCCTACAAAGCCGCTCCAGCTGTGTACTTGAAGCGGTGCACGTTCAAACAGCCGCCACTTGGCTCTGCACAGGCTCGCAACAAAAATGAATAGGCCAGGAAGCTAGACCCAAGGTGATCGAAGCCAGTGCTCCCAACGCTGCGGCAGTATTTCCACTGATGCGGGGAATGAAGCCATGAATGGCCCGACCACTGGCATTACTTCATCGCACTGTCACAGCCGCCCCACTGCTCGACCAGGAGGGAAGACTTCAGCTGCGCTGGCTTGCCAGGCTACTTTGACAGCCGTCGACCGTTGCAGCTGCCCTGGCCGGGGCTGTTCGGACAGTCGCAGCCTGCTTACAAGCTGCTTGTTACATTTGCCTGTCAGCTGTCGCATCTGCCTGTCCCTGGTTCTGCCACATCTGGTTGTCAGGCTCTGTCGCAGATGTTTGTCGCACAGCTGGCCGTCACAAGCTCCGTCACACCTGCCTGTCACATCTGTCTGTCACAAGCTTTGTCACAGCTGTGTCTCACATCTGTCTGTCAGGTTCTGCCGCACAGATGGCCGTCACAAGCTTTGCCGCAGCTGTCTGTCACATCTGTCGGAGGCAGCTTATTGCCATATATGAGGCAACTTATTGCCGAGTAAGGCAACTTTTTGCCGAATGAGGCAACTTATTGCCGAATGAGGCAACCAGTTGCCGAATGAGGCAGCTTGTTGCCGAAGGAGGCAGCTTATTGCCGAAGGAGGCATCTTGTTGCTGAATGAGGTAACTTGTTGCCTTGTAGCCGAGTGAGACAACTTATTGCCGAGTGCAGCAACTTATTGCCGAGTGAGGCAGCTTATTCCCGAATGAGGCAACTTGTTGCCGAAGGAGGCAGCCTTTTTCCGAAGGAGGCTCTTATTGTCGAGTGAGGCAGGCCAGGCTTCGAATCAGCCAAACCAAAGGCATAACCACCCTAAGTTGGACATGACCGTTTAAGGAAACCAAAGCCAAAACCAATGGAGGTCCCAACTTCAATGGTGTCCTTTCTCATGCCTAGGGCAGTGGGAAGTTGTGGGTGTCCCTGCCTTGAACTTGGCAGTTGCCCGAAGGCACGCCTTGCCGCTGGAAGGGTCGACTGCCGGGCGGGTGTGCGGCCGGGCGGGCCTTTTTCTTCGCCAGCTGTGCCAGGCCGCGCATTGCCACCGCCCGTTTGAGGTGGTTTCAAAGAGAATATAAAGGGAGCGCACCCATTTTGAAACCCCTTTGAGGTGGTTTGAAAGGGAGGGAAGGGAACGCAACTAATTTGGGGCTTTAAGTTTTGTACTATCTTGGCCTGCTGGAAGCTACTTTGAGGATTTTTGGAGAACTGTGTAAACAGATCGTTCGAACCGCGGATGTTTGTTGGAAGTGTTGCAATCCAATGGTTGTTCTGGGGTCCAAAAAGGGTTGGTGTTTTTGCAGGTGAATCCAAGCTTGTCCAATCCTTGCTGGGGCACGGCAAGTTCACCTGAGTCGCAATCAAAACCATATGTCCAGCGGGTCAAGCTAAAGCGATCCCAAGATGTCAGTCTAGCAACGCATGGGTGTTCAACCAACTTGGCAAGTTGGTTCTAGCCATGGTCATCACTTGAGTAACTGGGGTTGGCCCCCTACAACCATGGTGCCAACCTGCTTGAAGCTTGGCCACGCAGAGAACTGAGAGAATTTGCGGCAGAGAGAAAGACCAGAGCAAGAGCCCAAGAAGTGAAGCAATCAACTCAAGCTGGGTGAATTAATTTTGACCTCACACGACCGAATTCAGCCCAAATGGTGGTGTATGTGGGGAATATCTCCCCAACCACCGCAAGTTTCAGGTTGGTGAATTATTATGATTCACCGGAACAATAGACGTCCTTGCGAGGTTCTTATTTTACAAAAGGAAAAGACTGGGCATCCGACAAACACGGGTCCATGATCCCGCCACTTCAGAGGCAGCGTATGGAGTTTGACAACCAAGAAGCCTCGGCACCTTGGATTGGGTTTGACTCTGGTTTGGTTACAATGGCTTCAACCGTTAGTTGTTGTTATGTTTTTTTTGGACTATTGTTGTTTTGTTTTCAACATGTTTGGACAGATGTTGTTTGTTCCTCTGGTTCAATGTTCCATGCACGGTTGCTCTTTGGTTTCATCCGTTTGGCCTTTGGAAGTTGCTGACTCACGTAGTTATTGCGGACTCCGGTGCTTCCAGTTACCGCTATAGTAGGTAGCCAGGGTTTCTTACCTAGAAAACGATGTGGATGTGGCTTTGATCCACCCCGGTAGGATATTCAAAGAGTACTAAAAGATCGGCAAAAATTGTGCCAACAAAAAGAAGAACGGGTGAAATCCACAAACAGCGCATTCTCTAGAGCTTGTGGTGCTTGGAACCACTGCTGCAGCAATCGTCTTGGTTGCTCTCAGTATTTGGCTCGGTTGGATCGGGCGTTTGTTTCCAGACGGTGAAGCAACGTGTGCAAAGAGCCTGCTCCCACCTATCAAGAGTTTTCTTGGGTCGCTCTTTGGTCCCCCCCCCCATGCCTTCTCAAGGTAATGCTGGAGCGCGCTCTGGACTCAGTGCTTGCCAGCGCCGATTGCCCGGCGCCGGCCGGCAGCACTGCCTCCGCCTGGCCGCTGGATGTGGCCCAAGTGCTCGAGAACCTGCGGGCGGGCGCCGTTTTTTTTTTTTTAATGGGCAGGGAGAGGTGCTTGGATGTTCAACCGACGTCAGGGAATCGCCTGCTGAAAGAACCTACCGCCTCTGAAAACCAGGTGATGTTTCGGAGCCCGCTTTTGTGCAGGACTTTTGCAGTAGCAGGTAGGTTAGAAGTCCATGATGATAAGGTGACCAATCCCGGTTTCCAAGTGATAACCATGGTTGTGACCAACCCCGTACTCCAACTGCCCGGCCTGATTTATTAGGGCATCATGCCGACTACGAAAAAAGACCGGGTAACTGGGGATAGTCCCCTTATAACCATAGACTTATAACCTACTTACAGTACCTGACGTTGGTTGAACATGCAAGTAGGGTTTTCGAAACGAGATGTGTTTCGTTCGGTTGGACGAAGCCTTTTGAACGATTTTCAGTTTCCGGCGGTTGGCAAATGGGTATGGGTCAAAATTAATCCTCCGGTTTGAGTCTTTGGTTCCATTTACCAGGGTCCATTTTGGGTACCTGCTTTTGACCCACGGCCAAATCACGTTTCTTGGGAGTAAAGTGGGTCCAGCTGGAAGTTTTCCTGGGCGTGTCGGAGGGCCTGGAAATACATTTCATGTCCGTTTCCGGTTGCCGCAAGCTCCCAAACTCTTCCGGCCACGTGGCCCATAAGTTTAGTTTCCCCAAATGGAAGCCATGCGGAGGTAGATAATGTGTTGCTGCTTCCTTCTAGATCCCCCGTTTAACCATGCTTTTCCATTTGGTCGTTTGTCAGTTCCCTTTGATCAAGACAATTTGAAGGCAAGCTTGCTTGTCTTGCAAGAAAGGAATTTCACCAACGAAGCCGGCCCGCAATCCCTGATTCCCAATCGGTGTTGTTGACCAGGGGCCGACATTAGGGGAATGGACCTCGTCCACTGTCCATTGTCAACTTCCATTTACTTCATAATATTGTTTATTTTCCGCTGTTGGTCGTAAATATCACTATACTGGACATATATTTGTCGTTTTTCAGGGGGGCGAACACGCAGATGGAAGTCAATCTGCCCCTTATAACCGCTCGCACACCTGGCCTTCTTCACAGCCTAGGTGAGTGAAGTTCTGAAGGTTAGCATGGGGACAGTTGCAGCAATAATGGAAAGCTGTGTTTTGTTTATTGATTATACATGACTCCTTTTGTTCTGACTCACTCTGACACATGTGGACGTGTTGGTTCCCCTTCTGGCCTACCAGAAGTGGGGGCAACTTCTACAACAGGAGGTCACCTTCACAAAAAGGAGACCCCACGAATGGAGGAGGGGGGGGGTTCATATGTCCTTGTTGGAGGCTTTCAACATCACTTCTTCGGCCAACTTGAAGTGGCTGTGAACAGGAGTCCCATTCTGGGATCCCGGTTTTTTGAGCCACAGCCAAGTGAGTTTCCTCATGGGGTGAATCTGAAGGGAATCCCAGTAAAGCCATGTGCCCTTCTTGGTGCTCCTCCCCTCCACCCCGGCATGCATCAAAGTTGCCCCCGGCTCCATGGCGGGTGTTTCCCCAACTCTAGAAAATGGTTTGGATGTGCTTCTTGTGGATTTTTCACATTTCACCAGTTCTTCCCATTTCTTCCCCCTCTTGGTCCTTTTATTGTCAGCTTGTTCTGTCCTACAGGGGTGGATCCATCAAGACGCCGCATCCAAACCGTTTTCTAGCCCAGCCAGTTGTTCCTTTCGAACAAAACTAAATAAATAGAAAAAACACTCTTTTGCTATTCTAGAAGGGATCCACAAGAACCGCATCCAAAGCGTTTAAAGAGATGGATGCCGGGTGGATCCACAAGAGCCGCCTCCGTTTCAACCGTTTCCGATCCGCGCCTCCACTTGGCCACGGCCTCGGCCCCCGGAGGCCTTGAAGCGACAGACCCTTTGCGGAAGCTTCTGCCCGAAGCTGCAGTGGAGCTTTGAGGGAGGCGCGAGCGCGATGACTCGCGGGCGCTTCTCGCAACCGAAGGATGGAACAAGGGGGGCCGGGGGTAGGAAGTGCTTACATGCGGAGTTAGTTGCTTAGCTGTTTGTTCATCTTTTGTAAGTTGTATTGTTTGTTTGTTGGTGCGTGCGCGTGTTTCTTTTTGGAGGGGGCTGTATTTGTGTTTGTTCTCCCCAACTGCCGACCAGTTTCTGGACCTGCGTCGCTTTAAGATGATTTCTGTGGATACCTTTGGTGTTGTTGCCGGAGTGGTTAGGAGTGGCTCCGGGTGCTGAGGAGGTTCTCCGGAAAGGTTCTTGGTGTTGCCGGGGATGGGACTGGGCCCATTTTTTAGTGTGAGATGTGAGATCTTTGCCACCACGCGCCCCTTCTCCTGCGAAAGGTACGAGATCAACCCAAACTCAGCTGCACAACTGTTTGGGGTTGCGTCCATTTCTCAAATCCCTGGAAAGCGCAGGGGAAGTAAACCTCGCAAAACGTTGATTTGGTTTTCGGAAACGACATCCACAAGCAGATGGACAGCTTATGGTTCTACACTCTCTTGACTATAGCTCTCCTTCGAATCGTGGAACAAACGCCATCTCCACAACTATGTATGTTTGCCACCTGTGTTCAAGGAGTTGTTATTGCATATCTCGCGAAGCACTCCATGATGCTAAGCTCAGTTGTTCCAAGCCTTTGAACCTGTTGGCTTCCGGGTCCCTAAGGGGCAGATAAGGGGCAGATGTGGGGAAAAGAGGTAGCCCTCATCCAAGCGATCTCAGGCGTTTCGGAGAGGAAACCAACCAGCCGTGTCTCCCTTAGTTTGTACAGGTCAGTGGGTTCTTTTGGTTCCTGTAACTAGTGGCAGTTGACACCGGAAGAGTGTGTTTGTATGTGGGAATGTGAGGATATTTACTGGCCGTGGCAAAGATACCATGTACGTGGAGCCTCCATGACCCTTAAAACATGGCGTCATTGCCCAAGAGAAAGCGGTCAGAGACTCCCCCCCCCCTGTCTTCACTGTTTGACCTCAAGGGTCTCGTCCGCCAAACAAAAAGCCAGGCGTGTTCCACACACTGCTGGACCCAGCATTGAAGGGCGTCACTGTCAAGGCGTCTTGACGGGATCTCTGTTGAAACTATGTCGAATGTTGACTTCGCTGTTGCTAGGGGGTCGTATGGGAACTTTCAGTCCAAATGGGGTTAGGGCCTGTTGGGGACGGATCGCACATGAGCATATCTGTTTTTTTTTTTTAATCAGCGAATGGAAGGTTTCGCCGCAGCAGCAAGTTCTGGTAGACTATGACATGGGTTTCGGGTTTCGCTCAATTCCACCGATCTCTTCCGATATTTAGTTTCAGCCCCAAAATGGCTTTGGTCTTTTTTGTGGTTTCCTTTAAAACCACAAAACAGGGCTCCCTCGCAAAAGAAACACACACACACACACACACATACACGCAAATCATGCTTGTGAGGTTCACTTCTATAGGACTGAGGCTCACTTTTTTGGACCAGATGTTCACTTGGACCACGTGAGTTTGGGTTTGGCAAAAGCTGTGGGTGAGTCAACGTGATTTGGATCACTCTAAGGGCGTGAGGTGTTCGCTTCCGGCCGTGAAGGGGGGGTTGGCTTCATACTGTGCAACAGTTACTAGGTGGTTTATCCCAATATTCGGATGTGTGGAGCCCTGTTTGAATATATATATATATATATATACATATATTTCCAGTACCAGTTTCGTTACTGGTCTATTGCTTCATCATGATGGTCCTTTCTCTTTCTATGGCTGTCAGGTACATGTTAATGGTTTGTGCAAGCAGTTTTTATGTTATGTAAGTCATTACATATACCATGCGTTGGAGGCACACACACACACACACACCGCGTGCGATGCCTGCTCTCCCAAAGGCATTCACATAGGGGGGTCCTGTTCTTCTTTATATTACGGGGTTTCCTTGAAATATTGTTCACTCCCCCAAGACGGAAGGCTTGATGTTTGGCTTCGGTCGGGATTTTTCGGCTCCACACTCCAATTGTGGGGGGCGGGGGGTCCTGAGCAATGTGGCGGAACCGCAAAACAGGGGCTGCCCCTTTTTTCCATGGCCACTGACCTCTGGGACTTGTTTCTTCCCTTGCCGGCAACAGAGGCCTACCCGTATTGCGTACAAAACACGACTCTCGTGTAGAAGGGACCTACATGTTCTACATTTGTTTACCCAGAGTGGCCAGAAGATAGATCCTGATAGGGATTTGTGTAAACCAAAAATTCAGCCAGCAGCCGGACATGTTTTGCGGATCTCTGTCTTCAATGCTTTCGACTACCCCAGAAACGAAGAAGGCAGCGGTAAGCGGCGCCTCCAGGAGATCAATGTGTCAAAACAGCGGACCTGCTTGTTTTTGGATCATGGTTCCAGGTTTATACTGAGTTCTTTCATACTCCGGACCTTTTGGACCATGGAGTTCTTTCATACTCCCGAAAAGGTTCCCTGGTATGCGTCAAAGTTAGGGGGCATTTTTTTGCCCTGGCAGCGTGCCAATTAAATGACGACGCGACTGGCATTTTGGAGTCGTCCCAACTGGCCGCAGTGCGCTGCGACGAGACCCGTGAAGTTAGGGTCTACATACAAACCTGCTTGGGTACAGTAGGCCTGCTTTTTCCATTGTTTTCCAGGTAAGGGCATTGCTTTCGGTGAGACTATCCTAATTTTGTCTGATTTTCTCGCTCGGCATGTGCATATGACTGAATGTGTATGCGACCATCAACTGAGGAAGGGATCCTGGCAGCAATGCAGTGGGCAACAGCAGGCTTTTCGCTCGGGATGCGGGTGGGTCTCAATGGGAACCCAGGATTAAGCAGAATGCCTGACTGATTAGTACGGGTTTATACCCCGTTTTAGAGATCCTTCACTTGTTGGGAGTAATCCCCCCAACCCCACGCCCCTGCTTTCAGAATATTCTACTGGGTTGATTAATTCGGGACTGCCAGTAGCTGTCAGTACCGGGCCCGGTGGTATGGGGTGGATGCACGTGACTCAGATCTCGAACAGGTTGCTTCCATTTTCTCCAGCGTTTTTGCACAGGGTTTCGATTCTGCAGAAAGGGGATGCTCTTTTTCCCACTTGGCCAACAACGGAAGCTCCGATAGGGCCCAACTGCCGGGAACTGCGAATAGCAAGCTGTATGATATGAACCGGTTTGCCAAAACAGCAGCAGCAGGAGCAGCAGCAGCAGAGGCAAGCATGGATTGATACCCCTTTTGTACAGAGTCATGCTGCCATGGGTAACAAATGCAAACTATCAAGCTGGCAGTGCCGAGCAATCCTCTAGGGGTTGATTCCCCATTCTTTCCAGCCATCGTTCTTTTCAAAAGCCAGCCGTACCCCTAGAAATCCGCGTCTTTGCGGTTCCCGTCACTTGCACGCTATTTTTTTGCCACGCGAGCTCGAGCAAAACAATGTGTATCAATTCAAGGAGTTCTCCGCGTCAGGTGAATTAATAATTAGTATCATTCGAGACTTTCAGGTACCGTTTGGATTGGCGGTTTAAGAATTTGAATCCTCAGTTCGTGCAGAGAGAAAAGGGAAACGCCCATAACCACTGCCAAGATTCCCTTTTCTTGTGGGCAAGTAAAGGGATGATGACTCCACAACCTTTGGCCACTCCCCGACCCAATCCTAACCACCAACTGGAGAAAACCTGATGCCTGGAAAACCGGATCTCATGAGGCAAACACTCGCCATCTCGCCACAAACCTCACCGAACGTGTAGCCAGGGTTGCGCCGAATGGACTAAAAGGAGCTTTTGTGGGAGTGTCCCAAAGGCTGGGGGCGAGCACCATTCAGCTATACATATATATATATATATGCTACCCCCCCCCCCTCCCAAAACCCGTGTTTTGGCATGCGTGCATGCAGAAGGCACTCCTTTTGAACCAGGGCCCCGAGAAAGCCTGCATCACACTCACTGGGATGGCTTTTTGATGAACTTAGTCATCAACCATTCGCACAGTGTCCCAGATGCAACCCACATATCCTGGTTCCTATACCAGTACTGATACTGTGCAGAACGAAGCTTTGCTCGTAACAAAGACGACCCTACCTTCGCATTCTGGTTGATGGTCAACCTGTCCTTCAAAAACTTCCAGGCCCGATCAACCACCTGTGTCCCAGACTTCACTGTGATCATCTTCTTCGTGATCGGGTTCTTGTGCTTCGCGAGCTTTACATAGGTTGGGGCCTTCCACTTCCACTGACCCTTGACTTTGACCCGCTTCTTCCCGTGGACCACCTTGTCGTGGAGCACCCCAGGCACCCTGGTCTTGTAGCTCTTGGCCGAGTCAGTGTGCAGGATCACCTTCTTGTCCTGCAACCACTTCTTTGCCAAAGGAGTCCATTCCACCTTTCTGATGGCGCCAGGCCCGGGAGCTCTCTTGGCCGACTCCCTGGGGGACAGCCTGCTCAAGACAAGTGTCTCCGGGTGGCCACGTTGGACTATGCCACACCACTGCTCCCAAACGACCGGGTTCTTGGGGTCAGGGGCTTTGTTACCAAGCTCCATGCGATCGAAGGTCGTCTCGTCCGCCTCGACATCCGCCCACTTCTGGTCCTTGCCAAAGACAATGTCCTTCTCCTTTGCCTCCACCCATGTCTTGCGAGCATGACACAGCCTCTTGTCAAGGTCCTCGACCATCTTGTGGTTGACATGAAGAAGACGATGGACCGCAGGGTTGGAAATGTTGTTGAGCTTCAACATGAGGAGGGCTGCCTGTGTCTGCAAGGGCTGCGCAGCAGCGCCGCGGCCATCCACGAAGAGAGGGTGCAGGTGCTGTGGGTTGATGTAGACACGGCATTTCCAATGGGAGCACCGGTGCTTTGGCATGCCTGTGCCAGCTTCGAGCTTCAGCCCAGACAAGGTGCCCTTCTCATAGCGTGGACACACCTTGCCTTCCCACTTTGGGAGGATGCGGTCAGCCCGCAGCATCTTCACCACATTCAAGGGGGTGGCTGTAAGCATGAGTCAAAGACCTCTTCCACTTGAAGCGGTCCATGCGCTGCCCGCCAGGTCCAGCTGCCAGTGAAGTTGTCCTGCTGTACTTCACAGCATCCCACGTCTTGTTCTTCTTCATCGCAGGCCTCTTGAGCAGTGTGCGGCCTTTGCCCTTCTTCGGGTCAGGGAAAGGGTTGAACTTAGCCACCATCGGGAAGTAGGAGAGAGCGAGCTTAGCAGTCTGCGTAGAAAGCCAAAAGACTTGAAAGCATGTGCGTGTGAGGGACATGCGTGACAACATTTTTTCCAGAGGCAAGGGGAATATGCAGACTGCAAACGCAAGCTCCTTTTTTTCTTGATGAGAGCCATGCGCGGAGTGTGTTAATTAAGCAAAGAGCCCCTTTGCTATATGTGTCAAGTGCACACTAGTTTGTGCATGCGTACCATTGGAGGTAGCCACTGTGTCATACAAACTGTGCGCATATACCACAGTTTGAACCCACGCCCTTTTGCAAAATGCTCACTCCAAGGTGCCATGACCAAAGGGGTTCTCTTCATACTCTGGGTCTTCCTTAGTCTCCTGCACCGTGTCGGCCTGCGTGTTATCCTCATCATCCAACACAATGAAAGTCCTACTGGCCTTCAGCTCTGTGCTCCAGACCTTGGCCTTCTTCAAGGCCTCGTCTGCCCGGGCTTCCTCGATCTCTCTCTTCACCTTGACCTTCGTCTCCATCTTCTCAAGGCAAGACTTGTTTTCCTCATGCCCACGGAAGAGCTGCCTCAGCTGCTGGTTCTGCTTGTACTTGGGGTCCTGCTTCTCTTGCTTCTGCTTGAAGACAAGCTCAAGCCAGGCTTGCTCTTTGCGCACCTCCTCCTCGAAATTCTCGGGCAATGTCTTGCAGTTGTCCTTGTACTTGCCATACAGCATCTTTCCTGTCTGTGTCAGAAAGTCAGGGCCTTCCACAAAGCGGCGCGCCACCTTATCCTCGTTAACTCCAGAAGGGCGGTAGTACACGAACTTCTTGGTGTTGAGGATGAAGCATGCGCGCTTGAAGATTGCATCCACATCTGCACCAGATGCGTCTCCCTTAATGCTAGGCCGGACCATCTTCTTGAAGTCAGCGAACGTGATGTGCTGGATGTAGTCCTCACCCTCGTTCACGTTCTCGTCATAGGTGTTTGCTGCGAGGGCACGGGGCTGGTTCTGAACCCATTTGACTGCACCCCATCTTGCCCAGGACATAGACTCATACAAGCCTACATCAAGCAAAGACTTCAGCGCTTTGATGCTGAGCTCTGATGAGGTCGGGTCATCCAGAAAGTCGCCAATGCTCACAAGCCCAGGCTCCCCGCGCAAGAAGTCCAGCTCAGGTGTGCACCTAATGCAAGGCCGATGGTGACATTCAAAGATCTGCTTGTTCCGCCTGCACTGAGCCATCAGGACACTCCTTCCCAAAGGACTTTTGCCTGCACCGCTCTCCCCCAACAGCACCAAGGAAGACTTGTCGAAATCCCACACAGCCTCAAGAATCTCGAGCACCCAGGGTCTGAAGAAGGTAGATGTCAAACGCAGGGGCCAGTCGAATTCCTTTCTGGCAAGGGCACCATCGGAGGACAAAGTGCGAAGAGCTTTGTCCACCAGTGCTTGGGGCCAGCCAAAGACTGGGGAATCCTTCTTGCGCAATTCCTTTGTTTGCCAACGAAGTTGCTGAAGATCAGATCCACTTCTGGGGCCATGCTTGGACAGGAAGTCGAAGCCTGCATCAAGGTCCTCATCTTCCAGCTCTTCAAAGGCAGCCTGCTTGCGTGGGGCGGTGGCTTGCAAGGTTAGCTGAAAGCATCTGAATTGCCTCCCCCCCATGCTCAGACAGTACTGGAGAATCTTCCGGCCCACAGTGGGTTGCTGCCGCATATACAGCGGCCAGTGGACCTGGCCATAGAAGACAGTCTTGAGGAAATTGGCTTTGCACTTTTGGGGAAAGATAAAGTGCTTGAGGACAGCATGTTCCATCCGACTCTTCCCGGATGACCATCTGGAGCTTCGTGTCGCGAGGCACCTCCGTTTTGACACCAAAGGGGGCCGGGAGAAGCCGAAGATCACCTTGAGTTATGGCCTGCTTGTAGCACGTGGACAGGTCATCAAAGTTGAAGTCAAGAGGGTGCCTTGTGACGAGCTCCAGCCAGTGCACGCCTGGGTTGGCCTCCACGCCGCCTGCCTCCGCCATGGGGAAATTGACGTGGTTGAAGATGCCAATTGGCAGTGAGGAGGACACAAAGGGTGATGGCATGCTTCTGCATACATAAGCGTCGCATGCGTTCTTGAGGTCATCAAAGGTCATATCCTCAGGCTCCTTGGCCATGCTAGGACAGGATCAGAGCAAGGGCAGAAGAGGAGCAAGGAAGCACTGGAGCCAGACAGCTTCAAATATGGGCTCGGTTCTGCTCAGATGCCCTGGAAAACTGAAAAAACTGAAAAAACTGAAAAAACTGAAAAAAACTAAAAAAACTGAAAAAAAAAACTGAAAAACCAAGGATTCTGAGGGACATGGCTGGGGGGGGTCATGTCCCTCAGAATCCTTGGTTTTTCAGTTTTTTCAGTTTTTTTCAGTTTTTCCCAGTTTGTTCAGTTTTGCAGAGAGTTTCTTGTCTGAATTGTATTGAGGAATTGCCAGAGAGTTTCCAGAAAGCTTCCTGGAAAACTCAGTTTTTTTGCAGTTTGTTCAGTTTTGCAGAGAGTTTCTTGTCTGAATTGTATTGAGGAATTGCCAGAGAGTTTCCAGAAAGCTTGAATGAAAACTGAAAAAACAGCCTGACAACTGAGGGTTCTGGCAGATTCAGGTTAGACCGAACCTGGGTTTTGGGGTGGGGGTACCAATATATATATATATATACGGGGACACCCAAAATGGATTTCAGTTTTCCGTTGGGTTTCCCAGGTGAAACAGGGTTCCCAACAAACTCACCCCGAAATTTCTTTGAACTCCCAACCTCAACCCAGGACTGGTGTATTGACCCCATGGCGATTGTCCTAGGTAACCATGGTTTCTTATCACTAGGTTCTACGTCATGGGTTCCCCTACTCTAAGTACAGTGGTATCTGGAAAGTCACGCTGCCCTGGTTGGGCATCTGTCAAGGGGGACCGCCCAAACTGATGGTTTTCCAGTTGGCAAGCCAGCTTAAAGTTGGGAACCCTTAGGGACAAACACCTACAAAGAAGACACAAACAGACAAACAAACAAACAAACAAACAAACAAACAAACAAACAAACAAACAAACAAACAAACAGCAAGCAAGCAAGCAAGCAAACAAACAAACAAACAAACAGACACAACACACATACAACACACACACACAACATACCACACAAAGCACGCAAGTGAAGACACAGAAGTATGCTCGCGAAGGCCTGCAGAACGAGATGGCCTTCTGGCTGTGGTGGCTGCGGCGCCACAAGCGGCCTGCTGGCTGGCTGGACAGGTCCGTGACGGAGGCGGACTCGAGTCGACTCCGCGGATCGCGAGTGAGATCTCCATCCCAGGTTTGCTTTGGTGGGTTCAAAGGAGAAATGTATTGCCAGGGAAGCCTCATACCTGGAGTCTCCTTCTGACCCTGTAAAAATGGGGTCATGAAGCCATTATTTTGGGTAATGACCAACCATTTTTAAAGGGCCATGGAGACTCCAGGTAGTTGTTTTTGAGACCAGGGAATTCGGCGTAATCTTTTTGAGGGCTCCCCACTTGGAAGCATCGGCAACACGCATCTTGGACCTGCCTTACTAACAGTTGGACGGTTTACAGGAGATCCTATAATTACTATGACCCTTGTTTCGTTCATTGTCAAGCCACCTTCAAAGACTTTGGTGTTCTCTACAGTGCTTCTCTCACAAACCTGTTTTGCGTGGGTCAAGAACAGAGTAACCCCAAAATGGGGCATTTCCTGGTAAATGGAAACAAAGGCTGAAACCTGCGGTCCGATCTGGTGGTGTAATATTGATCCAATGCCATATCTTTACGGTGTAAGATTGACTCGAGATGGATCATCCACATGTTTGGGCCAAGAAATTCGACCCCCAGAAAAGCTGTGATAGACCTCGAGTGGCGCCCTCTGTTCCTTGTTGGGGGTTTCCCTTGAACATCCTCCAACGCGTGCCGATCCTTTTTTCCCAAACGGAAATCCACGGGTCCGAGTTGCCCAGCCCTAGGGGTTTTTATAGAGGGGTTCAGCTACCATGAAAACAATGGCTGGGGTCACCTAACCGCCAGTGTTTACCGTTTTCAGTCATCCAAATTGGGCCCTTGCCATTCTTTTGGGGGTTGAACCCTATAGTGTACGCAAGAATGGACTAATGTGGACCGCAAATGAATCGACCCCTTATTCATAGCGGGGTGTTCCGCTCTAAAAGTGATGATTCCCCACTAAACCCAGGGACACCCCCTTATTTATAAACTGGGGTTGATTGAGTGATGATGAGGGCTATCCGGAGTGATGACCATTTCGAGCCGTCCGAAACCAGGGATGCATAAGCAGGTTTCACTTCACAGTTCGTGTTTGGGCATTGTCTTCCATTTGCTTGAGAACGTTATTTTCCCTCGTTGGTGGAGGGAAGCTATCACTGGATTTGTTTCCAGGTGGCAGCAAGTGGAAGCTTTGTCGAGAGATCTTAGTGTATGAATGAAGCACCCGCTATGCTGGGCCCTTTTTGGGTCGGGAGTGCCTTTCCAGGATTGGACCTACGACGATCTTTGCCTGAACCCTCCCACTCGTGTGCTCAATGCTGGCAGTGGGCCCATTGTGCCTGGGGATTTGCAATGCCGCTAGGTCGCACATATGGTGAGACCAGCTGGCTAGCTACATGTCAAAACGGAAGACCATCAGTGGCATCTGCTTTTCCTTTGGCCATTTCCTGTTTGCTGTCCGGGCCTGGATTGTCTTCTTGTTCAAACACGGAGCTCATGTTTGTTTAGTCTCGCATGCAGATGGGTCACGGACCCGTTCGGGCTCGAAAGTTTGACCAGAGAACCAATCATGAAACCGAGATCGGCCGAAGGTGTCCCGAGCCCGCTTTGAGACATACTCCCATGTGTTTGTTGCGTCTGACATGTTTGTCAGAAGCTCTGAGCAGACTCTTGCTGCTGAAACATGAGTCTTCCCTTTGGGGCTTAAGAAGAGTACCCTTTGTCATGGCTTCAGAAAGGGATGCCACAGGACTCCTGGCAGTTGTTGGGGGGGGCTCTTCGTTTTTGGTGTTAAAAAGAAACCAAAAAGGCCCCGTACCAGAATGGTGCTCGGAACCCTCCGATTAAAACCCCTTCTATGGTTCTAAGAAGCTTTCCTGGTATGGGCTTGAGAACAATGCCCTTTGTGGGGTTCCACTGGCGCCCGATGCGTTGATGAAGCGGCTTGGTGTTCCTCTCACTGCCTGAGTTCCGGGACTTTGGTCACTTTGTGGGAAGACCAGTTAAGTGCTAAACAAGAAGTCTGGGTACCTTGTTTGGCTCACTCGATCGGCAGTCTCTCCACTCGCAGGTGTCAGACAAATGGCAGTGTGTGTGTGTGTGGTGTTTCTCCAGTCCCATGTATCTTCTGTTTTGTTTCTCTCCACTCGCAGGTGTCAGACAAATTCGGGGTCACCTGGAAATACTTGCAACTTGCGGCAACGCAAGCTCGCCGTCGTTGTTTTACTGTTGACCCCCGGACTAATTAAACCTGTCCCAGGGGAGTGTTCCCTCCAAAAGTGAGGAGAACCACAAGGGAACACCCCCATTTCGGGTGTGCATTTTCCTTTCCTCTTTGGTTGCGCTGGAAAATGCCTGGTTTCCGACTTTTCACAACGAGTTTCCTGTAGGGATTCCTCAATTCATGCCTTCTTGATCGCCTCCAATGAGTCAGAGACCTGAAGACCCCCTACCCTCCCCCCTCCCCCCTACTGGAGTCTCCATGACCCCTTAAAAATTGGGTCATGAACTCATCATTTAGGGTAATGACCAACCATTTTTCAAGGGTCAGAAGGAGACTCCAGGTAGTTCCAAGTCAAGTGAGCAAGTGAGCCCAGAATTCCAAGGCTTCCCTTCCAACCACTAGGGTTCATGTCGGCTTCTTGGTTGCCACTCGATCCCAGTTGCTGGATCGTAAGCCGCCTGATTTCGAGGTTGAATGGTCAGTTCGTACCAAGTTCCACTTGGGCTCTCTGCCAAGAAATGGTTCCCCCCTGTTCCCCACCGCAAGGCGAGTTCTCGAGAAGCCGTCCCGTTCGGGTTTTAGGTTTCAGGGTTTGGTGGTTGGGCTTCCATTGAACCAAAAGTTAAGCTGCAGGGATTTGAGCCCACATCCAAGCGGAAAGGATGCGTGTTCTGTGGATTCCCCCTGTTGTTTCACCAGTTGTTTCTCTCTGAATTATTGTTCAGTAATTTTAGTACTCTCTCGTTTGCTATCTTAAGGGTGGACCCTCCAGGCGGGCCGAGCACTGTGGAGGTGGTGTCCAGCGATGGCCTGGCGGATCTCTATGGCAGTGCCTCGAAGCACCGATTTGCTCATGGCTGGGGAGGAGAGGGGGGGAAGGGGAGGCCCTAGGAAGGCACGGAAAACATGTCATTTCCAACTCATTCCCGGAATCTGAGAACCAGAAAGTGCGAACTTCCCGGGAGTTTTCTTTAGCTTCAATGATCGTTGGGCGCAGGGTATGGGTGTCTTCCTTGGGGCAATTACGATCGTCAAAGCGAGAGTCCGGTGAAGTGATTGTGCGTTGATTAGGGTAGTAAAGTGTTCAAAGGGGAAATAATGTGGATGGACAACATCCATTTCGCACCACCTAAGACGCTAAGAAACCCTGGAATGGTGATTCGCTGTAAATACCAGCAAACGTTATGGTTTCAACCATGGTTTCATTTCGTGGTGCGAAATGGATTTCGCTTTTCCATCCACAGTACGGAACCCTCCATGGGCCAGCAATCGTCACAGTTTCGGCTTTGTTTTTCAAGCATATTTGCTTGGTTGATGTTTTGAGTTGGCTGAACATCCCACTGTTTTTTTGAAACGAGCTTTCATCTATTTGCGATAAATCCGAATTCCCACGCAGGCTTTTGAAACAAGCTTTTATCTATTTGCGATAGATTCGAGTTCCCACACAGGCTTGAGGGCCGTGTTGCTCTTTTGCAAGCTCCGACAGACTGCCCTGAGGGCGGATTTTTAGCGAGTCTGGCCCCATGGAAATCCGTGTCGACCGCGGATGGCACGTAGAGTTCCTAGTCAAGCACGGAAGTGATTTGGTTGCCCTCAGTTGCCCAAAGCGAATCGACCTTTTGACCTTTTTGGTTTCCCCATTCATTCGAGAGTTGTGCATTGGCTGCGTCAGACAGACTCGTCGCGACTGGAAGGAAGGAAGGTTTCCCCATTTTTGGTTAACACTTTTGGCTAAGGTCCACAACGATTCACCTTCAACTTTTGGGTCCTTTGGGCAAGTAGTGCCATCGGCAGGGGGGGTGTCATCCAGGGCTTCAAACAACTAGCTGGTAAGGGAGCTGTTGGAGCGGCGGGCATCCAGGCGTTTGGAAGGAAATGGTAGCAATCGAAACCTTTCTCTCTTTCTGTGTTTTTGTCTTTCCTTCCTTGTTCATTTCTTTCCTTCCCTCCTTCCTTTGTTTCCTTTGGTGCATTTTGCTTGGCTGTTAGGACTTTAACTTTTTGCCAACTAATGGGTTTTCCACTAATAAACCACTAAAAGTTAAACTTTTAGCAGGGGAGCAGAACGTAACCGAGTTTCTTTCTTCCTTTTGTTCTTTCTTTCTTTCTTTCTCGCTTTCTGAGTTTCGGGATGGCTTTTCGCTCAGTCCCAGTCGCACTTGCTTGGCTTCGCGAATAAATCCACAGGGGTACGATGTTTCCATGGAAACTGTACTCGCACCTGCAATCTGGAGCTTCAAAACGGATTGCTACCTGGAGTCTCCATGACCCTTTAAAAATGGTTGGTCATGAACCTAAATAATGGGGTTCGGGTCAGAAGGAGACTCCAGGTAGCTAGAAATCAAGTTTCGGGTAAGTGTCGAATTTGCGCTCCCCATTTTGAGCCGCGCATGCTTCGTGTTGGTTTCCAAGCCTTAGCTTCCCTCAGTTGATGGTTTGGATTGAAAGTTTTGGGGTGCCCTTCCCTTTGCAAATATCCAGAACCAGGGTTCAAAAACTTCAAGCCACCAATCCAAGCCATTAAAAGTCTACCCTAAGGACCTAACTTTTTTTTGAATGGGGTTGTGGGATGCTTGAAAGCCACTTTCTGTCATGATCATGGGAGAAAATCTGTGTGTGTGTGTGTTTTTATTTAGCCACCTCCTGAAACAGGCGGAATACATTCCGTAACGAAACGGGCACCAAATAACCCACATAAGTCGTTTGTCCAAAGGGAAGCCGAAAGGAGGAGTTACCTTTTTTACTTCCAGCACGCCTGAACCACTGCTGTTGGGCCACTACTTGGGATTTCGGACCTTAGAAAAAAATGAGAAAAAAAACAGTTGTCTAAAAAAAGAGTGTTTTTTTGCCTTGCAGCAACAAATCTTTGCTTCAAACAAACGTGTTTCTGTGTTTTCCTTTTTGGTGCTCGGTTCTGTTCCCTTTCAACCAACACATCGACTTCTTGCTCGGGCCCCCCCGCTCGTCTGGTAGGCCTCTACGCGCATCTGCAGCTGCGGCCGCCCAAGCCGCTGACTCAGTGCATGCTGGAGGACCCAGCCTCCGCTTGAGCCACTTGCTCAAAACCGATTCGGGTAGATGAAGCTTAGTAAAGAACGATCCCCTTGCCATACCTAGCTGATTTCCTGAAGCATGGTTCTGGGTATACCATTTTAAAACCGATTTGGGTAGATGTTCGGGTAGATGAACAGGGCTCCTCAAAAGATCTCCATTTTGCAACCATTTGAAACATGTCGCTTTTTCAACACCAAAATACAGGGAAACCACCATTTACAAGGCAATGTTCAGGTGTATAAAATAAGGATCCCTGATGAAACTAAGAACGATCCCCTTGGCATACATAGCTGCGGAGATCCGCCTTCTTAATTCTTGAGGCATGGTTCTGGGATTACGACTAGTTTAGTACCGGGTTTTGATTGTGACTCACTTGGATGTGAAAAAAAACGTGGTGAGGTGAGTACTCGGACACCCGCAAAAACTACCCATAAAGATTGGATGTTGAGGCAACAACCCCTTTTTTTCCCCGTAGCTTGAGGGTCCGGGTGGGTTATAATTATGGTAACTTGGGAATTAACCTGCAATTTTGGGGCAAGAACCGCATTTTGTAGGGTAGTTTGAGGGTGTAGGTATGTTATCACCATGGTAACTTGGGTAACTGGGGTGATTGGTCCCCTGATAACCATGGAGCTACAACCTACTTACCACGTTTTGACCCCGGAGGAACAAACCCCTTGATTTGGATGCGGGGGTTGATTTTGATGCGGGGGTGGGGAGTCATCACTTTTGATCGGGGGGTGTCCCCCTTGGAGTGGTTGGATTCAGACCACTTTTGGAAGGGTTGGGAAATCACCCCAGAGTAATAAACCTTTGATTGTGATCAGGGAGAGTCCAGTGCCCCCCTTTAATTTTGGGATTCATCACTTTTGGACGGGTTGTTCCCCCTATTGGGGCGGGTTTGTTCATCTTATGTCAATAATACCATGTACCAAGAGGGTCCTTGTTTCCTCGGGGTGGTGCTTTGTATCAGGAAGACCATGCCTTGTTTATGGAAATGTTGTTGGTGTTCGATTTAATTTCATGTTGTTGAGCCGAATTTGAGGGAACCTTTCCAGTTGCCGGCATGGTAGCAATCGATGGGTATTTGTAGTTTGTTTGTTTTTTTGTACAGATTGCCAGGCTGGCAGTATGATATTGGATTTGTGTTGTACAGGGTGTTTGTTGGTTGTCCAGTGTGCCATTGTTTAATTTGTGCAGAGTGCCGTTTGTTCTTGGATAGACTGTGCCGCTATTGGTTTATTTGTAAAGTGCGCCGTTATTTGTTTTACGTACTGAGTGCCTCTCTTCTGTTGTTTTTGTTGCATATGTTGAGTGTTTCCTTCCAGTTGTTTTTTGTACCCAAGTTGCCCTTGGCGGCCTTTCTTTGAGAAGGGTTCCCCTTTCAACTCAACCAAGCCAACAAAAAGCTGTCCTTTTCGTTCACATGTCAGTTGGGCATCTGAGGTACATAGTGGCTCCTTTTCGCGTTTTGAGCCACAGCCGTGGAGTATGGGGACTCTTCTTTTCCACACAATACCAGATATATGGGTTTGTGTGTGTGTTTGTTTTGTTTTGTTTGTTTGTTTGTTTGTTTGTTTGGTTGTTTGGTTGGTTGGTTGGTTGGTTGGTTGGTTTGGTTTGTTTGCAGTCAAAAAGAAAACCCAACCCACCATTTCGGGGCCCCCTTGTTTGACCACATTAAACAAGTTGTTTAAACATACTTTAGACTACAATTGGTGAGTCTCCTCTTGGCGATATGTTAGGGGGAATATGGGGAGGACCCCGACTGTGGGGGCTTTTGTGGGTGTCCACAGAACCAATAAAAACTCGTGAAGGGTCTACTGTAAAGACCCCAGTGAGGCGTTGTTCGGGGACCCCCTTGACAGCCGAGCATGACTCAAGCTGCCAAACATCATCCCAAACAACTCACAGTACAGATTGAAAGTCGCGTAAGGCCATGAAGGTCGAACAAAAGGCAGTTCCTCTTTCCCGAAGTCGGAAGCTTCACCTTTCATTTGAGGGTGTTTCTGGGCACCATTGTTTCTGGTCCACCTTTCTTGTTCATTTACGGGTGTTTCTGGCATTTGAAAGGCACTGGTGTTTCTGGGCACTGGCCAAAACGGGCCTTTGGGACCTCTCCACTCCGCCAGGACATTGGCAGCTGCTTCCCCGCTGAACACTTCGCCGCTTGGACCGCAGTGGACGACCGCTGCCGGACTCGTTGTTTGTCAAAAAAACCTGGAGTCTCCATGACCCTTTAAAAATGGTTGGTCATTACCCTAAAGAATGGGTTCATGACCAACCACTTTTAAAGGGTCAGAAGGAGACTCCAGGTAGCAATCCGTAGCTTCCTGATTGAACACTTTCCCTTGCTTCGGCCTTCGAAAAAGGCAACACGTATGAACGAGGCACTCACTAGGCTTGGAAACATGAGCTCCCCAATCAGCCATCACTCGTCCGATGAAATATCCCGTTTGAATCAGCGGACTGGAGATGTGAAAGGCATTCCCTTTCTTCCCATGCAATCGTCCTTTGTTCTTCTCTCCGCATGGATCCCAGTACCCATCGCAGTAACCCGCCAGTTTCCTTCTGTTTAAAGGGTGAAACCCCAAAGGGAACCGAGGCCCACATGCCATTTTTTGAGACATACCCACATTAAATGGAAGTGTCTCAACATAGGAATCGGAAGCCCCGTCACATACCTGGTTTCCCATTGGTTTCGTGGTAAAGCCAAGCTCAAAAGCTACCCTACCCCAGAGAGTCTCATGAGGATGGCTTTTAGGGGGTAAAGAGGGGTGTACCTCCTTAGAAGGTACCAAGGGACCCTCTGGGTACTAGTAAAAACTCAAAGAACATCCACACATCTTTTTTTTTTTTATCACCGGGTCACGTGGTTTCTAAATCAAGTTGGTCCAAGAGGGCTCTTTTGTTTTCCTTCGAAGGAAACCACCGACCGCGGTTCCTTCGAAAAAGACCCCAAGAATCACAGGGCTCCTTAAAAGATACATTTTGCAACCATTTGAAACATGTCGCTTTTTCAGCACCAAAACGAAGGGAAACCACAATTTACAAGTTGCAATGTTCAGGTGTATAATGTAAGGATCCCTGAATCACGCTGGGATGTTCATGGCTCAGGGTTCCGAGCCATGTCCCTTGGAATCTCCCAAAGCGATCGGTTCAATGGAAACCACCTGCAAATGGATCAACTTTTGATTTTGGGAAATCCAGTGACTCCTGTAACTGTCGTTGGCGTTCCACTTTTACCCCAAGGCCCCAAGGTAGACTTAAACTCAAAGATGCTTGATTCCAACCAAACAAAACCTGGGATTAAGCCTGCCTCGGGGTAGTCAAAAAGTGGAACCCTGGAGTTGCTGGTCACATGTCCCGCAAATTGATCAGCTTGCGATTTGGGAAACCCAGGCAACCAACCCACCAACCTGTGACTCTTGGTGGTCACCTGCTTTGCGTGGTTTTGCTGGTCGCCAGGACTTGGTCCACGTGCGCAACGCCTTGGACCACGCCCTGCACCCCACCCGGGCGCTGCGGGCGATGCTCCGAGTGCTGCGCCCGGGCGGACGGCTCTGGCTACGCCACGCCAGGCGGAACAACCAGACGCGCAGGGGTGGAGGGAAATGGGTTTCATCCATTCATGGTGGCTGTTGGGAAACATTTCGGTATGGGTGAAAATTAATTGAACAGGGGACCGCAGGTTTTAGTCCATGTTTCCATTTGCCAGGGATCCATTGGGTTTCATCCATTTAACAGGAGCCCAGGATCCACATCCCTGGCCGTTGGGAAACATGTTTCACATTTTGGCTTATTGCGGTTTAGTGGCTGAAATCCCCACTTAACTGCTACTATTTGTGTGTTTGCTCCCCTTCCAATGTCAACCAAGCATTTGGGCAGAGCCCCAGTGGGTTGGTTCCCGTCTGGTTTCCCTCAATTGATCCAAGAAGGGGAGCCCTGTTTTGAGATGAAGCCCTATTTTGAGAAAGACCCCTAAGGTCCATGTCTTACCTCTTAAAACCACAACTTTTCAACTTTTTGGGCAACATGGGCTCTATGTCTGTAAAAGATTAACTTCCCCAGGGCTTGGAGTTTTAAGGGGTAAGCTGTTTCTTGTTTGCGATCCACTGGGGGCCAACTGGAGACAACTGGAAGCACTGGGCATTGGACTCTCCATTAGCGAACTTGTTGAGGTCCCAAGAATCTTAGCCAAAAGGAGATTGCTTCAACAATACCTGGAGTCACCATGACCCTTTAAGAAATGGTTGGTCATGAACCCATTATTTAGGGTAATGACCCCATTTTTAAAGGGTCATGGAGACTCCAAGTAGTGGCTTACACATGTTGAAACATGGGCTTGGCCGAATGTTATCTCAACATTGCTGCTCTAGATGGTGAACATGACAACCACTATGTACACCCTCAAAGTTCCCTAAACATGGGTTGCCGAAATCATATGGGATGACTTCCCATTTGTTGTGTAGTTTGAGGGTCCAGGTATACCAAGTTGTTCATCCTTTCTTTGCTTTGCTTCTCAGCGGTGCCCTGCGGGGGTGTGCCAAAAACCACGCCTCTGGGATGAATGAGTGGGTCTCCTCTTTTTTTGAGGTTTTCACTGGTTGGTCTTAAGGAAAGCCACGAGGAAAGCCAACAGCTTGGTGGGCTTCCATTTGCTTAATGTTTTATTTTCCCCGTGTTGGTTTTAAAGGGAACCGATAACGCAAATGGAAGTGGGTCTCCAAATGCACCCAAAGGCTGCTCGTTGCATACCTGAATCTTGAAACCCGCATTTCATAAATCTTGAGGATCCACTTGGGGGGGGGACAGGTTGCAACATGCGATTGTAGAAGATCAGCATGCATCTCTCATGGAGCGCTATGCATTGCTTGGCCATATTTCCAAAAGCGCGCTGCTCGGTGAGAAGCACGCACACACTTACTTGCAGAAGCACCTCCTTGCACCACCCAGATCGGTGGATTCTCAGAACCTCGTTTGTCACCCCGGCCCACCCACCTTTTTTGCCAAACAACGTACAGCAGGTATGAGACCTCGCGGACTGAGCTCAGCGACGGTTTTGAAGGTATTTGACGCAATTGTTCACACAACTTGTGTTTTGCTGGCTGCATGATTTTGGAGATTACTCCATGAATCTTGCCTTGGAGACCACGGAAACGTGGCTGTATTCCTTACTCCAAAGAAATGTCATGCACATGTCAGCAAAGCAGGTCAACTTCTCTGCTGAAAGACCTCGATACTTTCATCGGGCTCCCAACAGCACACTCCTTTGTTTACCTGGCACCTTGGGGGTTTCATGACATCCACAAGCCAGGCATCGGTGTCGTCTCCGACCAAAAGGCTGTGACCGAGTTTCGGGTGTTCCTCAAATAATTTGCGTGTTAACGATGTGATGTCAACCCCTGACTGGAGTCACAGGTATTGACTGTGGAACACCAGGTTTGTCAAATTGTACCGAACAGATATGATTGGAAACAAAGGGTTTCAAAAATCCTCCAAGAAGAAGACGGGTATTTGCAGTGATGAGGTCGTCAGACTTCCGAAACCCTCCTTGGACCCCTCAGCGCATCGCGAATGGCAGGAACGAGGCGGAACACATGAACTTCACCGGCATGCACCAGTGCTTTGGCAGTTGATATGACCTCCAAAATGTGTTGTTTTCTTTAGTTTCCCTTAAGAAACCACAAGCCCAGAAATACTTATACTTGTACTGTGTGTGCGCGTGCGAGTCTGTGCGTGTTTGTGCGTGAGTGGGTGGGTGGGTGTATGTGTGTGTGTGCACGTATCTGTGCGTGCGCGTGCGTGCGTGGGAGGCAGGGAGGGTGGGTGGGTGGTTGGGTGGTTGGGTGGTTGGGTTGTGGGTGCGTGTGTGTGTGTGTGTGTGTGTGGGTGTGTTTGTGTGTTTGTGTGTTTGTGTGTTTGTGCGCATGTTTTTTGAAGGGGATTCCTTGTCCATCGATGTCATTTGTTGTTTAACCATCCTTCAAAAGCCAGCCTTTTCCCTAGGTGTGTGGGTGGTTGTTTGGAAAGAGGGATCCTTGGAAAGACTGGACAAGTCACTCAAGTTGCAAGTGTCTTCTGCTCCTTGCAACCTTTTCACGGCCGGGAGGTTTCCTATCGGGGATTGCCCCAAAACAAGGCGTCAAACCAGCCCCCTTACTTGCCCGCTGCTTGTTCAACCTGGAGTCTCCATGACCCTCAACAAAAGCGGCCCCCCCTTACTTACGCGCTACTTTGTGAACCTGGAGTCTCCATGACCCTTGCGCGCTACTTGTTCAACCTGGACCCTCAACAAACGCGGCCATGACTCAAAAAAAAAGGGCTCCGTGGCCCCTTTTCGCGGTGCCGTGGAGGCGCCTCTGGGCTCACGGCTTCCCGACCGCAGCCTTCCGACGGGGTATGGGTCCCTGTGGATTCCCTGGGCTCCCTGTTCGGGACAGCCGGGACAAAAAAGAGGTCCATGGAGTCTCCTTCTGACCCTTTAAAAAATGGTGGGTCGTTACCTAAAATAACCGGGGTCGTTGACCCATTTTTAAAGGGTCAGAAGGAGACTCCAGGGAGAAACAAACGCGGCGGAGGTGGTCCTTCGACCTGGCGGAGACTTCGGTTCCCGTGCTGCTCTTTGGGGAGGGAAGGCACCGCATCGACCTGCCGCGCGGACCGCACTTTTCGGGCGACGGATCGGGTGACGAGTCGGGTGCTGCTGGCCGTTTGGCCGTTTGGCCGTGGGTGTCAAAAAATGGGGTTATTATGTTGGTTGTCTCTAGGGGTTGTCAAAGTCAGAAACCATTTTGGGTGTTTCCCTTTAACCCATCACTCTTTGATCATGGTAAAATGAGGCCAGAAAAATAGGCGGTAACCCCAAAAAGGGATGGGACCGGGACCCTGGCAAATGGAAACACGGTTGAGAAAAAATCGGTCCAACCTGGCGGGTGAATCTTATGATCCACACCCATTTGGGGAAATAAGTTATAGATCTCTTTGATTTTCCTTTGCGTTTCTCAGCTGCTCGGTTCCTTAGTTTTTGAGTTGTCTTTAGTTGGTTTAGTGGTTTATATACATTGAACGCACTTAAAGTTAATTCCGGATTTTTTTTCCCTGGCTTTGGGGTTGAGTATGGTTGGTGTACGCTATGGACACTGGAAGCTTGGCATTAACATGTGGAGGTGTTTTGTTTTTGCAAAGGCTGCTAGCATGGCCCAGTTGATCCCAGTTGAGCCAGTATGATCGACCGTTCCCTGGTGCCCAGCCATCCCCTTAGCTGTTTAGCCCTTTTCAGGGTTGTATCAATCCTCAATCCACGGCACCCTCAAAGATTGGACATGTGTGCCATGTAACTGGGCTGTCCAAACTGATCCCCTGCTAAAAGCTGAGCTTTTAGTGGGTTTCATGGAAACCGCAATGCTGCTTGCCTGGACCTTTCTGTGGCTGCTACCCTCATAAAAGGAAACTTGTGCTTCAGGACCCCCCCGAAGATCAAGTTCCATGTTCATTGGTGGGAGGGTAAATGTTTTTGTTTTTTTGATATGCTTTCGGTATTCGGCCCTGCTTGTGCATTGACACGGTGACATGCTTGTTGCCTGGCCGAAATGATCTAACCTGAGGACCATGAGCACAACTCACTTGCCACAACGTTAGGCAACCTTCCATGAAAGGCAACCAACATGTAAGTTTCTCAGGACCGCCCCTCGTGTTTTGGATGGCAAGCCCGACATATGTTCAAGACGCGCGGAGAAGATGGAGCCAAAAGGAGCTAGGTGTTGGATCAGTTTCTTCAGCTTGGGAGTTTGGTTGGCACACCGGGCTCGCTGTTTGTTGGAGTTGGTCGCTTGGGGGCGAGCTGCCAGGCCAGTTGGTTTAATTTTTGGGATGGAGCACTTGCATAGGCGTTTGTTTTTGGGTTGGTTTGGTTGGAAAACATTGGGCCCTGGTTTAGCTGGTGGTTCAATCATCTAGCAGGGAAACCCATCTATTTTCCAACTAGATGGCTCCTATGGGCGCTTGAAGCTTACCAGTTCCGTCCGGGCTCCTCTGCTGCCGGTCTCCTCTTCTTGTTTCAGCCTTCAAGTCCATGGCCTGAGAAACATATTTTTCCCCAGAGCTTTGGGGCGCTGTTTCAACTGCTAAGGAAATGTTCACTTTCGACGTCAAAACGGGTGTGGGTCAAAACCAATGGTACCATTTGGGTTAGGTGCACCACCCATTTTAGTCCATTTTACTGGGGATTGGGATGTTCACCAGGGGTACAGGGTTTTGACCCACAGCCAAACGACCAACACGGGCGCCCTATTGTCCCATGGCCACTGGGGGTTTCCGGAGTCATTGTTTTTAGTCAGTCGCGCCAATGAAACCTCGGAGAAGTAGAGTTGAAAAGGGGAAACCAACCACCGGCGAGTTCCAGGTTGCTTATCTAGGTCTCCCAGCTAGGTGCCCTTTCTCACCGTTCCTTTTTTGGTTGGGAGGGTTCCCCTACTAAAATAGACTGCAGAAAAAAGGGTACCTTTATTCTAACCTCTCTACTGGAGGACCTAGTTATGGCTCTTCCGGCAGGATGCAGCTAGACCAACGCAATCCATTCATGGCATGATATGTGATGATGATTGATTCGTTGATCCCAGTTTGGTCGAACACGGCATCCTTTAGATTTCTTTAGCCAGCCTTTTCGCCCTTTGGGGTTTACTTTGTCAATTTTGTGTTCCTCAACCTCGCAAGTTAACTTGCGCAAGGAGTCGGATGGATCCCAAGTCAGGTTTCCATCATGGCAACTGGTTCTCAGGCAGACGGAGTTCAATGACGAGGCTGAGGTCAACGCGTCCTTGGTGCGGCTCGCTCGCTATTTTCGGTGCGGTGGTTTGTTTGTCTTTCTCGGGGGCAAAAGTCCCCCAAAACGTTTGATTCCCCAGGCGGCATTCGCATAAAAAAGGTCTCAATCCAACAATCATGGCTGCTGATAGATGTGTTTTGGAAGACGGTTTTCCTGGGGCACCCCTCTGTCCGCTTCCAGAGTTGTCTCGGAAAGAGGGTACCTGGAGTCTCCATGACCCTTTAAAAATGGGTCCATGACCCCGTTATTTTAGGTAATGACCCCATTGTTTAAGGGTCATGGAGACTCCAGGTACCTCCAAAATCGCCATCCCAAACGAATCATGGTTGGAGAATTCGATGGATCAGAAGGCAACAGCAACTTTGCAAGAGTTGTCTCGGAATCGGCCGTTCACCCGGATGTGGTCGAGGCCCCTTAGGGTATCTGAGAAATAGACAGCATGGTGTGCAAAGCATAAAGGCCGATCTGAGAACACCCGACATGTGTTTTCTTTCTTGGGCACATGTTAGCTCTGTTGCCCAGTGGATTCCGCCCTTGTTTCCTTTCTCTGGGTAAGGGTTCCCCTTTAAACTCAACCAACAAAAAAAGTGCCCTTTTTTCCCCATGGAAATCCACTGGGCATCTGAGTTAGTCAATAACTTTGTGTTTGCTTTTGTTTTTTCAGCGCACGCCTTTCTGTTAGGTGATGTTTCAAGGGGATGTAACCGGATAGAGAAGTCTAGGGGTTGGCTCCTCGTTCTTTTCGATCGTGCGAAAGTCAAACAGCCGGTAATCCTGGATATTGGTGGTTTGGATTGGTTTGGATTCGGATCTTTCCCCTTGCCTGGAGGGTAAATTATACGATGCTCCGGAACACCACCAAATCGCTGGGCTCCAAGCCATCCTTTTCGGCTTGAGTCCTCTTGGACACTCACTGGGCCATGGCCTTGTCTTGTCGGGGCGGATGAAATCAGTGGGCATCAGGGTTCGACCCATGGGCCCTATGGTGCCCCTGACAAAGCAAAGATGTAGCCCGGACGAGAATGTGTCTTTGAGGGGGTCCCTAGTTTTTTGGGACGGCTGCTCCAAACAATCGCTGCCTTTTTGGCAAAGCATGGCTATGGCAACCTTCGCTCCCATGATGAGTCTTCCTTTCTTTTGGGTCAACTCGGCGATCAGGCATTGGTTTGCTTTAAAGAGGCAGAACCCACACATGGACATTGTGATTTCTCGTTTGTTCCCCTCCAAACCAACCGCAGTAAGGTACCACCCCCTCCCCCCTTCCAAAAAAGAAAACACAATCAAGCACAGGAAACCAAGAGAGAACATGGACAACAACAAAGAAACCAGCCAATCAACAAAGAAATGTGTGAACTCTGAACCTCGCCCCATCTAACCTCGTTTTTGTTACATCATGGGTCGCTTGCCCAGGTCTTTGCCTACGCCCGGGGAGACGCTGAGCCGTGCCTCCTACGTCTTCGTGGACTTCCGAAAACGGCGCTGAGAACCCGACGAAGCGACAAATCGGCGAATGGGCTGGCAGGCGCAGACACCCCTGGGTGGGGGGGGGGTAGGGGGGGGGGGGTTAGGCGGCCAATGAAGTTGCTCACAATATCCATTTTGCAGCCCCACGAAAAAGCACGGTGTTTCTGGTTGGAAGGTCCAGGGAAGAACAAACGGGGAGGCATGTCCACATCGATGCAAGTGCCTTTTTGTGCAATACATATGGGTTTCCATTGGCCCTTTGGGGGTAAATGACAACAATGGACAATTTGTCGGGGCGGCAAATGATAGCAAGTGGGTGCGTGTGTGTGTGTGTGTCTCTTTGACGGCTTGGCTTAAAGGAGGAAGCCAACAGGAAACCTACCATGTTGGGGTCCCCCTAGTTTGACACTTATTCTGGCCCTTATTGCCACAAAGGAGACATCTCACAGATGATACGGAATCACCCCCCCCTCCCCCCCCGACCATCCAAATTTTCGAGGAATCGAAAGTCGATCAATACAATTGAGGCGTGGGAAAAGCTACCAGAAACGCGCGTCAACAATGAAACAAACAAGCAGCACCAATGAAACAAGGACAGCCAAAAGTCAGTTCAAGCGGCCAACAAGAATCATGTATTTGCAGCCAACAACCATATAAAAGCAGCAACCCCAGAGGGTCCCTTTTGATGGCTTTTAGGGGTTTAGTAAAAAGGGGGTCGTTCAGCAGCTTCTAAGGTACCAAACCAAAAAAAAATGGGAACCTGATGAAAGACACAAGACAGCAACAGCTGAGTCTCATGGAGGTGGAATCACCACGAAGCCCAAGCAGACCTCGCGGTTCCCTTCGCGGCTAGTTCCGCGGTCCGGAGGCGGGAGAGCTCGATGTGCTGAATCCATCTGCCGAGGTTTGTGGCCATTTTTTTTTGGCTGTGGGTCAAAACCAATATGGTACCATTTTGGGGTAGGTGCAGCACCCATTTTGTCTATTTTAGTGGGGATTGGGATGTTCACTGGGGGTACGATTTGGCTTTTGACCCATGGCCATTTTTCTCTGCTGCCCAGTGTGTTGCTTCCTTTTTTCCTTTTTTTTTGGGGAAGGGTTGCCCTTTAAACTACAAACCCAAAAAAGGGTGCACTGGGCATCTGAGATTTGGTACCAGGTCGCCGTGCAGGTGCTCTACTTGGGGAACCTGAGTTCTGGTTCTGAAGTCTTGTAGAACATGCTGACAATAGGTGTCCTTGTTGGTTTTGTTTTTGTAGAAAAATAGATGCTGCTTAATTTTTGATGGGGCAGTTTTAGTGTTTGTTTTTGATGGGGCACTTGCATAGGAGTCCTTTTTGGTGGTTTTGGTAGAAAATAGATGGCGATTGGTGGTTTAATCATATACCAGACCAGTTTTAGTTGTTGTTTTTCATGGGGCACTTGCATAGGCGTTTGTTTGGTGGTTTTGGTAGAAAAATAGATGGCGATTCCCCTTTTTTACCTGGTGGTTTAATCATCTACCAGGGAAACCCATCTAGATGCCCCAAACGGACACCTATGATGCTGACGTGTCCCAACCTGTATCCTCAACAACACTTGGTGGCTCCCAGCCATCCGGTTCCTTAGCTTTTTAGCCTTTTAGTGTTCAGTGGTGGGATCTGAGGGCAGCCCAGAAAACAGTCTCACCAAAGACGCTCCTTCGGCTCTCGAAAACTGGAAGTTCGGGAGTCCGAGATAGGCTGAAAGATGGCACAACTCCCATGTGGGTACGTAAATGGTACCAAAAGAATAAGAAAAAAAAACACAAAGGGTTTCGCGCCATCTATTTGTACCCGCCTGGAGTGTCCCTTGAAAGATGGAGCCACCCCTTTCTTGTGGACAAAGACTCATGACCCCATCTTCGGGTCAGAAGGAGACTCCGCGTACTTTTGCTCAACTGACGCTCGGAAGCTTTTGCGAAGCTACGATTTCGAGGTCGCCCCGCTGGTGATCGCGCGACGGAAGAGAACAGCTGAGCTCGCGAATTTCGCTGCGCCTTGTCGAGGAGACGACGTGGCTTGCCGTCCTCGAAAGGGGGTCAAAGGCAAACCCTCGACCATGGCAGTGTTCATCTAAGTCGCTTCTCCTTTGTAACAATGAATACTGTCCCCCCCATGATGCATGTCCTTTTGGGAAGAACTTGTTTTTTTGCCAAATGGGTCTTGCTAAGTTGCTTGGCCTCTTCTTTGAAGGGGGTACAGCAGCGTGGGTTAATGCCATTAGCCTTCAAATCCTATTCAACTTCCATGAGTCACAAACAAATCACCAGACCAGACCCTACAATGGTATCATCGGCTTCATGTTGGTTCTCTTAATTCTCAACTCTCATCAAGGGTCTCGACATTGTGCGAAAAAGTTGACCACCTGTTCATTTCAGGTATCTCACTGGTTGCCCTATGACTTAGATGATTATTTGTGTCAGGGTTTACGTTACCAGCCTTCTTGGGAAACATTTTACATTTTTGCTTATTGTGGTTTAGTGGTTGAAATCCCCACTCAACTGCTAAAATTATTATTTTTGCTCCCCTTCCAACGTCAACCAAGACATAGGGGTAGTTGTAAGGGCCTAGGTCGTCACCTGTGGTTTTGCAGGGATTCCATGGGATGGTTTTGCAAACCTGTGTCTGACTCGAGGAGTGATGACGCGACTGAGATGAAATCCAGCAGCGAGAGGACCAAAAGTGAGACAGGGCCGGTTTGGGTCCGGAGGATTTATAATTAGTATTTATCCGCCATGTTGGTGAACTCGCTTCACATTCAGGCTGGAAGCTGTATCACCTTAAAGACTTAGAAAGCATGGCTTGCAGCTCACGCCAATTTTCTTCTGTGGAGGTGGGATGCAAAGCGTAAATAAAAGGTGCTGGCTTGGTGTTCTGAAGACCGAGGCGTGTTCTTTGCGGGATCCGTTGTTGTCATTGTATTCGAAGTCCTTTTCTGATCATTTACCATGCCTGCGCATTGTTTTTGTTGCGAGCCGTCTTCACATTTGTTTCTGTCGATGGCCCATCCCTGTTATCATTATCTGCCACCTGTGAGCAGCCTAGAGAAGCCTCCACTGTGTGTTTAAAGCTAAGCTTGGGCAACAGTCATCTTGTTTGAAGCTTGTTTACACTTGAAGGCTTACTAAACAATTCTGGGCCAGAATCAAGGACAACCACCCAGACCCAGTGAACCTGGGGACATTACTGCAAGGCATGAATAACCCGAATTGGTTTCAGGGGTAAGACCAAGTCAAATCACAATCACAGAAGCGACATGTGGGTATTTATGTAGCCCTTTTATGCTATGGCCTTCCCTTCAGCAAAACGGCAGGCACCCTGATTCTTGTGCTGGGCTCGGTTTCTTATTTCAGGGATTCTGTAAGGTACCCAGATGGGGCCGCGTTGTGATTGAGGGTTAGAAGTAGATTGCAGATATTCAGACATGGGTGTGATTTTTTATAGGGGCCAAGCACTTTTGAGGTGGTTCCCTTTTCAAGTTGCATTGCCACATCAATATGTTTTCTGACCTCCCACACTCACAAAGAAATCACGGCCGTGTGGTGTCTTCTTGTTCCCCAAGAGCTAAACGCTTTTGTCTAAAAGCTTTTTGGGTCTTTGCCCAGAAGCTGCGGAGTGGTGCTGCAGCTTTCAGGATGGGTTCAAAAGGTTCCAGGTGAATCCGAGGCTGGGGAGAGACCACCTGGGCTTAGTTCTATATGGGTAACCCCCCCCCCCCGCCAAAAAGAAACACTATACCCAGAGGGTCCAAGTACCTCCTTACAGAGGTACGCGGACCCCTTTTTACCCCCAAAAGCCATCCTCTTGAGGCACTTGGATCCTCTGGGATATATTTGTTTATTTCGTTTTGGGGCGCCTAGCTGCAAGGCGCCTACCTTTGGCCCAAACGTTGCGTGTACCACGTAGCCGCACCTTTCCGCCGCACGTGGCCCCGCCCGCAGGCAGCTCGATGGTTGGTGCGAGGCCTCAATACGGAGAACCTCCTGGATCGCCTCAGCACCTGTGAGAGGCGCGCTCGCTTCCGATCGAATTGCCATCCCGGTGGATCTGTTTACCGTAAGCTTCGTAGGTAAGCAAGGGAACCATCCGGTATAAAAACCAAGAGGACAATGGTGAAGGGTTACCTACTAGCCCTAGGTTTTTGAGTTTTCAGGGTTTAGTGGTAGTTTCCATCTAACCCACTAAAATCTAAACTTTTAGCAAGGGATCTGAGGACAGCAAAGTTATGCAATGGGGAACTGAGAAGCTGGTTCTCATGTTGACCAGTGAAGTTGGTCACGTTGAGAACCAGTGAACTGGAGCGAACGGTCCAGGGAAACGCCACACCAGGGAACAGCAGTCAGTAGTCCGAGCATATGGGGGCGTTTGTGTTTAAGGAGCGCTGGTACTGGTACCGTTTCAGGGATATGTTAAGGAGAGCCTCATCTTGGAGGTTCCGTGTCAGTTCTTCGTTGGCACCGTTGTCCTCTGGTTTGTTTAGCTTCCCCGCCAAACATGGTCAATGCCGAAAAGACATGGTCCCCAACTGCGTATCCACTTCCCTTCCCAACTTCTCACTGGGTCCATCCGTTTTTCTGCCTTGCCTCAGATGGTTTCCGCTACCCCCAAACCACCCGCAGGGCCACTGCACAAAGAGTTCACAAACAAAACCTGTTTGCCTTGAGGGGTTTTGGGGTGGCTAGCTGCTTGGACGGGATATTCGGACTCTGAGCTGAGATCCGGTATCCAAATTTGCCTTTAAGGAGCTAGCGATCGGAGTTCTGGTCAGCACATGGGTTGGACATCATGGATTCCACCACCCCCAACGCCCCGCCCTAAAAAACAGACGAGCAAGAGACACGTTTGCCTTAGGCACATGGTCGAACATCATGGTTTCCACCACCCCCAAACCTTGCAGAAGAACCTGTTTGCCATGAGAGAACTGTGGTGGGGGCACATTTTTTGAACATCATGGATTCCACCCCACCGCCCCGCCCTAAAAAAAAGTCGAGCAAGAGACACGCTTGCCATGAGAGCACTCCTGTGGCGGGCATCGTCCATGGCGAAGAAAAAATCGCCTCGCCAGGTTCGGCTTGACGGAAGTCAAGGATCGGATCCTGGAGCAGCTGACGGCCAACACCGATGCCGTGACCTCAGCTCAGACTCAAGAGGCAACGCGCCCATTGGGCGCATGCCCGGTGGATCCATGTCCCCGGTTTTTGTAGGGTAACCCAAGGGCTTGCCACCCGAGGTCTAAAAAAAACAAGAGAAAACACATTTCCCTGGTTTTGTACGTAAGTAAGGGAACCACCCGATGTCTATAAAACCTGGAGGACAATGGCGAAGGGTTGCCTACTATAGTGGAAACTGCATGGGATCCACTGAGGATAGTATGGCCACATTTTAGTGGGCGGTTCAGTTCTTATTGGATGGTTTTGCACAGTCTATAGTAAGGCAGTAAGGCCTTTATAGACCTTTGCCGCCAAATGGGTTTTGGTCGCTGCGTGTTGTGTCTATTGTATGGCGAGCTTACACGTGGCGCAACTGTGACGGGTCGGTGTCTTGGATTCCTGATGTTTGGCTTTGGCAATATGATTGAGTTCAGTATAGTTCGATTATTGTTTGGTTTCCCAGGGATTCAGGACTAGGATTGGCTAACGCTTCCGGTCTGAGCAGCCCGCTTCGATTGATGCTCCTGTTTTGTGAAACTTTGGCGAGCCCGATGCTTGTTTGAAAGCCGCCGCTATTTGCCGATGTTGTTTTCAAGACCGATGCCTTTCGGATTTGTTCTAAGCATCAAACCCACTGAGTTTCAACTATGGTGGGCAACCAGAGTTTCCTGGTTGCCCACCATAGTGTTTACTGCATTGGCTGCTTCAAAACGCCCTTGGAATAGTTCCAACCTCTTCTCATGGAGATCCAGACTGCAATGGAGAGTCCCATGATGCTTGGGGCGTCCAAACACCCTGAACAACTCGTGGTCGCGAGGGAGTGTCAAGAATCCCCTAAGCAATTCGGCCGACCGTTATAAGAGTTAGGAAGCACCCATGACATGCCCGTCGGAGTTTTGACCGTGGATGGGCCTTTTACAGAGCAGGGTAAATGGCTCATGACAATCCCTTGTTGGTCAAGCTCAGGTGTGTGAATTGGTGTTGTTGCAGATCCGGCCATTGTATTTTATTGTTTGGTTGCGGTGCGGACGGCGGACTATCCAGGGGGTGACCCCTGGAATTCCAATGTATGGTTCCATATTCCCTTTCCTGGGTGGCAAACTTTGGCCGGAGCTTCTTTCCCTGCTTTGCGCAAGCCGCTGAGGTCTTGTATGAGCTGGTCAGTGATCCATCAGTCCACGGCCTCAGTCTGTCAGTGCGGAAATCAGTTGTGGATCCAAACGAAGTGACAGGACTCCATGCGTTGGAGTGTTCACACGGAATCGCCAGAGAGAGTTGTCCACGGGTGGGACGCCTCTTGCGAGTGACGAAAAGTGGTGTCAAGGAGGCTGCAGAGGCATCACAAGGGAACCCTCGCCGGGGAGTGACGGGAGTACGTCGCTGTGGCAAATGAGCAGCGCCATAAACCCTGACAATACAAAGTAGTAAAGGGGGGTGTCCTATAGAATCCCCGCGAAAGCCAAAACGCAGGCCGCGAAAGCTGGCGAAAGCTTATCGCGAAAGTAACCAAAGAAGGTCCCGCCGCGAAAGACCCGCGAAAGCCTGCATGCTGTGTGACAGTCCGCCGCGCAAGCGTCGCGAAAGCAATTCTAAAGAAAGCAAAGCCCGCGAAAGCAAAACATGGGGTTGCGAAAGCATCGCGAAAGGGTCCGCGAAAGCAAGTTCATAGGACCGCTTTTTACACGAGTATTTGGCACGGCTCAAATGTGACTGGCTTGCGAATATGTCAGCAACAATTATCTATACCCTAGGAACACAGACCCTAAGCACGAGGGCCTTTGACCCCCCCACCCCCACAGGCCTCAACAACGAGGTCCAAGGGGCTCCTAGGCCCTTAGGGACAAGTGCCTAACGTCGATGCGCTTTCGAACGTTGCCGCTCAAGCCAGACTCGTCGCGGACGGATTCGAATCCGTTGGGGAGGGGGTCCTTCGCCGGAGAGGCGGTGAGCATGTCCGTTTCTCAAAGCTGCATCGTGGGGTTCAAGCCATTGAAAACCATGGGAGTTCATATATCCACCTTTTGCTACCTAAGGATCATCATCCAAATTGAGTTCGCCAGTCCTTGAATGGGGGT
Source organism: Effrenium voratum (assembly GCA_963377175.1). NCBI lineage: Eukaryota > Dinophyceae > Suessiales > Symbiodiniaceae > Effrenium > Effrenium voratum. Next base: position 675,183 of record CAUJNA010003538.1, on the reverse strand, counting down.
TGAACCCGAGGGTTCAATTTGCGGTTGCGAGTCCAGTCCCAGGAGCCCCTTGAATCGTGATTGAGGCCTTTGGGGGTCACAGGCGCTGGTATTTTATTTTGGTCAAAGGGGCTCAAAGGAACTGCGCCCATCGTCCAGCTACAGAAGTAGCCAGGAGAAGAAAGAAATCAGGATATGGCAAGAGACCCTCGTTACTGTGGCTGGAGGCGCTGTTGTCTTTCTGTTTTTCTTCCGCATTATGTGCATGGCATCATGAGCATTCCAAGGTGCGGTCAGTACCTGGGGTACTGCAAGACCTACTCTTGTCCGGAGCTTGGCTCTCGTCGAATCTTTCTTGTTGCTAGGCTTGGGGAAGTACCCTGGATTTGCAAATGGAAAGTAGTCGTCCCAAACCCGACATGGTCTGTCAGCTTCCACGAGTTTTGGAGGGCAGAGCAATTTGCTTGGAGAAGTATAGTTTACCAACTTTAATTTTTGTGTATCCGGTGATCCTGAACCACTTCTTTGAGACCTGTAAGCTGAACTCGTCCAGGTTTTGAAAAAGATCAATTTGAGATGCTTTCAGACATCTCGAGGGATTCTCCGCGGATCATACTTTGAGGGCACCAACACTCGCAGTCCTGGATGCTCCTTTTGTAGACACGAAAGCCGGCTCGGGGTTGCTCAAAAGACCATGCCACCATGGTAGCCAGTTACGATCCCTGGTAAACAAAGAAAAGACAAATAAAACACCGAGTCCATCTTTTCCAACCCAATACGAACACGTTTCTTTCCCCTCGAGTTGTTTGGGGAGCCCCTGCCTGTGATGTGTCCAAACCCTTCGAGAAGCTTGGGCCTGGCTCAACGGGTGCATGCTAAGCAGCAGCCTGCATAGTGTGGATTGACGCACTCCCATTCGCGCCACATGGACACCGTTGGTATGGGGAATCACCATTCCAGGATTTCTTCGGTGCAGGAGTTCGTCCATTTCGTGCATCCGCAGTACGTCCACCGGGATCGCCATTTGCGATCGCTTTTTCTCAGCTGGTTTTCGGGCAAAGTGTCTGAACAAAATGGCAGCAACTTCGCGGTTCAGCATTTTTGCATGGGTCTGCCTGTGCCTATCATTTTTTCACCAAGCTCGTTTCACCAGCCGAGTTTCCCCAAGCCCCCCCCTTGGACCGGGGGGCGCTTTGGTGGCCTTTGGGTCGCAAAAGCTTGAGGCGCGTGCTGCAACTTCTGGGCTGCGGGCCGAGCACAGGCGGTGCCTCGGCTCGAAAGGGGCAAACTGGCGATGAGTTTCGGGATCCCCTCAAACGAAGGTACTCGGAGTCTCCATGCGCTCCATGACGCTTTAAACATGGGGTGACTCATGACCCCATTATTTAGGGCAATGACCAACCATTTTTTCTCAAGGGTCGTGGAGACTCCAGGTAGGGTTTATACAAGAGACTCATTTAGGGATCTCCAAGAAATCGAAGGAATGGTCTAGTGGCAGTGGACCAAATCCGTTTCGCAGTTGACATGGATGAAACCCTACCAAATCTGGGCATAAACCACCCAACGGTGGATTCTGTGCAGGGCTCAATCCCTCGTTTCCGAGAACTAAAAAGGCAAGTCTGCGAGCTGCTTAGAGATGGGCCTCCAAGTCTTCGAAGTCTTGTAGGACATGAAGCGAGCTCACCATGTGGGTCCTTTGACCATCCAAGTCTTGTAGGCCTTGGAATTGTGAATGGCGGCTCCCCGCCATCCAGTACCTGGGTTTTTGCCAGTTAGTTGGTTTAGTGGTAGTTTCCACTAGACCCACCAACAGTTTTTTTTCCCCGATTTGGGAACAGCCCAAACATATTATATAGTATTTATGCTGAGGTCTTGAATCGCGAGAGGCGGCCACAAGGCCTTGTGTTCGTTTGCTCAGTAGTTTGATGCTTTTGGTAGGGAACACTTTTGTTCCGCGGCTGGACTGCGATTCGACCGTTTGTTTGGGGGCCTGGGTTTCTGCTAAACCGGCACAGGGATTGGTTGTTCAGGGTGGGCTGACACAGAGAGCCTTGACAAGCCGACCGTGGTCCTCTTGAAATCGAATGCCACAAAAGTTCTTCTCAACCAGTCTATGCGGGGGCGTCTTTTTTTCCCCGTTTGGTGTGGTCCCTAAAACACCTGTTGGATCTCTTTGACTAGCAATGCTTGTGCTCGATGACTCATCGACTTTGCTTTGGGGCCCCTGCTTTGGCTGTTAAGTTGGGCATTGCGCATCAAGAGTAGGGCACTGCTAGGTTTGTTGTCTCCTTTCATTTTTAGTAGGCTGCCAGAATGCAGTTGTTTGTTTTCTTTTGCAAGTCCATGGCAAGAGTTGGAAATGCAGTGGTTTCAACTTGTTTTTTGTCCAAGAGCTGAAAGCTTTGGGGTCGATAGGCCCCCAACAAGAGCGCGAGGGGGTGGCTTGGAGCAGCTTTCGGAGAACGTTCCGGAGGGTAATCCAGTTGCCCAGTGCTGCCCTGTTTTCCTCTTTTTTGGGGAAGGGTTCCCCTTTAAAGTCGACCAACCAATTAAAAAAAAGATGCCCTTTTTTTCGCATGGCATCTCTGAGGTAAGGGGGGTTGCAGGGCGGTTGTTTCGCTTTCCACGGAAGTATGGACTAGGATGAACAATCCAGACGGAAGCCAGGGCCAAGGCTTCAAGAGGCGCCAGATAATGGGCAATACTACCAGGGTTGCGGTTTTTGGGTCTTGCGGTTTCGCAGGTTGGGTAGCGCTTTCGATTGCTGGTTCGATACTCGCCAAGAACTTGCCTTGGCCAAGGCAGCACTGCGACGAAAGACCAGCCAAGAGAGGCGGGCGTTTCTGGCGCTAACATCTGGTGGAGCCCAGTCCCCGTTTAGTGACACTCATTTTTCCCTTTGGGTTTGCTTTCTTTTTGAGGGCGCCCACTTCCAAAAAAACAAGTGAGTCACAATCAAAACCCGGTAATTGGAGGGTAATAAGGGACAATCCCAGCCATAAATGGGTGCGACCACCTTTCCAATTCTTTGCATGGTTCTGGGTTAACCATTTTTTGCCGGGTTTTGATTATGACTCAAGTGTTGTCCCATTGGTTTTCCGAGCAAAGCAACCAAAAAAGGGGCCTAAAAAGCAAGCTCTTTCGGAAAGTGATCCAAAGCGGTTTTCAGCTGTTTAGCTGGTTTCTATAGTTCCACTTTGCCCACTCAACGGTTTTTACTTTTAAGGGATCGAAGGATCCGGACCAGCCCAAGAACTTCGGGAGTTCCGTTCGTCCGTTTCCCGAGGCGTCCCTAGGGAAGGAAGTGCTCAAAAATGTTTGAGAACCCAAGTTGGTTTCATTTGGACCTGGAGTCTCCTTCTGCCCCTTTTCTCATGGGGTCATGAACCCATTATTTAGGGCTATGACCAACCATTTTTACAGGGTCGTGGAGACGCCAGGGAGTGATGACATTTCGACTTTGGGGGGGGGGTTCTCAAAGTCAGAAAATTTAAATACTGTTGTTTTCCTGTAACTCACCCACCACTGAACGGGAGGTTTTTGGGGGTTATTAAAGTCAGAACATGGAAATGTTTTTCTTTTTTCCTGTAACCCACCTTTGAACGGGAGTGACTTTGGTAGAAAATGGGGCCGGTTGAAGGTTCCTTGAGCTGAGCTTTGGCAACAAGTTTGAGCTTCTCAAGTCAACTTAGATTGCTTCACTCTTGAGTCGTGTGGTTGTTCTCCGTTTTGTTTCTCTTGTTTTGTGGCTCTTTGTTCTCCTTTTTGGTGGGCTGCAAACAACCGCCCGTTCTTGCAAGCCCATACCAAGGGTTGTAAGTATTAGTACAGTGAGCCCACAAGCAAAGATCCCTGACATTTCCCCCCCAATGGAGAAACTTCCGCTTAAGTTCCCAGCCTTTTGCGAGGCGGCCTGATGAGGATTCCGCTCGCGAAGACGTTTGCAAGCGATTGATCAACGCTGCAGCAGACACAAGATGGGCTTTTTTTTCAGGGGCCCTCAAACATGGGTTGGTTTTCCAGTTGCTTTCCATTTGGAACCACAAAAACTGGGCACCCTCAAAAAAACATACACACACACATACATGGGTGTGTCTTTTGTGAGACACACACGTACATGGGCGTGTCTTTTTCGAGGGCACCCTGTTGTTTCTTTGGGGAGTTTTCCTGGAGAGCACCCCATTTCCATCAAGCTTCGGGAGATAGCCCAAACTTGTCGGGGCAAAGCACAAGATCCTCCAAAATTGACAGAAATGCAAATCATTGGGCAGGGCTCCTTAAAATAAATTCATTTTGCAACCATTTGAACCATGTTGCTTTTTCAACACCAAAATGAAGTTGGAAAACACCATTTACGAGTTTCAATGTTCAGGTGTATAATGTAAGGATCCCTGTTGGAGGACATCGAATTCCCAACTCAATCCTGCGGACACTTTTGTATTTTGCCATGGCCGGTAGGGGAAAGCAATTATATTTAGCATGGCCATGGCTGCTCACACCCACCATGCTAAATTGTCCCGCACCTGTTGTTTCTCCATGAAGGAATCTAGAACAAAAAAGATTGGTTCTGCTCTTTGTCTTTTTCCAGCCCACCCTATTCAGCACGCAAGCTATAGACAATCCACACTAGAGATTGCTTCAAGCAAGGCCAATGATCGAGCCACCAAACCACATGAATCAGCCACTCCAAGGCATTCGAAGAAGTTCGGCAACGGACAAACGAGCTCACGATGATAAAAGGTCCTTTACTTTTTGCTTGAAGATCCCTTAGTTCAGCTTTTGGAGTTTGGGTGTGGGTCAAAATTAACCCACCAGGGGACCCCAGGTTTTAGTCCTGGGGTTCCATTTACGAGGGTTCCATTTTGGGCATTTTTGACCCACGCGTGGCGAATGCGTGGAGATGACTTGCAGCATGAAGATCAGCCAGCTGCAAACTCGCAATTCGTGCAGGAAATCGAACGAGTTCGCGCGGGAACAGCACACAACCGGATGAAAGGTTTATTTGTTTTGAGGAAGCATGTCCCCGTTCTAGATAGTGGGTGGAACGGAGCCAAGGAGCTGGGGGTATCCAAATTTGCCATGCTACCAGGAGTTCTGTGAGGACACAGTAGTGTTTGTTGCGGTGAAGGGCTGCAAGCAAAGATTGCCAGTCGATAAGGACAGGTCCGTGTTTCTGCGTGGTTCGTGATTACTGGAACCCTGAATTACTTATGTATTCCGTGGTTCATGTATGTGAGAGCACCCCATTTTAGAGGTGATCCTTCTCTTTTGGGGGGAACCACCCCCACATTTAACCGCCAGGTTCATTTCGCAGTCCAGGGTCGACATCACGCAGGGGTAGCGCGGCTGTAGTGGGAAACTTCCGCTGTTTGTCAGCGCCTTCGTTGACTACTATTGTTATAGTTAACGGGTGAATGTTTCTGGATGTCCTTGGCCAAACCAGATTGTGCAATTAGGGGGGGGGGTTCTAAATATGTTCTGGTGTTTGGGTTTTGCAAAATATCATATGCGGGGTTTCTAAATATGAGATCAACAGTAGTTTGGCAAGATGGACGCTTTTGGCGACTCCTGTCCCTGCGCTAGCCCTCTCACCAACAAACATGCAGAAGGCAACACATGTATGATAATTAAAAAAGGAAAGGAAAGAAAACACATGTTTTTTCCGTAATAAATTAGTTTACTTCGAGCAGCCCCCACCCAAGAAATTCACTTGGCCAAACTAGACTGCAACCGCACAGGCGCCGAAAAGTCAATCCGACTGCGCGCAAGGCCTTAAGCATGCTGCTGGCTGATGCGACGGCAAAGAGACTCAGTCATTCCAAAATGGAACCACGGACCCCTAATATAGCAGCCTCAGTTGCTACTAAAGTCGCGCTTCCTGTTTGGTGAGATTCGCTTCATGCGGGGCACTCCGATTCTTCGAGGGCCCAGCAAGCTGTGGTGCGAGACTCTCTGAAAACAGTCTCCGGCGCAGGGTTTTGAATGCCAGAGAAAAGCCTTTCTGACGACCGCCCTGAAAATCACGTGTCTGCGGCAATTGGTTTTCGCGTGATGCCTCGCAGCTTGAGGAGAATAGGAGGAGGCTTTGAGCCTCCCGCCTCAAGGACGTGCTGCCCCACGCCCACATGTGCACATTAGCTGCTTCTTCAATGAACCTTGAGTGGCCATCCTTCAAAAGCACACCCACTCACTCGCACGGAAACGAAGGCTCCCCCCCCACCCCACACGTTCCTGTTTGCCCGGCCTGCCCAAGCGCAACTCGGAACATAGCCACGGTTGAACAGGCATGCGGAGATTGACGAGGAGGCGTGGCTGGCTGATGCAATCCCTGCTTTTCCGCAAACTTTTGCTGGCTGCGTAGGAGGGCAAAGAAGTCGCAGCGCATCTAGCGCTGAAGGCAAAGCATAGAAGCAGTGATGACCCGGTCCTCCATCGATGCAGTTTGCTGCACAAGCGCTCAAAAACTCCCGGATGGGGAAGAATCTGGCTCAGAGCTAAGTCAACACCATTGCCTGGAGTTCGTAGGGAGGCAAATCCAACTCAGGCATGTGCAAACAGCTGGCAAATTATATGCACGCAGCCACGCAGACGAAGGAGGAAAATGATGCCGAGAGCCTCCACTATTCGACATGGCATGACCTAACATGTGCCCTCTGCAACCAAGAAGCCCGCAAGATGCGTCTACGGTCACAGCGAAACCGTCCCCCCCCCCCCCCCGGTCCCCCTCGAAACCAACTGACAAGCCTGTTGAAGCACAAAAGCCGCCGCCAAAATTCCGTGGTCGAACTACATGCGCGGGCCCGGCAAGAGCGTCAGGCTTTGGACTGTCGCAGCTGTCCGTCACAAGCTCTGTCACAGCTGTCTGTCACTGTTGTCACAGGCTCTGTCGACGAGCGGGCTGAGTACGGTGGTGTTACTTAGCCTGTCGGGCGGGGGAACACAGTGTGTGGTAGAGTCATTTCCAGTGCTTGCGCTTAACTCGAATCAGCTGTGTCTCATTTGTTGGGCGAGAGGCTAATTCAATTCGCATCCGCGCCCAAATTCGGCTCACTGGCAGCGCGAAAGCCGCCATGGCTGCGCTTCGGGGCTTCAGTGACGCTCCTTGCACGCGCGCGGGAGAAAAATACCCTCGCCATCGAAGCCCGGGCTGGGCCGAAGGTTCGGGGACGGTCACAACACATGAGGTAGTGTAGATATAAGCCCTTGTGTTCTTGACATGTTGGGCGCACCATATCCATATCAAGTGTTGGTGAAGTGAGTGGGGTATGTTGAGCCGAGGTGAAGTGATTTTAGTTGAGTTGGTCAGTGCCGTTGTTCTACAAGAGGACACTAAAAAAATCAGGGCACTCCCAGCACGCCGCGCCTCATTGGCGGTGTCTTTTTGCATCACACATGAGAGGCGTAAGGGACATTATTTGTGGGGGGGGTTCCCATGTAGTGGTTTGGCGGTTTTGCTTGTTGTTTGAAAAATGCTGACACAAGTGGTCTCCTTTCTGCCTGGCAGCACCTTTGGCACTGGTTTTCTTTTGGATCTTTTTTTTCTGCCGGGCGGGTCACTTGTTGCAACAAAGTGAGGGCTGAAGCCTGCAAACAACGCACAGTTTCCGGAGGCTAGCGTGAACTTGGTATGATCAGTTCTGTAGTTCCGCCCATCAGAAGGCTTAAGCCCAGTGCTTGTACTGCATCAACAAAACACATCGTGATTCAAGCGTGACTGAGTTGGTTGTGGCTTGAAAAGTGTAACTTTCAGGCGTTTCACGGCGTTTCCATTTGCCGAGTTGGGATTCTCTGAACAGATCCGGGTGTGCGTCCTTTTTAGGTGCACCTTTTGTTTTCGGGGTTGCAACAGGTCGCCCTTCTCCCAAAACTGGTGCTTTCGACAACGTTTTGCTCAAGGGGTCTTGGGGAGCGCTGGAGAGCTGTATCCATGTGCTCGGAACTCAGATCTGGCAACGAGAAGTAAACCTCTGGCCACATTTCACGACCAAATGGAGCGAGAGACGCTCGTGGACTTTGTTTTGCGTATTGTTCTGTTCGACCGTCGTTGTGTTCAAATCTTAGGCCCTGGACGTCGGAGGCCATTTCTGAAATGGCCTAGTACCCCTCGGCCATTTTAAGAACATGCTCGGCCATTTGTGGGTCTTCACCAACGGCCTATTAAGGAACATCAAACGGCCAATTCTGAAATGGCTCTTAGGTATGGCATTGCTTTGCGATTCAGTGTGCTTCAGTGGGTTGGGGTTGCCTTTTGAAGGTCTTGGCCAATAGCTCTGAGAGCTTTTCAGCAAGGCAAACTACATTTTTGCAAACCCTGGGCTTCCTCGCCCATGCCCTCGGCCATTCTATGGAAACGCTGGACCATTTTAGGGTCCTTACAAACGTCTGTTTAAAATTCGTCGAGCGGCATTTTCCGAAATGGCTGTTGTCATGGCCCGGCAGCCAGGAGCCTTGTGTGTTATGTGAGCTTGGTCGGCTTAACGCTCGCTCTTACGTGTGCGTGTTGGCGCAATGGGCGTCTTACAGCAGTCTCGGAGAAGCTGGAGCGTGGACAAAGCGTGGACAAAGCGTGGAAGAGCCATGTGGGCGTGGAAAAGCCATTTCTGGGAGTGGAACATCCATTTAGGGGAGTGGACAAACCGTGGACATCCCGCCGAATTCCACCTCAGCGTGAAAGGATGCAAGTTACAGTGGCGGAGCTGAAGTCTACAGAGCTCAACTGCGCGACCTTTTCAAAGACAAAAGGCGATTCCAAACGAGCCTAGCTTGAACACGGGCTTGCGTGATGGCTAGACTACGGCCGCGGTAGCTTATTGGCTAACATCGAGCTCCACAAATGGTTGTCCAAAGCTACTGAAAACGCGGGTTTTTCTTTTTTAGGTCCTTCGACAAACAGCCAGTCAAAGGAATTTTGGAAGCTCAGGGAGTCAAATTCTGACTTGGCTAATGTGAGCTTGGGGCCCATATGATTGCCAGCTTTGTGTGGGGGGGGGGTCTTGCTTATTGGCCAACGTGGTAGTCCAGAAATGTGGTCTTACTTATTGGCCAACATGGGAATCCAGAAATGGCTCTTCGGACCAGTGAAAACATGCATTCTTGCCACAAATGGCTCTTCGACAAACGGCCGTTTCTGAAAAGGCCTTTTGAATTCCAGGGTAGGTGTTTCCTGTAAGTTTGTGCTGGTAAAAAGATGTGCCTGCGACCCATGGTGAAATGGCCCCTAGAATCCTGAGAATAACGGTGAAATGACCACCAGACGTTTATTGCCTAGTTTGCTTCGCACTATTTATTAGATTCATTTACCACCGCCAGGGAAGATACCCCACAGAGGATGCCGCTTGAGCGGTTTTATTCGCAGGTTTGGGTTGGGACACCGGGTGAAGTGCTGCGGACCGGATGCTGCGATCGCATGCGGCATGCTTATTTTGAGGGGTATGAGCATGTAACAGTGCGGCGGCGGCCGTTACATACCACATGTGTAACAAGACCTGCTGTTTTGTCACATACCGCGGCACACGCCTTCGTTACACACCTGACATTAAGAAAGCCGCCTGGGCCGGGCATGCCCTCTCATTGCACATTCCCGTTCATGCCCAGACTCTGAGTGATTTCGCAGGGGTGCCTGTAGAGCAGACCTTTGCAGAGCATGCCTTTGCTGGACCTGCCTGTGCAGAGTCAACTTGCAGAGATCTTGTCGTTCAGAAGAGCAGTTGGAGCAGGTAGCAGGGAGCCGAATGAATCCTCTTTTTGTGCTATGCCTCGGTACATGCCTGGATACAAACCCAATCCTAGCCCAGGACCAACGACCCTTCGTTGCCACCACCCAGCTTGCACTGAACAGTTGCAATTTTCCAGCTGGAGCTGTGGGGGGACGCTTCCCGTACTGCAGCGAGTTTCGAGCTGGAACTGTGGAAGTGTCAAGTACTGCATGCTTTCCCGTTTTACATAAGCCACAAGGACGCCTGTGAATACCTCTGTGCCAAGATTCGCGCGCTGAATATCCAAAGTCGCGCCAATATGTTGGCCCCATGGGAGACCTGGAGTCTTCATGGCCCTAAAAACATCGGGTCATCACATGTTGCCCAAAAAAGGGGTTATGTTAACCTCCATTGCTGAAGGACCAGCGCGGGGACTCCAGGTATGAAAAGCCAGTTGGTTTGGTGGGTTCACCACTACACACGATCGACCCCAACAAGGGTTCCCTTTTTCTGCCAGCATCTCGTGCGGAGCTTCGCTTCCCCATCTTGCCGTTTTGTTCCCCCACAAAAGGGGCGGTTTCGATTCGGCTTCCACACTGTCACACAACCCAAAACAGTTGTGGGGCTTCCACAACAATCAATGCGCAAATTGCGGTTTTCCGCCCCAAGACAAGTCCCCCAGTTCTTGGCCTGAATTCCCCTCGAAGCCCAGGCGCGGCCGTGTAGAGGCTCGGAGGGGATTGGAGGCAGATGTGAGGTGGGATCCCAGTGAAGCATCATGTGCGGTGAGGTAAGTGGTCAGCTAGCCCCGTGCAAGGCCGTGTAAAGCCTACTACCAAAGCTCGGCTCCAGAAATCCCCAAGCCTGAGGTTTTCGGCCACCCCAAGAAAAGACGACCCATCACTGGGGGTTCGGCAATCTTCAGAAGCGAAGAATTCCTTGAAAGACCGGGAATACCAGCCAACAGCACTGCAACCCCAGGAAACAGGCACTGCATCCTGCGGTCCTGAAAAAAAAACTCTTGTCAACTCCACTTGCGCGGGCTTGCAACTTGGCGGTGCTCGAGGGCTCCTGGTGATCATTTGGTTGAACCATATAGGGGGTCCGCAGGGTAGATAACACCATGTGGTGCTTCAAGTTTCGAGAGCTCAGAGGAAACCATGTGACACCTAGAGCCAAGAAACCCAGGTATTGCCTACTGGAAGCACTGATAGTTTGGCTTTGGATGTGTCAATAGGCCCCCAAAATGGGTGGCCCATCTTTTTTTGGAAGTGGGTACCCTTTTGCGCGGTTTTTAAAGGGAAACCAAAAGGAACACCGAAGCCATTTTGGGGGCCTTCCCGAAAGCAACAAGACTCGCCCACCTACTAAAAACAGGGTCACTGGATTTCCCCCCAAAAAAGCTTGATCAAAATCAAAAGTTTATCCATTTACTGGTTTTCATTGAATCTACGACTTTTAGAGGATCCAACGGTGCCCTTCGGTGTTCCTTGGGTTTGCCAAACGTCCCCTCTAGCCAAGCCCCACGCCCGCCGCCTCGCGCGAGGTTGTGGCTGCCAATGGGTCAGGCCATGGGTCGGTTCGTCTCACCCAATAGATCCCAAGCCACCATAGGGTTCCATTTGGTTTCCCTTCAAACCAGCCAGCCAAAAAAAGGCTACCTCAAGAGAACGACACACCAGGCAGCCACTATAGTAGGCAACCCTTCGCCATTTTCCTTTTGGCTTTTTTGGGGCTGCTTCCCTTGGTTACCTATACAATGAAATGGATCCACTGGGTCAAGTGGAAGGGGACTCAGCTTCCGTTTTTCCAAAAGAAGACCGTACCTGGACCACTACCCTAGGAAATGGTTCATTGCAACTCTCACTTCCCCAGTTCTAGTGGCAACTACACAGGTCGGACGTTTGGCCCATCCACTCAAGAAGTGGGTGAATTCCAGCGTTTCTTTTTTTGATGGGTAGTTCTTTCGGGTCCAGGTACCCGTACCCCAAAGAAAAACTCTCCCTGAAAATGTGTTTTTGGTCTTTCCGCTTTTGACCGCGCTGAAGCTCTCCAATTGTGTCAAACGATCACAGGGACGAGCCATGGGCAAACTGGCGTCGCCGTGGTTTGCCTTGCTTGAAACACCAGCCCCAAAAAGTGCGGCCTCAAAGAACACACACACACACACGCACGCACGCACGCACGCACGCACGCACGCACACACACACACACACACACACACACACACACACACACACACACACACACACACACACACACACACACACGTTGGGTTCCCCCGGACTTGAGCGGCTTTTGCCTTTCCTTTTCAAGGACCTCAAGTGAGGGCCCGTCCTTCGAAAAGAGTACACAACTAAGAAACAACCAAAAAAAGGCCCAGTTGTGTTTCAAATTTGTGGGGTTGTGCTGGTTCTCGTGGTAAAAAACATTGGCTTACTTCGCTGTCTTGTTGCTTGCCAGCTCTGGGTGGTCTCTTGAATCGCTTGCAGTGATTTGTGGCGAGGGCAGCCTTCGTTGTTCCAACAAGCTTTCAACTCTGGGACCCTCCATTGAGGTTGGGACGTTCCGTTGAAGGGGTTGGGACCTCAAGGGCCGTTTTGAGGGCCCCAGATGCTTAGGCATTAAAAGGAACACAGATCTTGCACGGTGCTTCGAACAAAGGCATGGATTTTGAAGGGACTGCCGCCTCTCGGCGCAAGAATCGACGACTGAAACGGCCACAAACTCGGGCACGATGTCCAGGGGTTTTTCCGACTAAGCTTCGAGTGGATCAGAAGGCTGTGGGGCCTCGGCGCCTCCGATGTTGCATTGAGCCTGGCTCAGGGGCCTAACTCTCCCACATCACGCTGTCGAGATCGACGGCCTCGTGGTGTCGGCCAGTTCAAAGAAGGGAAATCATCTAACTACGTCTCCAAGGCGAGGCGCACCTTGATATTTGATTCGGGCTCACATCTTTGGCTACTTTGGGGATCCTATTCTTAATTAATCCTCCTATTCTTGGGGATCCTATTCTTAGTTCATCTTAATTCAGTCTTTGTGAACGGCTGGGGAGCACAGCTACTGTGTATGGACGAAATCCATTTCGCGCCACTGTTCAGAAACTCTGGAAGAATGCAGTTCCCCTCTATATACCAACAAATGTTATGGTTTCAACCCCATGGCTTCCTAGTGCGAAATGGTTTTCCTCCCGCATCGCATAATCGCGATTGATATGTTCGTTCAAATGTGGGAAATATTATGGCTATAGTTTTCTGGCGAGCGCGCTTATATAAGTAGTTAAAAATTAAAACGAGCTCACATCTACAGCCTCTTTACTTGGGGATTCAATTCTTATTTCAATCCTGTCGGCGCAGAAGAGTTGCCAGGTGGGCGGTCGGCAGCAGCTCGATGAAATCTACTTTGTACAGAAGGCGCGAGCGAGCCTTCCGTTTTGATCGCTGGCTCTCACCCTTGACCCCCGAATTTACCAGCGAAGCCAATAATATGCTGCGTCCATTTGCTGAAATTAGTATGGTTGTTTATGTTCTCTTGTTGGTTTAAAAGGGAATCGAGTTCATTGCTGCATGGACATGTTTATACTTGTTCCGGGGGGTAAAGCAAATGGAAGTTTATGGGTGGGTGTTTTGATTGCAACATAACAGGAGGGTAATGAGGAAATCCCTGATTTTCTCCAAAGCCACAAAGGGAATGTCCAAACTATATCCACATATACTGGGCACCGGCTGAACATAAGATTGGCGTTGAAATACGCTGAAGCCGTTTGTTCCCTGCTCAGACTCGGCTGCTGTTGCAGCTATCTTTCCACCTTTCGACGGATCAGTTGGCAGGTCAACAAATGCCTGGATGTTTGGTTGTGTGTGCGTGATTGCGTTTTGGCAGCGGCCGTGGTGTTCGACATATGTGTCATGGTCAAGCACTGCAATCGATAAAATCTATGGCTGAAGTTGGGCGAGGCGTAAGCTGGGAATCTTTTAACAATCTATGGCATAAGTTACATTGAAACCCACTATTTTTTCCCACAAACACTGGTGGAACCCTGATTTTCCGATCTCCAAAAGCGTGGCCCACGGGTGTTGAGACCTGGGTTCAATTTCGTGTGTCCAGTGCGTACCTCAGACCCCTTTCAAGCCATGGTCTTATGGGCCCAGCTTGTGTATGAAGGGAACCCCACTGAAGTGACAAGGGGCATAACCTATGGCTCTATTTTTGGGTGGATGAACATCCATTCGCACCTATTTTGATGTTCAGGGGTACGGGATTTTGACCCACGGCCAAGTGACAAGGTAGACATAGGGACGCACATTGGTCTCCTAAAAGGGCGTGCTTCTCCGAAAGGGCATCTAGGCATCTTGCACTGGTTTCTGCTGCTGAAATGCAGGATCGGAGGCCTGTGCGGACCATCAAGTGACACCACCCTAAGGCTCATGACCCCTCCAATGCAGGGCTCCGGGCCCTCCAATGAAGAATCCGGCCTTAGGGGCTCTTGAAAACAACCCAAATTTTGAGGGCCCACAAAGCATCGGGAGCCGTAGGTGAGCAAAACTTTGTACCAGTCGCAGCTGGGAGCACCGGGCCAGATGTTACCTTGGTGGCTCCCGGAGGCCATCTGGTCCCTTAGCTTTTTAGCCTTTTAGTGTTTAGTGGTAGTTTCCATTTAACCCACTAACAGTTAGTCACTTTTAGCGGGGGGATCTGAAAACGGACAGCCCAGTTACCAGGCTAAACTGCATTGTGTTGTTTGAAAACTGGCAACTAAAAACACCCTGGTATGTACTGTAGTGGTAACCGGTACCCTTCCTTCCACAAACACAGCACCGGTGGGAGGGTACTTGGAAGCTTTGGGTTCCTCTTGAAGTGACCTGCTATGTTCGGGAGAGGAGGGCTACTGGAAGCACAGGGAATGTTAGAAGCTGAGTACCTGCTTTTAGGGGTCTCCTTTTTTGGTGTGTTAAAAGGAAACCCAAAGGCAAGCCGAGTCCCCGAAGAAGACGCGAACCACATCTCCCCGGGCCCTCCGAACTGCGTAACTTGGAGGTCAAGCTGGGCCAAGGCAGCTTTGGCACCGTCTGGCGCGCCAAGAACCGCCAGACCGGAGTCACCGTTCGGACCTGAGGAAAAGACGGGCGGCTCGGAATGTCCAGGAAGTTTCTGAACCATAGGCGTCCTTTTTGGTTCGTTTGGTTGGAACATAGAGGGCCCTGGTTTACCTGGTGGTTCAATCATCTACCAGGGTCATCTATTTTCCAAAAAGCACACTTATGTTCTCAACCTTTCCGAAGGTTGTTGGTAGGTAGGGGTGCATCAACATTCCTGGCCCCCAAATGACATATTTTCCCATTTGGTGGTGAAAGTCATATCTTTGTTGGTGGTGTCCCCAATGGTGATCCCATGTAAAGGACCTGTGAATACTTCCCGCCACGGTTTGGTTTCCCGTGCTTGAAGCCTCGCCGCTTGCAGGGCCGGGGCGCTTCGGCGCCCGACAGAACGTCTTAGCTGACTGCCCCCCACAGATCAGAAGGGTTGGGGTTGGTTTTCCGGTTTGGTTTGAGCAAACAGAGGCCAAGTTTATACCCCTGTGCCAGGATAAGGTTTTTCTACCGCAGCAGTTTTTGGGGGAAGTTGCAGCCAGCTAGAAAGATCAATGCCTAGAAACCACTTTTCAAGCCCCCTTTCCAGTGCAAGGAGCGGAATGTCATACTTGGGGCCGCCCAAAGAGTACGCTTTGGCTGTTGAAGAGTCCTTTCAGCAGAAATGCCTATGTGCCAGATGAGGGGACCCTAAACACAGTGAGCGCCTTTTGGTTTCCCTTCAACGTTTGAAAGGGCACTGTGCCCTCAAAAAAGGCACATGAAAATCGAAGAAGCAATCCTTGGACAGAGCGTCATGCAGAGAAGCACAGACACCAGCCTCTACAAACGCTGACTTTTCTTTTGGCCCCTCATAGTTTAACATATTTGCCCATCAGGGTTTGTGTTACCCATGTCCCTATCAACATCGGGGCAAAACCGTGGAACCTCCAGCTATGGCAATTTTCTGTGAGATTCATGGAATATGTTTTTGTTTTTTTTTAGAATGTCCTGTAGGTGATCAAGTTGGGGATGACCCTATTTAGTATCCCAGAAAGTGCATCTTTCACCTTGTGCCGCGCACGGCACAAGGTGGCGGTCAAGCAGATGGACAAGGCTAGCCTGCCCAAGCGTGGCGTTTGGGACCTCAGGCAAACAGCGAGCACCAAAACGCCGCTTCGCGGGGACTCCCACAACAGTCCCGTTGAAGCCACACCTCCAGCGGCGCCCTGGTTTTGGTGTGTTTCTGGTGTGTTGTTTGGCGTGTGTGTCTGTGTGTGGTGTTTTTTGTTAAAGGGGTTTCCCTCCAAGAATCAAGGTGGAAAAGTCGGTCGTGTTTCTTGGCGCCTTCTGGAGGTCCAGCGGCCATTTTCCTGCACGTGAAACAAACAAACCTCGCTGATTGAGGGTCCTGGGAGCCCCGCAAAGCTGCATCGATGGAGGGGGGCATAGGTGTTCTTCTAGGGGTTGATTCCCCATTCTTTTCAGCCATCGTTCTTTTCAATAACCGATCGCCATTTCCCCAGGGTTTTTGGTAGGACCCCTGGAAAGAATGGGGAAGTTACCCCTAGAGTTCTTGTTGGAAAACAAAAAACACATTCCCCGCTGGTTTAGATTGGTTTCGTTTTTCCATTTCCCAGGGAAAACAAAAAAAACATTCCCCGCTGGTTTAGATTGGTTTCGTTTTTCCATTTCCCAGGGGAAGAATATCATAGTCTTCCAAAAGATCACCTTGTGGTGGCTGCCAATGTTTGGGGCTGTCCAGTCTGCGAAACCTATAGCTCAAACCTGAGCCTGAGCGGCCTGTCAAAGCCCGAAACGGAGCAGAACACACCCAAAACAACTCCAAGTTTCTTTCACAGATCTTTGACCGGGAATGTGGGCAGCTTCCAAGAAACCCATCGGGGCCATCGGCAAGCTGTGTACAGAGTTTCTGCCTGTAGAAGGGACTCTGGCTCGAATGGGATTAATATGAAGCTCTGAAGCAAAGTTGGTCGAACCAAAAGCCGAGCGTTTGTTTGGGACTGTCCCACTCTTCGAGACACTTGACGGAGGTGTTTAGTTTCATGAGGCGCTGGCAGCTAGCGACTCCTCGGGGAAAGTCACAAAACGCCTGTCTGACTGTGCGGTTGTGGGTGCACTGAGTCCTTGCCCATCCGGGGATCCCGAGCTTTGAAGGTATTTGAATCTTGCACCCACCTAAGGGGAAGGGATTCGCAGGTTTTCGCACCTGACGATTACGGTTTCGCGCGGCTTGGCCAACTCAAGCAACTCATCTCGCCCGCCTTCAGGAGTTCAGGACTGGCCCAGCTCCACCTTGGTGAACCACCCTTAAACTTGATGGTGCGAGAGATGCAGGGAAAGAGACATGGAATGACTCTTAAAAGCCATTCAACTGGTGGTTTCCTTTAGTGAAGGGAATCCCTGGGTTCATTCCCGCATTCCCTACTGAGCACCAGCAAGTAAACTTTGAAAACAGAAGAACAATAGCTGCTTACCTGCACTAGGCAACTGGGATCCAGTTCTGGTTGTTCAACTGACGACCTGCGATCCTTCCGGGAAGCCGCCAAGGTGTCTCGGCAGGACATCGAGAGGGAGGTGAAAATGATGAGGGCGCGCGCGGCTTCGGAGCGATTCGGAGCGATTCGGAGGGGTTATCAAAAGGGTCCCAGGGACTCGGAAGGCCCCATCCTCGGATTCGGGACTTGGGACTCGGGATTCGGGACTCGGGACTCGGGCGGGACTCGGGATTCGGGACTCGGGATGCGCGACTCACAATTCGGGATTCGCGCGCGACTCACATTCTCCACCAGCTTCTCCGGATCACGTCTCCGTTTTTGGGATTGTTTCAAAGGGGAACAGCAGGAACATCGAAGTCGTTTTGGGAGGTCCGCCCCAAAAGCCCCAAAAGAAGACATACCCTAGGTCCCCCAGTAGTGC